>RSEF01000002.1:886925-904069 GCA_003993805.1 Himantopus leucocephalus | reverse complement strand
TTCAAGGTCCCTTCCAACCCAAACCATTCCATGATTCTGTGATGGTGGTTGAGGACTGGGCTGGGGTTGCAGGCGCGTGCTGCGGAGGCTCAGGTGTGGGGAATATGGCAGAGGGGTCAGTGATTGTTGTCCCAGACGTAGAGCCAGGGGAGGTGGCAGCGTCGGTACAGGCGCACTGAGCAACCCACTGGGGAGCTCGAGGGGGACTTCTTCACCGTCCGAGTCCCAGGGCTCCTTCGACTCCTCCTGAGAGGGTTCATTTGCAGCCCCTCTTGTCCCGGGCATGTCTTTAAGGAGTCGGATTCCTCTTGGGAAGGTAGTTTTTCCAAAACACGCGAGCACTTAGCAGCCGTCTGGGATACAAATTAGGCCTATTTTTTAGTGTTGCCCACCAAGGCCTCGACTGCGAGTGCATCCTGGCAGATCTGTCTGTCCCAATTAACTGAGGAGGATCTCTCCCTTTTGGTTCTTTAATCTGTAGGGTATGGCCGTGAGACCTAAAATGATCGAGACTGCCAAATCCATTTTGCTCTGCAGCTGAGGTGGACTTGCAGATGAGAGCGCTCGCTCGTTCCAGCAGCCACGGCCAGTTGACAGATGGCAACGTTAGTCATTTCTAACGCATGTAGCACCGCGCACCCTCACGCAGATGAGGCTGTAGTTGGACCCAGGATCAGACTGTTCACACCTTTGCCCCCAGCGCTCTGTGCTGTCACTGAGTGTCCCGTTGTCTTCAACAGCTGCACTGTTCACGATGTGGTTGTGTGAAACTGTGGTGGTGTGTCCCGTTCCTAACATCCAGGCTGCCTTGCCTTGCCAGCCGCACCTCCCACTAGTTTTTGCCCTCTGTCTTCAGAAATGTCAGTGGCTGGATGGTCAGGAGAGTTGACTAAGGTTCATTTAAAAAGGTTCATTTAACAAAACCATTTTTCTACAAACATGGGACTGTAAGCGAAGACATTTGTAGGACCGGGGGTGTACTATGAAGCGGGTATCTCAGTGTGTGAAGGGAGGGAGGGAGGTCAGGAGTGTGCCCTGGGACCTGTGGATAGATGGGACACGGGCGCTTGCTTTTTAACCCCCTCTCCCTTTGGTTTCCAGATGCCATCAGCGCCACGAACCCCCGGGTCATTGACGATTCTCGGGCGCGGAAGCTTTCCAATGATTTGAAGCGCTGCACATACTACGAGACCTGTGCCACCTACGGACTGAACGTGGAGAGAGTCTTCCAGGATGGTAACTGCCGCCGGTGGAGGGTGTCCGGGCGAGACAGGGCAGCAGTGCTGTCCCAGAGAGGGGGTTTACGCTGCCTGCACCGCCGGCTCTGGCTAGAACGGCGTGCTGCCGTGAGGCCAAGGGAGTTAGGCGCACGTTTTATGCAGTGCTGTTGCTTTACGCACACACACCGGGTCCGAGGAGTAGGACATGCTGTGTGTGGAATAATTCCTGTGTGCGGCGCGCAGGTGAAGTGCACGTGGATGTGCATGAGGGCCCGCGGCGCAGGGCCGGGCAGCCCCCTTCTCCTGCCTCTCTTGCGGGGGCTGCCCTCTGGGTACCCCTTGTTGCAGAGGGCAGGGAGGCGGCAGGGGACAGTTGCATCCCCGCGGTGGCCCTGTGCAGCACAGCCGTCTGTATCAGCCTGTGGAGGATTTGTGAGGCTGCAGAGAGGGTTTTGATCGCCTGTGGTGGAGGAGAGGAGGAAGCACAGCAGAACCTTTGGGTGTTAGAGGGGAACGGCAACGGAGCGGCCAAATGGGGCAGCTGTTCTCACGGGAGCAGCGTGTGGGAGAGCATTTCTGCTTCGACTTGGAGAGGAGCCTGCGTGGCAGGGATGCTGTAGGTGGAAGAGGGAACCTACGCCGCATCCTAGGAGTTTGCAGTCTGCTTGAATGAACTGGGACCCTGCCCTGTAACGGGGCTGCGTGTTCCCCTGCCCCTTTCTCTGCCTCGTCCTCTGGAGCGCAGCTGGGGGTCTGTGCTCAGTGCGTGCGGGTCTGTGCAGAGCGGAGTCGCTGGATGGGACAGAGGTGCTTCTGGAAGCGAGGAGAGCTGCGCCATTAGTGTTTGCCGGTGGAACAGGCGCATGGAAGAAGGTTTGGAAATAATAGTGCAGCAGCACTGCCTGAAGGCAAAAATCCAGCTTGGTTCGTTGCAGCACGGTAAGACAGGCTGAGGGCAGGGCAAGGACTGAGCCTGTCATCGCTTCAAGCGTCCCCTTCATCCTCTGAGCTGGAGCTGGTGATCATCCTTCCCCTACCAGAGTCTGTGACCTTCCAGTAATCTGCTGTTGCGGCGCTGAGGATCGTGGTCACCGTGCTGCTTTTCGTAGCAGGAGCACGTGGAGGTGTTGCCCTCTCCTGCTGCTGGGCTGAGAAGGCGGCCCAGAGAGCGACCTCTCAGCGCGTCCCGCCAGGCGCCGGGCAGGGACCCCCTCCCCATCCAGCAGCCCCTGCATGGCTTTGCTGTTCCCAGGGAACCGCGGGTGACCCTGCCGGGCAGGTTGCTTGTAAGTCTCCCCTCCTTCCCCCTCCTCGCGAGTGATGGAGGAGCGGGGGGAGGAACGGCTGGGAGCAGCTGGGGACAGTGAGTGCTGCAGCAGACCGGGAAGGGGAGATCTGCTAAACAAACTTGGCAGTTTGCAGAGCAAACCTGGAGAGAGCGACAGCGGGTGGGCTGCGTGCACCACTGATCCTGCTTCTGGAGCGCTCTGGCACTGCGTGTCACCAAATGTCTTCACCTTATTCCTTCAGATTGGTTCTGTTGCGTCCCTGCTCCGAGGGACGGCACGGTGAGGAGTAGCAGCCGGTGGGTTTGGGAAGGGGCTGGGGAAGGCACTGCAGGATTAGGTGCTGCTCTTTGTTAGGATGCTTCTCATCCTTTTTTATCGCAAAACGGAATGAATTGTGCTCTGGGGTTATTTTTTCTCTTTGCTGACCCTGAGAGCACATGCAGCGCGATGTGTGAGATGAGAGCTCTCAGTGAGACCGGGACTCAGCTTCTAGCGCCAGCGCTGCTTAGCGCGCTTGGTGGCAGAGCCTGAGCTGCTGCCTGAGGCTCAGGAGTGAGCGCCTGCAAAGTGCTGCGCTTCGTCTTTCCTCTGGGTTTACTCATGGCCCGTTCAGCGTGTTTGTCCACGTGCAGAGCAGCGAGGCTGAGGAAATGCAGAAGACCCCAAGGAGCGCGGGAATCGGGGACTGTTCACACAAACCCGATGTCGGTCTGGGCAGACGCTGATGCTGTGTGGAAGAAGGCGCACGGGCGGTACTGCCGGGAGGGCTGGTGCTGTCCCTGGGCGAGTGTGGAAGTCCGGATGGATCCTTGCCTTCCTACGGGGCAGCAGGAGAAACCCCGCTGGAGTGCTGTCAGACTCGGGAGGCCGCACTTCAGAAGGACACAGAGAAACTGAGAAGATTAAAAAAAATAAAGGTGCAAAAATTAATCAAAAGCTGGAAAAAATACCTGATAGTGAGACACTAAAAGAAAGAGATTATCCATTGAATAAATCAAAAAGAAGGCTGAGAGGTGACGTGATTACAATGTAAGAGTATCTACGTACCTGTCTACATGGGGAGAAGATCACAGATGCTAAGACTCTGCGGGCTGGCAGAGAGTTAACGCTAGAAGCCAAAGCCGGTCAAATTCAAATGTTAAAGAACCCTTACTTCCTTTAGTAATAGCCCTCTTTTCATTAACTGTTGGAAAAAACACTCGGGGAAGTGCTGTATTCGGCATCTCTTGTACCATCTCCAAATCCAGCCCCGGTCCCTTTGCGGAAGGGTCTCTCCGCGTACGCGGGTGACCGGTGCAGTCTGGGCTGGGTGAAGTTTCATGGCTGGCAGTGTTCAAAGGTCGGCCTGGAGAAGGGAGAGATCCTCCCGGCCTTCCAGTCTGCGCACGCCGGAGCTGCCTGTGTTGCTGCAGTTCCCTGTGCCGTGCCCTATTTCCTGCAGTGGGCTGCCTCTCGTGCCGCGTGGTGCCGCACGCCTGCCGGTGCAGTTTTGCCGAGTGTGCCGCTCGGAGCTCTGGAGAAGGCAGTGTGGTAACTGGGAGTTGCAGATGGAGCAGAGGGACCGGCCGTCTCACAGGAGGTCTGGAGTGAATCCCAGGTACTCGGTGCGCTCACCTGCAGGGCCCCACAGATACTGCCGAGCGCGGCTTCGGGGAGGGAGAGAATGGGGCAGGAGGCGCTGGCCAGGGGCCGGGGAGAGCTGAGCCCGGCAGGTCGGCCCCAGACATCACGGGCATCCGAGAACTGTTCGGGGACTTCCAGGATCCAGTTTCAGATGAAGCTGACTTGATGGGATGAGGCGTTGTCGGAGTGGGTGAGCGGCTTGCCCCAGTGAGCACTGGTGGGTGCTGATGCATCTGTTTGGGGATCTGGTGGAGCACCGGCGGTCATGGATTCTGTGAGGAGCTTGCGCCGTGGCCTCATCTTTATACAGTTTCTCCAGCGCACGTTACTCAGCCCAGATCGTGGTAGACCTGCCCCACACAGGCGGGGAAGATGGCAGTTTTCCACAGCAGAAACTTCTGTAGGCGGTGGTCTCTGCTTTCACTGCAGAGGTTTGCTGGTCCGTGCTGTGCAGAGCGTACGCTGCACCTCTGTCCCCAGAGCCCTTCTGTGCCACTGTCTCGTCTAACAAGGAGCCATCGCCGACCTTTCTGGAGCACAGGTTAACGTGGCGCTGGTCCGGCACGTCAGCTGGAGTGAGCGACCATCCTGCCTCTCGGTGTCCAGCTGAAGGCTGAGGCGAACGCTCTTCCTTCCCAGGCTGCTGTCTCTGCGAACGCCCCGCGGTCTGCACGTGGTGCCGCTCAGCATGGAGGGAGCTCCAAGAAGCAGAACTGGGATCTCCACGTTCACCGACCATTCGGAGGCTCTCCAAGGATCGGGTGGCTCCAGCTGTTGTGGTGCCCTCCTTCCTGCTCCGGCAGACGCGGCAGACACCCTTCCTCCATGCCTGGAGCGGTTCCTGGGTATGGGGTGGGAAGCCGTTGGGGTTGTGTTGTGCAGGGATCTAGACCGTGTACATTACAGTGCATAACTGTAATTGTGTTGAATCTTCTGGAGTGGCAGAGGCTTTCTGTGGGCGGTCAGGCTTCGGAAGGTCACTGTGAAAAGGACACACGCCATGCAGAAAAGGGGTGACTCTCTCCGTGCTGGTTCATCGTGTGTGGCCTGGCAAAGTCCCCTGGAAACGCTGTTCGCTGTGTGGGAACCGCGCTTCCCTCATCCTTTCCAAGTTGGTTCCAGCACCGGCTGCTCTCACAGTTACTGCTTCTGTGCAAAGGTGGGACAGTCTGCCCGTGGCTGCAAATACTGCGCAGAGGTGACCCTGGGGCGAGCAGGAAGAGCGGCGGAGGCTGGGCGGCGTGCTGCCGTGCCCGGTGCCCGGCCGACACCGACTGCAGCTTCAGCGCTTCCCCAAGGGCCAGCGCGCCCTGCGGGGTGGGTCGGGGTGGTGCCCTCGCTCACACACAGCTCCCGGTGAGCTGGGCGGCTGTCCTCACCGTGCCTGCTGACTTCTTGGCTCTGGAGAGGTACGGTGAAAGAGCTTCTCAAAATTGCCTTCACAGAGCTCCTGCACACAGAAATCTCCGAGAGCTTAGGGGATGCCAGGACAACAGCGAGAAGCCATCAGTGTGGGGGTGCCTCAGCTCTTGGCCTTCCTTTCAAGACTATTCCTATACCAGGCAAAGGTTGGCGAGCAAGTTGTCGAGAGCCACTCGGCAGTGATTATCTCGGCGTTGTTCCTGAAGAGGAGGAGTGGCCCAGACCGACGCTGGAAGGGCAGAGGAGGGACGGAAGCCCTGCTGGCCGGTGCTGTGGGTGGCTCCTCTAGCGTCACCTCTGCAGCAAGTCCAGGGTGAGCGCTCCTCTCCTCCTGCTGGCCCTGAGCACCGGAGGGGAGAGCCGGCGGTGTGAGGCAGCCTTCTCCTGTGGCCCGCCAGACCCTGCTGCTGACGTGCTGGCGGCACCGCTGCTCTCCAGCGCTCCCCCTCAGCCACAGGGCTGCGGGCTTGGACTCAGCTTGAAAGCCCGAGGGCGGCTCTGGCTCTCTTGCCCAGGGGGTTGTTTGGGTTTCTGCGTCCTGAGCGGGGCAGCGGGTGTCCCTCCTTCTGCTCGGGTGTGAGTTGGCTTGTTCCTGCCTGTCGGGGTGATCAGCAGCATCGCCGTGTCTTCCAGGGCAGCGAGTGATGCTTCTGAGGAACGGTCAGGCAGGAGAGCTGCAATGCAGAGGCGGAGAGTTTGTGCACAGGGGGGTGTGCGAGCTCCTGCAACTCCGTAAGGTGCCACCCCACCCCGAGGTGTTTTCTGTAGGGTCCGTGGTGCGTCACTGGGGACCTTCACGTGCACCTCCTCCCTGTCCAGATACTCCCACCAGAGCTGACCGTTCCTGGCGGTGTCTGCAGAGCGATTTCTCCAGAACGTCTGGGACAGGGCGCTGTGGAATGCTTTAAAATACCGTGTGATGCTTCAGTGCTAATGCACACGGGAGCACCACATGCGACATTTGGCAAACAAATGCTGAGCAGCGTATGTGGAGAGAGGTTCTGTGGCCGGGGCAGGGCTCACTGGATGTACATCACAGAGGTGCGTGTAGCGACCAAAGAAGTTGTGATAAGCAAACGATCCCAGAGGCTGACTTAAGGGATGACAGAAATTATCCTTGAGAAAGTCTGGCTGATGTTCAAGAAGTGGAAGAACCTCTGCCTAGCAAGGAGAAACACGAAGGCCGCCTCGAGATGCCTCAGTTAAGGGTTGGTGAGATCTTATCGCCACTGGTGTGGTCTTGCTGGCCTCATGGTTAATTCCTTTGTTACCACTAATGGGTGAGTGACAAGGCAGAGCCTCCGGAGGCGGTTTGCCCAGGACAGCAATTGCTGAGGAGTTTTTCTGAATCTTTTCTGGCCTCTCTTTATCTGCTGGTGGTCTTCTCAGCCTCTTCCTTTAAATTTGGACCCACTTGTGTCCTGGACATGGAGAAACCTCCTACCTTGAATCTGCCTTCTCCAGTGAAGCTCTGGGAAGCTGTCCTGGATGGCATGAAGTCCTCTGCCCTGGACGGTGAAAAGGCTCTTTCTCTGTGGCTGTGCAGGACTTCCCTTCTCCTGCTGTGTCCCGTCCAGTTTGGACTCCGCTCTGCGTAAGGTTTCTGGAACTGTCTGACTTCTGTTGTGGGTGTTCAGACGTCTTCGTTGTGAGAAACAGCTTTCTGCCTGTCGCGGCGTCCTGGAAACGCTCCCGAGGTACCGTGTGTGCTGTGGCGGGAGTTGTGCTTTGCGCTGGTGAACTCGCCCTGTGAGTCGGCGGGGACGTGGCTGGTGCCGCTGGGGGAGGCTGCCGGCTGCTGTACACCCGCACTGCTCTGCTGAGGTTGGTGCCTCCGCGGAGCGGGGAAAGCCGTCTGGTCTGGGGTCTGGCCGGGTAGTTTTCACCATCACTTTAGCTGCACGAAGAACGAGCCCCGCAGGCTGGCGTGGTAGGACAGGTCTCACCTCTGTTACTCTGTGCTGGGTGATTTCTGAGTTCTTCCTTCCCTAACCGCTCCTCTGACGCGGTGTTTGAATTTCCCCAGCGTCAGACCTGCCCAATTTCCACGTCTCCTCCCAGGCTGTCTTCTCCATGAGAGCCGAGCACCGCCTGGTGTGTCAGCCGGGCTGTGGTCTGACCTGCCTACGTTAGGGCTGTTGTGTACCCGAGCCTGCGGGGTCCTGGGCGGGTCAGCAGAGGACACGTCCCATCCCTCTCGCGTTGCCAGTCCCTCGTATGGCCTCTCCCGGGCAGCCAGCCCCTGGGGTTCGGGGGTGTCGCAGAGCCGGGGCGCCTGAGCTGACGATGCGCCTGGCCAGTGTTTGAAGGAGAGGTGTGAACGCCGGAACAGTGGGTGAAGCTGGCCAGAGGAGAGGATGGAGAGGAGGAGAGCAGGAAAAACAGCAGGTTAATATGGTCTGTTCGTGGGCGTAGGAAGGGTTCCTGCTGTTTATGGGACTATTTAGCTTGGGAGCCTGGACGGGCTTTCAGCTCTGTCAGACAAGCAGGTAGCAGCGGTGACCCAACAGGCCTCTGTGTCTCTGTACGGGACATGGCACTGCAGCGGTGACGTGGCAGGATTTTGCAGTTGCTGTCGGCATCTGACTTTTGCAGATGAGTTCAGTCACACCACATGCACGCTGCGGCGTCTCCTGTCTTCCTGGCAGCTCCTGTGTTGTGAGGGTGCACGATATGGGACGTGCTGGGTTGGACCTGTGGTCTTCCCAATGCCTCCAGTCACGTTCCCGTGAAAGGTTCTTCCTTCTGTGGTGGTGGGGGTACCCGGCCAGTGTGCAACAGAAAATGAGGAGGGGCGCTGTGTTCTCCTGAATTCCGCAGCAGCCCAGCTTGTTTGCTGTCACGCTTTTTGGTCAAGATGTTTATTTCCAGCAAAGGTAGGAGATTGGGGAGGTTGAAACGCAATTTTGGCCTCTTGGCATCAGGCAGTGAGGTCACAGGAAGTGCGAGAGTTGTTTCTCACATTAGTTTTTCAAACATCTGGAGACCGTGAGGGTCACAAGGGCCCCGGCTGGTGGAGGTGGCACTGCCCAGGCTGTTCAGGTTGGTCACTGGCTCCTGGAGCTGCTGTGAGGGGGTGACCGAGAAGTGACTCTGGCTGCCTGGGAATTCTGCAGCAGCCCAGGGCTCTGGGTGGCTCCCTGGTGTCCACACCACGTCACTGCTCCGGGTGGCCTCTGGGGACTCAGCGTGGGAAGCCCGCCCTGCTGCCTGCTGGAACAGCCGTGGGCGAACGTCGTCCCTTGCGGCTGGGCTGTGTGGCAGCGGCGGGCCGTGGGGGTTGTGAGGTTGGGCGTTCTGCAGAAATCCTCCCTGTGAACACGGGGGCCGCAGTTTGAGCCCCACATGTTGGCATCAGCCACATGCAGGGTTTGGGTCTCACCAAAGCCCTCCAGAAATCTGCGGGTGGAGAAAGTCGCTTTCTGGACTCTGACGCTGTCCCTTTCTCCCTTCTTCCAGTGGCTCAGAAGGTGGTGGCTCTGCGGAAGAAACAGCAGCTTTCCATCGGTCCCTGCAAGTCCCTGCCCAATTCTCCCAGCCATTCGTCCGTCTCTGCGGCCTCCATTCCTTCTGTGCACATCAACCAGGTGGGAAACGTGAAGAGGGAAAGCCAGGGACCCCGCATGCTTCTCCGCACCCCCTCNTGCAGCCTTGGAGTAACTTTTGGAAGGAGCAGAGTGGTTGTCACCCTGGCGCGTCTGTCCGTAGCCCAGATCAGCTTGATGCTTGCCCTGAGGTCAGGCTTCACGTCTAAACCATTGGGTCATCTCCACAGACTGTGGTGTGCTTCTAGAGACACTGGCGGCAGAGCCGTGAGCGGTCTGCAGGGAGGTGTGTGACAGGGGCTTCCGTGTGGCCGCCCTGGCCGGGTGGGCAAGCCGGGCTGGACACAGCTGCCCGGGGTCCTGCTCCCCTGCGGAGAGCGGAGTTGATGGTCTTCCATGCGTATACAGGTGGGCTTCTCAGGGGATGTATTTGTGGAGGGGCGAATTCAGTGGCGAGTTGACGGAGTAGCGCAGAGGAGGAGGAGGAGGTTCTCCTGCCCTCTGCCAGAGGAAGGGCTCTGCAGTGTTCTGGCACAGCCTTAGCTTGGCAAGAACGGCCGAGGTCTCCGTGCCGGGAGGATGGTGGAGCCGGAGGTGTACTCTGGAGAAGCAGAACTGACACAGCAGAGGCAGGGCAGGAACCGGGGCGGGCACCGCGGTGAGAGGCTGGTGAAGGAGATCCGTTGGGCAGCTGCCTGATTGCATTAGGGCTTTGCTGCCGTTCCCGCGCCCTCGCACGTGCCGAGCTGGCTCTCTGATGAGGCAGGTGAGGTACTGGGCTCTGCTGCTCCGCAGGGGCCGTCAAGCCAACAGATTCCAGCTCTGAAGTACCTGGCGTATGAAATCCCGGGACCTGTAGCCAGGACTTCAGGAAATGAGTCTGCCTGGCGCGGTGCTGCAAGCGCACAGCCGGCTTTAGGGACGAGGGGCGACGGCGTAGCTGGAGCAGCTGGAGCCCCTCGGCTGCCTCAGCAGTGAGCAGCGCTTGAAACGCTTTTGGAGGAAAAGAGTAGCTGAGGACTCAGAGGAGCATGTAAAACTGAAGAAAAAAGCGAGTTTGGCAAACCAACTTCTGCTAGACTGGCACTTCTTTTCATAAGAGGATTGGCTTTGACCCGTAGGGTGTATCTGAGCCTCTCAGCCCTGGGAGGACTTCTGGTAAACCACCACCGGGGAGATGGTTCCGTACAAACCTGAGTACTCTCTGCAGCCACTGGTTGGACCCCGACACGATTTTTAAATACCCAGGTGAAGTTCATGCCTGACCGTAAGGCTTCTAAAGCTGGGCTACGAGTCGGTGGGTACAGATTCTTGCCGAGACCTGCGCCAGCTGCCTGGTGTGCCAGGTCCCCGGCCACCAGCAGGTTCAGGTGAAGGCTGTGCGTGCGAGCGAGCAGGCTGAGCCCTGCCGGCAGCCAGAGCTGCCTGAGGAAGGTGCGAGCTTCCTGGTCAGAGCTCGCTTGTGCCCAGCGAGCTCGGGATGCAAGCCCAGTGAGCGCTGCTGCTCACAAAGCCGTACCGTGCCCTGCGGTATGTCTGCACATGGATGCTTTTGGAGGAGTTTAATAGGCGGCATCCAAGGTGGAGAGCAGAGTCCAGGGGAAATGCGGATTTGAGTGTATCTGGTAATTTGAGGATTTTATTAGCAGACAAATTGTGAACAGTGAAAGGCTGGTTGGGAAGGAGAGGCGGTCTGTACGGAAAGGGGGAGCGGGGTGGAAGATGGCCAAGGGCAGTGTTCCTCAGGGAGGAGCTGAGCGCTTGTTTCATGTTTTCTTCAGTGGCTGAAGTACGAGAAAAGGGTCCTAACAAATACGTACTAATGGCACTTGCTGTGCCGGGCAACGTGTTTGTAGTAAAGATAAAAACATGTTCCCTGTGTGAGGGGTTGGGGGATACCAGACTCCTCCGACTGATTCGGTCGCTCGGGTAAGTATGTGTTGAAACCAGTGTAGGAACGGCAAAAAGCGAGTGAGAGGGAAAGGAGACCCCAGCGCAGGGGGAGGTTAAGCACTTGGCTCGTTTAGCTTAGGAAAGCGAAGGCTGGAATGGACCAAGCCTGACCTCTAAAATACACAGCTGTGAAAGGACAGAACGTTTTAAGGAAAGAAGGTGGTAGAACAAGAGGAGTGGGTGTAAGACTGGCCACGGGGAGGCAAAGTTTGGGCGTCGGAAGAGGTTTCTAACTGCGTGTCATGAGCTTCGTTAGAGGTTTTTGCTGAGAAACCTCCCGACTTTCCTTCCCCTCCGGCAGAGTGCCTCTGAGCCCGCCTGGCAGAGGAGGTCGGTGCAGAGGTGACTGTTGGCTCCTTGGCTCTGGGACGGGACCTTTACTCTCAGTACCTTGCTGTGCCCCCGGGGCTTTGCCGGAGGGACCTGGGTCCTTCTGGTGGGAAACCGGAGCTGGTAAAGGGAGGTAACGCAGCATGCAGCTAAGAGGAAATTGCGGCTAACTGTGAGGCCTTTCTGAGCAAGAAATATTTCTTGACTGCCCGGGTTGTAGCAGCGTCAGCAGTAATGACAGGCCACGTCCTTCTGGAGCTTCCTCCCTCTGTGCTCCCTCCCCCGTACGTGCTCTGGGACTGTCGAACGCTGTGTCCCCCCCGCGCTCGGCAAACCTGGACACCACTCAGGGGATCAAAATTAATTTCTGTTCCCTGGGTCTTCTGTGGCTCAACCACAAACCCTTTGGGTTCCCAGTGACCTGCCGCAGTAATCTTTGCCGGGGTGTTTGCACATCTCTCTTCCATTACAAACAGCCCTTCTCCTAAAAATAGAGTATGAAGCAATGGAACCAGTGAGCGATCATAAAGTGCTGTGAAGTATTTCCCAGTTCTCGCTTGGGCTCAGGAATGAGGTTCTGGAACTGCTTTCTGCTGCCCTCAAAGAAAGCGCCAACTGGCTTTGAGGAACACAGGGTCACTGGTTCCCCATGTTTCAGACACGGAGCTGGGCAGAGCGGCCCACGCGCTCCGGTGCGTATGGGCTTGCTGCCCGTGTGGGACAACACACATCCAGTAGCGAGCACAGATGCAAAAGAGCTCAGAATCGCCGCTCGGGAGTGTGCTGTGACAGTGGTGACACACCAGAGGTCTCCGGCAGCAGCTGGAGCCGCTGTCCCTACCACGGGAGAGCTGGGGGCAGACAGCGCCGGGGTCCTGCTGCGCGCTGCTCTCCAGCTCTGCACTGCAGAAGTGCCGCAGCCTCCTGTGATGGTGGCCTCGCTCCTGGGAGGTGTCCTCTGCTCCTGGCATGGACATACCCCGTGGGGCAGCTCCAGGAGGAGGTGGACAGACTGTGCGCTGCCAGAAAGGACGGACAAGAGAGTGACAAGGTCTTTGCAGAGGAGTGCCATGTTCTGTCTTTCCCTACCTGAGGGTGTGGGGCTCTCGCCAGGGTTTCTTACTGCCTTCACAAGTGAGAGAGCAGGAACTGGCACAGGGAAAAGGATCTCAAGGGCTTGGGAGCACAGGATTCAGCATGGAGAAGAGATGGAAAGAAGCCAGACAAAGAATACAGTTAGGAGCTTTCGTTTGCCTGGTGGCGCAGCGAGGCATTGGTGTGCGCAGGCGGGACGCACACTGGGACAGAAGGATCTCTTTTTCTTCTCAGTGCTGCTGGTGGGAACAGTGGGACTGGCGTTTGCATCTTGAGCGCTTGGCCAGGAGGAGCCCCTGGGAGGCTGTACCCTGCTCCGTCCTCGGAGGGCCTGGGTTTGGGTGGTGCGGTGCTGCCTGCAGCTGCTGGCCGTCTGCGGTGGCAGGGTTGCTCTGTCCCTTCCGGGCAGTTACGGCGTCTTGGGCAGCATTTCGTTCCCCTTTGCCATCTGCCTTTCTGAGGGCTTTTAGCAACAGCGTTCCCTTCCCCTGGATCATCCCTCTTCCCTTCTGCCAGTAGCTGCCGTTAAGGTCTGCTTCCCTTCATGGCTCTGTGCCCCGCGGGGTGGTGGGACCGCCTGAGGTCAGAAGGATGTTCTGCTCCGTGCCTGGTCTCCTGCCCCGTGCGGGAAGGGACAGCTCTGGCTTCTGGAGCTGTCAGTGAAGAAGGCACGCGTCTTCTGGAAGAGGGAACAAGTGGTCCCCCTGCAAAGGGTTGCGTATGGCAGGCAGGAGCTGGGTGCCAGCCCTGCCACTCGTCCTAGCTGTGGGGACGTCTTTTCTGGAAGTAGTTTGATGTTACTGGTTGAGCCAAATTAACCTTTTTGGAAATGGCCATTGCTTGTCTGGTCTCCTGACGATCTGGCCAGTCATTGCAGTTACTGGTAGAGGAGAGACCCCAGAGCACGCTGGTGATTTTGTCATGCATCTGTCTGGAGGACTTTCTTCTCCGGGTGCGAGGTGGTGACCGGTTTCCAAACCTTCATGGTTGTGCCGGGTTGCCGATGGCAGGGCTCTGCGACAGCGGTGCTGCGTGCGGTGTTGTGGTGTCCTTGCACGGTGGATGGTCCTCTCTATGGAACAGCTCTTGAACCAGCCGAAGGCCCTGGTTCCTGTTCTGTCTTTGGGAGTTTGGGGGTTTTTGCTGTTACTCCGCAGCGGTGCCTGGTGCCTCAGGGGGACTCTGCTGCCATCAAGGCGGAGGGGAAGGGAGCTGTAGGAGCGGGCCAGCTGCGGTCAGGGTTTTGCACCAGCACTCAGGAGTGCACCAGACACACTCGTCAGGTCTGTGACCCCGAGTACCGTGTTCAGCATCTCCCCGGTCCTCTGGCGAGGCAGGAGCCGGGCCCCGGGCCAGCCCCGGGAGTCCTGCACGCGCCCTTGGGGACGCCAGGTCTGTGCCTTGGGCATTCCCAGCGGCTTCTGGGGTGCGGATCTGCGCCCGTTTGAGTAGACACTTCGGATCCCCCAGGGCCCTGCAGCCCCCAAGGAAAGCTCTTTCTCACCTGCTGGTTCGGGCTCTCCCCTCCCGTGTCCTGCCCGCACCCGCCACTGGGCGAGCAGGTTCGATGAGTTTGGGAGCCCTGTTCCTCCGCTCGGCCTTGGCTCCCACCCTGCTCCCTCCTGGCAGCCGCCTGGCCCTTCCCTGCGGCGTGGGGGTGGGGGTTTCTCGGGCCAGTGGGTGCTTGCCGTACTCCCAGAGTTATTCCACCTGACTTCCTTAGCGTCGCTGCCCCTTTCTCCATCTTTCTTTGGGGACTCGGAGGTGCCTTGGGGAGTACCCTGGGCTGTGGGATGAGTCACCATTGCCTCTTTGCTGTGGGGTGGAGGTTTGTCTTTCTGCCAGGGAACTCGTTCCCAGCAGCCGGCGGGAGGTGACGCAGGCACGCCGTGCCGAGCCCGGCAGGCTGGTGGAGTGAACTGCGCCGTCCCTTGGGCCGTGGGAGCCGCTGCCCCGCGGCACTGCCTGGGTGTGCGCCGTGCCCGGCCCTGCTCATCTGCCCTCCTGGCGCGGGGCCGCCCCGTGTCACAGCTTCGCTCTCATGGCCTCGGTCTGCGGTCGGGCACGGCTCTTCGGTGACACCGGGAAGTGCATTTACCAAGACTTTACTGAGAGAGCAGAGGAAAGGTCTGGAAACTTAAGTTTGCAAGTGAAATGAGACGCAAACTGCAGCTCACCTGTGCTCGGCAGCGAGCGCTTCCCTGCCTGTTGCAGCACGTTTCGGCAGAGTTCGGTCAGTGCGTGTGTCTCCGCAGCTGAAGCAACAATGGGCGTTTGCGTTTCCTCACGGAAGCCCCTGTGCCGCCTCCTGCTCAGCTCGCGGTGCCCTCCGTTCCACGGTCTGCGCTCTCCTCTGGCTCCTTCCTGGGTCCTGTGCAGACGCTGGGTCAGCGGCTGCGGTTCATTTGTGCTCATCTTTTCAGAGCCCTTCCCAAATCTCACTCCTTGTTCTGCCTCGTGCCTGTTTATGCCAAGAGTTACTACAGCTTCAGCCGAGCTCTCCCCTGCTCCGGCGCCCTATGGCACAGGCGATATTCTTTGAAGTTCACGATACCCACCCATTACACGCTAACGGGAAGGACTTTTTACTGAGTTTTCAGCTTCTGCTGTGTTCTTCAGTTTCAATAGCGACCACAAGCGGTTGTTCAGGTGGATCAGCAAAGTAGCTGCCAGGAGCAAAGACGAGGTATTTGCCCAGACCCGTCATTTTGTCAGGGTCCTCCCACATCCCCGCGATGTGTTCTGGGTCCCTGGATCCCTGCCGGAGTCTCGCGGCAGTCTGCTTCAGTTGAGCGGTGCGGTGGCTCAGGAGTGCCTGCGTAGCCGGAGGCTGCACTGTTGGCTGCCTTTGGGGGCGTTTCTCCTCTGCCCCCCACCTCGCGGGGCAGTGCCAGCCCTCACGCCAGCCCTTCTAGCTTGGTGCGAGACATCCTTCAGCCCCAGCGCCTCTCCTGAGGTTTGGGTGTCTGTGGGACACCAGCAGGTTCAAAGGCTTGTGTCCTTTGTCGCTCAAGAAAGACGGTAACCTTGACGTGTCTCCAACACTGGGCAAACTTACGGGCTAAGGAAAATTCTTCTGGCCAAGCAGAAATTACGAATGAGGTTACAGGGAGTATGTAAAGTATCAACCACAATTTAGCAAGATTTCTTCCTAGGAGGTTTAGCATCCGTCACCCGGCATCCGCAGGGTTTGTCCCAGCTGCTATGGCAGGAGCTAAAACGCTACAGCCTCTTCTGAACTGAATCCCTCCCTCAGTTGCAGCTTCATAAACGTGCTGACAAGGTCACTGAAATATCCCGAGCTTGGCCAGGAGACTGCCTCAGAGTGGCTTCTGGACTTCTTGAGCCTTGCCTGGCTCACCCTCCCCGGGGCGGGTTCTCTGTGTTGCAGCATCAGCCGTCTCTTCCCTCACGCTTTGAATCTTTTTCTTTTTTTTTGACACGGTTCACACGTTACGCATCAATTAAATCCTGATTGTACAGGCACTGTTATGCCTGACCCTAAACGTGAGCTGTCTCAGCGAACTCTCTTGGCCTCGGTAGCCCTGTCTTTCTGCGTCTGTGCCTTCCTCACGGCGTTTGCAGAGCACTTCTTCATGCGGCGTTGAATCTGTCTCTGTCAGTGGTTCAGAAGTCGCTGGCCGGGTGGCACGTTGCTTTGCTTCTCCGTGTCCCTGGTGGTCCCCCCTCCCCTGGGACGCGACAGCAGAGCTCCCTCGTTCAGCGCAGGCGTCGTCAGCCTGCGGGGAAGCTCCCTGGCGACGCTCACTTCTCCGGACGGAGTGCCCGGCCTCTTCTACGCGCAGAGTACAGGCAGACCGGGTTCCCACTCCTTCTGCATTTCGGGGTGCCAGCAGCTTTCCCATCTCCGGACGGGCTTGTGACAGTGCACATCGCGTGCTGGCAGGGAGGTCCCCTGCTCCCAGGGAGGCTTTCCTGGAAGCCGCAGAGCAGCCCCACGGCCTGCCGCTCCGCGCTTCGAGCTCAGCCCCGTGGGTCCCTTTCGGCAGGAGGTTCCCTGTCCTGCCGAGCGGTCGGGGGGTGGGACGGGCTGCAGAGGACCTGTCGCTTGGTGCTGCCCTGTCTCCAGCGCAGGGTTAGGGTCTTCCAGACCCACCGGAGGCGGTGGCCTTCAAGGACGTTTAGTCAGGGCAGCGTGCCTCCCCACGGGCTTCACCTCCCTGCTGCGGAAGGGCGCTTTGCTCTGACTTGAGGCGGCAGACGCCGTGCTGCAGGCAGGCTGTCGCCGAGCTGCTGCGGGGCCTGGGGTAGCCCTGGCAAATCGGGGCACTGTGACGTCCCAGAAGCAGCTGGCAGCTCCCCGAATGCGGCTGGGAAGGTCCATCTCGGAGCCCTTCTGGAGCGGGATTTCCCTGCGGCACACCTGGCTGCGCTCAGACAGGAGTCCCTCACTCTGCCTCAGGGAGGAAGAAGTTGCGCTGGTTCTTGGACGGCTCTTTTCTCTCTTAGGAGAAGTTCTCTTTTGTGCATCTTCTTCCATTCCTCTCATTGAAGGTGAGACGATCCGTAGCTTGAGTGAAGGTCGTGCCCTTTCTCCAGGAGACTGGGCTGTGGGTCGCGGCGGCTGCTCTGCCTGCGCAGCCTCCTCCACGCTTCTAGTGCTGAGGTGCTGGAGCGTGTCCAGAGAAGGGCTACGGAGCTGGTGA
>RSEF01000002.1:842238-871360 GCA_003993805.1 Himantopus leucocephalus | reverse complement strand
GGCCCAGCGCAGGTCACGCCACAGCTGCGGCCGCCTGCCCTGGCAGCGTGGTGCGCTCCCGGGCAGCCGCCTGCACGCCGAGCGGGGCTGCGGGCAGGCTCTGGAGGCACCTGGGGTTGCTGCTCTGCGGGTCTGACCGCGGCGGACCGTTCCTGCTGCCAGCGCTCCTTCCCACTGCCCGGCCTCACTCACCACGCGGTGCCACAGGAGGTCCGTCGCTGGGGGCGGGTTTGGAGGGTGCCTTGGCCACGGCAGAGCGGCATGTCCCTGGCTCTGGTCGAGGCTGGGGCACTGGGGCGTTTGTGGGTCCCTGCGCTGCTCCTCAGAGGAGCGATGGAAAGGCACGTGCCTGGGGTGGAGGCACAGGGGGTGAATCTGGGCGCCCTGGGGCTCTGCAGGACTTTCCCCTCGGCTGGAGGAGCTTCTCCAGGGGCGCTGCGCTCCTGCTGTTTGCCTGCCACCTCCATGGCTGTGGCGAGAGACATGTGCTGTGCGCGCAGCCTGGATTGGAGCCGCTGCCAGAGCTCTGGGGGAAGCCCGTCCAGTCCGGTCCCATCCTGTCCCATCCCGTCCCATCACATCCCATCCCATCCTGTCCAATCCCATCTTATCCTGTCCCATCCCATCCCATCCCATCTCATCCCATCCTGTCCCATGCCGTTCCGTCCCGTCCCAGCAGTGCGGTTCCCAGGACCCAGCTCTTCCCGGTCCCGGGAGAGCAGCGTTGTCCCTGCTCCAGTGGCAGCAGGCTCCCTCCCACGAGGAGGCAAGAGGAGATGGATGCGGCAGTCAGGAGCGGAGCGCCAGCTAATTACCCTTCCGAGTGTGTCTTGTAAATTAAGGGCTAATTAGAGGCAAAGTCAGTGTCATGGTTTTACACGTGTTTCTGTGGCGCTGAACAAGGGGAGGGAGGGGGAGCGTGCGGCAGCCGGGATGGAGGCAGACGAGCCGGCAGCTCTGCCACTCCTGCCCCGCGGCAGGGTCCGCGGCAGCTCGGGGCTGCAGGGCACCGCGGCCCCGCAAGCTCTGCGTCGGCACTGCCGGGGCAGGCAGGACCTGCAGGCAGGGCTTACGGGTCATCCCTACGCAGTGCAGCAGAGAAGGGGGATTTTTGGTCCAGGGTGGGTAGACGGAAGGAGGGCGGGAGGCACCCGCCGTGCTGCTGATGGATGAAGGGTGCTCGTGGACGGCAGGCGCGCTTGGTGCAGGGCTGGTGGCCCACATCACCCCTCCGTTCAGCGCACGCCTTTGGTCTGCCTTTTGTAGGGGATTGTTTGGGCCTCTTGAGCTGTCATTTCAGGCGCTCTGCAGCCTCAGGCAGCGCTCGGGCACCAGTGACATTCGAATCATATTTCTTAGGTGTTTTCATGGAAAGAGCAGGGACAGAAAGGTAACTTCGGGTACAAAATCCGGGGCTCCAGATGGGATTTTACAGGGCTCTGCCTTTGCAGAGGGTGGCTGAGCACTGGAGTAGGTTGCCCAGTCTCCCTCCGCAGAGATACTCAAAACCCATCCAGACACAGTCCGGGGCGACGGGCTCTGGGTGGCTCTGCTTGAGCAGGGGGTTGGGCAGGAGGAGCTCCAGAGGTCCCTTCCAGCCTCAGCCACACTGGGATGCTGTGAGAGCAAAGTGAGGCGGGTTTTACGCAGTGAGGACATGATCCGGTGGGCTGCGCTGGCTGTAGCAGATCCAGCTGGGGACCCGCAAGTGTCTGTCTGCTCGCCAGCCTGCTTCTGTGAAAGGCTCCCTCCGATGCGCCAGTCCATGAAACAAGTTGCCCGGTTTCTCGTAGCCCGGCTCCTTGCGTGGCCGCGGGGTGGTCGGCTCTGGCGGGGCTGGGGCAAGCCGACGGGTCAGGCTGTGGATGCGCAACTCACCAGCCGGGCACGCTGCGGCCGGAGCCCCTCAACAGGCCCTGACCTCCTCCGTGGGCAGAAGGGCTCGTGTGGGAGCCCCGGCTCGGCGTCTGCGCCGCCAGGCGTGGAAGGAGGAGAGGTAGCTTCAGAGCAGGGAGGGGGACCCGTTGGTCGCCCCTGAGCTCCCAGAGCACTCGCGCGATGGTGGCTGGAGCCGAGTGCCCTAAAGGAAGGCACGGGAAAGGGTGGCTGGAGCTGAATGTCCTAAAGGAAGGCACGGGAAAGGGTGGCTGGAGCTGAATGCCCTAAAGGAAGGCACGGGAGAGTGCTCGTAGTGGGCAGGTGTGGGGTGATCCCTCTAGGGCAGCGTCAGCCCCCTTAACAGATTGCCTGCAGCCTTGCACAGCGGGAATTTTGCTCCCTGCCAGAGCTGCTTGGTTTACTATTCTGGAAATTTTGGATATTCTTAATCCAGAAACACTTGACCCATTTTGAATCTCAGAGTGATCTTGTCTTCTACGACGGCCTCTAGTCCCAAACCCACTCCTTTCCTGGGGGTTCAAGGTCTGGGCTCAGCTCAAGGAGTTTCCAGCTAGTGGGAAGAGGCTTTTCCGCCCGCGATCCCCACCTTACAGACATCTGTTCCCCCGCTCGTCCCTTTGATGTCCTCCACGCAATTTTCCATTCACTCCTAGTGCCTCCAGCACGGTTGTATTCCTTGCTCGGGACACACAAGGCGTGAAGTGAAGGGGCGATGACAGCCGCACTGGCTGTGGGGAGGGTTTGTGTTTGTCCAGGTGCCTGGGGCTGTAGTGAGGATTGTGAGCAGACCGTGAACTCCAGCTGCGAGCTGTGGCTGGAGGGGGGCGCTGCGTGCCAGGATGCCCAGCTACGCACCCGGGGGTGCTGCGCTGGAACACGTCAAGCTGGGTGTCCCTCTGCGAAGCGCTGTGTGCTGGGCAGTGCTCTTGTCTCAGCACCTTTGGGGGGTGATGCGCTGGCACCCCCCGGGAGAGGAGAGCCAGGCAGACCCTGTCCTCATGCAGGGCCAGCCGGGGGCATGTCGCGTCAGGTACAGGACAGCTTTTCCTTCTTCCACTGTGCTGCCGAGCAGCAGTCGTTCTGTGCTAAATTCCTGTCTCTCTTGCAGGTGCTCCCCACTCGACCAGCAGCACCTCCCTGCACTCGGAGCGCTCCATCAGCGGCATCAACCTGGTGGGCTTCAGCTCAAAGCCAGACGGCATGCACCAGCGCTCCTACTCTGTCTCCAGCGCGGACCAGTGGAACGAGGCCGTGGCTATCCCCGGCAGCTGCCCCAACCCCTGTAAGTGGCGTTTCAGACCCCGCTCCCCCGGCTGCAGCGCGGGGGGAGGTTTATTTTGGTGATGGGGCAGTCCCGAGCTCTGCCCTGTGAGCCCAGAGTTTGCTCACGGGTGTCAGACACAGCCTTTGGGGCCTTGTTGGGACTGTCCACCTTCGTGAGGTCCGGTGGCAGCGTCCAAACCGGGGGGAGAAGCTCTCTGCCAGGCACGGTGAAGCCATCTCCCTGCGGCCGAGGGATGCTGCTCCGCAGCAGGGCTGTTCTGACCTCGCTGCTCCAACAGCCCCACTCTCCGCTCGCCCTGCGAGGAGTAACCATTGCTTTCCCCCACCTCTGCTCCTCGTCGGCACCCCCAGCTCCCACATTTTGGGGCAGTTGAACGAATAGGAGTAATTCCTGTCTCTGGAGCACACACTGAGCGCGGCCCGCCCCCTCCCCCCACGCTCCCTCGCTCTCTGTGATGTTTCAGGACAGTTGAGTGAATTAAAATAATTCATACATTTCCCAACGTAGCCACTTTGCCGAATTGGAAAATAAATGCTTTTGTGCTGCATTCATCACTCCTTCGTTCCTGGCTCTGCCGCCGCACTAAAAAAGCAGTTAAATGCACATCAAGAGTGGAGGAGCCATTTCCATGCCTGCTCGCCCCTTGTAGTTCTCATTAGCGCGGCAGCCGCCCCCCCGCTCGGTCCCAGGGGCTTTCGCAGTTTAAAGAGAGCCTCTTTATGATCATTACCGGAGTCCGACTGTGCGGGCGCCATTTGCAGCTGAGGAGGCTCCTCATTTGTAACTGTGAAAAACTATCAATTTCAGCGCGCCTGATGCAGCGGCTCCATCATTGGCCCCATCAGCTCCCTGCTGGAAGCGAATTAATCAGACTGTTACTGCTGATGGGGCAGCGCAGGCGACGGGAGCGGAAGGGCGCAGCTCTGAGCATTAATGTGCCGGCAGCCCCCCCGCCCCTCGCCTCGGACACGGGGTGCAGCAGGGCAGCCTCCGCTCCCCCAGCGCCGGAGGAAGCGGGGTGCGAGGGGGGACCGCCGCTCTGCGCGCCGCTTTGGACACGGGCGCATCTGCTGGGATGCTGCGGGGCCGGTACCCGGCACTGGGACAGGGGTGCCCCCACCGCAAGCGCTCGTGGAGGAGGTCCGCAGGCGCTGGTGCAGGCGAGCGGCGCTGTGGTCGGTACGCGCAGTGCCTTTGCATGGGTGAATTTTGTGTCACAGCCCTTCCCAACAGCAGCTGCCCGCCTGGATGGCCTCCCGCCCCAGGGGCCGGCGTGGCAGGTCCCCTGCTCCTGCCAGCAGCCCCGCTGCAGAGCCCAGCGGCTGGCACGGCCGCACTGCGCGTTTTGCCTGCGCTGGCCCGAGTGTCCCAGGACAAGGGCTCTGCTCCCTGTCCACGGGAGGAGCCTGCGGCCACCACGAGCGATCTGCCTCTTTCATGCAAAGTAACCTGGAGACTGACACAAGCAGGAGCTGAGATGCTGCTGCTTCCCCCGGTGACGCGGAGGGGTGAGATGTCGACTCCGTGCTAATTGTGTGACTCGAGCGCTGATGGCTGCTCGTCCGCTCTGCCCGGGTCCCGCTGCGCTGTGCTGGACCCTGAGCCCTGTGGGTCAGTCCTGCCCCGTGTTAGTGCTCCAGAGACGTGCCACTGGGCCAGCGGTGCTGCAGGGTCTGTGCCATGCGGAGGGCCACCAGCCCGGCCGCCCTGGGGGGCTCCTGGAGCAGCCGCACAGTCTGTCGCACAGCTCACAGCTCACAGCCCCGTCACCGCAGCCCTGGCGGGGACAGCAGCGACTTCGTACCTGTTTCCCACCACAGACCCGCTCAGGGCTGTGGAGAAGGGGCCGGGGCAGGCGGAGCGCTGCAGCAAAGCCCTGGCCCCAGGGGAACCCTGAAGCCGGCGTCCCTCGCACCCGTGCCTGACCCCCGGCTGTGCCGCGGTGTCCGTGCAGCCCAGGTCCGAGCTCTCCGCTGTGGGTACAGCTCTAAGTGGGGGGCGGGTGGGGAATATGTCTCTGCTCAGAGCAGACTCACAGGCATGTGCGGAGGGTGCAGGCTGCCCTCGCCGCTCCGAGGGACGGGCTGCCTCCTCTGCTTGTGCCCTGGAGAGTGCACGAAGAGGGGTGGGACGGGCTGTACAGGTCATGTAAACATCCTCCAGCACATTTTGTGTTTGTCCTTTATGGGAGGACCTCTGTGGCCCACCCGTGGGGACCCGGGGCTGCCCACCAGTCCAGAGTCCAGCTGGTTTGGAGGGAGGAAGCAGAGGTCCCACGTGTGCCTGCAGAAGGGCTCCAGTGGTGAGACAGGGACCTGGAAGTCCTTGGCTGGGTCAGTCCTGTCCTGCTGGTGAAAAAGAGGATGAACCAGCAATACCTGATCTTGTAGAGGGAGCGTTTCATGTTCTGCCCCCACCCCACTGCAGTCCCGCCCCCATCCCACTGGGGCCCTGGACGCCCCCAGCTCTGTGGCTGTAGCTCCTGGGCAGTGCAGAGCAGGGACGTGGGCGATCTCTGCTCGGCGGAGCGGGAGGTGTCCGGCTCACCGCAGCCTGCAGGCACGTTGTCGGGAGCTGCAGAAGGGCACGAACCCTCACGCTGAGCCTGGAGGGGGGCAGGATGCCGCGGTGCGTGGTTTGGCCCCGGGGGCGTCCTGGTGAGCAGGTGGGCAGCAGAGGTAGGCTGGATGCAGCGCGTGTAGCCTCCGACGAGAAAGTTCAGGTCCCCTGCGCCATCCAGGCTGGGAGATGAAGGTGCCTCACACCTGCTCTAAGCGTAGTCCTGTTGAGCGGTATCAGTAATTTATATTTATAAAAATGGAGTCTGAATTTATTAGATTTATCTCTCTTAATTGTCAAGGGTGAACTATTTCCCTGTGGATAAATAGCAGCAGAAACACCCTACTCGTCTGTGTCAAATGTAGTAGAAACCGGAGACGGAGGAGCTCTGATGCCGCGTCCTCTCCCAGCCTGGCGCGGGGCACGCCGGCTGCACGCCGGACCCCTGCGCGGGGCAGCTCCTGGCCGCTGCCTGCAGCCCTCTCCGTCCCACTGCTGGGTGTTGGTCTTGCCTCAGAGACAGCCCAAGCCCCAGAGAGCCAGTCTGAGTGAACTGGGCTGAGAAGGGAGAGCCGAGGCCAGGCTGGAGCCGGGGGGGGGGCTTGGCAAGTCCCCGCTGCTGGAGGGCGCTGCCCCTGTTAGACGCTGCGATTGCTTTCTTAATTTGTGGTGCCACGAAACACGGAAATGGGAGGTCAGGAGTTGGTGGGAGACGTTGGGTTGTTGCGAAGGGGATGGCGAGCTGCCTGGGACAGAAGCGGGCTGGGAGCGGAGCTGCCCTGGGGGGGTGGACACTGGAGAGGCAGGAGTGTATTTCGGAGAGGGTTAACAGTGCAGCGAGGGCTCCTGCGCCTCGTTGCCTTCCCCGGAGTCTGCATTTTTATGCTGATTGGAAGCCTGCGCTGTGTGTGCTGCTGAAATTGAATGTCAGGCTTTTGATTTTGTTGCTGGTCTCTAATGAAATTTGACATTTAATGGTGAGTGCAGCGGCAGCGTGTGTGTGTGTGATCGGAGCTTGATTAGCGCGCTCTAATTGACAGTAATTAGGCAGCTCCCTGATTGTTTCTAATTCTGCTATTAATTGTAAGGAACAGTATGATTGAGGATAAATTTGGTGCGTTGCTGCTGGGGATGCAGCTTCTTCAGCTCCGTATCGGAAGCCTATTGAGACCATCATGCTTAGGTTCCTGAGCGTGGCAACCCCAGTCACCTCGTCTGGCGGAGCGGTGCCGGGGGGGCTCGAGGCTTCTGCAGTGGCACTGCAGATCCCGGGACCTGGATCTGCACCTGGGGGGCCCGGGAGCACCTCCTGGGACTGACCCTGCCCCAAGCGCACGCGTCGCCCTGGGAGGACGCTGCCGCTGAGCGGTACGCACAGGGAGACGCGCTGCAGGGTTGGCGTGTCGGGCTGTCCCCAGTGATGCCACTGCGCTTGTCCCGGCCACGTAGGTGCCAGCGCTGTCCCTGTGTGGTCGTCCCAGCTGAATCCCAGTGCAGAGCGTGTCCAGCCTGACCCTGCCGAAGGAGCCTGAGCTGGAGCGGGTGTCGGAGCTGCCCTGTGCAATGGGGCTGAGCGCGGGTACTGTCCTGTCTCGTGGGGCTGTGCAGTTTGAGCCAGGCGGAGCACCGGGGCCGTCTCCAGGATGCTTGGCTGGCTCTAGAAAGCGCAGACTGTCACTGTCTTGCTGTACATCACTTTTTCTATCTTTGTTCCCAGCTAACGGTACTGCCGATTCTCTCAGCTCCAGCCCGAACATTTCCAGTGCTGCCAGCCCGAAGCTGGAGCCGCCTCCATCACCACACGCAAACAGGAAGAAGCATCGCAGGAAAAAGAGCACAGGGACGACTCGGCCTGATGGCCCCAGCACGGCAGCAGAAGGTAGGAGAGGTCTGCTGCCTGGGGGCAGCTCCGCCAGCTCAGAGCACCGGGCACCCGGGAGTCCAGCCGGGGCTCGTCGGGGTCCTGGGGCTCGGCGTGCGCCTCGTCCGAGCCAGCTTGTGCTTAGGCAGAAAGGAGCAACGCGCCCCTCTCGCTCTGCCCTTGATTTCTCACCCGCGGTGGAAGCAGGACTGCCACCGTGCCCATGACTGCACATACTATTAGTGGTAATAATAATTACTAACTGTATTGGCAGAGCTGAGAGCACAGCACACAGTTAAGGCGTGCTTAACTACGCTTAAGGTGTGCAGACACTTTTGACCACAAGAAAGAACCTATTTCTGTGTGCTTGTAAATTTGCCAGACTTTCATTCTTTAAAAGACCCATCCTGGCCATCTGCCTCAAGCTGAGGGCTTTTTGGAAACATTTGTCTGCTTCAGGAAACCGATGTGAAGATGTGTGCGTTGCTTTGCCTGTGCTAAAAGTACTGATGGTTTTTGTGTTGGGAAATGTTGGTGTCTCTGCGGTTTCTGAAGAGGGACCCAAAGCTTGGCAGGGAGCCTGCAAGGCTGCAGGGTCGAGATGCATCGAGAGGGGCGTTTTGCTGTGAAAAGCCGTCCAGGTTTGTCCAGGTAGAGATGAGCAACCACGTTTTGCACAGCCTGCATCTGTGGTTAGACTCTGTGGCAAAAGCGATCCTCAGTCTGTAAGATCTGACTTTGTCCTGAGTCATCCTGTCCCACAGCACTCAATAGGCTTTTGTAGCAAACCAAAGTGAAGATTTCATTCAGATAACTAAAGGCAGGGGAGAGGGTTTAAGTACAAGTGTTTGAAACTAATGGCCGCTGTAAAACACACCAGAAATTTTAGCCTGTACATTTGTTAGCCTGTACCTGACAAAGCACGCTGCGGCTGTGCTGGTGTCTCGCTCCAAGTCGCAGGTCAGCCTGTAGACCAGCAGCCCAGGTTTGCTGTGGCAGAACAACTCTTCTTAAGTTGTCTCTCAGAAACACCATGGAGATGATCTGCATCGGAGTTCGGCAGTTCTGTGGTTCAGTCTTTCCTGTTGTAGTTGTCTTCACCTGAAAACCACCGAGTTCGGGAAGACTTCTCCTTTGCGGTGGTTGATTCAGTCATTTGAGTCTATAATGTACGCTGGATGTCTCACGGAAAGCAGGAACTATTAGCTGTATGTACATTTAGTTAAACAACTGATGTGTTCTTAGCTATGGGTATACGTTGACTCTTCAGACACGTTACGGCCCTTCCCCCCATCAGCTCTCGTTTTGCAGTTCCCAGACCAGTGCTTTGGCAAAAAGAGAGGCGTGTATTCTCTGTACGTCTGAAATTTGGGATACCAAAGAGTAGAAAGACTTTGCACGTACATGTGAGACTAAGAAAGCGCATGCTGAAGTACTGTGTCCCATCCTGGAAATAATGCTCCGAGGGAGTGTGGAAATACTGGAGAGATTTGTAAAGAAGGTCCTAAAACTCACTTGGGTCTGATGAACATATTTATGATGTGGACATTACGGTACTGAGCTTACCAGAATGAAGGCTGAGGAGCGAAGGACTGATGTTTTCAGTGCTTAGAGAGAAAGCAGTCTGGTCCTGCAGAGCTGCTCAGCGTCGCTGTCGGGTGCCCGAGAAGGTGCAGAGGGGGGGAGCTCAACTTGCACAAAACCGAATACAATCTCTTAGTGGAAAAGGTTATTAAATGTGGGAACACTTTTATGAAGCAGTAATGTGGACTAACCACTGCTCGAAGTCTTAAAATTAAGTAAGTTACTTTTCCACAAGGCGTGTGACCCGTCCCCGGCAGAATTCCCTGCCCTCTGCACCAAGGCGGGCAGACCAGATGATTGCCACCCTCCTCCTTGGGTGCCCGGTCCACAAATCTTTGAGCCATCCCAGTTTTCCTGTCATTTCATGGGGAGGTTTTTTCAGCACATGCTCGCTCTTGCCGTCTTTCCCTGTTTGGCTGTGTCCTCGGAAGGTGCGGTGACCGAGGCTGCGCACAGTGCCGGTGTGGTGCCACGTGATGTGTACGGCGGCATCAGAATGTTTTCTGATATTGCCTGCCCCGGTCCTTGGCCTTGGTGGTGTGCTGGGCAGAGGTCTTGGGCTACTTGCAGTGATGTGCCGGCCCTGTCTTGGGTTGATACAGTTAATTTAGTGCTCTGTCAGGTGTTGGAGTAATGTAATTTTTTCCCACAATGTGCATTACTTTGCATTTATCAACATGGGCCGTCATTTGCCAGTGAAGTGTCAGTTACCAAACTTCATTTGTCACTGCGCGGACTTTGCATACAGTTGCTCCTCCTGCTGCCAGAAGCCTCTGGCACCAGCACCAGGAGCCGGAAAAATACCTCCCCGGTGATCGGCAGTACTGCTGCTGCCGGGACACGTGGCAGCGGGCTGCTGAGCCGGCTCCAGCGCGGCGGTGGGCAGGAAGCAGAGAGGACACGCCATGAGGAGTCAGGAGAGCGGGGCAGAGGCTGGAGGGGCACGGCGGAGCAGAGGGGGCATCCGTGATCTGGAGCCGCATGAGCAAGCCGACCTCTGTGTCTCCGGCATGAATCCGGTCTGCCCGAGTCCCCGTGTCCTTCCTCAGTCGGTAAGCGGGTGCAGCATCCGCCGGCTCAGCGCTGTTGCCAGGCTCAGAGGCCGAGAGCCTGCTGCTCCCAGGCACGTGCTGGGTCTGAACCTCTTCCACCTGGGGCGCTGTACGGTGGGTTTGCTGGCGTTTTGGGTGACTTCCAAAAACTTACCTCGTATTTATATTTTACGGAATTGACTATACTAGAAAACTGATCCAGTTGCAAAGTTGGGTTTCCAAAGGCCGGGTCAGTTCTGCCACCCTCACGGGTCGCCCTGTGTCAGCACCTCCTGGGAGCCAGGCTGCGCGTGCTGCGGGTCCGCAGGGGCTGCGGGCAGCGCCGGTGCCAGCGGCGCCGTGCTCCATGGCCGCAGGAGGCTGCCACTGCTGCTGTGTGGAGGCAGCACGCGCTTGGAGGTTCACGGCTTGGTCCTGCTGTAGCCAGCCTGATGTTTCTGTAGCAAACAGCTGTATACCCCGTTGTGCGGAGAGAGGGACGTCTCTGGAAAGGGCCCTCATACATCCCTGTGCTCAGTACAATTGTGGAGCCGAATCGCACGCTCCTTTTCAGGCCGTTGATCCATCCCCTGCCTGCTGTACCTCTGGTGGGCTCTGGGTCTCCCTGCCCGTGGTACCCTCCCTGGGCGGCTCGCTTTGTCCCTCTGCTGCCCGCAGCACTGGGACTGCTCCCCAGGGCCGACGCAGCTCAGGGCACCGCCGCGGCTCTTCGCCGGGACGGGGCAGATGCAGGGGAGGGACTTGGGGACTGATGCCTGGGTTGTCGGCTGCCTGGACGCTCAGGGCGAGCGCTGGCCTGGAGTCACACCCAGGTCACTGTCCTGCCTGGCAGTCTGCATCAGAGACAGAAGCTGGCAGCGAGCAAATGAGAGATAACGAGCCTCTAGTGGGGTCCCATCCTGATGGCTTGATGGTCAGCGATTGGTTCCAGCTGTGAACCCGGGGCTGAGCATTGCCCCACATCATGGGCACGACTGATGGCTTATGTCATGGACTGGCGTCCATAAGTATGTCTGATCCTTCCTTGAGTCTTTTTCAGCTGCTTTGAACAGTTCCCAGCGGTTTTTTCACAGCAGGATAATCTGAGCTTTTTGCTTTCACATAGTCAACATGGTGAACGTGTGAAAATCGCTGTGCAGAGAGCAGGGCTGCCATGCCCCGTGGTAGAGCTGCCGTCCCTCGCGGTCCTCATCCCGCTGTGAGGGTACGCCGTCTTGGGAGGAGCGTGGGGGACAGCCCGGTGACTGGCTGTGCTCTCCATGAGCTCACACCGGTGTGGCTGTTTCAGTGTGTGGAGCACCGCTGCCAGGACCCCCCAAAGCCTCCTGCCAGGAGACCTCCGCAGCCGCGTCGGGCCAGGCATGGTGTCCGGCTCAGCTCTCCGTCACAGCGTCTCTCCTAGGCGGTGAGCAGCAGCCGGGCAGTGCGGAGGAGCGGGCGGCTTGGGCTGCAGGCAAGCTGCCTTTGGATGCGGCCGGCCCAACAGCCGCGCGTGCGGGGCACGAGCGTCGCAGGTTAGCATCCTGGGAAAGTTGGTGAGGTCTGGGGATAAATTGCCATCAGTTTATCTCATTTAGGAGGTAATCAGAGCCAGGGACGTGCGGAGCAATTGAATCTTAGTTGTTCTGAAGTATCATAAATCAAACGAGCTGTTGCTTTTTTACATGGTCGCATGTTAAAGAGAGCGCAGTGTCAGGTTGCTAGGGAGCATCAGCAAACTATGGCAAGCGTGGTATTGGGCTGCCGCGGATGTCACCAAAGCAGAGTGCGGCTCAGGCTGTCAGGGAGCACCCACAGGCTGGCAAACGTGGTGTCAGGCTGTCAGGGGATGTCGCAGCAGCCCCGGGAAGAGCTCGTCACCACGGTGGGGTGGCGTCGTCAGCCTGCCCGCACCATCAGGCCAGTCTGCTTGAGATCAAAGCCCAGCAAAGTGCTGCGGCCAGGAGCGCCCCATCCTGCTACGGACAAGCCCAGAGACCCCGCTGCAGCCGTGCCGCCTCCGTGCCCGGGACCCCTGGCTCCTGTTTTGGGTGGCTGGGAGGGCCCCGGGGAGCCACCAGGCATGTCTGACGGCAGGAGCACCTTCGCGACGCTCCCTACGCCAGCATCCCCATGGCTGCCAGAGCTCCGGGGATAATGAACTTCTCATGTGCTTAAAGAGTGATGCAGGGTGCATGGCGAGAAGCTGACAGCCCCTTAATGTGCTTCTCAGTGGCGGCCAAACGACGCGGTTTTGTCTTTGTTTTTTAGTTTTAAAACCCACGGGAAATTGATGGCCAGTAAAGAGTTGTGTTGGGGCGATGTGCGTGATTAATACCAACTGTCACGGGCTGTTGGAACCCGATCGTGGCGAGCTGGGAGTCCGGGCTGAGCTGCGCTTACCAGATTGCTGGGGATTCCAGCTGCTATTGCTCAGCTCCCGCCTGCCCCACGCAGCTTGTGTCACCCGCACGCTCCCTTCCGCCAAGCCTCTTAATTCAGTGCTAACAAGTCACTCCTGCTCGTTACAGACCCTGCGAGCTCCCTGCTCCATCCTGGCGGGAGGAAAGCCGCCTGTGCCCGCGCATCACCGCGCCATGGCTGAGCCCCTGTCTCCATCAGCTCCACACACCCCTCGTTCTGTGCTTCCTGGGGGGACCTTGTACAGCTCCGTCTCACCCCCTGAGACACCCTCGTGTGCACCCCCCTAACGCCGCTGCCGTGTCCTGTAGCGAGCCACCCCACGCACCGTGAAGCCTGCACTGTGCATGTCTGTGCCCGCAGGGTGACCCGCCGTGACGGGTGCGCACACTGCACCCCGCGGGCATGCCCCCGTCCCCCGCCACATACACAGGAATGACACTCCTGGTCCCTTGCAGTGACCCCCTCCGCACATCACCGTGCGGGAGTGTACCCTGCGGTGTCCCTGGGGGTTTTTCTTTACCCTGCCTTTGCTGTCCTTCCCCACACGCACACATTGGTGCCCCACGGCGTGCCCTCTGTTGCACGGCTGCGCGCCCATCCCTGCGCAGAGCCCTCCCCGCAGGCAGGGCAGGCAGCACGGGGGCGGTGGGACTGTGCCAGCTCCGCCTGGGGCACTCCGGGGTCTGGGGGCACTCCGGGGTCTGGGGGCACTGGGACAGAAGGCACTGTGGGGTCTCCATAGCAATGTTCTCGCTGCGGCTCTCCTGGCGGCTTGTCGCTGTGGAGGGGGCCTGTCCCCGTTGCACTAATACAGGTTAGGAATATTGGGTTTAATGATCTGCAAAATGAGGAGGCAGCGAGCTGACATTTACGAATGGTGCTGCATCCTTCTCTTCCCAGACGCCTGCTAATTTGTTGATATCCCAAACACCTCATAATGATGTGGTACACTGGCAGCTTGCAAACAAGCATCCCGAGGCTGCGGGGCCTGCTGGCTGCCCCGCTCCTGGACACTCTTCACGGACTTGGCAGGAAGAGAGCGGAGCTGCGGGCCAGGGACCCCCCGCACCAAAGGCAGGACCAGCCCTTGGCTCCCTGCCATGCGCCCCACACGCTGGAGGTGTCCCCCCGTCTCCTCCCTGTCTGACCACCCACTGGCCAGAGCATCCAGAGGCACCTCTGCTCCGTCAGCTCCGAGCGGGAGAAGGGATGGGAATGGGAGAAGGGATGGGAGTGGGAGAAGGGATGGGGGTAGGAGAAGGGATGGGAGTAGTGCTGGCTGGTGTGCTGGCATGGAAGTGCTCCCGCCCGTCCCCTGTGCTGAGCTCCCTCCTGTCCAGCCCGCTGCGGGGGGAAGTGCTGCCCAGTGTCCTGTGGGCTGCTGTGGGGGAGCTCTATCCAGTGCCGGGGGAGGGGGGCGGGCAGGAATTGCAGCCCTCCGTCCTGAGTGCTGGGAGAAGCGTGATCCTGCTGCTCCGGGTGAGGAGCACCGCGCTGCATCTCCCGCTGTGACTAGAGGGGCATTGCTCCATCTTCTGTGTCCTCCCCGCAGAGCCGCTTTGTGTCCTGACGCTGAGGGACTGGGGAGCAGCACGCCCCGTATTGCTGCTTGTGCTCGGACGGTGCTGCCCCAGCGCTGGGCAGGGGCACCTTGGGGACCTGTGGGGGACGTGGCCGCTGCAGCTCCCCAGGGAGGCACACAGCCCTGGGGTTTCATCCCGCACCCCAGGCAGAAGCAGGGTGTCCATGGGGAAGGCGGTGGGAAGTGCCGCTCCCTTGACTGCGCCTCGAGGTCCCTGCAGTGGGGTCTCTGGGTGGGCTGGGCTCTTCTGCGTTGATGCGGTGTGCGGTCTGAGCCCTTCACGGGGCAGGACAGACCCCTGCGCCCGGCCGTGCGCTGACGCTAAGGGGGTTTTAGCCGCCCAGACGTACCAGTTCTGCTCAAAGCTGTGCGTCCTCCCACCGAGAGCAGAGAGAAGGGCCCTGGCACGAGCTGTAAGGGCAATGCTCCCGGGGTGCTGCTGCGTCCCTTTCCCCCTGTGCTGCTTCTCCTCTCCGACATCCCTGCTGCTTCTGCAGGCGACAGCGAGACCCACCGCCCTGCCGGCCATCCCGGCTGCGGGGCACCCTTGGGCAGCAGAGCTCTGTCCCACCCTGGCCTCTTGCTGGGGCTCTGCCCTTGCCCTCTTCCACTTTGTGCCGGTTGCTGGCAGGGCACGCAGGATGTCTCGGGTTCCCCATTTCTTCCCAGTCCGGTGGTGCTCATCTGCTGTCCCCGAGGAGATGTGTCCTTGCAGTGCTGCCTTCGGGGGTGGGGGGCTGCTGGCTGCCCCCTCTCTGGCACAGCGGGCGGCTGAAGGGTAACGCCGCGAGGGCCGATCCCCTCCCTGCGGTTGCTGCAGAAGTCCTCAAGCCCCCTCAGCTCGGTGACTCCGTTGCTGGTCAGGGCTGAGCGCCGCGCAGCCCCGGCCCGTCCTGGCCGCTGTGCAGTGCCCTCGCTAATTTTGCTCTCATTTGGAGCACTCACTGCTGGGCGGCGTTGGAGCTGGGTCATGGGGTTAACGCCCATTAGCAGAGCCGGCTCGCACCGAACTCTGCTCAGCAACTCTTCACGGAGCTCAGTCTTTAAAACATCATCAAAAAATCATCAAGAGAGAGAGAGACAAGCACGTTCATTTCCACTGCCCACTAATTCTAATGGAGCTGGCGTAATGGACTCCCACCAGCACGCCTGCAGGCAGCCGCAGGGCCGGGGAGAGGGGCTCTGCCTTCTGGCCCTGGGATAGCCCCTCTACCCCGGGGCGGCTGGAAGGGGCTCCCCCCTCCTGCAGGAGCGGCTTCCACCGGGACCTTAGCCCTGTCGAGTCTTCACTGGTGAGATCTGGGGCTCTTCTGGCCACCAGGAAGGAGCCTGTGCCCTGTGCGTGGTGCAGGGAAGGGCTTTCTGCCAACTCTGCTTCAACAGAGGTAGTCCAAGTCCTTCTGCCTGTGTCATCTGCTTGGTGCTACCTGTTCACCTGGCCAGAAACGCGCGTACCACAGCCGAAATCTGTGCCGCTCCCCAGAAGAATGTGAGGAAGCCCCATACTTTCCCTGAAGCCATGACTCGAGTCTGATCCAACTTGTCCGGCCCCCCCAGGGAGCTCGGGGATTCGTCACAGACCGTCCGGGAGGCTGGGTCCGCACGCGTTTACAGCTGCCCGAGTCCTCCAGTCCCTTCCCGGCTCTGCCAAGCCCCGCGTGCGGAGCCGAGGGTGTCATCCCACAGCTCCCCGTGCTCCTGCCATAGCCAAGCCTCCAAGGAGGTCTGGCCCTGCCGTGTTGTCCTGCCTCGCTGCAGGGAAACGGCGGTAGTGGTTTTGCTTGCGAAAGAAGCCTTAGTGTGGCAGAAAAGCTGTCGTCCTTTGTTAGCTCTTCCCGGGCTCTGCTGAGAGCAACAGGCCCTTTGTTTGGAGTAAAGCTGGAATCCGTGAGGCACAAAGGAGGAAGGGGAATGGAGGTCCTGCGGCTGGCGAAGCTGGTGCAGGGGCTGTGGTCTGACCGGGACCACTGCCCAGGCTGGGACCCGGCAGCCGCAGGGCTCCGGGATGCCCCTGAGCTGCGGGAAAGTCTGTCCCAGTGGGGTTGGAGCCCCAGAAATCTCGCCGTTTGCCCGGGGTCAGGTGTGGGCAGCCCAGCAGGGACCCTGGCAGCAGGGAGCTCTGTGAGGGTCCTGAGCAGAGGGCTGGGACATGCACGGCACGGCATGGCACGGCCGCCCCGGCCCGGCACCCCCGGCAGAGTCGCCGTGCCCCAAGGAGCAGCAGGGCAGCGCTGCAGGGCGGGCGCTTGCTGCCTCGCCTCTGCTGGGACGCGTGCGGGCACAGGGAGGTTGGGCTGGGATTCCTGCCTGCGGGTTTGGTGGGAGGTACTGAGCAAGCGAGAGACAGGAACAAGGGTGATGGAGTCGTGTGCCCGTGGCAGGAACCCTCACCGTGTCCCGGGCACGGTGCCGACCTGCTTGCTGCTGTTCCAGTGGCAGCAGGAGCAGCTCAGCAGCCGGCAGCACTTGAGGTGCATCCGGCGCTCCCCAGGTCCGAGCGGCTGGCCTGCGCTCTGTGACACACTGAGAGCAGCCACAGGCGGCTCACACCAAGGATGGGGGAGATTTAAGGAGAACAGGGCCCGTTCTGGTAAACAGGGGTGCCACACGGGTGGCTTCGTTGGTCGCTGCTCCAGCAGTGTGGCCTGATCTGAGATGTGGGAACTGCGGACACTGCCTGGGGCACATGGGCGGTCACTGTCCCCAGGAAGAAATGCCACTCGTTCCTCCCTGGCTAACGAACGTTTNTCCTCCCTGGCTATCGAACGTTTCGCCCCGGGTGGCGATCAGCCCTGCAGCTCTCAGGGGCCTGATCCGTGCTCTCGCGTAGCCTCCTGCAGAGGTAGCAGAAACTGCCTCTAGGAACAGCCGGAGCGCTCGGGTCCCTGCACTGCAGGTCCCGGTCACAGGCTGGGACGGGGGGGAGATGGGGCAGCTGTGGCCTCACGAGCGGGCTGGAGCTGAGCGGGGGCTGGGGTCGCCCAGCGGAGTGCCGTGGTAGCAGGGTCCTGTGTCGCCTGCTGCTGGCTGCCATCGGTGGCTGGGTGCTCCCGGCCCACCTCCAGCCTACGGCAGCGCTCCCGGAGAGCACGGTGCCGGGCAGCCAAGGAGGCAGTGGCTGTTAGCCCCGCTGTTGTCTGGTTCTTTCTTCTCTCAGTACGCAGAAGTTACCAGGTGTGTATTTTCCTAGACTCTTGTTCTTGAGCTGGCATTTGGTGTCCTTGGAGCTTCCACAGCAAACGTCCTTAGGGTAGGAGCACGTTGCCTGCAGGGAGCTCCCCCGAGCAGGGACTGTGGGGTCTCTCCTGTGGCCGGGAGCTGGAGGATGGGGCAAAGCGCTGGGCAAGCTTGATGTCGCCGTTAGGCACGTGCCTCACAAGAGAGGGGAAGAGTCCGGCGGTGTGACTGACTGCCAGTCTTGTCCTCCTCCTGATGCCCCAGAGTTTCTCGTTCCCAGCAGGAGAAAGGCAGTTGCAGACATCTTTCCCCAGAGGAGGCGTCCCAAGCTGACTCTAGGGTGAGATGAGTGAGAGACCCTCCCCTTCCTATGGGGGAAAGGCAAGCCAGTCGGCATGTCACCTGGAGAGCCCTTCGTCCTGGAGTCATTCGACCCTCTCGAGGGCATGCTGGTGCGNCGATGCGGAGACCAAGCCTTGCATTCCTGCGCCCGTCCATTTCGTCAGTGCTGATAATCCCCCAGCCCTGTGGCTGCCGCTGGGATCTGTGCAGGACACGCCATGGAGCTCTCTCAGCGATGGCACGGGGCAGGCGTCCTTCCAACCCGGTGTCACTCGCACTATTAACCCCCATGAAATGCAAGATCCTGAGCCTGCTGTGTGAGTGGCAAAGCACTCTCCACCGTGGCACAGCAGCAGGAGCGGTATTTTACCCTCAGGTTGTTGTGGGGTGAGCAGCTGTGCGCGATGGAAAGAGACCGAGAGTTCGGTGCTGTGCCCAGTACGTGTTAACGCAGGTGGTGGGGCCTCCAAAGGAGGCGAGAGCCCGGAAGGAGAGGAAGGACTGTGCTCTCCCACCACCCCCATCAGAGCTGCCTGTCCCCAGAGAGACTTCCCGTGGCTGCCCCCATGTTCTGAGAGTGTTTGTGGACACAGCCGTGCTCGGCCGGTGCCAGGCGGCGCAGCAGCCGCTGAGATTGGCCGTGCCCTTGGTGGGACCCGGCTGGTGGTCTCTGCGCCCGTTCGTTAGCTCTGCCGGGGTGCCGCGGGCTGCGGCACGTTCCTCGGTCATCGCCCTCCTGCTGCTTCCCTCCGCAGTAAGAGACTGCTCCGTTCACAGCTTGCGGGGTGTCGGGCAGAGGAGAGGGTCCCCTCCGGACCCCCCGGCTCACCTCCCCGCGCCCGCCCCGGCGGGCACAGACCCTGCTGGGCTGGAGGCCAGCGCAGCCCTGCCTCGCCGCCGACCAGGCTGGGCGCCTCGGCCTCCGCGCTGTCTCTGGAGCCGTGCAGTTGACTCCCTGCTTTTAATAGAGAGCTGGGAAGGCACATTATGGAGATGAGGGTGTTATTTGCATAACGCTAATTAGGTAATTACAAATCATTTTGCTATGAGCTGAAGCGTGTGCTGTGACATAACGTTTATTAGTCATTCCATTCAGGCCCCGCTTAGTTAAGTCATTTACTGCACTAACTACTGAAGTTGGCAATAAAAGGTAAATGCTGGTGCAAAGCTGAGACGGGGCACCCCGTGCGAATCTGAGGCCCGTGGGCCGCTCGGCGCAGCCCGTGGCGTGGGCTGGCAGAGCCCAGCGCCCAGACTGGGAGGGCGTTACGGCAGCCAGAGGGGGACACCACCTTTTAAGCCTTGCTGTTCAGCAGGCTCACGGTTGTTTTAGGGCTGTTTTCTTAGGGCCAGGGGGCCTGAGGTGCTTTCACACGTTTTCACTGTCCCCTGTCTCGCTGCTGCTGGCTCTGCCACCCAGCGCAGAGGTGCCGGTGCTGACACCCTCCCTGGAAACCCACCGGGCAGCCTGCGTTCGCAGGGATGCTGACGCTTCCATTGGTACCCAGCCTGTAGGTGCCTGGCGGTGTGAGCGACCCTCAGGTCTCACCAAAGCTGTCTTCCCTGAAGGTGGAAAGTCAGGAATTTGTCCTCATGTGTTTCACAGCCAGAGAAGTGCTTTGGCATTGAGGCTGTATCTTCTGGGGTTGCTTGCGGGGTGCAGATGCTGGTGCTGTGCAGAGGAGCGGCTGAGGCGCCTGAGGAGCGGGTCGCCTGGCACTGCCCTCCTGGGCACTTTGCCCTGCATGCGTCCCTGCTGCCGTCCCTGCTGCCATCCCCACTTCCATCCCTACTGTCATCCCCACTGCCGTCCTCGCTGCCGTCCCTGCTGCCATCCCCACTGCCATCCTCGCTGCCATCCCCNCACTGCCATCCCCACTGCCATCCTCGCTGCCATCCTCGCTGCCATCCCCACTGCCATCCTCGCTGCTGTCCCCGCTGCCGTCCCCGCTGCCATCCCCACTGTCGTCCCCGCTGCCATACTTGCTGCCATCCTCGCAGCCATCCCTGCTGCCCTCCCCGCTGCCATCCCCGCTGCCTTCCCCACTGTCGTCCACGCACCTCATGGAAGCAGCTCCACTTGGCCGGCTTCCAGGGACCTCCATGGCCACCAGCGTCCCAGGTTTGGGAGCCGGAGGCCACCTGCCTGGCAGGGTGCTGAGAGGTGCCAGAGCCAAGAATGGCATCGCTCTTGCCTCTAAGTCTCTGTGACTTAGTCCTTCGCTATGGGTAAACAGCAGCTGTGCCATCGTGTGGGTCCGTGGAGCGCCCAGGCACCGAGGGCTTCCCAAGCGGGATCCCCTCTCTGCTGTGCGCCTCAGCTGGCAGTGATGCCCCTTCTCGATGCACAGGACTGTGAAGAGCTCCCTTTGAGCCCACCGCAAAGGCCCTCCTTGCGTCTCCCGATGCAGGGTGCGGGGCTGTGTCCCTCTAAAGCTGCACCGAGCGCTCTGTGGGCCCTTGGCGGGTGATGGGACTGTTCGGGGGCACCAGCTCTGCGGGGGAGCCGATCCCATGGCTTAAGAGGTCAGCAGCTTTCTCCGAGGGTGGGACATGCAGGGCATGAGAGCATGGTGCGAGCAGCTTCCAGCAGCCCGGTGCCGCAGCCTCCTGAGTTTCCCGGCCGGGGATGGTGGGGGGACGAGGCTGTTTGTGTGCAGAAGGAAGGGCAAGCCCATGCCGGTGGCGCTGGCACAGCGGGAGCTGTGCGAGCAGCGGGAGGGACAGGCTGGTGCAGAGCTCTGGTTCCTCCCTGTCCGCAGTCTGTGCCCGCGCATCCCTGTCCCAGCCTGCTGGGGACCACTGCTGCCAGCCATCCTCCCCTGCGCGGGCGCAGCGGTGGCCGCAGGGATCGGTCTGTGTGCTCGCGCCCCGCCAGGCCGGCAGACCCCCTCCTTCCCTGACCCATGTCGTGGCACACCTTTCTTTTCCAGAACCTGATGAGCCATTTGAGTTCATTATCGTGTCCCTGACGGGCCAGACGTGGCTCTTTGAGGCCTCAACGTCGGAGGAGCGAGAGCTTTGGGTCCAGGCCATCGAGAGCCAGATCCTGGCCAGCCTGCAGGGCTGCGAGAGCAGCAAAAATAAGGTAAGAGGCATCGGCTGAGTTCTGCTTTGTTCCCTCCTCGCTGGCATCTGCTTTGCTGCAGCCATCCCTGTCCCAGGCTTCCCTCTCTGTCCGGGCTGGTCCCGTACTGATTCCTCTGCTCCCAGTCAGGGTTCAGTCCTGTCCCTGGGGCTGTGCCACTCCCCAACGGGTTTCATGTCACCTCTCTGAGCTCCCTGTCCTCTCCCCAGCCTGGCTCCGGCCCCACGGAGCTCTCTGCATCCCGCCAGGGCTGGATCCTGTGCTGTCCCCCATTCCTTGGATAGAGCTGCCTTTTTGCTCCCCGAGAGCGCACCCGGCTGCGACTCGGTGTTCCCTCCAGTCCCTGTTCTCTGAGCCCCCACAGCCGAGCCTGCAGGCTGCCCGCTGGAGCGAGGTGCTGGGGGGTCCCCGACGGGCTCTTGGGGTGGCGATGAGAGGACACGTGGCGGGGCAGTTGGCCTTGAGTAAAGGGCGTTCCCGTGCATTCTGTTTCAGGCTCGGCTGGGCAGCCAGAGCGACGCACAGGCCATGCAGGCCGTCCGCACCGCACGTGGGAACAGCTTCTGTGTGGACTGCGATGCACCAAGTAAGAACTGCTGCACTGGAGGTGGGGCGGCTCACGCGGGGAGCGACGGGGAGCTGCACCCCAGTCCCCTCCCCTCCTGCCCCAGAGGAACCTACTCTCTGGGGCTGTCTCCTCCTCTCCTGCAGTGGACCGGTTCTTCAGGGATGGGGGACTGACCCACCTGCCACGCTGGTCCGTGACCCCTTATGACCAGCCTGGGGTCCTTGCCTCTCTGTGCTGCTGGGGCACTGGGCTTGGAACGGATCTGGTGGGCAGGTGCCTGCAAATACGGGTCTCCTGGGCCGTAGGAGACAGGCTGGTGAGTCCATGCTGGTATTAACTCTCCCCTACTGATCTTGCTGCCCTCAGATCCGGACTGGGCAAGTCTCAACCTGGGCTCCCTCATGTGCATTGAGTGCTCCGGGATCCATCGCAACCTGGGCACCCACCTGTCCCGTGTGCGCTCCTTGGACCTGGACGACTGGCCTAGCGAGCTTCTCATGGTCATGACGGCCATCGGCAACGCCCTGGCCAACGCTGTGTGGGAAGGAGCGGTGGAAGGCTACCCCAAGCCCACCCCTGAGAGCAGTCGGTAAGGGAGACGGGGAACTGCAGAGGTGCTTCTCAGACCACCACACCAGGGGGTTTGAGGGCACCTCAGGACGTTGGGAGCAGCTGTCCAGTCACACAGAGAGGTGGGCAGGAATCCTGGAGGTACGCCGGTGTCCGGGGTCCTGCCTGCTCTCTGGGCACTGGAAGCCCTCTCCCGCTATCCTGGTGGGCCAGTGGGGCTTCACGGCCGGCCGTGGCTGTGCGGTGACTGCTGGAGCCGTGGCTGGCTGCAAAGCAGAAGGGGTTAACAGAGATGGCTTGGCAGCGTTGTGCGGGTCTCAAGGGTGCGTCCCTTTCAGGCCCTTGTCTGTCCCTATCGGAGCGACTCTCCTGTCACTCATCCCAACAAGAGCCCATTCTGCAGCTTATCAACGGATAAGAGCGGGTCAGGGGGCGGCGGGAGTGAGCATGCTCTGTGCGGGGCATTGATGGCCGCCCGCCAGATGCAGATGGATAGAATGGCAGCAGATAGCGGCGGCACGGCACACATCGATCTGCCCGGCCCCGCAGCCCCAGGCGGGACGGACGCTGCCGCAGCCTTTGTTTGCACCAGGCGAGACGGCAGCAGTGATAACGTGCCTCCCGTGGCACCGGGCTGCTGTGTGCAGCAGCTAACCTTTTCTTGCCGCTGGCCACGGCCCACATACAAGCACGAAACAGAGACGTCCCCCCGCACTGCCACGTAATGGGCACGCAGGAGAGCGTGCAGGGCCACTAGCACGGAGGTGCGGGTGTCCCTTCGCACCGTGGCAGGTGGGGGGTCTGGCTGTGGGACGCTGCTGCTGTACATGCGTGGGTGTAAGCGCAGTGTATGTAGGGAGCTGTAAGGAGGTGCAGTGAGACAACTGTGTGTCGGCCATGTGTCCGGAGCAGTGCGACAGAGCCCCAGTGACCGCTGGGCAGTCTCTGCAGCAGGGGCTGTGTGAGGCGTGCCTGTGTGTGACAAACGCGCGCTGCTAACACGGGGTGCGTTCAGGGTGGCAGCACTGGCATGCGTGCCTCTTTGCACATGGGGCCCGGGCAGGTTGGCCCACCTGTGACAGTGACAGTGACAGTGTCCCCTCTGGCAGGGAGGAGAAGGAGCGCTGGATCCGGGCCAAGTACGAGCAGAAGCTCTTCCTGGCTCCGCTGCCCGTGTCGGACATCCCGCTGGGGCAGCAGCTGCTGCGGGCTGTGGTAGAGGATGACCTGCGCCTCGTGGTGACGCTCCTGGCCCATGGCACCAAGGAGGAAGTGAATGAGACCTATGGGGACGGAGATGGGCGCACAGCACTGCATCTTTCCTGCGCCATGGCCAACGTAGTCTTCACACAGCTGCTCATCTGGGTAAGGCAGGACCCCGCAGCCTCCACCATGGCGCTTCTGGCCCTGTCCCGGTGCTTCCCCACTGCAGCACCTCCCCGCTCTCAGATCTCAGGACACCCCTTATCCATCCTCCTCCTGTGGGTTCCCCCACGTACTCGCTGGCGCTGCCCTGCCCACCCTCCCATCTCCCTCTCCCTGCCCGCCCCGGTGCCGCAGAGCCGCCCTGCCTCTGCCGGTGCTCTTGCCGCACCAGCCCCGTGCCCATGGGCCGCATGCTGTCCGGGTGCCGCTGACCGGCTGCTTTCTCTCCTGCACAGTACGGGGTGGACGTGAAGAGCCGGGACGCTCGGGGCCTGACCCCGCTGGCGTATGCCCGGCGAGCCGGCAGCCAGGAGTGCATCGACATCCTGCTGCAGCATGGATGCCCCAGCGACAGTGCTGTCACCACGCTGACCCCCAGCCTGCCCCGCCGCAACACCAACGCCAACAACAACGCCTGCGCCGTGGTGCCAGCTGAGCTCGGCTCCAGCCCCAGCGCCGTCTAGCTCCCCGCGGGCCCTCCGCTCACCGCACAGCCGCCTTCCAGCCCTGCCGGGGGACCAGGGCCACAGGAGCGGGTCTGAGAGCAGCACAGCCAGGCCGCTCGCGTCACTCGCCCCCCACCGGGACCCTGTCATGGCTGGGAGGAGGCCGAGGAGCCGGCAGCTCGCTCCTCCACGCCTGGTTCCTGCGGACTCTCCCCGTGCCACTGGGAGTGGGGGCTGTGCAGGCCCAGCGCTGTCGGCCCACGCAGGGGCCCCCTCGCAGTCACTGGGATGGGGGACTCCAGCACACCGCGTTCTCATGACCGGTACAGGGGGAGGAGAGGCGTTTCTCCGTACCCCCCACCACACACACATGTAGATAGTACAGGGGCTGGAGGCAGTTCGGGCGTGTGCCCCCCCGCGCAGCTGGTACTGGGGAGGGCGATTGCTGCCCCCGCGCTCCCAACAGCAGGGCAGTTCGGGCACTTCCCTCCCACCCTCCCTCCCGCGTCGGCCTCGCTGTGCACCCCTGGGGAGGCGAGGGGCAGCGGGAGGTGCGTGTTTCCCCACTGCACCCCTCTGCTCCTCTCTGCTTCTGGCTGGTGCGGGGAGGGATCCCCTCACTGGTACCGCTCCCCACGTGCTGATGCGAAGGGAGCTTTTCTCCCATGCAGCCCCCGGAGAACAGCCGCTCCAGCCTCCCTGGTGACCTAGGGGCGGAAGAGGATGGTCACCCCGGGGTCCCCAGCTGTGTCTGTCTGTCTGTAGAGTCACTGTCCTTCAAGCCCCAAAGCCATACACAGTGTCTCCATCAGAGCATCCCGCTGGCTCCCGCTGCTGCCCAGGCGGGGCTGGTCTCCGGCTGAGCAAGAGGAGAGGGGAGATGAGCGTCTCCCTTCGGTTTTGGGCCAAGCCTGCAGCTGAGCGCTGGCACCCAGAGGCTTTGGATGCTGCTGTGGAACGTCTCTGTCACTTGTGTATAAAATGTACATTGGAAATATTTATATGGACACTCTGTATATACCGTTTCTTTGCCATGAGTTGCCCTGTGTGTGTTACCTGCAGCCAAGGAGATAAAGGACAATAAAGCAACCCACCTCCTGCCAGCCCGGCTTTTCTGCGTGCTGCCTTTTGGGCCACCAGTGCAGCCTCCCGTCTGCTGCTTGCCCGCGCTGCAGGGTCTGGTGGGCTTCCATCCCAGGCTGACACGTGGTCGGCCCTTTCCCCCTCCGGCTGGGGAGCTGGTAACAGCAGCCCTGCGCTGAACTGGCTCCCCCTTGGTGGACATGGCAGAGTGCTGGGATGGGGAGGGGAGATGTGTCAACCCCGGGCGCTGTGGGTGGGATGGGGAGGGGAGATGTGTCAACCCCGGGCGCTGTGGGACAGTGCAGGGACACGGCCCCAGAGGGATGTACAGCTCTGGTGGGCTCAGAGACGGGCACAGCAGAGGGATGCTCCAGGTAGGGGACGTGTGGGGTCAGAAGCGCTGGGGCCAGCTGGTCCCTGTGCACAACAGAGTGAGTCTGAAGCTGGGAGAGGAGACCGATGTGGGCGGGAAATGGTGGGGTATCCTGGTGAGCAAAGTTTTGCCATAGCAAGGTGATTTGCTATGGCAAGAAGATTGCTGCAGAGGACTGGCGGTCATCTAGTCCCAAGGCACAGGCAGCCCCCCCAGGCAGTGAAGGGAGCCGTGGATCTCTGCTCTACATCTCTGACCCCCACGTGCTTCTCCCAGCGTTTGGCAGTGCGAGGCCCCAGTCCTGCCGGTTCCCCGCTGGCTGCACCCAAGGCCATGACACAGGAGATAGTCTGGGGCTGCAGCGTCCCCTCTTGCCGTGCCTGGGTCCAGGCTCTGCGCGGCATGGGACTGGGCACAGCTCTGGGCCCCCAAGCCTGCGTGGTGGTGCTGTAAGGAAGGGACACCCTGCGCTCCCCCCGGCGCCCCTCAGTGGTCCCCTCCAGACCCCTGTTGCCTCCTCCCCGTGCCCTTCCCATGGCAGAGGGCTGCCACAGCGATGGCTGCAGGCGGCAGCCCCAGACCCTCAATGCATCTCTGTGTGCCGACTGCATGCAGTGGTGCCGTGGTCCCCATCCCGGCCCCAGCCCTGCCTGCCTGTGCCGGGGTCTGTCCTCGTTCCCTGTCCCCCTCTCGCTCGCGGTGCACATCGGTGCCCCCGCACCGGCACCGGCCCCAGCCCGGTGCTGGGTTTGGTTAATTTCCTGGCGACTGCATTAGCGGGAATGGAAGCCGAGGGACGGCAGCTCCTCTGGGGCCCATTAATCATCCCCCTCAGACAAGCTGCCTTGATTACAAGTGGCAAGAAATTCATTAGGGCTGCGGCTCTGACAACTTTTATCTGCGCGGCTGGATCTGACTCATTAGGCAGCCAAATTAAAGCCATGATGGGCCCTGATGAAATTCACTGCTTGTTTATCTTGTGCGATCTGATACATCTGCCCATACATCATCCAGCGTGCGGGATCCCGCCCGGCCCAGCCCCGGCGCCTCCCTTCCCATCCCAGCCCAGCCCTGCCATGGCCGGCCAGGGCGCCCCGGCCCGCGGCACAGCCTGGACCCAGCCCCGGCCGGGGGCTCCGGCCAGACCCCTCGCCTGCCCCGCACTGCCTTCGGCCTCGGGGTTGGGAGCAGCTGCCGTGCCGATAGGAGCCGCGTGGGGACAGCCCTGGGGGCCACCCGGCCCTGAACAGCCCCTCCTGTGCCACCCGGTGCCAGTGGGGGTGTGCACCCCCTCGGGGCACCCCGGTCCTGCTGGTGGTGGCACCACTGCCAGCGCACAGCCCCACGGAGACAGCCCCAGCGCCCCGCCATCACCCGCATCTTGCAGACGGGTGCTGGGGGTGCAGGGGCTGCCCCTCTGCCTGCACCCAGCGTCTGCCCCGTGTGCTCTGCCGTGGTCCCGGAGGGCCCAGAGAGAAGCCCTTTTCTCCAGCTCATGCGCGGGCAGGGCCGTGGCGGGCTGCTGGCACTGCAGTGGCCCTGGTTTCCTTAGGGGCGGCCACCCCGTACCAGTGTGCTGCCCCAGCGCAAGGGCCTGTGCGGGGCACGGGCAGCCTCTGGGCCGCGGCACGCCGTTCCGTCCCCAGCAGGAAGGGGTTTGCGCTGAACAACAGTGTCCCTGTTCAGAAAAACCGCGTGCCCCCGCCTGGCAGTGGGGCCGGGCCCAGCAGCAGCACTCCTCCTGACCTGCCTGCGCCCAGACCAGCATTATCCCACTGTCCGAGCGCGGTGGCCCGCTTGGCTTCGCATGGCCCGGGCCAGGACAGGCTGAGGCAGGAGCTGCTGTGTCCGTGTTTGGGGCAGGAGCTGCTGTGTCTGTGTTTCAGCTGGTGCCAGGGAGGGCCCAGGCGGACCCTCCACTCTGCTCCGTACGCCACAGCAGCGCGCCGGGGCAGCAGCGCAGTGGGGCAGTCCCTGCATGACGCAGCCCCTCACAGCAGCGATGACCACGCCAGCTCCTTGGCAGCACCATAAGAACCCCGTCACAGCCGGCGGCACCACTCACACCACGGAGCTGAAGCAGCAGCTGCCGCAGGGTGTGGGTGCCGCAGGGCAGGACCAAGGGACGCAGACTCATGCCACCAGCACACCCAGGGCGCGCAGCCCCAGGCTGGCACCCAGCCGTGCCGCAGGTCTACACCACTTCGCAGAGAGCCCGGGCACAGCAGACTGCGCCAGGACAGGCCCCATGGGGCACAACTCACAGACGAAGCCCCACGGGCCCTCTCTCAGCTGTAGCTGAGCTGGCACAGCCTCCTGGGGGGGACGTAGGTGGGCAGCAGCCATGGCATGGGGCAGTACAGCCCGGCCGCGGGGCAGCTGGGACCGCACACTGGGTACACGCAGCAGTACAAGAGATGGCCGCAGCAGAGATCACACTATTGCTCTGCACTTTTGCGTTCCCAGTCAGCCCTGCCTCGTTGAAGGAGAGGGCAGAGGTGTGACACAGCGTCCCAGCTGCCTTGGCCTGTGCTTACCAAGATACAGCACCAATATGCTCCACCACAGCGCCTGCACCCTGTGCCCGTTCACCTCTCGGCATTGGCCTGCCCGTACGGGCAGAAGGGCAGCAGGTCCTGGCGAAGCCCTCTGGAGGAGACTGCCGCCTGGCAGCCGAGGACGCTGGCACGCACGGGTAGGCTGTGAAAGGCCCGGCACAGGCAGGGAGTGGGACCCCCCCGGCTTGGGAAGGGTCTCAGCAGCCCTGGCCAGCCAGGCATCACGCACTGCGGTCTCGTGAAGTGCTCCATAACCAGCGCAGCACCTGAGCGAGCAGCAGCATGGCAGAGCGTGGGTACCGTCTCTGCCTCCTCCCAAGCCCCAGTTCAAGCACACCCTTCATAACTTCCTTCAGGTCTTGGGCCATTTTCCTTCGACAGTGAAGATGCACCCACCGGCAGTTTGCGCTCCGCCGCTGAGGCACCAGGTTGGCTACTGAACCTGCTCTGCAGCTGCACCCTGAAGCCCCTGTGCTGCTGTAAAGGAGTTGGAGGTGGTCAAGGGGAGCTCATGACCCTTCCCAGGTGCCAGGGCGGTGGGAAGGGAGATCGTTTCTCTCCTGCCCACGTGCAGTCAGAGCACATTTGTCCCAGCAGGGTACAGGTTCATTGCATTGCAGCATTCCTGCAGTGATGACACCCATGGTCTTCTACCCAAGACCGGGAGTATGGTGAGCTGTTCCCTAAAGACAACCCACAGCAGCACGGATTCCCCGCAGGGCAGCACAGCACAGCGCAGCACCCCTCTGCCCTGCCTCAGGTCTGCTCCTGCTGGCGTCAGAGTGCCCATCGCAGCCACCGCGGCACACCAGCTTTGGGATAAAATGCCCAGTGTGACCTCCTGGGGAACTGCTCCATGAGCCACTAGCAGATCAGCAGCGCTGGAGAGGCTGAGTAATGAGCAACAGTAGCACCAGCACCATGTTCTGCTCCATCAGATCTTCATAGCAGCCCAGTGTTAGAGAATGCCATGAACCAGCTTTGCTGCACCGAAAACCCTTTCCTGAGAGGGGACCGCTGAGTCAATAAGTACCCTGTGGGAAAGGAGTCTTTCCCAGTTCTTTAAGAACCGTTGCCCAGCTAAATGAGTTGGCAGGTCTGGGTAGAGAGGATTCACTTGTAAATAATGAAACTGTCTTCATGAGGACAAAATAAGTCTTGTTCATATGTATGTGTTTATATAAATGTATAAACATGTATGTATAAACATATGTATAAATAAATGGCCATGTATATGCATATCTCTATGCATCTCCATCTGTAGCTA
>RSEF01000002.1:805180-837498 GCA_003993805.1 Himantopus leucocephalus | reverse complement strand
CCCCCCCCCCTCCCCCGCCCCGACCGAGGGTCCCCCCCCGGGGCTCCCCCCACTCCCCCCCGCGGGAGAAGCGGCCGCCCCGGCCCCGCCGCAGCCCGGCCGGCTCTGCGGGGCAGCACCCGCGGGACGAGCCACCGCAGCAGCTGCCGCCGTCCCCACCCGTGCCGCAGCATCCCTGCCCCACGCCGGCAGAGCACAGCGCAACCCTGCCGGGGCTCGCCCGGACCCCCGCACCGCGGCAGAAAGCCCGTCCCTCGCTGCCCGGCTCAGCCCTCCCTCTCCCGTCCCAGCGCATCGCGCCATCCGCGCTGTCGGCCCGGAGAGAAGCCAGCCAAGAGGACCTGAAGGACTGTCCCCGAAACCGCAGCCTGAGCCCACCCCAGCTCAGCAAACCTCCGTGCGGGGCTTTACAGGACACGGGGCGTCCTGCTGCCAGCCCGCCCTCCCTGAGGGGGATGCACTACCGCAGAGTTGCGCAGCCGGGGAGCCAGGCGCTTAGGCAGCTGATGCTCCGCGCTTAGCTCCCCCCAGCAGTCTGTGCAGAGGGGCAGGCTGGAGGCTGCCAACATCGCTCACCAGGCAGGACCTCACCCCAGGCCACCCAGGAGGCAGCACTCGGACCACTGCTGACACCTCTGTTGCCTTGCCTGCAAGGATATTGATAGGGTGTAGGGGTATGAATCTTCTTCTTGCCAGCTTCTTGTGCCCCAGACTGCTGCCTGAATGATTAAACAGCCATGGAGCAAGGGGGGACATGGGCGGGAGACAGTGGGGAGGAAAGAGGCCTGGAAGCCAGTCAGTTCCTTGGTAGAAGGGCTCAAACAAAGGCACCACAGGAGAGTGAGCGCGAGGATGCTCCCAGCCATAGCCAGGAGTCATGGAGGGAGAGGACCCACAGCTATGCACAAGCTTTTCTGTCATGCTGAGACTAGAAGAGACCGGCAAACTCTCCGAGTCTGACCCAACAGCAGGAATCGCTGCTGGAAGGAGCTGATCCTGAAGCACTGCCACTCTCAATGTAATCCTACGTGCAGAAGCAGCAGCAGCTCTCCAAGCTTCTAAGCAGTGTCCAGGTACTGGCACGCACCCTGGGCCACTGGATCTCCGGGCAGCGCACCTCACCTCAGTGGGAAAGGCAGAAGAGCCCTGAGGTGCCTGAAGGTGCAGGGCTGCGAATACACAAGCAGCAACTGCGAGAAACTGCTTGAGCCCAGGAGACATTCTCAGGAGTCTGGCTGCTGTGGAGCTCCCGCATCCCTTGCCGGTCCTGCAGCAAGTCTTTGGCTTCCTGAGAGTGGGTGGGTGGCTTTGGAGATCTGGAATCATCTTCCTGCTTCATACAGTGGGAAAGAAACACCTTAATCTCTATTCTGCTGCAGAAGAACAGACAGTAACCTCTTTCTTCTTGAGGGTCAGGGGTGGGGCGAGAAGTCTCCCATCTGCACAGGGGATATAGTAAAGACCTGGAGAACTTGTGCTTGTGGGGCTGAGGATTAGCAGCAGGTGGCACGGAGCACTCTGCCTGCCAACGCACAGCCTCACGCAAGCACTCCCCAAAGAAAGGGAGAGCTTTCATTTCTGTGTACCACCTCTGTCAACTGGAGCGCAGGGCCTGACAAGACAAGAGGGCTCTTATGAGGATGTCAGTGTCTTCACCAAGAGTACTCGTAGGTCCTGCCCTGACCCTGCGGTNCAGGTCTGGCAGTTCGCTCTTGTAGGCCCAGACTGTGCCCCAAGAGACTGGAAGAAGAGTGAGCTACCAACTGCAACACGTCACTTCCTAAAACAGATACCATCTCTGGATTCACTCTTCTTAACCAGACCCCAAATTTTAAACGGTCTCTGCCAAACTGACATGTCTCACATTTGTGTCTTATAAAAGGGCTGGGTTTGCAGTAAGGAACTCGCAACTATATGATGATAGATCCTACACCAGAGGTTTTCACAAGGAAAATGATATATTGGTCCGTTAGTCACCTAGTATGTCCCAATCGAGGAAGTAATGGAGGCAGGGGAGCCCACCCATTTGGCGGGAGGATATACTGAGACTTCCAGAGGCCTTCGAAGAGGAAGTGAAGCTGTCGTGACGCAAAGTATTGTGACTTTGAGAAATTAACAAGAAGGCAGTAGGCGAAGAATAGGATTGACCCATTGCTTTGCTCTTCACAAAGTCCCAGCTGTTCCTTGGTCTTATCGTGGACGCAGTAAGCATGGTGAGGAGAGCTCAGTGTCACAGGTGACATTCAAGCAGGATCAGAGGGACCCGGATGAAGAATGGGTGTCGTGACAGCCAGAAGCGCCCTGTGTTGGTAAGCACACAAGAGCTCTTTGTTACGTTCGTAGGGAACAACATGAAACTTCACCCTGTCCCTGACTGAATGTGCAGTTACTACATCAACGCAAGAGATGGTCTCAGACCACTGCCTGGGTCTCGGTCGAGACCTCTACAGCTGCTCAGGAACAAACGTGCTCTCAGGAGAGGTGTGGAGAGCTGAGGGTGTCAAGTGCATTTGTGCTGGGGGTCACACTCTTTGTTGCAGCTGTAGTAACAAACCAAACTCCAAGCTTTGCTGCTTCCCGCCACCAGTTTCCCTACATGCCTCTGCCCTCTCAAGTGTGACAACAGCTGGAAGCAAGTTTGAAACACGTTCGGTGCAGAGAGAGGCCCTAAAATAGAGCATTGACTCCTTTGGCTGATCCGGGAAGCAACTGATCTTGTCTCCATAGACACCTGCACGATGGAGATACTAATGGAGCCCAGGGACAGAAATAGTCACTTCAGGGTGTAATTCACTTGACGTCAGCAAAACAGACAAAAGGAGGCATTTCTCCTTCACATGGGTCTTCTACAGATCTGTGGAACACCTTGCCCCAGGATGTAGCTGATGCCAAGTTTCTCTCTCCTTTCTGGTGGACTCCAGGGGAGACTAGATAAGGTCACAGAAGAGGACTTGGTCAAAGGTTAGGAAATACACAGGAGCAACACCTGGCTCAGGAAGCCTCTGAAGTGGGGGTGGCTGGGTGCTAGGGAAATGTCATTTTAGAAAGTATCGCACAGGTTGTGCTCTCCTGCTCTTCCCCAGACAACTGCTTTTGGCCAGGGCCAGAGATAGGATGCTACTGCAAACTGCCTTATAGCTAGTTTATGATGCCTCCTTTTGACATGAATCATCTTTCTCTTCCTTAATTGTGAAAAAGCCCACAGCAACCATCCTGGCTTTCATCTGCGATGGTTGGTAAAACAAACCCTATTGTCCATCTCCAAGGGCCTTGGCTGGTACGGTCAGGAGAAACATTAGATAAAGGAGAAGGTGGTCACATTTGACCTGACAAATCCTCTTGGACCTGGGCAGAGCAGCCCACAGAGTCAGGTCCCCATGGGCACATGCTTGAGCAGAAGGACAAGCATCCTCACAGCTCCGCAGCAAGCACAGTGCTAAGAGACAGCTAATAGGCAGCAGGGAATGAACAGCGGTAGCAAGACATATTTCCTTCCATCGTATGAGCCAGTCACAACAGGGCAAGTCTTAGAGATATGATTTCTCAGTATCAGAAATGGGCACTGCTCATCTGGGTCCCTCGGGAGGAGAGAACGTGTTGGGCTCAGCTATGGAGGAGCCATGGAGGGAGATCAAGCACAGTGCAGTTCATTTCCCCGTAGACTGGGAAGAAGTGGTCATACGGACAGCTGGTTTTGGCCAGGGCAGTTCTGTCCCCGAGGAGACTTTCACAACAAAAGTGAGACCGCACCGGGGTTTTGACTCAGCACAGCGGCCTGGGAGCACCAAAACTCCAACAACCCACAAAGGCAGTGGGGAGGCAAAACGCCCTGCTTATCCTGCTGGGGGATGAGGTTCAAGGGGTACCCGAGTGAGGGAAACAGTCTTCTGAGGGAAGAACGAGGCAGGGCAAGGAAGAGACCGGGGCTTACCCAGGAGAGGCTAAAGGGAGGATGGAGAACAAACAGCCAAGCTCTGCAAAAAGCAGCAGAGACCTCCCGGCACACACCCATGCCAGGAAGCCTGTGAGACAAAGGTGGGTCTCACGGGTGACCAGGGGAGCCAGCTCTCAGGACAGGGCACGACAGAGGAAGCCGGCAGTTGGTTTGTCTCAGCCCCGCTGCAGAAGGGACACCCGAGCCCTGTGCTGCAGGAGCTGAGGTGGCCGAGAGCGAGAGCCGGAGCTGGCTGAGAAATACAGCACAACAAGTCACCGCGGCCGATGCCTGCACACTCGGGGGAGCGGCCGCGGCTCGCAAAGGCGGGGGGCCCCGCGGCCCCGCCACGGCAGCGGGAGCCGCCCCCGGCCAGCGCCGAGCGGGGACCCGGGAGCGGAGCCGCCGCCCGCCCGCGCCGTCGGGCAAAGCCGGGGCCGGGGGCACAGCGGCGCGGGGCGGCGGGCCGAGAGGAAGGGGAGCGGGGCTCCGGGCGGCCGCCCGGGCACGGGACCTGCCCCGCGGGGGCTCGGAGCGCCGGTAGCCGCGGCACGACGAGGCCGGCGGAGCCCGGCCCGGGGCGGGCCGCGGGCGAGCGAGGGAGCCCCCAGCCCCGCGGCACCGTGCCGGGGACGAGGCGCAGCCCCGCGCCGCAGCTGCACCGACCGCGACCGGGACCGGGACCGGGACCGGGGCGGGGGGGGCTCCGCGCAGCCCGGCGATCCGCACCGCGCCGCTGCCCTCCGCCCCGCTCGCCCCGGGCCCGGTGCCAGCACCTCGGAGAGCTCCGCGCCGCCCCGCCCGCCCCGGCCCCGCGCGCCCCCGCCCCGACCGGCGGCTCTCCCTCCCCCTCTGACCGGCGGCTCCCCCTCCCGCCCGCAGCCCGGGCGCGGCGAGCGGAGTTTGCCTCCCACCCGCCAAAGTTGCGGGCGCCGCGGAGCCGGCGCGGAACCGAGGGGCCCCGGCCCGGTCCTCCCGCCTCGGCGCGACGGGACAGACCGGGAGCGCGCCCGCGGGCGGGTCCCGCCGCCACGACCCACGGCGGCGCCGCCGTCCCGCCCGCCGCGCCCCGCTCCCCAGCGGCCCCGGCTCCTGCCCCGGCCAGCGCGGGGGGCCCGCGGCCGCCGCCGGGGCGGCGGGCAGAGCCCGGACAGGGGCCCGGCGACCGGCGCCGCCCGCGGCGGGGCCCCTCGGGGCCGCGGGAGTCCCGGGCGAGGCGGGCCGGCGCTCGCCGCGGACGCGTCGCTCTGCGCCGGGCGGGGCTGCCCCGCGCCGCTCTTACCTGCCAGGCCGGGGAAGGGGTCCGGGAAGTGCAGCGGCGGCTCGGGCGGCCCCTTGTCGCGCCCCGCGGGCAGCTCCTCCGCCTCCGGGCCCTCGGCGCCCCGCCGGCAGCCGGCGTCGGGGTTGGCGCGCGGCGGGGGCAGCTCCTGCGGCGGGTAGAAGCCGTCGGGGGGCTCGGAGAAGCTGGGCAGGGCCGTGGTGAGCGCCACCATGGAGGGCACGGCCTGGCCCAGGCTGGCGCAGAAGGTGTTGGTGAGGCGGCCGGCGAAGGAGGCCAGCGGCGCCAGCGGCGGCAGCCCCGACTGCAGCGGAGCGTGGGACAGCGCCTGCGGCAGCACCAGCGGCCGGTACGGCATGAACATGGGGTACCCGGTGTAGAGCAGGTGCCCGGAGCGCGGCGGCGGCGTCCCGATGAGCGAGTCGATGGAGAAGGCGGTCCCCTGGCCGCTGGGTCTCTGCATGGCGAGCGGGCGCCGCCGGCTCAGCCGGCACCAACTTTCCGGCGAGCTCGGGCCGCCGCCAACTCGCCGCGCCCCCGCCGCCGCCGCCGCCGCCGCCGGGCCCCGCCGCGGCCCCGGCCCCGGCCCCGGCCCCGGCCCCGGCCCGCGCCCGCCGCCTCCCGTGGGCTCCGGCGCCCGGCGAGAGCTGCCGCCCGCCCGCCCGCTCGCTGGCTCGGCGCGGCGGAGTGGAGGCGCGCTCGGAGCCGCCCGCCCGCCCGCCCCGCCGCGGGGGGGCCGGGCCGGGCCGCGGAGGGGAGGGGAGGGGAGGCGGGCGGGGGTGTCGCCCTCTGCTCTCATCCATCTTCCGCACATCACGGTCGAGTTCCTCCTTCAGCGCCCGCTCCGGCGGGGCAACGCTCCCTGCTCCCCCCGGCGCGGCCGGCCCCTGGGAAGGCGCCTCCCCCTCCCGCCTCATCAGCTGTTATTAATGGTGATTGATGATTAGCAATTACGGGGCCAGCACAAGGGCGCTTTTGTGGGGACGGGACGGGGCCGCGCCGCGCGGCGCATCCTTCCTCGGGCCGCCCCCGGGCCCGGGACAACGGACGGGGCGAGCCGGGCCCGCCCGCCGCGGTCCCGCCGCCTCCCGGAGCCGGCCCGGGCCCACGCTGCTGGCGGCTCCCGGCGGCCGAGCCCGGCGGGGAGCGGCCCGGGGGCACCGGCGGCGGGCGGGCTCCAGCGCCCCGACGGGCCGGGCCTCGCCGGGCACCGGCCGCCGCTCCGGGGCCCCCGCGCTGTGCCGCACCGCCCGCCTCCGTCCCGGGCGCGGGGGGCGGCGGTGGTCCGCCGGGCGGGGTCCGGCCTGTCCCCTTCCACACCCCGGAGCCCCGGCGGCGGGCTCGGAGCGCGGTCCCCGCGGGGCGGACGGGCGGGGGCGCCCGGGGACGCGCTCGGGCCGGAGCGGGAACCGGAGGGGGGGGCTGGAGCCCGAGCGCCGGGCCAGCCGCCCCCCCGGCTGCTCCCCCGCGGCCCCGGCGCCGCGCACCGCCGGGGGCTGCCGGTGCCCGGCTCCGTCGGGGCAGGGGCCGGGGGAAGCGGCTGCAGCCTGCCCGGGCCCGTCCGCCACCGGGGCGTCCCACGGCCGGCCGCGGCTGCCGTTCGCTCGCCTGCCCGCGCTCTGTCCCCGCCGCCTGCGCGCTCGCCGTGTGTCACACGTACCCCGGACCCGCCGCCGAGCGCCCTTTGCGCAGCGCTCAGCCTACAGAGCGAGCGAGACCAGTGGGAGCCGTACGCCCCTGAGCTGCGGCGAGAGCTCCACAGCTCTGCCGTGCCCTGCTGCGCGTCCTGGGGAGCGTGTGGGGAGTTCCTGTGCTAAAGTGGAGCACTTCTCCCCCCAGCTGGGCACGGACGTTGTGCTCCTGTCTACAGGGAGATGCTCACCGGGCCTGTAACGTGCTGAACCTCGGGCAAACTAAAGCCCCGCTTCAGAAGCGCTGATCGGGATTGCCAAGGAAAGCACTCAGAAGCTGAGAAATGCCAGAGCTGAAGGCGTGTCTAAATTCACTCTGACTGCGTTTTCAGTGGCACAGCTACGCGCCAGCTCCCACCTAGGGGTGGTCCTCTTCTCAGGACCTCTGCGTGTTCCTGCCCGCGCTCACGCTTTCACCAGGGATGCAGTACCTCTGGCTGTCAGCTACCCAGGCTCCCTGGTGGCATTGGCATCTGCGTGACTACACACCACCACCCTCTCCTACTCTGTCCCCAAGGAGGCCTGGGGCACTGTGTGGCCACAGCCTTGAATCGTATGTTTTGTGCAGGACATGGCAGCCCAGCCACAGAGCTGGACACTTGAATCCTGTGTGGAGCATGTAAATGAGGCCAAATGGGCCCATCAGGCTGACAGTGTGGTACGCAGCCTTCCTCCACTGAGCAGGCACAGTCTGAATCCCCAGGGTCCGGCCATGACATCAGCACCAAGGGTCCGCACAGACCCTCTTTCTTTTGTGCCTTTTATGCCTTTCTCTGTGGCGCATCCTTGCAGCCTCACGGAAACATCCCTGCACGGCGAGAGCTGCCCTACCCCCAGCCAGGGAAACAGAGGTGTGGAGAAGTTAATGTTAAAATAATCATCCAGACTCAAATATTGAATCATAAAATGGAGGCTCAGCAAGAGGGCTCCCTCTCACCACTCTGGTGCGGACACCTCCCACTACCCAATGGCCCTTGGATCGCCGAGGAAGAGATGTGCATGTTTGTAGGGCATCGGCCGGTCAGCCCCTAGTCTGGGACGAGGGCCCAGATGTCAGCTGGGAAGGAGGCTGGCAGTGACTAGCATTTGGATGAATCCCACCTTAGGAATCAGTTGCGACACGGTGAGGGACACGCTCAAGGTCTGCAGGTCAGCATCCATGTCCTGTCTGTCCTTGGCGCACCTCTCCTGTCTCATCCACCAAATGTCCCTGTGGGAAAGGAACCTTCAGGCTGGAGTCATCTTCATGCACACAGCGTGGGTTCATTTCACTGCTATCAAAGCATATTAGACCACGGAGAAAATGAAAGCATAGCCATGTGTAAGTTACAAAGGGTCCAAACCAAGGCTATGCAAGCGACTTCCTAACTCCTGAGCAATTGCAGTGTGATCACTTGTTCGATGAACCTTTTATATGTAACCTTCACCCCACACCTCACACCCTCATGTAAGGTAGCAAGATGTTTGAGAGCAATAGGAAGCTGCTATCTTCAGCGACCGTGCTGAGGAAACTGAGCGAGCTGCGGAAAGAACTACGGCTCCCAGAGGGAAGGATGACTGCCTGTGCCCAAAGCAGCGGGTCCTTCCTGAAGCCAGTAACACGGGCTCCCACACTGTGCCCTGCAAATCAACAGCTTGCGCCCTGCCAGTCCCTACGTATGTCTCCAAGACGAAGGTTCTGCTTAGCTGATCATATGCTTGCATTACCTGCAGCCCCTGCCTCCCTTCAAACCGTGACTCTCGGTTCTACGCCGGAGCAGCAAGGGCAGGCTGCTCCAGCAGGGCAGGGAAGGCGCAGGGAAGGCGCAGGGAAGGCGCAGGGAAGGCAGGAATCACGGCTTGCGGCAAGGCGGGCAGGGCAGTGGCATCGCTGGCAAGGGAGCAGTGCCATGAGACCCGAGGAAGGTGAGCAGAGCGGATCTGGTGACAGTAACCAGGGTCACCAATAGTCCAGTGAGCACCCAGCTAGTCCCACTCCCCAAGTGGGGAGGCAGGTCCAAGGCCAAGCCAGAATGTCAAATGAGTGGGTCGGGATCATTGTCGGCAGCAGGGAGGTACAGGAGCAGGGGTACCGCCAGCTTAGCTGAGGCAGGGAGTGAGGGCGAGAGCCTGAGCTTAAAAGCAGCTCCTCAGCCGAAGAGGGGCAGGTTCGTGCCGAGGCTCCCCAGGGACACACAGCTGCATCCTCTAAGCTGGCCCCGGCCCCGCAGAGCCAAACCCCCAGGAGGAGGGGAATGTGCTCAGGCCCTGACAAACTCCGCTCTCATTTACTTTGTCTCGTGAGACTTTGCAGTAAAGTAAGATAGAAATTCATTTGCCACATTGGAAAGCAAAGATCCAGAGAAGAAAAGCTTGAAGGACTGGGGGCGGGGGGGGGGAAGGTTGCAAGCAAAATAAAGAAAATATTGTACTATTGCACTCTAGTGCGTACATTGAAGAAGACACAGACTGAGAGCTCCCACATGCACCATCCCTGCAGGGTGGGCCAAACTGGAAGGCTGAGGGTGCAGGTTGCACATGGTAACTCTACCACCCCTTAGACCTCCAGGGGCTTTCCCAGTTTCTGTATCCTATATCCAATCTTCCAGTTTCTCACTGTCTAGGGGAAATGCAGTTTCCATGGCTTCCACTTGAGGCTCAGACCTCCACCGTTCAGCACGATCCCCGGGCGTCTCTCCCTCCCCGCGTGCCTTCCCTGCGGGGAGCCGCTCTATTCCATTTTATCTGGCTCCATCCCCCACGCGCAAGTAGTTGGTACATTCCCTTAACGTGCCTGAAGATACACCGGCCAACACACCAGGTACCTGAGAAATATTAATTACACGTGCAATTTGTAAAGCCCCTGGTCTCATTGCACTCTCAGCTGTTGGCAGAGACCTCTCAGGACCTTGCAGGGTACATTACCAGACACTGAGCTAAAAAAGAGTCTCAGGAGGAGACCTGCTCTCTCCCTTCTGATTCGGGGTTGCTGGATCATAGCTCCACGTTTATCAGCCTCAGCACTTGGTCCTGAGTCCCACCAGGCTGGGCCCGCACTACTGAATTCAAGCCCAGACTCTGCAAGCAGTGCCCTTAAGCAATTACAGGCCAGCCTGCCCCATCTCCTCCATCGCTCGCTGCCTGAGACGGCCCATCTTCCTCAGGCTGCCTTCGCTTCCCACCCCTCTTCTTGTCTGGTTTCTGCATTAGAACTGCTGAAGCTGCTTCTTCTCTTCTTCTCCGTTCCTTGCTGCAGACATGGGAGCATGGAACAGCCAGTTTGCCTGCATTTCTGGAGTCAGTAGGCAAGACTGGAAAGTGTCCTGTTCAACACGTGACACTTTGGACACAGTGTCTACGTTGAAGATGGTACATGACCTGTCTGGTCAGCACTGAGGATCTGCCATAACTAACTTCAAACTGCTCAGTGGAGGCAGAGGCTTCCTGGGAGAAAACTATGAGCCTCTAAAAATGTCCTCGCTTGGTCTGTGCAAAATGGGATCCTCAAAGGCTGGTAATTTAGGAAAAGTTGATCCCATGCTGCTGGACAGAAGAAGAAACATCCAGGCCATCTCTCCTTCCCGCGCTGTAACCTGCTCCCCCGAGGTGGGGAGTCCAGAGCGCGCTCCTGGCACGCAGGCTGTTGGGTAAGTAGAGGCCAATTAATTTTTGCTGTAGCTGTAATGGGAAAAGTTCGGTCTGAGACAGGCACACAGCATGGCAAACCACAACTGCAACAGTTAAAGTTTAATAACTGACTGGCAAATGAAAGCAGGTCTTTCTAATGGAAACTGCTATGCAACCTTAACTTTATGCCTCTACCTGCTCCACTTACGATCTCTACACAGAATCTAGCACAACAGGACTAAATCTAGTCATGGCCTCTAGGCATTCCTGCAATATAGCTACTAACATATTAAAAGCAAGGGTAATGTTGCAAAATTATTTACTCAAAGTTTGGAAAGCCTAGAGAGCGGGCTGGCTGCGGCTGTGATGCTGTGTTAGCAGAAGGTAGGCTCCTCTCAGGCACAGGCTCTGCTATTGGACGAGCGATCTGGTATGACACAACCCTGGCTTGAGCCATCCGGCTCTGCAGGCACGCTCAGCTGGTGGGTGATGGCTAATACGCAAGTCCTGCCCCGGTGGGCAACCTGGACGGAAGGAGCTCCCAGGAGGTTCCAGCTGGCCCCTGCAAACGCGGTCTCACAGGCTTTCACCCCACTGTCGCGTTGCCCCGTGTGATTCTGTCTGCAGCTTCCGCCAGCAAAACTTGTCTGCAGCAGCTGAGGAAGCACCCTCTCGTGCCTGGGGAAGTATTTTAGGGCTAGCCCTGGCAGAGCCACAGCTGGAGCTGTAAGAATCCAGGGTCCTCATCAATAGTAGAAAGAGCGTTCCCAGGTGCATAGTTTTGCTGCTGACAAGATCTCGGAGCAGAAAAAGGCTACGTCCAAGGACCAGGGTTTCCGAAATAGGGAAAGACTATAACTTAAAGAGAGGACAGCTCGGAGTGGTCCATCTCAGGCCTTACGGGCAGAGCTAGCATTCTAGAGCAACACCACACACCCGTCTCTCTGAGAAGCCTCGCGCCAGGCCAGCAGTAGTGGTGGCCTGTCCTGTGCACCACCCTCTGTCACCCCTGTGGTTCAGCAGAGTGCCTGGAAGACCCCCCAAGGTGGGTCTTCCTGACCCCAAAACCGCTCGTTTTCCCAGACTGACGAGCAGAGGCTTCTTCCCAGCCGCAAAGGCCCCCCGGCAGCACCTGCAGTGGCTCAGCTCCCAGTTGCGCACTGGGCGCACACACAGCACAGCTCCTGCGCGCTGTCAGCAAAGGAGTACTTTCTGAGAGCTGGTGCTCAAAGGCTGTTGGGTTTGCCGAGGGCACACAGGCCATCTAAGACACCAACCAACCGTCCCAGCAGCCAGGGCGACAGCGGCGGGCGCCCCTGCACCGTCCCCCCTTGCCCTTTAGCCCCGGGTGAGGCAGCAGCCACGGGCAGCGCACGCGTGAAGCACCCTTACCAGCCAGCAGGGCTGCCAAGCAAGAAGCCCCCCATACCCCAGACCTTGTCGCAGAGGGGAGCACAGCCGTACCTGGGGGACCTCAACCCTTCCCGGCATCTCTCCTGGCTCCCGCACCCAATGCTGCGCCACGCTGGCCTTTGCCGGGCAAGTCCATCAGCAGCTCAACCTAAGGCAGGACCCGGGATGAACTTGTGCAGACTCTGGAGGCAGTGTGGCTGTCTGCTACTGGGTTCCCTTGGGACAGTGGGGAAGACACAGTGCTGGGAGCGGGAGCTTCGTCACCTAAACCTGGTACTAGACGTGGCCCCAGCAGCAAATGTTGCTGCTCACCCAGCCCCGCTGGCAGGACCCCGAGACCCCGTGCCCCGCAGGAACGGACTGCTTAGGAGAGAGCCGTGAGCATGGGGATGCAGACAAATTGCCAAGTTGGTAGGATCTGCCAGGAAGCTGCTGGCAGTGATTATGGTGATTACACACCCCAGGTAACGTTGCACTTGCCCTGCTCCAGCCTGCTTGAGGGCAGCAACACACAGCGCGAGTGCAGAGGGGCCAGGCTGATGGGGACAGTCACAGGCACCACTTCAGCTGGAAGCTGGGCTGAGCCCTTCAACCCACTCACAACACAGATGAGAGTTCAACTTGGAAGATGGCAACCGTGAGCCAACTTGTCTGCACTTGACAAGTGCCTCTCCTTTTCAGATCTTTACTCCTGGATGAGGTAGGAGCCCTTCACACATCTCTGAGGATGGTTCTGTTCAGGAGAGCTAACACCTCCTTCTCTCCTGGGTTTGGATCCCACTCTGGGAGAGTGATATTAGCCAAACACTCCAGATAATTTACTGGGCTCCCAAGGCGCAGGGCTGGCTCATACTGGCAGCACTGTGGTACTGTCTCGTTTCCATTCTGGCACCGAGTACTGCTGAACATTCTTGGTTTCTTTTGCCTTGTGTTTGTACAGCAGACCAAGACCGGGCACTCTTGGCAACATCCCCGAAGCAGTGCCCACGCTCGGGCTGCAGAGCTGTCTTCAGTTCCGACCCAGATAAGGTCTCCTAGGAGCACTGAGACGCTCACTCCACCTACCTCCTCAACTCCAGCGTGGCTGTTCCCCACACCGATCAGAGACATTGTTCAGGAAGAGTAACTGGCATTAGACACGAAGAGAAAGAGAGAGAAAGGGGAGAAGAGAGAAAGAGAAGGACAGAAAAAGGCAAGAAAACCAAGCAAGGGTGAGATCTCCAGAGGGAAACCACCACCAGAAAGTCCTCAGCTTCATGAAAAGAAAACTGCTGAGGGCAGTGCTGGGTCCTCAGCAGGCAACGTGGGACCCAGTTTGTAAGGTGGCCTACCTGGCACGTTGTCAGCCCCTGGCTGCAAGCAAGGGGCGAGGGGACAGGAGCATCACTGCATAATGTGCCCTTTGGAGGTCACCAAGGAGGCTTTGCAGGGGGGCGATGCCAGAGGATGGTGTCCCCAGGCACTAGAGTTGTGCACGTTGCCTTCAGCCAACGTAAGTATCTCTGGTCCGTGAGCAGATGGTCTCTCCTGGGAGCCAGGCCTGATACCTTCTGCACTTCTAGGGTAGAAGCAGCTCTCTCCAAGCGCGCTGCTCTGCCCCAGCAGTTACGTGAGCATGGTGCTCTGGATGCTTTCATTCGGATGACATCCATCATCTGCCAGTCACTACATGAACACGTGTTTCACAGCTGTCTGACAGAAGCAAAGAGCCCATAAGAAAAGGTGATGTTCTCAGAGTGCAGCGTGCAGGATTCAGAGCAAAATGGGTTGTGGAACGCAGTTCCCAATACAGGCGGTACATGAACAACGCTGATACGCCTGTCTTCAGCTGGCAATATGGTACTGGCTTACCCAAAGATGCAGTGGCCCTAATTTCTCCACCACCCTCATCTCGTGTGGACTCAGCGTGTAAGAACAGTCCTGCTAGTCCTGGGTCCTGCATTATGAAGAAGAGGGCTCTCTTCATTCAGTCACAGCATCATGGAATCACAGACTGGTGGAGGCTGGAAGGGCCCTCTGGAGGTCATCTTGTCCAACCCCACTGCTCAAGCAGGGCCACCTGCAGCCGGTTGCCCAGGACCATGTCCAGAGAGCTTTTGCTCATCTCCAAGGAGGGAGATCCAACAAACTCTCTGGGCAACACGTGCCAGTGCTCAGTCTCCCTCACAGTGAGAATGTGTTTCCTGATGTTCAGAGGGAGCCTCTGTGTTTCAGTTTGTGCCCACGACCTCTGGTCCTGTCACTGGGCACCAGTGAGCCTGGCTCCGTCCTCTTTGTGACTCCCTTCAGGTATTTATATATGCTGGTGAGATCCCCCTGAGCCCTCTCTTCTCCAGGCTGAGCAGTCCCAGCTCTCTCAGCCTTCCCGCACGGGATAGATGCTCAGGTAATTCTTCCACATTTAGACATTGTCATTTTGTCACCACTCAGTTTTCTCTTCTTCGGAATATACAGCTCCAGGTCCTTGAGGCTCTTTTTGCTGATCATTTCCTTGTCTTCCTGCCATTCCTGATGTCCTCTGCTCCCACCACAGCCCGCCCACTCCGCTGTGGTCACCGCACCCCCGGAAGAGAAGACCGATGTGGCGCTTCTGTACCGCCCGGACTGTGGTCGGTGCATGCCACAAGAGCTGTGCCTTTCCCATGCAGCACGCGGCTGGTCACAGGCAGTACGCGACATGTTTGCTCCTGCACATCTCAGCCCGCTCCACCGCCGGCAGGTCGGCCCTACTAAGGCTTTTGCCGTTGGGCTCTGCTGGTCTAGGGCAGAGCTCGGTGTTTGTCCTGCTGGCCGCAGCTGGAGCCGCAACCCCGACCCAGCACAGTCCCTTCTGCAGATTAAATAAGCCAAATGTCTGTTCCTTCATGCAAGGAACAACTCTGCAGCAGTGCTGGTTGCACGACAGACCTCCAGGTAACACCCGCTGTGTATCACTGCTGTTTGGTTACTGATAAATGACTCTGAATAAGGTCTTCTGACTAGTTATGGTCTCACCTAATAGTAGCTCACTCTGTACTGTCTTTTCTTAATTTCATTCTGAGAATCTTATGTTAGCGTGAAATTAAGACATTTAAGGCGCATAACATCTGCTCTTTCTGTCCCTTTCCCACGGGCCTTTGGCCTGAGACAGAAGGAAGCAGGATTGGTCTGACCAACTTTGCGTGTGTGCCGGCACTTACAAATTGTTTAGTTACTTGCTGCAGTATTTTCCAGGACTCGAAGTAAGGCTGGCCAGGCACAGGACTGCGTTTAAGCAATCACAGGTCACTGTCAAACACGTGCTTGCGTTTGGCCCGAGCCCATGTGGCGCAGAAGCCGGGGGAGAGCTTCGCAGCCAGGAGCATGGAGGTGGGAGGGAGGGATGTGAGCAGTGTTGCTGACATCTGGTGATGAGCCGGAGGAACGGAGCGCGCCTGTGTACACCAGGGCTGCGCTCACCCGCGTGTCACCCGCAGAGCACTGTACCGCAGAGGCATCCGCGTCTGCTGCGGAGCGTCTGGGTGGAAGCACAAGTGCGGGAAGCATTTGGAGTCCTGCTCCTAACAGTGACGTGCCAGGAGCACTCAGCACCGGGAGGGCTGCCGCAGCACCAAACCAGCCACGGGAGAACGTCCAGCCGAGCTCTGCAAGGGACTGTGTGGGGTCGCAGCGTGGGGCAAACGCTGAGGCTCCCACTGCCCCGCGCCACAGACCCTCTGAGTGCCTCCTCCGGTGGGATCACCGCAGGTCTCACGGGGCAGTGACACAGACTGGTGAGAGGAGGGAGTTTGCCTCTGCGTGTCACATCCAGCCCCGAGGTCCTTTGGCGATCCACAAACACCAGCCAGTCCCGCAGGGTGACACACGCTCAGTGCTTCCGAACGGCTGAAGCCTCAAAGATAAAGCTTGGGAGAGCAATTGAATAAGAGCAAATATTTAAATAAAGTTATAAAGTAGCATCACCATTTATTTCAGAAGGTCTTTTTCAGAAGCTGGCGCAGACAGAAAATTCAGAGCGAGGAAGCTGATAGAGCCAGTACAAACCAGTAGCCACAAAACAAGGGAAACTAAGGGGAAGTCAGAGACACCGACGACGTATCGATGAAGGGACCAGCGCTGCTAAGGGAAAAGTTACCCTGGGGCCAAACACAGTCCCAGCGGTGACAGAGGCCAGTGGTGGACCAGTGTGGAAGAGAGACAAGACTGTGGATCATAGACCTGTAATTAAGCAGTCTGATCTCTCTGGGACTTGGGCTGAGCACCATGCAGGATGAACACTGGTCTGGGCGAGGGCAGACCTTCTGGTGATTTTTAAAAAAGCCAGATATGAGAAATCTATATCCACCATGATAAGCTATTCTAAGATGCAATTAACTAGTAGATTAATTACTCTTGCTATTAAAAATGTGTCTCATTTCTAATATGTGTTTGCCCAGCTTCAATTTGCAGCCACTGGGTCTAGTTTTACCTCTACGTGCCACTCATATCTGGCCATGCTGAATGAACCCTGCCGCCTGCCCCGCGGGAGGTTTGGTGCCGTGCAATTGAGGACCAGCAACGGGTGCCGGAAGGTGTGTTTTGCCCGTGTGCCCGCGGTGCTTCGTGGAAGAGTGTTGCCACCCCCTCCTGCCCTGTAAATCTGGGACCAAAGAACAGGCACCTACAACTGTACCCAGGACTCCAAGGATCAACCACGGCGTGTCCAAACACCCCCCGAAGTTCCCAGTGCCAGGAATCACTGGAGATCCATAACTCATTTATGGCTCTTTGCTGAACCCTCTCCAATTGTTCTGAAATGTCGACCCCCAGAGCATGTGTAGCTCTCACATCCACACGGCTAAGAATAACTCTTACACAACCATAGCACAACCACATTTTGGATGCTGCGCGCGGTTCTAGCCCCTTCATCGCAAAGCGACGCACTAGGATCAGTAACGGGACAGGGAAAGCCTGTGCTTGTGGTTAAGGGTTGGGTGAAAGCTTCCATGCAGGGAGTGACACAGTCGAATAGAATTACAGCCTGAGGAAGGAGAGAAATGACAGGTATCTATATGGTTTTGAATAATATTATAAAGAGGAACAGACTATAGTTGCCCACATATTCTTAGAATACAAGAGTTAAAGGGCATCAAATGAAACAAGAAGGTGACAGTGTAAAGACAAATAAAAGGTGGTGACCAACACAATGTGCAATTAAGTTATTCTTGCCACAAGGATATCAGAATGTTCAAAAATACATGGGTCCAAAAAGTGACTGATCAAATTTATGAAAGAAAAAAAATAAATCTCTCTACAACTGCTAAATACAAAGATGCCCTTTTGACACAAAAGTACCTGAAATGCAATTTACAGAGCTCAGGGGTGGGGACGGACATCCTAGGGAAGGGCTTTTCTATACTTGCTTTGTCCTTGTACCCTCCAGTCCACCCGTTATGGCATGTCGTGCTCTTTACTGAGGAACAGGAAAGATCAGGTCAGAGTCAAGCAGATACCCGAGGCTGGGAATCCTGCAGGGAGACGCTGATGCAGTTGAAGGGATACCAGGAACAGGCGATGCTGCGACTGCACGGAGAGGGTCAGGGTAAGACCCAGTGGCTGCAGCTAGGATGGAAACTTCTGTCTACAAATGGGGATGGATTTTTTTTTCCCTGAGCACACCATTGGACAGCCGCACCGAGAACGTGGCAGCGGACTCAGTGACTTCAGCCAGTCAGGAGGGTGTCTCTTGCTGACNCTAGGATGGAAACTTCTGTCTACAAATGGGGATGGATTTTTTTTCCCTGAGCACACCATTGGACAGCTGCACCGAGAACGTGGCAGCGGACTCGGTGACTTCAGCCAGTCAGGAGGGTGTCTCTTGCTGACGGCTCTGCCAAAAACCAGGGTGGAAGCTGGAGCAGGAACAGCAGCGTGTGCCCAGGAGATGTTCCCAGTGAACCTGGGACACAGCAGCAACCAGCAGCTGCCTGTGCAGTTGGTAAAAACACATCAGAACCACATGCCTCGTGCTAATAATGTCACACGCTTGCTGTCCTCGGTTAGACCATAGCCCTCATGCTCCGGACAGCCAAATTTCCCTGGTGTAACTCCTGTCCCAGCAAGTACATTCAATGCTGCATTACAAATTCCCCCTTTAGAATCCCGAGAAGTAGCACAGCTTGTTATAGTGCCAAAATGTGGTAAATGCTTTTAAAAATCAATTGCCAATCGATTAGCACGACTGAGTTAAACTCAGCGCATTTGTTCTCAGCCTGCACTTAGCTTGAACGTTTCTGATTGTTTCAGTTCTGAAAAAGGGCCTGAGTGCCCAAAGCTTTTCTGGTGGTTTTTTTTTTTTGGTTTGGGTTTTTTATCCCAGTTAAATCAGTTGATCTATGAAAGATACTCCCCTTTTCCTATTAGCCTCGCATTCCTTGACAATGGTTACTCAGTGGTATCCTTACACACGATGACATCGTGCCCTTTTAATTTCAGTGAGACCACAGATGAAATCCAGCCCATGGAGACGTGTGCCCAGGCATGGCTTGCCCCTCGCAGCCACCCGCCTGACCGCAGCCCTCCCACCTATGCGGGGGTCCCCCATCTGCAAAGCCGGTAGCTCTGAAAGGGACGCTGGAAACTCGCCGCAGTCCCAGCACGGGTCCTTCGTTACAGCCGGCTCCTGTCTATGCCAAGACACCTTTGTCCTAAGAGGGACCAGCAATGCCCGGAGCGGCTCTGCCCACATCTGCAGTGGCACCGCACGTCCTGTGTCTGCAGAAACAAACCACTGTGGGTTCACCTCTTTCAGCCTGAGCCGCTCTCATCACCCAAACGCAGAGCAGACTTCAGAACCAGCAGAAGTAATCAGCAAGACCCGAGGCACGGCTTTAAGCCTAACAGCTGCAAGAAACAATTACAAAATAAAGCAAACCATTAAATTCAATACTCCCCTGTCCTTAAGGTGATATTATCCTGGTGGCTGAGCACACATTACTGAACATACGTTATTGCAGGCATATGGACAGTGCTGGAAAGAAGGACCGGTAAACCAGCCCCACGTGCGCTGCTCCGCAGACTGTCTTCATACCAAAGGTATCCCTTCGGGATAAGGCAATCCCAGTCTGTGCTGCCACCAAAAGGGAGAGACCCTCTTTCTTTCTGCTCCTCCTCCAGTCACAGACATGATCTGGCGAACAATGAACCCTCTAAAGTGGGGATTAGAATGTGGGAATAAGACTACGGGACCTGCTCCCACAAACAGATCACCCTGAACAGCTAGGCGAGCTCAGCCAGCAGGAGGGTGGTGACTCCAGGCTGGGCTCCTGCTCTGGTTCGAGGGAAATGCACGACTGATCCGTGGAAAGAGTACGGCCATTATCCAGGTATTTTAAAAGCTTCGACCCCCCTGCTCCCTTCATCCCTGGTTTGCAGACAGTCTTGGTACATCACCTCGAGCCAACACCTCGCCTCTCTGCCCATGGATGTCATAAAGCACATTGGTAAACCTTTCTGAGATATACCATCTCCATACTGCAATAGCAGCACCTACACACAGGGGCTGCCGCAGCTGATTTCCTGACACCTTTTCTAAGCCTGTAACGTGTAACCACATCCCTACTGTATCCTATCAGCATTCATGCTGTGGTGCGTCACTGGTGTGAGTGCGTTAGGAATGGCACACTGAACCTCACACTGAAGTTATTTCGAGCTTGCTGCCTCAGAGCAGCACGGTCTGTTGTGTAAGGTGGTGATCATCAGCAGAGCAGAGCTACACCCTGTGCCCCAACAGGGGCAGAAAAACCCAGAAGCATCGGGTGTGCCAAACTGCTTTGTTCTGTGTGTCCCTGTGTCCTGGCACTGATGTGGGTGTTAACAGCGGCCTTGAAAGACCACTGCACCACGAGGTGGAACCCGCAGTGCCGCCCCAGGTCACCCTCCGGCAGCCAGCACGGCTCAGGCACTCCTCGGCCAGAAGCAGGAATGGAGCTAGCTTACAGCAAATCCTTAAAGGATGGTTAGTGCTTTGATTTCTTTACAACTGTGTCTAAACCGCAGGAACAAACGTTACCCTTCACCTTGCCTAGAGTGCGGCGCAGCCCCAGCAGCAGCGCATGGACCCGTACTGCANCCAGGTCACCCTCCGGCAGCCAGCACGGCTCAGGCACTCCTCGGCCAGAAGCAGGAATGGAGCTAGCTTACAGCAAATCCTTAAAGGATGGTTAGTGCTTTGATCTCTTTACAACTGTGTCTAAATCGCAGGAACAAACGTTACCCTCCACCTTGCCTAGAGCGCGGCGCAGCCCCGGCAGCAGCGCGTGGACCCGTACTGCGCTCTGGCAGACGCTGGCTGGGCTGTCGTGGGGGCTGGCTGCTCTGCGCCCCGCGGACCGGCGTTCCCAGGGCACGCTTCCTCCTTGCCCCACATCAATGTCCCCAGTGCTGGCACAGGCACGGCTGTCCTGCCCCAGGCTGCAAAGCCAGGCAGCCCCAGACATCGAACCTGCACGGGAAGCATTTGTTGGGGAGGNTGCTCTCTTTGTTGGGGAGTCCTCAGCCCCACACACCCCACATTCCCCTGTGTCCCCTGAGAAGCAGACGGATGCACAGGTCTGAGAGCGCGCACTACGCGTGGCACGTCACACAAATACGGTATGTCAGGACAGTCTTCAAGGCAAGGCACTCTGGTAGGCGTAGAGAAAGACTAGGGTTTATTCCAAACAGCTTTGGGTACAAACTGTAAACAACTTGACTAAAGACAAGATCCCAACAAATGCCCACAGCACCAGAGCTGCCTCGTCCAGGTTAGAGTTGGGACAGGGAGACTGAGATCCTACAACTAGAACTGTGATCAGGGCAGGGTATTTGCTCCTTGTCCCACAAAACGCCCTAATCCCCATATCCTGCTTTTCTCAGCGAGTCTGGAGTTTGTCCTGATTAGCACGGGTAAACAGAATGCTCCAAAATAGGTGCACGAGGCAGAGCACGAGGCTGGCTGGGACAGGGACACAGGGACAGCTTCGGCACAGGGGGCTGGCGCGGCCTGGCAGGAGGTGTGCGAGGGGAAGGGGTTCGCTGGGAAGGCACAGACTGCACCGGCAGGGATGGTACGTCGGCACAGAACAGCATAGTAGGACTGGAACCGCAGCCCTTAGTAGAGAACATCCTCGAAGCTGAGCAGCAGAAAACGGTGCAAGGCGCTTGGCAGCTGCAGCTGAGACAGGACCTGAAGCAACCGGCCCTCCAGGAAGGTCCTGAGTGTGCAGCGAGCCAGGTGCTGCAAGGAGCGAGGTCTTTGCTCCAGGGAGAAAAGCGACTGGTAGAAACGTGGGTATTTCTACAGAGAGAAGAGAGGACCAGAGGCAGATAAAGCTGAAGATATCACCCTGGGAGCAGAGTTACAACCAGACACTCCTTCACCTTAGTCACTGCGGTGCATCCTTCCTGCCCTCCAACAGCAACCACCCCCGTGCCCTGCGAATCTCCACCCAGCCCCAAACCCCGCTCAGCCCCAAGCCGCCTCTGGCACCGCACCGCCGTAGCCCGGCTGCGTGTTCTCCAGCCAGCGGCACGTATTCCCTCACCTGTACAACCTCCGCCGGAACCGCTTCCACCCAGTCCTCGGAGATGCGCACGTGATCGTAGCTGTTCATCAGGGCCTCGATGACCCGCGGGCAGGTATGGCAGTACCGCAGCACCTGCGCCAGGGAGACAGCAGATGAACACCACCTTTGGGCAAGGTCCCCCAAGCCCCGCCTCCGCCTCCTAAAAAGCTGCTCGTGCTTAAAAACTGCCTTGGCAGGTCCAGAGAACTAATGTCCTTCCCTCACACTGTCCCGGGAGATCACACCCACCGATGGTGGGAAATGCCGGAGCCCAGAGTGGGTGCCCGAGCCAACACCCAACGCGCGCAGCACGGTCGCGTTCAGCACAGCAGGGTCCCACAGCCTCTCCTCAGACACAGGGACTAACGCAGGCGGCTGGGATGCAGATCTCCTTCATCTGCCTCGCTGCCGCAAGCAGCTCGTACACAACCAACACTCTGCTTTGTGCCAGGCTCCCTCCCTCGCGTTTTGCCAGTTAGAGCACGAGCCGTTCTGGGGCCAGGACTGACACCCGTTTTGTGTGCAGCACGACAAAGGCCCACCGTGCCTCTGCCGAGGGTACACGGGGGTCTCGGGGATGTTTTGTGCCTGTTCGACATGGGGCTGCAGAGACGTCCTGGACCTGTGCTGGGTGCAACGGGTGTCCTAAGAAGTACCGTCCAGCGTCAGCTGCTACCCGGAGCCCCAGGAAGGCATCGTACATGTGTTGTGCAACACATCCCTGGTGTGTACCATGGCTGTTCAGGCGACACGCTGTCGCTGTGTATCTTACACCCCCAGCGCGGCCTTTGGAGCACACCGCACCCACACATAGCCGCACCGAGGCAGATCCCCCGGCTCTTGGCTCCCGCTCCCCGCGGCCCAGGCCAGCAGTAGCTGTCAGAGTCTATTCCGGCTGTACGAGTGATCCTCATTATCTGGCGTTAATAGGAGATTAATTAGTGTTAATTGTTGATTTTCCTGTATTTTCCCAAAGGGGAGAGCAATCTGCTGATCTCCGGGCTGGGTAATTATTGCACTGCTCAGGAATTAAGACAGGAAATTAACCCTTTGTTTGCTGGTGTCTCACAGAGACAGCATGAGCTGGAGGGGATGCCCCAAAGAGGAAACACATCCCCGGAGAGGAAAATGGCCAACACTTTCCCGGGCAAGTGATTATGGAAACTGGGCAAGTACAGTCACCCAGCTTGGCAGACAGAAGCAGCCGACTCCTACCGGAGAACACACCCCAGGAGAAAACTTCAGGGAATCCCAAACCAGTACTGCCAATTCCCCCCCAGCCCTGGAGGAGCCAGGCAGGACAGCAAGCGTGCTGGCACAGAACAAGCCCTGCTGCAGCAGAGGCATCCTTGCTCCCACTGGGGCCCCTATGCCCACAGCCCTCCCGTCCCACCGCGCTGCCGGCATGGCCGTGAGCCCCACACCTTGAGCAGGGAGCCAGGCCAGATGCGGATGGCGCCGTGGTTGAGCAGGGCTCGCACCACAAGCTCCGGGTGGTGCTCCAGCTTGTAGGCAGTTGCTTGCAGGATATTGTGCAGTGCCGTGTTGCCGCTGTAGTTCATGACGTTGACATTTGCACCCCGGGCCAGCAGTAATTCTGCTATTTGAGCATTGGCATTCTTGCAGGCCAGGTGAAGCGGGTGCTGGCGGTCCCGATCTGCAGCGTTGATGCTCGCACCGCTCTCCACCAGCAGCTGGCAGACCCGGTAGTAGCGGTCCATGTCCTGGGGCTGATGGGGCTGAGCACAGCCAGCATTCAGTGGCGTCTGCCCCTCCTTATTCTCTGCCTCCAGCTCTGCCCCATAGCGCAGCAGCAGCTGGACGTGGTCTGTCAGGCCATGGCGTGCTGCTACGTGCAGTGCTGTGTCGTCTTCCTCCTCGGTCCGACTGTTCACGCTGGCGCCATGCTGCAGCAGCTGCTGGACGCACCTACGTGGGCCAAGACGTCTCAGTGACAGGCTCTCCTCTCCAGCTCCTATCCTACCTCCCCCCTGCCATGTCTGCTCACCCCACAGCTTTCACTTTTCCCAAAAAGTCCCTGCTCCTCACGCCCTGGAGCAGTGGTTTTAAGCCAGGATGACAGGTGAGCAGAGATACTGTCATCCCAGTTCTAGCTCATTCTCCACACATCTTTATTAAAGTGCCATCACACCCAGAGTCTGCTCCCACACCCCCATGGAGGACTGTCTGCACAGCGCATGTCCTGCGCTTCTCGGTGCGAACCATCGGCTGAGCATTGCTGGTGAGTAGCAAGTCAGCAGCACCAAGCCCAGCTGCATCAGCTGAGGACCAGAGCCCACAGTCGTCTGTTGGACTTCAGAGGTGGCCCTGGTCCAGGAAGAGGCAGCAAGGCCACCCCACCCAGCAGCCATTGCCGCGAGACGGCAGCCCACCCGGAGGGACGGCAGCCCACCCGGAGGGACGGCAGCCCTCCCCTCCTGCACAGGATGAGGCTCGAGGGGAGGGAGGCCCGCTGTGTCCCCTGGGTAGAACTCACTCGATGGAGTCTGGGCTCTTGCAGAGATGCAGGGGCTTGTAGCCATCCTCAGAGACAGCCTCAGGGTCAGCGCCAAAGCTGAGGAGCAGTCGCACGCAGTCCGTACTGGCCGCCGCACAAGCCTCATGCAGGGCAGTCTTACCCCCGGGTGCGAAGTTGACGGCAGCACCCCTCAGCAGCAGGAGCCGCAGGCAGTCTGTGTAGCCCCGGCTGGCTGTGATGTGCAGCGGCGTGGTGAGCTCCTGCTCATAGCTCAGAGACCACAGTCCTGCAGGGAAAGAGGGGTCAGGGAGCCACATCCAGCCACGGCGCACAAAAGCACCCAGTCCTGCCCCTTCCCCGGGGTGCCTGATGTACATCCCTCATTGAAAGACTCAGGTGTCCCCGCAAGGGGCTGCCTCTTCCTGCCAGTCCCCCTCGGCCGGCCTCGGCCTCGCTCCCCAATCTCCCTTGGACTGGCCCACCAAAGGCATGGACCTGGGGTGACTTAGACTGCACAGCCGTGCTGGCGGGGAGCTCGGCGGAGCAGGAGCCTTGGGGCAGAGGCTGTCCCCAGAGAGTGCGCTCTTCACCTGCAGCCCAGTCGTGCAGCCGGGGGTTGCTGCTGGCAGGAGGACAGCGGACGAGGGGCCTCAGGCACAGGCAGGGCCGAAAGCAGCAAGGTGGCTGGGAAGAGAGCCGTGTATGAATCACAGAATCATCTAGGTTGGAAGGGACCTTTAAGATCATCTAGTCCAGTCATCACCCTAACACTGCCAACACCACTACTAAACCACATCTCTAAGCACCAGGTCTGCCCATCTTTTAAATACCTCCAGGGATGGCGATTCCACCACTGCCCTGGGCAGCCTGTAAAACCACAGTGAAAACAAAGAGGTGCTGGAGTGGCACAGGAGAAGCCCTGAGCATGGCGCAGACAAGCATCTTCAGCAGAGATGGGCATCTAGGGCCTAGGACAGAGCAAGGGGCTGAAACCTGCCAGCTCTCAAAGACGCTGACCCAGCTGGAACCATTGCTGAGCTGGTGCGGTCTGCTGGCAAACAGCCTGCAGCCCTTAGGGGACAAGGGCTCCTGAAATCCCGCTTCCTGCTGCCCTTCCAGGCTGGGCTGGAGGACCACATCCCACACTGCATTACATGTTCAGTACTACATACCCCCCCACCTCTTTCTCACAGAAGCAGCATGCGGTCAACTCTGTTTCCCAGGGCCAGGTTCAAACGGAACTACCTCAAGGACATAACATGGGTCTGTGGCAATTCCTTGCCCAGCATGAGCCACAGAGAGGACCAGCAGCCCCGCACAGCCTGCACGCAGACGGAACCGGCACACAGAGCCAGGCTGCAGGGCAGGTGGCAGGAGGAGCATAACCTGGGGCTTGAACCTCCTTTGTCCCATGGGGGAACCCAGGCGGTTTCCAAGCACTTGCACAACCCGTGCCAGAAGGGCCGGGTGCCCCGGGCACCGCGCAGGATCCCAGACACATGCACGCGCTCCCACAGGCAGCCCAAGGGAACCCAACTGCATCCCCGTGCTCTCGCTGCCAGCCCGACTCCTCCGTAACCCAAACTGCACCCATAGCACCAACCCCAGCAACAGCAGTGCCCTGCGGCACAGGCGGAGGGCTCCGAGCCCCCGCGCCACGCCGCCTGCCCGCTGCCCCCCGCGTACTCAGCCGGCGGAAGTTGAAGCGGTAGTTTTTCCACTCTTCCAGGTCACTCGTGTCAAACATGGCACTGGGACTCAGGTTGTTCTGAGGGTCGCTGAGGATCTCGGCCACAACCCCCTGGTCCCCTGTCAGCAGGGCCTGCCAGTAGACCTGGGCAGGACCATCCGCCTTCCGCGTGCAAATGGGCTCCTGACTCTTGTCTCCTCTGCCCGCGATGTCACCCATGACGCAGTACCCGGGCCTCGGCAGAAGCCAGGGCAGGACCTGCTGCTGCCTCACCAGACAGGCTCCGAGCCCGCGGGTACAGCCTCGCCAGCGCCCTGCGCTGCGGCTGCGGGCTGCCCGTCTGCCCTGGGCGCTCCGCAGGGAGGGAGGACATGTCGCATCACTGCTTGGCCCGGGCTGGGTACAGCTCAGGTCTCAGCCGTTCTATTCTGGGAGACCTTGTGACCAAAAGTTTGGGCCAAGAGGCTGATGAGGACACTCCTCTCTACAGTCACTGGCTGCAAAGGGAAGCCCCTAGGCAGGGCAGGGCAGGGCAGGGCAGCAGAGTAGCCTGAAGGGTAGAAANCTGTCTCCTGGAGACAGGACATCACTAAGAAAACAGAGAGGGAAGCAGTCGCGTGCCCAACCAGCCTGCTGTCACCCAGCCGCTGCCCAGACCACAACAGCACCACCCCGCTGCCCCCATGCACCACCAGCACACCTTTGTGCAGCCCCTGGCTCCTCGCACACCTCCAGCACTGCTCCTCCACGTGCCAGTGCCACCCGAGCCCTTGGCACTAAATGGGTTTTTAAACAAGCCACAGGACAGTTCTTTTTAATCAACGCTTGAAGCCAAAGGACAGGTAGAAATAGGTACAAGGACGGGAAACAATGCGTTACAAGCGAAGTAAAAGCATAGAAGGTAATTATCCTTTAGACCCCTTCCTACTGTTCCTTGAAATTCAGCCTTGCCGAGAGCTCCTGCATGGTTTTAGTACCCCCCTTCCATCCCCTGACAGCCCCTTCACTCGGGGTTCCTCACTGCTGTCCTTTCACCTCTCCACTGTCCCCACTTTGTTGTATAAACCCACCCTGCCCCTACTTCGGTTATAGAACTGCACCCTTGGCTCACAGTTCATCAGCTTTGTGAGCATTTTGTTCAGACCATATGTTCTAAAGAACACCTCAAACTGCATGGAAGACTAGTAGTGTTTAGTTTAATTTTGTGTCATGGAACTATTCAGATCACGCAGCTGAAAACAAGTGACCCCAATAGAACACCAAACAACAATTACCTGGGGGACCAGAGAAGAGTGTAAGATAGGGAACTTTACCCTGCTCAGTAATGAAAATAAATGACCAAGTTGTATACTGACAGTCTCCAGCATCCTCTGTCTGCGCAGACTTCACCACCTTGTCTAGCTGAAAATGCAGTGCCTGCAAGGGTAAAAAGAGGGACGCACCGGGCAGACCTTCTCACCCGATGGGATCCTCTGTTTCCCCAAAGATATAAGCAGGTATCCCATGAGAGCCTCAGGTTCCCAATCACAAAAGCATTGCCAGGAAGGCAAAAGGCTGTGTGAGTTCGTGTCGGTAACACCATACAATGATTTGGGAAAGCCCAGGTCACCAGAATCTACTTCTAAGGTTGCTGGCTGGGTACGTTTTAAGAAAGTGTCCCTGCAGGCCAGTGAGATGTATAACCAAAGCCTCAGGTAGCACGAAGGTTTGCTTTGGGTTTGTGTTCTACACCCTTATATAACAAACCTTGCAGTACATTTTTTGGTCTGTGCTTGATGAATGATCTTAGTTGGTTGGGTTCAAATCTTGAAACTTTGGTGATAAGAGCAACTTCTGAAGTTGTTTTACATCAACTGTTCTGTTTTCTTTGGGGCACAAATCTTTACACACAGACTGACCTGCTGTTCAGGTGTCTGTCGGCCCAGCACAAGACAGAAGTTAAAACGTGCAATTAACATTTTTCTGACAAGTGGTACACAAAGGGTAATACCTTTTCTATTATTATTCCTAAGTAGACTGTAACAATTCAAAACCTGGCTTGTACAAATCTTAGACCTCAGTAAATAATCTTCACCACCCCCAAGTAGCAGCACTTGCATCTGCAAGCCCACTCTACCTGTTACTCTCTTGCTAGTGTGGATCCCCACAAAACACTCGGTCACGGTCACGCTTTACCCGCGTGCTCCATAGCTTTGTGCCAGGACACTTGAAAAGAACCCACACCTCTGGGAAAGCGGCCTTCATCAACAGCTCTTCCACTCTGGCACAGGGCGGGCTTTGGCCACCAGCCTTCTCTGGAAAAGAGTGGTGCCAATTATGGCCCCTCCACACCTGACACTCCCCGTCTTAAACTCTGGAAGTCTGCCTGCACCACTCTACCGACAGGCAGCGGCAAGGACGCGCGTGCGTCCAGATTGCTAAGCACATCTCCCCCTTTAACACACCGGCTGCCTGCTGAAAGTTCATAGATGGCATTGATGAGAAAGTAAGCAAAAGGGACCAGAGTGTGGAAGCGCGTGTGGTGGCCACAAGATGTACCTGGGCAAGGTACAGTGAGGTGTACGGATGGGAGGAAACACCAAAGATGACCGGCTTCTACCTCCTGTCACTCAGGACAACCTTGCTTCCACCGTCTCTCTGGCAGACCAGATTTCTGCTCCCCTTGCCCAATCCACCTTACAGAGCAGAACAGCTTGCCGGGTGCTAACCCCGCACGCGAAAATGCCAAACAGTAAATGCTTTTGCTCCAGAGCAAAGCCCCCCTGCAGCCGACCACTGCCAACCCTCCCACATCAACCCCCCTGCAGTCAGCGGTTGGAGCAGGGATCACCATGGCTTTGCTTCACACCCGGATTTCACCACAGCAGCAGGAACAGGCAGATACGGAGCAATCGGACCCCAAGCAGCTGCCTGCAAGGCTGAAGCACAGCCATGCCTCTTCCTCAGGATGTGGGCTAAGCTCTGCCAGAAGGGCACCGCTAAGACCTCTCTGCACTTCCCAAAGCACGACACAGGCTCCAGTTCCTCACGAACTGAATTAACAGACCCAACTTAAGATATAAGGCAGGAAAAGCATCCTCATGCCACCTGATGCCTCCTTACCCAAGCCTCACCGCCTCCTCGCATATATTTCACATCTATCCCAGCAATTTCTAACAGGACAGCCCTGATGTTGTTCCTTTCCAGCAGTCCTTCCAAGGGCCCTATTCTCACCATTTCCCAGTAGATCTGCCTCTGGCCACCTTCAACAAGCCCGTTACCATTTGGTCTACAGCCCTGGAATCCTCCTTCCTCATCCAAACCCCTTTCTTCCCAAGTCCCTCTTCCACCACCCTGTCTCCACCACTGGGGATTCCTCTCAATGCTTTTCCCAGGCGTCTGTGCTCTTTCTCTGGTCCCCATCCTGGGCACTTCCCATGCCCCCATGTCCCAGCCCTGCACACCCACCAAATTTCCTGCTAGTCCAGCGCAGCTCATCACCCTTGGTCTCAATGATGAGATTGACAGCTGCGCTCTTGGTGAAGTACTTCTGCACCATCTCCAGGTCCCCAGTGAAGAGCGCGTTCTGGACCAGCAGATCCCGGCACTCCAGTGGCTCCAAGCGGCTGTTCTGGCATCCCTGGCCAACCGGGCTCAGGCTGCGCTCACTGTGGTGGTACCGAGACCTTCTACGCCGAGAGTACTTCCACCAGTCCTGCTGCTCCTCATCCTGCTGCAGCAAGCGTTGTGTGGCAGAGCTGAAGGGAAAGGTGCAGTCCATCACAGGGAACAAACAGGGCAAGTCTGATCTTACAGTAAACAAGCTGCTGCAGGCAGGAGTCTCTTATCCAAGGCCACGTCCTTTGCAGGTCGCCCCTGGGTTCCAGCTCCCCAGCATCTGGCTGCATTCAGGCACGGGGCTCGGCACAGGCCTGACTCACCGAGTATAAATAGTCCTGCTTGGCAGCTCCCCTTCCCCAGTTCCCTTCCTCCCAAGAGCTTATTTTCAGCTGCTGGATGCAATCCCCAGCGCAGATTGGGCACCGGAGAGGAGCAGCAGGCAGCCTTGAAACACTCTCTACGTGCCCGCTAGTTTGCTCCCACTTGGAAAGAAACAGCGCGAGGTGGGGGCAGTCGTCGGGTGGCTGGGGAAAGGTCCGCAGCAGAGGTGCTGTCAGAAGTCATAAGGGACTGAGTACAGAGGCCTCCCCCACAGGGACCAAAAAACCCCTCACAAGCCCCACGCGCTGCTCTCGGAACTCAGCATCTCCGCTGCGGCAGCCAGGCGGAGCAGAGCAAAGGAGGGCACGTCGGCAAGCCCTGGGAAAAGCAGCTTGTATGACATGAACCGAGTTTCCTGGCAATAAGGAAGACTGTCTCCCATGCAGGCCTTAAGAGGCTGGCAAGTGTCTTCAGGCTTCTGAGGGGGGTATGCCCAGCTATGCCGCCCACCCTCCAGCCATAGCAGGTCACGTTGGGAGGGGTGAAGGACGCTGAAGCCCCCTGCCTTGCCCCAGTTGTCACAGCTCGCTCTGGAGGACATACAGCGGATCCCATTAGCTAGGATGTTGTGCTAGCCTGACATAGGTTTGGAACCAGTTAAACTCTGTTTACCCTCAAATTACTCTCCTGTAACTAACCTGGCAATTGCTGTGTCCCTGCCAACACGAGGCCCTTCCAGCTGGGCAGGCTGCGAGCGTCAGCAACGGCACCAGGGACTCACGAGCTGCTGTGGGAATGTCAGCCAGTATTCTCTACCCAGTCCTACAACTGAGAGTGTCTGGGTCGCTGGGGTGACACAAGAGACACCTACAAGAGCGCCGGAGGGCTAGCGGGGGTGGCCGTGCACCCAGACCATATACCTCTACCTGGAACCGTGAGACTGACCCACTGACTTTCTCCTGGACCATACTGTCCCACTGGACAACGAGGTTTTGGTAGAAGCCACCACCTTGGCCCACCTGACTTATCTCCTGCACTGCAGCCTCTACCCTGCAAAACAGGCGAGTTATGCCACTTGTTAATATTAAATATACAGGTGACTAGATGGATTTTTTTGGGGGTTGGGGTGGGTTTTTCCTTTGTTTTGAGGGCTGTTTTGGGGTGTGTGTGTTGCTGTTACTGAGAATTTTTTTTCTTTGTTTGCAGGGAGTTGTTTGGGTTTTATTAAATCGGAGCCCCTTTAGTATTTACTCCGTCAACTGTGTTCCAAACTGTGATAGAGCTCTCTCTGGTGTGACTTCAGGTGCCGATCAGAGATATGCTTTGCTTGTGTTCCTTTTGGTGCCTGCTTCCAGCGCAGAGAAAAGGACTATGTAAGAACTGGGAAGCCCAAAAGTGTCCATGCACCAGTCCCAGGTCTGCTGGCTGCCTTCAAGAGCTGCCAGACACTCCCCACTGCCACTGCACAGACACTCTATGCCCACGAGCAGTTTGCAGCGTGTCCCTGGTGCAGCACTGGGGTCACAGGCACACTTGTTCTCCAGAAGGACACAGTGGCCATATCTCCAGCCCCACTTTGGAAACCACATTCAAGCTTAACAAAGTGAATGCCCAGGCACCAGTGTGATAGGAGGGCACATCTAGGACACACTGGCCAGAAGGATCTGCTGATCCTCAGAAGGGGCTCAGATGCCACTACTGTAAGGATTTCCATATAAACTCTGCTCTCCCTCCAGACCAAGCCCCAGTCCAAACACACCTATGGAGACCTCTCCAGCATCACTCACACATGGTGAGCTTCACTGTGCTCACCACACCACAGAACCCCATCACAAGTCTATCTCTACACACGTGCCCAGTGGCCCTGGTTTTCTTCTGTACATACCACCCTCCCAAATCCTCTCCCCACTCAGTGGTTTGTGTCCCTTCTTCACACAGGCAGTGGCCAAAACTAACAAACAGCTGTCCTGTCCCAAAACAGCATTACAGAGCTCATCAGAACTATTTATTATCTTTATTTCCACACACACACACCCTTTCTCATTTTTCCCTTGCACCTCTTTCACTTCTGTCATCTCTTGCGCTGCCTGGAGTCACATTTTACCCAGAGCTGTCTTCATTTCCCAGTCCTGCAGAGAGAACAAGTATGCAGGGGGTAAAGCAAAGCAGCGAGCCCATGAGAAGACACCATGGCAGGAAGGGTGGAGAGAGCATGACAAATAGCCAGTCTCCTCTGGCCAGGATGAGGGGCTCAGTGCAACAGCACCAACTTGGGGAACCTGGAGAACAGAAAAGGCTGGATTCTCTTAGAGATGAGGAGAAGAAACTAAGGAGAACCGATCTTCCCTCCAACCTCTCTCTCCACCTCCTGCTGCTCCTGCCACTGGAACCAATGACATCGTGCTTCCCCCAGCCATGGGCTTGAGCACAGAATCCAAACCTAGTCCTTCACACACAGTACTATTCACACACCCTACAACCATCCAGGAAACACCAAGCTGTGTGGAGCAGTCAACACGCGGGAGGAAAGGGATGCCATCCAAATGGACCTGGACAGGCTGGAGATGTGGGCCTGTGCAAACCTCATGAAGTTCAACAAGGCCAAGTGCAAGGCCCTGCATGTGGGCCAGGGCAATCCCACGCACAAATCCAGGCTGGGCAGAGCATGGATGGAGAACAGGCCTGAGGAGAAGGACTGGGGGATGTTGGTTGATGGGAAGCTCAACGTGAGCCGGCAATGTG
>RSEF01000002.1:782240-805080 GCA_003993805.1 Himantopus leucocephalus | reverse complement strand
GCTGGGGGGAGGTGTCCCTGCCCAGGGCAGGGGGGTGGGCTAGTGTCCCTTCCACCTCTAACCATTCTGTGATTCTACAACAGGCATCTAAGAGGAACACCCTGACTGCAGGGCTGAGGCCGGGTCCCTACCCATCGCACCCGGAACGCTGGCAGAGGGCAGGCAGTGCTTTCGCACTCCAGCGGTTTCACAGACCTTGGCCTCACTGGGTGTGCATCTCTTCCTTTGCACCAGCTTTCCTCCCATGACTAAGAAAAAAAAACAAAACACCAAACACACCCCCCACAAAAAAAATCCAAACCAACCAAAAAAAAAATCACCAAAAAAAACAAAACCCACAAGACACAACCAACCACACGCACACCCCCTGCTCCCAGCAGGGCCTTTCCTTCGTGTTTGACAGGGCTCTGGCACCTGCCCTGGCCCCACATCAAAAGAGGTCCTTTGCTCGCTCTGCCTGACAGGTCACAGGAGGGAAGCCAGGACCATCTGTCCCCTCAGCGCTGTCATCTGGCAGGAGTCATCCAGCTACTGGCACAAGGGTCTACCTTCAAACCCACTCACTGCACACTCCACAGTGCGCTGCATACTCTGCGTGGGGAAAAAACAGGCTCCTCCTCGCTGGTTTTGTGTAATACCCTCACATCAGGGGCACAGAGCCTGTCCGACACACAGATCAACAGCACACAGTCCTCTGGCCCCAGTGATTTCGGGGCCTTTAGAAAGTCCTTCCACAGATGCTTTGGGTCTGTCTGTGAGGAAGAAGGGGGTCCTCAAAGGTCAGAGGGAAGCGGATCCTGTGCAATCCCATGACCCAAGGCTGAGCAGATGGAAGAGGATGCACATCCTTGGAAAAACAAAAAAGCTGCATTTTTTTTTCAGTGATTTGTCCACTCTTAAACATTGTTGCTCTTATTGCAAGAGATTTATTTTATCTCTTACTAAATCATCTATTTGTTTTATGATTACACACGCCTGTGTTAGGGGCCAAGATGAACAGAGTGAAATCAGAAAGGTTACAACATATTTCGTGTATAACAGAGCATGACAGACATGTTGGAATGTCTCATACTCACAGACATTAGAGGAGCTTGGAGGATCGAGTCCTGTCTGACGGTTTGCATGGGGTCAGAGGCTGACAGTCACTCCCTAGAGCGTGCACAAGCAACCACCCCCAACCCACCCATCCCTGCTAGAAACGGGGACCACCCACTGTTGGTACATCTCCAGACATCATACCTTCCCCACAAGAATCAGGCATTGAGGACAAAACAAGGAGAATAAGGTGGAGTGGATAACTTCATCTATCTCCCCATGACAGAGAGATGTTACAACAAAACTGAGGTACGCAGCCACGCAGGAGCTACCCAAATTGGTATCGAGAGACAAGGTGGCAACCTGCCCGTGATGTGGGACAGAGCAAGGGTGTTGGAACTGGAATCCCTAGTCCAACAGTAATGCTAGTGTGTCCATTTACACGTACTCATGTGCACAATAAAGCATGTCTGCCCCCAAAAGACAGATTTAGGGAGAGTACCTTGGTACTGGGAAAGTCATCTGTGTGAGCCACAAGCCTAAAGCCGTAGCATATAGCCCTATCAGGTCAGAGGCTACCCAGAAAACCATGGGTTTTTGCTGATGTTAGCTGGTCATACACACTAACATGATGTATTAAATGCTGTTGCCTTCAAAAGGTCCTGATGACACATAGTAAGCTACCAGAGCCCATACTGCGCACTTTGTTTTCAAGTCTTGAACTATTAGCTCTTAATTTTCTACCTTAAGCATTAATAAAGCATAGGTTTGTTTTCCTGTGAAACCTGCTGGGTATACAGAAGCTGCTGCGCTGGACTGAAGCCAAAAGTAAAGTACACACCTCTACAACACAGCAGATGAAATGAAAGAGGGATCCAAAAGAACTTGTACCCTGAGCGCAAGAAGGGGGACCACAGCTAGATCCTGCTAGTCTGCAAAGGTTAACGCAGTAACTGCGGCAGCCAGCTGCTGCTGCTTTGGGAAAGCCTTTGCTCCAGCAAGAACAAAGAGTCCCCCCTGTAGGCAGAGGCAGCAGAGAGAGACCGCACAGAGCTGCAGACCAGGCTCCAAGGAAAGAGTAAGTAGAACATGTCTGACCCTCAAGACATTACTGAGCTGAAGCCCTCATTCATACGCATGACCATGAGACCTGGGGGGCAGGCCGGAGACCCTCTCGTGGGTAAAGGAGGTTATCCTTCAAGTGTTTCTCAGGACTGCTCCTGCACAGCAGCACATGGGTTGGAGCAGTAGCCACTCTCAGTAATACCTTCTCTGCTGCTTAGGAGCAACTTGCCATGGCAAGAAGTTATTCAGAAGCGCTTTCCAGGCTCGCTTCCTTCTGACACAAGCAAGCCAGCATCTCACAGAAGAGGCCCTGACAAGGACAGCGCATGGCAGGGATTGTGAATTGTGTTATTAGAAATTGATGGGTTTTAACCCAGCTGGAAGGGAAGTTTGAATGTACAAGCTGACAGCCCACCTATCTCTCCAGGTCTCACCTCCTTCTCCCCAGAAGGTTTCTTATAAAATTAATTTTCTTCATTCCCAACCCAGACTACTGACAGCTGCAGCTACTTTGCTAGCTGCAGTGTCAGAAGCAGGTGAGAGGGGCCTTAACCAGAGCTAGAATGCAGGGTCTGAGAGGGGAACACCAGCAGAGACTTAGCCCAAGCAGTCAGTTCCAGGTGAGCCAGCCCCAACGCTACCCACAGCCTTGCCGAATGACAAGTTCACTGGCTGTGCGTTCCTACCCACGGCACCTGAAACACTGGGCTCTTTGCCTTTGCCTTGTGTGGCTTATCTTCTTGGTCCACTGCCACATTCGGCATTTGTGGCCCCTCTCGCAACAGCTCATAATCAACCTGGAGAACAGAGGACCTCAACATAGCCCCTGACAGGCTCCTGGTTCACCTCTAACACCCCACTGTTCTTCAGCTCTCGCCAGGAACACTCTCCCTAGAGGCCACAGCACATGTGAGCCATTCACAGCCTAACTCCCGCACACCGACACAGGCTGCACAGAGCAGCAGGTAAACTGAACCTTCTCCTAGAAGAGCGAGCCACGGGCACCTTTCTAAGCCTGAAGAGCTCTGCTCTCGAACCCCATGAATCACAAAAGCCTTTCCATCCTCTCCAAGCACCCACAGTTGCCAAGTAGGAAGGTCCACAGGGCACATTCAAGACTATGAGGGCCCACACCCCTCACCTGCAGGCAGATCTCTTTTTCCACCTCTTTTCTCTTCTGTGTCTTGGTCAGCTTCAGGTCATAGCACTGGACTTGACCTGCAAAGATGGGGCGGCTGAACTTCACCAGACTCACTATTCCAGCTCCATTTTGCCCTGCCTCCCAAAGACACTGGAGCTCTTACCTCAGGCCTCTCTACTCCGCTCTCATGAGACCCCACCTGAAATACTGCGTCCAGCTCTGGAGCCCTCAACATAAGAAGATGGACCTGTTCGAGCAGGTCCAGAGGAGATCCACAAAGATGATCAGAGGTGCTCCCTCCTATGAGGACAGGCTGAGACAGTTGCAGCTGTTCATCCTGGAGAAGAGAAGACTCCAAGGAGACCTTACAGCAACTTCCCAGTATCCGAAAGGCACCTACATGAAGGCTGGAGAGGGACTCTTTAGAAGGGCATGTAGTGATAGGACAAGAGGTAGTGGTTTCAAACTAGAAGAGGGTAGATTTAGAATAAGTATCAGGAAAAAGTTTTTCACTATGAGGGTGATGGGACATTGGCCCAGGTTGCCCAGAGAAGTTGTGGAGGCCCCATCCCTGGAGGTGTCCAAGGCCAGGTTGGACAGGGCCTGGAGCAACCTGGGCTGGTGGGAGGTATCCCTGCCCATGGCAGGGGGGTTGGAACTAGATGATCTTTAAGGTCCTTTCCAACCTAAACCTTTCTATGATCTTATCTCCGCACCACATCCATCAGGGAAACTTCTCATCACATCTCTCACTCCCTCATTCATTGTCATGTCACACCCTCCCCTCTTGTGTTTCAGCCTGCTGCCACCATCAGGGAAGAACTGCTGCCTCCCCCACAGCAGAGCCCACCCTGTTGCCTACAGCACCTCTGAGCCATCACCCTGGGAGCGCAGAGCTGCACAGGCAGCTGACGGACGTGCAACACAGCCTGGCTTGGATGAGCTGAACCACAATGCACATGAAAAATAAAGCTTGGCAGACAGAGCAGCCAGGTTCTCCCCACCTCCAACACTCCTGACAACACTCAGGGTCTCAGCAAGGAAAGACAAGCATCCCATGCAGGTGCAAATCCAAATGCCTGCATTTGGCATTGCCCACCATCCACACCAAGATCTGCCAATAAGCAAGCAACTGGAAACCCAAGACGGGCTCATGCCTCTTGCACCACAGCTGTACCCACAAGAAGTGTCAAGTGTAGAGCACATACCCAAAACCCTATATGCAGGAGATGAAATGTAGTGTCCTGGAGAATAAACCCACCACAGACAGTCCTATTCTTTGAAAGCAAGATTACAGTTCAGCTGGAGCCTTACTTCTCACGTGCACATGTAGAGGGAGGGAACAGTCAGGGCAATACACCACATAAAGCCATCTACAAACACACGCATGTAAACCCTGCAAAGTCCCATTCAGCCACTAACCAGCACTCGGGGAACCGCTGCTGGAGCTGCTGCTCCATCTGCTCCCTCAAGCCTAGTCCCTCCAGCTCACGTGGCTTCCTGTGGACATTCAAAAGCACACGCTGGTACCCAGCTTCATAGTCAGCCTGGCGCAGGTCCTACAGCTCTTCTCCCAGCTGTGCCCAGAGCACAGGCTGAAAGCAGGGTCGGCAGCCTGTGATACAACAAGAGCAAGGGCTTGTCAGAAGGCACGCGCAGTTCTGCATTGAGCGTGGAGCACAGGTGAAGGACAGGACACCCAGAGAGACAGTCGCACCACCAAGCATGCCGCACACATCCCCATTCCAAAGGCCAGCGCCCAACCACCATGGCCATGCCCCTTGCTCCTCTTGCTGCAGAGGACACCAGGCTTGCCTTAGCAAGTAAATGTCTCCCTAGTGCCGAGCAGAAGCAGCCGTGGTGGGGAAGAAACATTAGGAGCATCAGAAAGAGGTTGTGCAGGGAGTGAGCAGCGTGCGTGTAAACGAGCCTGTAACGAGTTTGTAATATGCATGTGTGGCACGGCCTGCGCAGCGTCATCACAATGGCACAGGCACTTTCCCGCCTCATTGCCTCCCAAATGGATTTTAAATATCATTCCGAGGACACAATTATTTAAAACGCTGAACTAAACACTCGCTAATGGGAAAACGGCGTGTGGCCTGCAGCAGCCATTCCTCATGGGGCCACTCTGCCCATGTCATCCTCTTCTCCAGCCCCACACCCTGCATGGGGCCACACGGAAGCATTCTCCTCCCACTTGGAGGCCACGCAGGGTACCACTAGGTAACTGTCCTGAGCCCAGACCAATACACATTGCTTAGGTGAGAACACACTTTTTGTCCCCATCCCGTTTCTGTCCTCAGGCCCCAGAGAAGCACTCCGCCCTGTCCCAAGCTTCTCAGCACTAGGGCTCTAACAGTCCCTGGCCGCAGCTCCAGACACAGGTACTGGGAAGCACCTCACCAGACAGCGGGTCTTCCAGTCTCCCCCCGTGTCCAGCAGCAGGTAACACAGGGCTAATACACGGAGAGGACATTAGAACAAGGATGCCTTCTGACCTCCATTATTATATGGCCCTGGAAATTACAGATATCAACTAAGACTTACTTTTTCACATTATTAACTTGTAAATACCTCCCCCACTCCCACTGCACAATCCCAAGCAGGGGACATGAAGGAAGCAGCATTATTGTTGGCTACTTCCAGGACTGCAGAGCGAACAGAGTATGAAGACAGAGAACAAACAAGGAAACAAACTATTTGCAACAGTCCTCGCTGGGGAGAATGTAGATGGAGAACAGCTCCAAGGACACCAGGGACCCTCAGTCCCATTACAGTGCTGGCAGCATCAGGGATAACAGAGCGCCAGACAGCAGTGTGTGTGTGCTCTTGGGGGAGTGTCTGTCTGACCTTTGGTCACTACTCATCTCCGATTCTCCAGGCAGGGACTGGGCCACCATGAGCTGTGGACTCAGAGTTACCATTACTCACAGACAACAGCCTACCTCAGACCAAACCAGAAAAGGGAAGGGACGTAGACCAGCACTGTCCCCACACACTAGCAGCTGAGCACACAGAGGATGGGAGTCCCTTGCTGGAACCCTGGCTGCACTTCAGAGGTTCATATTTTAACAGCTTTGGCGTTACCAGAGCTATCCATCACAGCTCATTTTCCTCCGAGTGCTGAACCATTCCTGCCTACACTGTTTGGAACAGTGTCTAATGATGCACCAGAGCAGCCACCTGGCAGCACTGCTGCCAAGGGACGCAACAACACGGGAAGAGAAATGCACACCGGTCTGCACACTGCTGCCAGCCTCCATTGCCCAAAAAGGTGCCTCCCCTCAAACCTACACCACTCATCACGGAGCAGAGAGATGCTCTGCCTCGTGGTCCCCCACCCTATGAGAGAAAAGAGCTCATACTCTTAAGTAATTGTTCTCTTACAAAAAGGAAACCAGAACACGGGCATTACTGATATTTTTATGAACACTTTGATTCAGTTTGTCACATTGTAGTGTTCTTTTTGAGGGGGCTGAAGAGCAGACCAAGGCACAAAAAAAAAAGGTTGCTTCTAGCCCATATACACGTATAGCTTGGTAAGAACAGATCAGATGGACAGAGACATGCAACATGACAGTGCTGCAGTACCAAGAACTCACTGGGAGACTTGCAAAGACACTGGCAGACCTGGAAAAAGAACCACAGGGACCAAGGCAGTTCCAAGACGCCTTGGAAGAGTGCCTGCATGGGATCTGACCTAAGGTTTGCTTTTTACTGCAACCTGAGTGCTTCGGGGTCATGCCTGCAGTGACCAATTTCTTGTGAGTCCCTGCTGGTTGGCACAGTCTACGCCCTGCTCCCAAAGCAACTTCATTCATATTTCACCTGATCCACTACAGCACCAGGGCACAAACAGGGCACGGAGCCACAGGTCCAGTCAGGAAGAAGCTGAGCTGGGGAGCAGCCCTCACAAAAAGCTAATCCGTGCTGAGCACGCAGAGTGACTCCTCAGGAAAGGGAGACGGTGTTTGACATCCTGCGCAGGTGTACCAGGGCAGCTCCACAGGGACACAAGCAGCATGACCCCTGCACAGTGAAAGATGAACCCGCCCCCGCATAGGAAATGCAAAAAAGAATCTGGGCGGGTTCAGTGCAGAACTCACCATTCCAAGAGCAACCACCTCTTTCTACCTCTGAAGCTTGGTGCATCTGTGCCGCAGGCTGCCCTTCTACATTTGTGAGGAAACACAGGGATGTAGTAAGAGGGATATGAGGCCAATCACCAACTCCATTCTTCCAGCCTTTGCGGGAGGACAGGACGGGACACAACACAGAGGGGTCAGTAAGGAGAGACATGAAGCAGGATGCACAAATCACAGCACTGGAGAATCAAGCACCTGCACCACTAAAGCTCCTCTTGAGCTCACTCAGCGCTAGATGCTCTACCAAACACTTCCAGGAGACAGCCGCTCATCTCGCCATAAATCAGCACCTGAGCAGATAACTGGCCGTCTGTGTGGCTAAGAGAGCCAGGGTACCACAGAGGGAAGCTGGATGGTCCACAGGCAGCCTGCCTGGAGCTGGGCAGCACCAGCTCTCCTGCCCACGCAGCAGAAACCTCTTTGACATCAGGCGGTCAGAGAGAACCACCTCCAGGGCAGAAGCAGAACTGCAGTTCCAAGCTATTCACCAGCACTCTCCATCCCACAAAAAGCATGACTGCACATCCTAGGGCTGGGGAAAGGGGAGCGCTGCTGGAAAGGGGGGTAAACACGGACACTGTGGCCTACGGAGCGACAGAACGGACTGGGCAAGGAGAGGGACTGCTCACCCTCTAGCTGCAAACGGCAGCCTGCCCACAATCCCACTCTTTGGCTGGACTCTCCCACACCTTCCTCTGACGCTCCGTGGCTGGCCCAGTCTCCCCCGTGAGCCTGGCTCACGGGCAGCCCTGACACAGCGACTCCACCACCGCCTGCACCACACCACAACGGGCTGCAAGGGCCAGAGGAAAGCACTACAGCCCTGCTGGGTGACATGCTGCTCCAACACCTGCGCTCAGGACCAGTGGCGGCTCGCAGGCAGGGCACTATGAAGAAGAGAGCACTCCTCAATGCTGTCCTACAGTCAAAAGCAAACGGAGCACCCAGCACAACCTCGTCCCTCCCTCCCCCAGCCAGCCCCACACCACAGCAGCAGGGCTGGGACCTAAGGCGATGGGCTCAGTCCCACTTCTGCCATCTCCTGTACTCTCTCTGGGAGCATCACATATGTCTGGCCCACACTACTGAGCCACCCTGACCCTGACCAGACAGAGACAAGCACCTGTCACAGCTCATGAGACTCAGCATCACCTCACAAGCCTTGTTAAGTCCAGGATTGCCCCACATACTGTCACCTGGCACCTAGCAAGCTCTGGTTCCTCCTGACACTTGTACCCATATTTTTGCTGCCACCAGAACACCTTAGAACCAGGCATCCAGTCCCAACACGAAGCTGACAAAGGACCTCCACCACCACATCTCCACCCAGAACATAGCCCACATCTTTCCTTCGCTCCACCACAGACCCTGAGGCAGCACCTCCATGCAGGCACCCAGGGACAGCCCTGCACGCCTTGAGAAGGTGCTGCGCTCATGGGGCAGTCAAGCTGTCCCACCACAGCCCTCCAACATCACTCTGGACATGGCACTCCCTCAGCCCCGTGGGCTGCACAGACTCCACGTGGATCACTGTCTCAGAATCCGCCATTGCTCCCTTCAGGGCCCCAACTCACTCCTGCAGGAAGCGCCTGGAGATAGGAACTTGCCAGTGAGCCTGAGGGAAAACAGGCAGGGCTGCTCATTAACATGATGGTCCAAGGCACAACACGGGACACTCAGCCCTAGCACAGTTTATAGCCCCGCAGGACAAAGTTGTCTCTTCAAAGCCACTGGAAGCAAGAAGAGATGAGGTCCACAAGTCCTAGAAAGAAAATACCCCCGGTTTCTCCCGTCAGTCCAGCTCCTTTTGCACTGTTTCCGCCCCACACACACACACCTGAAAGCGAGAAATTTTTCATCAAGAGGAAAAAACCCACAACCCACCAGAAAAGCCAAGACTCCTTTGAAAACAGTTTACAAACATAAGAAAACCCTCTACCCACTGCTAACTGCGCCCCACTGACACAGAGTGACTTAGTTTGCTCTGACTGGTACCAACTGGCAAACAGCGTGCTGATAACCCGGGCTGGCGCGAAGATGCCCAGCAGAGAAAGGAAGCACTAGGGGATGAACAGCAGGAAACTCAAAGACAACGTAAGATTTTAGCAACCAGGAACCTGAAAAATGAAATAAGGAGTTTGGAGAGCTGTGGAAGAACCCACCCTGCTTCCCAGAACGACCCTAGCTTTGCACAAGTACGCCCTGTAGTCTCTGCTCCTGGTTGTATCTGGTTGTTTTCATCAGCGGTGGTTCATCCAGTCCTACCCAACAATCCAGATGGCCACGCTTCAAACTGCCCCACAATTTATGACACAAAAGTTAAAGACATCTGTATTTTTAGACATTTATTTGCAGGTAGCCAACAGGAGGTTTTACTTTTTTTTAGTAGCATAAGACTGAATACCAACTCCTGCAGGACTCCACAAGAAGGAAAGTCTCCATTTATGATCTCTGTTAACAATTTGCTGAGAACTGGATCGCTCAGAGAAGTCAACCTGCTATTGGGTACTCTGTAATTGACATATAGAGCCAATTAAAGCTAAAGTGAATCTTTCTAAAAATCATAAATGACAAGTCTGTGATGTTATCAATCAAGCCTGTGATTTGGTAAAATAAGATAAACCACTTCAATTACTTACGTTCCAACCCCTTAATTTATTAACAAGTCCTAGATCAGGTTTCCTTTATTTTGCTTGGAATCAATCCTGGGCTAACTGCCCTGCACCAAACCACGCTATCCTCCTTTCACGGAGAGAAACATGTTTCCTCCCTCATTCTTTACTTATGATTTTCTGCTACTCCAGTATTATTTATTTTTATTATTATTAATTTTTTTTTAACAGCTATTTTTCCCTACAAGTGAACAAGAAAGTAGCTTTTTTTTGTTTCAATAATTTTTTAAATCAAATAAACATCTGTCTATTAAAAACAGATCGTATTTCTGTACTTACCATGCACTTTGTCATCCCAAGATCCGTTGTTGGCGCTGAATACAGACTCTTGTATTCACCGTGCCATGCCCCCCGGACGCTGTTCGCCTCCTTCACGCCTACAGTCAGTATTTTCCACTTACCACCCACGCGGCATTTTTGCTACACCACCTCCAACACCCAGCTGCAGCTTCCGCTGAACCAGGTTTGATTTTCAGTCCAACTTCAGCCCTTCATCAGCAGACCCCAATTCTACCGGCATCTGAAAAGGCTTTAGAAAACTTACCATCTTGTCGTGTCCCCCGCCTCCTTGAAACTAACCTGCCCGAAAACTTTACTTGCAGTTTTCCTCCTTGGGAGCGGGACAGACACAGGCGCTCTCGCCGCGCTCTCCGCGCTGACGGTGCGGACACGGCCGTACCAGCGCCCGCCGGCAGAGCGGCCCGCCCGCGCCCGCCGCAGAGGGCCGAGGCCGCCGCGGACTCCCGCGCTGCCGACGGCTCTGCGGGACAACCGGAGGGTCCCGCCCGCGCTCCGCACACCGGCCTTCCCCCGCGGCCCCTCCAGGAGGGGTAACGCCGCCGCCCCGGGCTGACCCACGGCAGGTTCGTGCTCGGCGCCTTCCCGGGCCTCCCGCCAACACCGACCCACCGCCCTGGGGCCGCCTTGCTCCCGGCTGCGCGCCCCCGCGGCGGCCGACATCGCGCTGCGCCCTCCGGCCGCTCCCGCGGGGGTTCGGACGGGCACTGGGAACGCCGCCCCCGCGGGCGACACCCGCCCGGTCCCCACGGGCCGCCCCCCCCCCCCCCCCCCCNGGGCCCCTGCGGCGCTGCCTTCTGCCGCCTCCCCCCGGGACACCCCCGGCCGCGGCCACCCCGCGCCGCCTCGGGGCCCCTCCGCACCTCCCGCCCCGGCCCCGCCAGCGCCCGCGGGCCCGGCCACCGCCGCAGGGACGGCGCGGGGAGCGGCGCTGGCTGCCGCCGCCTCGTCGCCCCAGGAGCCGGGTGCCGGCGGAGACGACCCGTCACCCCGCCCCGGGCCGCGCTGGAGGCGGCCGCCCCGGGCGGAGAGGTCCCGGCGCGCCGGGCGGGGGAGCGCTGCCCGGGACGCAGCGAAGCCCCGCAGGGCCGCCTCGTCGCTCCGGGCCCCGCCGCGGGGAGCGGCCGCCCGGCCCCGGCCCGGCCCGGGGAGGCCCGAGGCGCCGCCGGCCCGAGCGCAGGCCAGGGCGGGCCCGTCGCCAGGGCGACCGGCCATCTCCATGGTGACGGCGAGCGCGCGCCTCCCCCCCCCGCCGGCGCCATGACAGACGGGCGCCGCGAGTGCAGAGGGGTTTATTGCGGCCCGCGGCCGTCACTTGGAGCTGGTGTACTTGGTGACCGCCTTGGTGCCCTCGGAGACGGCGTGCTTGGCCAGCTCGCCGGGCAGCAGCAGCCTCACGGCCGTCTGCACCTCCCGGCTGGTGATGGTGGAGCGGTGGTTGTACTGGGCCAGGCGCGAGGCCTCGGAGGCCAGCCGCTCGAAGATGTCGTTGACGAAGGAGTTCATGATGCTCATGGCCTTAGAGGAGATGCCGGTGTCTGGGTGCACCTGCCGGATGGTAATCGAGCTCCGTCTCACTCATCACCCCAGAGGGAGGGAGGGACGGAGGACCCCCATCCCCCCCTAAAATGGGCACCCCCTCCCCACCCCAGAGGGACCCACAGCTGCTACGCAGAGGGTCTCGAGTCGTGTGCCACTCGCATTAGCCTGAGGAGAGGCCCTCACGGTGCCACTGTGGCTTTGGGATCGCACTGGCAGGAGCCTCTGCGCAATCCCCTGTGCAAAATGAGCCCATACCGGGGGAAGCACCCACACGCTCCAGGTCCTGCCTACGGGCTTGTGCAGAAGACCACAGCCTAAACAACTCATGGCCACCTCTCAAAATTCTTTTTGTCATCCCCCCAACAGAAGTTACCAGAAAGATTTAATATTTACTCACAGGGCCCACAGCAGCTGTTCTTGCCCTATCAACTTTTACTCTGTTATTTCTTTAGGCAGAGCCACACACTAGAGCTTACTCTCTCAAGGAAAACCCTTCAGATCTACATCCATCTCCTGCCTCCTACCCCAAGGACCCACACATACTTTTGAGCCTCAGCTGGGGCTCTCCTGTACCCGCTCACTCTTCACCTCACTAAAAGCAGATTTTTCCTTCCTCTTTATGAGGTTAACACACAATGGACAGAAGTAACTTTACATACAAAACAGTTTCTAGCAGAAAAGAAACACTTACCTGCTTCAGTACTTTGTAGATATAGACTGAATAGGTTTCCTTTCTCTTAGGCTTCCTCTTAGACTTCCCATCCCCAGAGGCGGGAGCATGGCCACGCTTCTTCCCAGCTTCTGCACTCATCCCAGCCCCCAACAGAGCAACCAGCAGGCGCCATGGGGCTGGTTATATAGCACGGGCGGCCGTTCCCCACCTGCCTCAGGTGCAGCCCCCAAGGAACAGGGCAAACACACAAATACACACCTGAGAGTGATGATTCTACTTTGCGCTGAGCGAAGGACAGCTGGACTGAGAGGATCTCGGAAGCAAGTGATTCAATTAAACTTTCAGACCTGAGAAAAAGTTTGAGGGTAAGATGGGCAAGAGCAGTAGTGTCTCGTTCACATGGGGCAGAAGTGCCAGAGAAGAGCTTTTCCCAGGCCTATCCAGGGTTTTGGTGAAAGGAGTTTTCCAGCTTCGGTAGAAGGGTGTAAACTGGAGTGCTCAAGGTAATGCTTCCAGAATCAAAGGGGTGGAACCATTTCTGTGCTATGGAACAGATAACGCAGTCAGTGGAGACTCAGTAACTGGAGGGAACATTGGGTCTGGTGACTGAACGACAGTGTTATAAATGTCCCGACATCCAGTATTCCTCCCACTGTCTCAGCTAGCCTGCTCTGGGGAGTCCTGTGCACTAGTGATGGTAATTACGATGCAGGAATTAAGAGTTCTTGTACAGCCAATAGTGTTTCACTGAATTTAGTTTTATTCTAGGGCTGTCCTTGTGGGGAGGCACCTGATCACCCACCCCTGGTGCAAATAAACATGGCAGTGGCAGCCTGGGGCTGGGTGTCACAGAGGGGCTTCTTGCACCCAAGAAGCGACACGTCAGTGATCGGGTGGGACGGGCTGGAACAGTCACGTCAGCACGCTTGTGAAGGGGAACGGGCTTGGGCATTGGAAACACGGGGTAGTGGGATCCTTCTGGGAACGGGAGCGGCACGTTCTGAGATGTCGAACAACATCAAGAGATGTCAGTGGGTGGAAGTGGGTCAGAAGTACGGAGCAGGCAACACCACCACTCCCGTTCTGTAGGCGGCCGTGCACCGAGAAGGAACAGCACAGGGCTTCCCCCTCTGATGTTAGTTCTGCACCCCCCCCGACTGACAGGGATGTCAATAGCTGAGATCTTTGTGCTGGGGGGGACTGGTCACTGCGACTGGGACCACTTTACCTTTTCCGCGGGTCAGGTCGTAGCACGCAAAGGCGCGCTCATGCTGAAGGAGCTGTCAGCTGTTGTATCTCTCCGCAGGTGCAGCTGTGTCTGGCACTGGCACTTATCCACACACAGCTTGTTTTCCTGGCAAAATGCTCAGTGAGAAGGAAGCCCTGTGGTAGACAAGGAGCAGTGACTGGTCGCTCAGCATTAAGCGTGGAGAGCCGTTATATAGCAAGGGAGGAGGCTCATCCACTGAACAGTAGAGTTGAGTTTGAACTCTCAGATCTGGGGAATTACCATCCGCTTCCCTAGATCGCACGTGCTGGAGGCCGTCCGTTCTGGAAGCTGTGTGCTGGGCTTGACTTCTCCTTGTGCTGTTTTTGTAGTGTGTGGATCAACTCATAACATAAAGACAAACCCCGTAACCCCACACTCGATGTAATATCTGCCACTCCTGGCTGTAGCTGTGTTAGAGCCCATCTCACTTTTAGACTACAAGCAAGAGTAACGGTGTAGAGACTCAGAAATGACCATCCTAGCAACTAAGGAGCAATTCTTATACTTTATCTAGATATAGTTTTGCTTTTGTGCCTGATCAGAAAGGCCCTAGCTGAAACAGTTCAAAATGGCACTGCCCCAGCCAGCGGCTGTCTGTCTCACAGAAGTCAGTACTCTGGGCTGTGCGCCTGCCACAGCGGTTTCAGTGCAGTCTGACAAACTGTCACTACAGAACAGGTTTAAATCAAGGCTGAAATACCAGACGGATAAAGCATGTGCATATATTCCATTTTACAAGTCCTGGCCTACGAACTGTGACCTCTGGTGCAGTTACAGCTACTTCTGCTTTGAGCATGTACCTGCGCTCCTTGTTTGCTAAATCAGAGACCTGTCTGCAACCGAGAAGTTCTCATTTCGCAGCAGCAGACAGCTAACACAGCTCTCCTCTTTGCTACATCAGCTACAAGAATTCCCTAACTCCCTCCGTCCTGCTGGCTGTCATCCCGATGTTCCGTGCCCTTCTCAGGATTTACTGTTCCCAAAGAACTCAGTGTAAGATTATATCCTGCATTTATTATTGCCACCACGGCTGTCCGCTACGCAGATGTGGAATGTAATGGTAAGAGTTGTTGCCAAATCTTTGTTAATAAGGAAGAGCAGAATGAACAGCTCTAGCCTCACGCAGGACTTCTTGACCTCACCACTCTCATAGCTACTTTGCAACCCTTTCCAACTCACCAACATCTTTTTAAGACCTAGAGAGCAGAACGAAGAGAGNCAGAGCAGAACAAAGAGAGACATGCATTCATCTATTCTTGTTTCAACTTTTGTGACACCAATCAGCCTTTACACTAATTACTTATCTGTGGGTTGCTTTTACTTCATCACTGTCTGTTAACTTCTGAGTACCACACTGCGAGATACTCATTTAAGTGNTCATCACTGTCTGTTAACTTCTGAGTACCACACTGCGAGATACTCATTTAAGTGACTTCAATGCAATCTAGACTTTTCTGCAGAACTAACTTGAACACCATTTATACTAATGTGCATTATTTTCTCAGAAAAGACACCTTTTCTTTCTCTCTCTCAGATCATTGCTGAAAAAACTGAATGTCCTGCACTATCTCCTGGAACCAGCTCCCGTTGTGACATTTGTCCTGTGAATGATGCACAGTGCTTCTATAGCAGCAGTCACAACTTGGATGGTCCCTTTGGAAAAAAACAAGGAAATACTCTACTCAAAGTCAGAGCCACAGTCAGTCAGCATCTGAGGAAGTACAGCTACTACATACTGGTCTTCAATTTGCCTGTCAACGTGTGCTGTTGGAACAGGTTATTGGGCTACATGAACCTTTCACGTGACCAGTGCAGCCGTTCTCATGTGTCAGAAGTAATTAAAGTGGTAACTCATGATCAGAAGAAGACACTTGGTTTGACTTGCTACATTTTGTCTTTAGTACCTTTTAATTGTTTTAAAGATTCATGAAAAATGTATTTTATTCAAGCTTCTGTGGCACAGTGTGAGGTTTAAACACTAGCTTTTCTAAAAAATTGTTAGTAAGAACAAAAATAAATGTTATACTAACTTCAGTTGATTCATCTTGTTTAGTTAAACCTGCAAGGAACAACTAATTCATAGTCCAAAAATCCTAAATTACTGAGTTGCATTATTAGACCCATAAAATTCAAGGTGAAGGAAAAAGCACACACCTAACCCACTCTGTTGTAGAGAACACACGATGGTATTTTATACATCCGTGTTCTGTCTCTAACTTCCAATCTTCAGAACCCTTCCAAGTTGTACCTGCCAATGGCAACAAAACACCCACGTGTGCCTTGCTCCCCCTCCCGTCGCTGACCAGAACGCCCAGTGCTCGCTCTGCGGGTTAGCGGAGGTATGCCGGGTGTGAGGATCCTACTCACTGCTCTCTTCCTCCAGAGCTCAGTACTCACCACTTCACCTATCCCACAAGTTCTGGGCACAACTGTGGTGGTACTGAAGAACTGAACCTTCACCCCAGAAGAAAGGGCTCTGCATCCTTACCCAAAGCTCAGCACCAGCTGATGTCCCCCAGCGTGCGCCAATAACCACTACAGCTCACAGAACAAGACAAGACTGTTCTTCCCTCTTTATTGACTGATGGATTCTCAGGCAGATCTGTTTATTACACTGTTAAATAATAGTTAAAAACAAACCAAGGCCAGAGGAGTTTGAAGTGAAGTATCTAAACTGAAGCAGAAATTGGGAAGGAAGAGGCGGGAGAAGCTGGGCCGGGGTCTCCACTTCGGTGTCACTGCAGCTCAGACACCGTAACTGCCACTGCCAGGACCCCAGACCATTAGATGCCAAGGGCTGGCTCAGGTGGGTCATCGTTAAACGTGGCAATGGTTGCCCAGACGTAGCCAGATCAGGAGAGAAGAGATCTGTCCAGATACAGAGGTGCAAGGCAAGTCAAGGGGAAGCAGTATTGCAGCAATCCTAGAACACAGCCACAGAGCAGCAGAGTCCCGTTCCAGTCGGCAGATGGGCGAGTCGCATTGGCCACTGTCAGTCTCCACAGAGAGCACCCCACCGACTGCTCTAGAGCTCACACGTTGTGGGTCTTTTTGGTGAGCTGCGGATCCTCATCCACCAGCTTCGACTTGAGATGTTCCTTGTAGGCGAGGATGTCGCCTTGCCACTTCGTGATTGTCTGCTTCTCACAGACCCAGATCTCCTGTGCAACCTGAAAGCAAGCACACAAGGAGGAGAGGTTTACAGAACAGCATTTTGTAATTTTACCAAAATTATAAAATTAACCAAAATCTACTCTCTGAAGTCCGGTAAGAAAAGAGTTTAATAACTCCCACACTTCAGCTACCAAAGAAAAATATCTGCAGTGAAATACCTTACTTGGTGCTTTCTGCATAATTTATACAAGATTTTAGAACTAAAAATCCTTGACCCCCTCAACATTATTTTTTTTTTTTGTACACAGGCTAAGAAGGAAAGCCTTTCCTGCTAAACTGAGAACTGAAGTAGTGCGACCTGAACTACTTGGATCTGAAAAATAAAATTATACCTGCACTTGCAGACAAAGCTATAGCTGATAAATCAGCATTTGACATTTGTGTGTATGTGGTGCAATTTGCTTCGCCTGTGCAGACTGAGTCATAAAAAATTGTGCTAGAACTACTCCAGTATCGTTTAAAAAAATCTAGTTAAGGCCTCCACAGTGTGTCATGATTTCCATTTCACTTATTCTGCACTTCTAGGGTTTTGATTGCTTTTTTTCTTCTTTCAAGTACCTAATGTTTTCCTAGGCTAGCTCGGCAATTGTTTCACATGAACATGGCAAAGCAATCGTCTCCAGTGATTTTTTTTCACTCGCACATCTTTTTGGGATGAGTAAGAGCCAGTCAGTTGAACACACCTTCTTTTAGTTACTTAAAGTGTTAGAAAGGTAATTTTTGCTCTGACCAAATTCACTACTTTTCTTACCTGTTGGATGAGTCTGAAGTCATGGCTGACGAGCATCATTCCTCCTTCAAATTCATTGATAGCATCTGCCAGAGCATCTATTGTTTCTATGTCCAAGTGGTTGGTGGGCTCATCCAGGAAAAGCATGTGAGGATTCTGCCAGGCCAGCCACGCAAAGCACACGCGGCACTTCTGCCCGTCAGAGAGGTTCCTAATGGGGCTCACCTGACAAACACAGACCAGTCACAGCTCTGCAGGGAAACTTGCAGACTGCCACCCTGATCACAAAACATTCAGATCTCACGCTGTGTTTCCAGCAGCTACATGACAAGAGCACAAAGTTTAGTCAGTCTTATACCTAGACTAAGCTTCTCTCGCCTACAGAACAAGGGAATTCCAGGGCTTCTGAAGAACGAGTGTCCATAGCAAGACCCCGCTTGTGTTAAAGGTTCCAAAGGATAGTTAGTTGAGGTCTGACTAGTGTTCATTGCATCCTGACACAACCACAAAACTTCTCTCAACTTCTGGAGTGACAAACAGGGAAGAACAATGCTGAATTGCAGTGATGAGGACAACTCCTGTCACACATGTGACACATGACATACAGGAGCATGTCATGTTTAGACTTAGAGCACCCCTGGTGATCCTACCCTCTTGTTTGAGCCAAGTAGTCCCCACTCCCAGTTGAGAATGTGTTCATTTCTGCCTGGTATTCATCTCAGAAATAAGAGATAAGCAAACTAGTTACAACTGAAATATGCTCGAGTCTAGCACTATGCCACAACTTGTCTTCTCTTTCACCCAGATTCTGTGGAGGTCACCCATTCCAACCCACATATTGCTGCAATGCAAAGAAGGTTCCTATGTGCCATGAGTTATTTCTTTCTCCAATTTCAAAAGCAGAGATGGAAAAAGCATTTGGATGCTGTGGTGTGCCATGCTGCATACTGCATCACACTGTCAGACATCAGTAGAGCAACAGAAAACGCAGCAGCTCTACTTCCCTAATGACCAAAAAGGAAACCTCAACAGCTCATACTCACCTGCTGCTTCCCTGTCAGACCATATCTGCCAATGATTTTTCTCATCTCCTCCTTCTCCTTGATCTCTGGGTAGCATTTCAGCATGTACTCCAGGGGTGAGAGGTCTAAGTCCAACTGCTCTTGCAAGTGCTGACAGAGAAGAGAAGCCAGCTTCAGGCTGTGCAGGCCACCCACTTCATGGCCAGAACTACTTCCCCCCTTACACCCCTCTGGTCCCAGCTGAGCAGCAAAACACAAGAGCCAATAACCCCACTCACAGTACAGCCAGTGTGCTGAACTATTATGGAAAAAGTCTCCATTCAGGAGCAGCAGTGCTGCTTCAGAACAGCAGGCTTGTCCACCACCAAGCACAAAGCAACTACCTCTCCCACAAAAGGTGAGAGGCTAAACAGAAAGGACCACAGCAAGCCTCTTTTCAGGGTAACAACGTTTGCTAGAGCCCATTCAGCCAACAGAACAGTTCCTTCCCCCATCTCCAGGAACAGAAGGCGGCAGCGGGAGGGGCCTTAGAAGCAGAAATAGAGGGGCAAGATTCCTCATTCCCCACAGCTTTTTCCTCAGCATTTCATGTCCCAGTGGCTGCTGTAGGGAGTACCTGGTGGTATCTACCGATCTTCACGTGCGAGTGCTTGCGAATCATCCCATCTGTGGGCAGCAGCTAGAAAGGGAAGATAAAAACATTTCACCAGGAAATTCCTCCTTTTGCTGTATGCCAGAAATACAGAATCCAGCCACCTCTGCACTGGCGCAGAGGAGGCAGCCTGAACAGGGTAGGCAATGCAGGGAGCGTACCTCTCCTGTGAGCAGTTTCAGCAGTGTTGACTTTCCAGCTCCATTGGGTCCAACAAGAGCTACACGGGTATCCAGGTCAATCCCAAACTCCAGGTTATTATAGATCCATGGCTGCAAACCACAAAAATCATGACACACATTATGCCTTTCCACTGCTACCCAGAACCTCCATGCTGCACCTGTAATGCTCTGTCCTCAGCAGATTCAGCAGTAACATTGCCAAGAAGTTTGATCCACTACTCATACGCTGCAGCCTGATCAGAAAGCTTAGCCAAAAGCTTCACGCTCCCAAACAAGGCAGGGATACAAGTAATCTCCATAGAACCCATGCACACTCCCCATACTCACCCCATCCTTGGTGTATTTGAAGCTGACATTCTGCACCATGATGACAGGAGGGGGGATTTTCCCACAGGGCGGGAAATAGAACGACAAAGTCTGTTAACACAGAATATCCACTTGTTAAGACATCCTGGAGCACAAGACAACCCAGTTCTTCTGGTATAACCATGCCTCACTACAAACATCATCTGTAGACCAAGGCACCGGACTGCGACCTTTTATGAGCCCCTCTAGCAACTCACTCCCAGATTTATTCTGATTAGTTGCTTGCAAGCTCTTCTGCTGGCTAAGGAGTCCCTATTTCTTTCCCCTTGAAACAAATGTGGGCTTACACTCTTCAAACAAGTAGGAGTTGCTCTGAGCATCCTCCCCCATCTTCTCCAACCATTAGACACTCATTTCTGAATGTCTGCAAAGTAGCCGTATTGATATGACAAATCCCTTTCTCTCCCCTAGAAAGTTACCCCTGCTCTTTCCACTCTTCAGCGTTACACTGTCTTCAGTACAGTCGTCCCTGGCATCAGGAAGGTTATACCATTCTTGCCCCCAGCTGTGTCAGCCATTCCCGCTGTCAGCTAAAGATCATTCTGCTTATCTAGCCTGTATATCCAACACTGATCTCCAGATGCAATCCCATGTCTTATCCTACCTTATCATTCACAACTCTCTCTGTCAAGCCGGAAGCCATCATCTTTTGAAGGGTCTTCTCCTTGCTCTGAGCTTGCCTGGCCAGCTTTGCACTACCATGGCCAAATCGTGCAATGTAATTCTGCAACAAAACACAGAGTTAGCCGAAAGCCACAATAACTGGGTTGAGGAGGTGCGGGGATGCCCACCTGCATGGGCAGAAAGATGTTCAAGCAGCCAGGCAGATACCTTCATATGGGCAATCTGATCTTGCTCCCAGTGGAATCGTTTCATTTGGTTTTCTTCTAGTTCCAAGCGAGTCTTTACATACTGATCATAATTTCCCTAGAAAGAGACCACAGAACATCAGGCATGCCCCAGAGAAAAGCTCCTCTGGTTTTGCCAGTTGCACAGAGCACCATTGACTCACCGTGTAGTACTTCAGTTTGCGGTTGTGCATGTGGATTATGTTGGTGCAGACACCATTCAAGAAGTCCTGGGAGTGGGATATCAGCACAAGGATCCGCTTGAACCTGTGGCACCACATAAGTTGTTAGAGACTAAGCTAGGAAAAGAATTCTTGCTCATTGGCCCTGATGGTGACACAGGATTTACATGCACCAGATCTCTCTTGCCTACAATCGGATTAAGAACAAAAAAGATAACAGCCTTGGAAATGCTTCAGGAAATTTGGAGTAAAGCAGCTGCAATAAGCTGCAGTAAGCAAATACTGCACACACCTTTCATTGTGCTGAAACACTCTTCACCATAAGACAGTCTTCACAAAGAGTCAAGAGCTGTGGTAGATGACTAGTGCTACTGATGCAACTGACTCCACTGGCATCACACTTTGAAGAAGTTTCAACCTTTGCTGCTTACTTTCACCTTGGTACAGACTACCATCTGTTAGGTACATTATGCCTAGCTCTGCTCCGAATCTGTAAAATGACTGGTTAAAGCCTCCCAAAAAGAGAGAGGTTCAAATTACTTCCGTAAAACACGCGACTTCTAAAGCGAGCATGCAAAAGGTTCAACTGATAGAGCTGATGGAAAAAACCTCTGCAAATGAACAGCCCTTCTCACAATACAGTCCTTCTAATGCAGAACCCAGATAACCTAAGCTTCATAACTGTTCCTAAGTGTTTTGCCTTAAGCCTTAACATTTTACCTTTGTTTACGAAAAACAGCCACCGGCCAACCTAGAACAAGATGAAACCGACACACAACCTAGAACAAGATGAAACCGACACACTCAGATACTACAGTTCTGTGAAAACAGACGAACAATATGCAGAAAGATGCGCTGGAAGCCAGGTCTGGAAAGCTCACACTACTGGTACAGCACATGGCGCTGGTACACAGGCTGCCAGGGCTGCTCCTGGCTTTCGAGGAAGTAGCCTTAGCCAGGGAGCACAAACCAGCGTTTCTCATTTCTTCAGAGAGGGAGAGACGCAGTCTTGTCCTGAATTCACTACCCTTGCATCAAGAACCCTTCCACAGACAAGCGTAGCAGCAAGCACAAGAAGATGCCACTGGTACTGCAATATAGTTATGTAGCTACAAGAACTACAGTTATTCCTGTAGCACTTGCTCATGTGCTGACAAGATGTTCCAGCAGAAAAGCACAACCCACAGCAGCAGCAAACTCCCTTGTGCTTACGTTTTCAGCTCTTCCTCCAACCACACACAGGCATCCAGGTCAAGGTGGTTTGTGGGCTCATCTAGCAGCAGCATGAAAGGCCGAATGAAGAGGGCTCTGAAAGGAGAGGGGAGATGACAGCGTAGGCTAAGTGCAGGAAACCCAAAGCCTCTCAGCTCTGCTCTGTGTATGTGGCTCTGCAGAGTCAGGAGCAGGCAGGCACTCTTCCAGGAGACAGCAGCAGTACACCACTCACCTAGCAAGAGCCACCCTCATTCGCCAGCCACCACTAAAGTCCTTCAGCTTCTTCCTCTGCATGGCTGGCGTGAACCCCAAGCCATGAAGGATACGTGAGGCCCGTGCTTCTGCCTTGTCAGCATCCAGCTCCTCCAGACGTTCGTATAACTCCAAGAGTTTCTCACACTCCGCTGAAAGAGAGTCTGCCTGTCAGCACTTCTACCAATACAGGGCTCTCAGCTGCACCTCTGTACAGCCAGGAAAGCTCACAGTCCACCTGCTTTGCCACTCTCCAGCCCCCTCCGTTCCCAAGCCTGAGACAATTCTTAAAAAGCTCCACGGAATAATTTCATCCAAAGAAGTGTAATCCCATGTCCTGGTTTGAGCAACACAGGACTAATTTCTCTTCTAAT
>RSEF01000002.1:754750-775415 GCA_003993805.1 Himantopus leucocephalus | reverse complement strand
GCTGATCTGGGGGAGGGTAGGAAGGCTCTGCAGAGGGATGTGGACGGGCTGGATCGATGGGCTGAGGCCAAGGGTATGAGGTTCAACGAGGCCAAGGGTATGAGGATCAACAGGGCCAAGTGCCGGGTCCTGCCCTTAGGTCACACCAACCCCATGGATGCTACAGGCTTGGGGCAGAGTGGCTGGAAAGCTGCCCGGCAGAGAAGGCCCTGGGGGTGTTGGTTGACAGCCAACTGAACACGAGCCAGCAGTGTGCCCAGGTGGCCAAGAAGGTCAACAGCATCCTGGCATGTATCAGCAATGGTGTGGCCAGCAGGACTGGGGCAGTGATGGTCCCCCTGTACTGGGCACTGGTGAGGCCCCACCTCGAGTGCTGTGTTCAGTTTTGGGCCCCCCAGGACAAGAAGGACATTGAGGTGCTGGAGTGTGTCCAGAGAAGGGCAATGGAGCTGTTGAGGGGTCTGGAGCACACGTCCTGCGAGGAGCAGCTGAGGGACCTGGGGTTGTTCAGCCTGGAGAAAAGGAGGCTGAGGGGAGACCTTCTTGCTCTCTACATCTCCCTGGAAGGAGGGTGTAGCCAGGGGGGGTCGGTCTGTTCTCCTAAGGAACAGGCAATGGGACAAGAGGAAGTGGCCTCAAGTTATTAGGAAATACTTCTTCACTGAAAGTGATGTCAAGCACTGGAACAGTCTGCCCAGAGCAGTGGTTGAGTCACCATCCCTGGAGGTATTTAAAAGACGTGTAGATGTGGCACTTACGGATGTGTTTAATGGTCGTTTTGGCAGTGTTAGGGTTATGGTTGGACTTGATCTTAAAAGTCTTTTCCAACTGAAAGGATGCTATGATTCTGTTCTTTGATTAGTGACTGGAGCTTGTTCCCCTTTACTATTAGGGCACTGCGCTGGTTCTGTAAATTGAGATTTAAGGGTGGAGAAGGGGCCCTTCTGCTGCCAGAAATACCAAGCTTCCAATCTCCCCCATTATGGGAGACTCCATCCATCGCTCTTTTGAGCATAGTCTCAAGCTGTCTCTCCTTCCCCACATCAGATATATGGGAGTAGCAGCCCCTGTTTCAGGTGACACTCCCTCCCTAATTGGCAAATCTCAACTACTGGTGCATTTTTTTCAGAAAGGATGGGGAAAAAGTTGTGTGAGGGAGGAGAGAATGTGAAAAGAGAACTGGTGGCACCAGCAGTCCAGTGGCTGCCGCTTCCTGGGGCCCAGGGGACCACCTTTGCTCCTCCACAGCAGCCTGAGGAGTGCCTGGCTGAGCTTGCAGGGCTGCTGCTGCCTGGATGCGGTGCCGATCCCGCACTGCAGAGTGTCTCATCACTGGACTGGTCGCGGCTGCCGCACAGGGGCGGTAGGAAACTGCGGGGGCACAGCGTCCGTGCTGACCGTGGCTTGGCCGAGCTGCTCCGTCACTTGCCAGCAAAGCTCAGGGGCACTGCAGAAATCCACCGCCTTTGTGCGTGTGCTGCCATCCAGCGCGACTGCTGCCCCGAGGCCTCGGGTGCACAGAGCCCTCTGATTTTACAAACATGTTTTCTATTTAGAAATAGTGGAAGTGGGAGAAGGCGGAGCAGAGATGGACACTGGCTTTGCCAACCAGCTTTTCTCCAAGTACAGATCAGTACCCCAGGAAACCCATGGAGAGGAAGGAGTTCGTTTTACTGCACGTGTCGTCAGTGAGAGCGAATCGGAAGAGCTACAGAACAATAGTAGAAAAGACTTCCAGGCATACAGAGGTGTTTAGGTTGACGATGTCATTTTACATGTTGATATCAAACCCAGGTATTAGGAATAACCTGACATTATATCAAAATGCTTAAAACAAGCTCTGAAAAATAGGAACAGGGAGAATGATTGACGTGTTTAACTGGGGGTGGGTGGGTGATTACACCTGTGTAAAGCTCCGTATGATTTTAAAGATGCTGAAATGCTTTGGGCACAATGTTCACCAGTCTCAAAAGCAGTGACTGTCTCCTCGGCAACAAGAAAGGCATATGTCTGTTCCCATGGAAATGTACCGTGACGCCTTCCCAGGGAAGGTTGTGTTCAGAGCGCAACAGCGCAGGCTCCGAGCTCTTTGTCGCTCGTACCTGAAGCAGAGGCTCTCGGCAAGTCCAGGTGCTCTGATCCTGCCGCTGACAAGGGGCGAGCTGCGAATAGTGTGCTGCTGTTCCTGCCTCCTTGTGTAAAACAGATTAATTATGCGCTGTTGTTCCCATCTTAGGAGTTCCTTCCTCAGTCGCTAATTGTCAGCGTTGAAGACTTCTTTGCAGCTCTTCATCAGGACAGCAGTGTTCTTGCTAGCCAGAGAGGCACCAGAGAGTTTCTGATACTGATTCTGTAAAAGGAGTTGACAGACAGATCTGAAAAACAGCGAAGTGTATGCAGGGAGTCTGCATCTCAGCAGTCCTTTCCGATGTCTGAAAGGAGAAAAGGAGAACTATGCAGAAGCACTGAGAGGTGTACCTGCTCCAGATCCACCAAATAAGAAACTGCTAATACAGTAAACAAATTACACGTAATGGCACCGCTTCTTTCAAACCCATTGTGATGCTCTTCTAAGGGAGCAAACATATTTAGCAGGGACCAGAAGCAGGATCCAAACACAGTTTGATCTTTTTAGTTTTTTTAAATAGGAGGTGTGGGATGCAGAAGCACTAGTGGAACAGTAATAATTTCAAAGTGATGGACTGGGAAAATTACTTTAGAACTAGCATTTTGTATGCATTTGTATGTATTATGTATATGTATTAGTAAGCAGTGCGTTTGTTCTTTTGTTTTAAAGTTTTTTCATCAACAGCCTGCTTTTTATTCCAGTAGCTTCCTAGTCCTGCGTTAAGGGATAGTAAATAGAAGTGCATTATTTACCTTCATTATCATACTGTTTTGCCCTCTAATACCTACCTTCTAAGGTAAAAAAAAATAAAATAAGCATTTTCAATCACTACTCCTGAACTGGCCTCTCTAACCCGTGATTCTTCTCCCCGTCTCTGCACCCTATAATTTTGCTGTGCTTGCAAAGAGACAGCAGATAGGTCTGCATACATGTTTCCAGGTAAGAGCAGTCCAGGCGTTTTGTCATTGTCGTTCTGCTGCCAGTCGCCATTCCATTGTTCCCCGTGTGAATCTGCTGCATGTTGATTGGGCATGTATTTCAGTTACTTCTAACGCTGAAGTCTTTCCTGAGTAGAATCATAGAATGGCTGAGGCTGAAAGGGACCTCTGGAGATCATGTGGTCCAGCCTCCCTCGTCGAAGTCGGGTCAGCTAGAGCAAGTTGTGGATGGAGTACCAAGTTCAGTGAAGTTTTGAATATCTTTAGGGACGGAGAGTTAAGTTGCTCTCTGGGCAACCTATTCTAAGTAAAAAACCTGTTCACCGGTAAACCTGTTCACGCTAAAAAACTTTATTTGTGTGTGAATGAAATTTCCTGTATTTCATTTTGTGCTAATTGCCCTTGGTCCTGTCATCTGCTGTTGAGAATAGTCTGTCTCTGTCTTATTTGCACCCTGCCATCAGGTATTTACGCACATTGATAAGATACCCCCTGAACCTTCTCATCTCCATGCTAAAAAAAATCCCAACTCTCTCAGCCTTGTCTCGTTATGATCGATGCTTCAATCCCTTAACCATCTTTGTGAGCACTCGCTCCCATATGTCCATGTATTTCTTGTACTGAGGAGCCCAGAACTGAACACAGCACTCCAGATGTGGTCTCACCAGTGGCAAGTAGAGGAGAAGGATCACCTCCCTTGACCTACTGGTAACGTTCTTCCTAATGTAGCTCAGGATGTTGTTGGCCGCCTTTGCTGCAAGGGAACATTGCTGGATGATCTTCAATTTGTTGCACACCAGGACCCCTCAGTCTTTTTCTGCAAAGGTGATTTCCAGCCAGTCATCCATACAGTTTCTCCGTCACAAACTCATGCTGAATACTCTCAGTCACCTTCTTGTGCTTCGTGTGTTGGACATGGTTTCCAGGAGGATATGCTTCATTACCCTCCCTAGGACTGAGGTGAGGCTGAACTACCTGTTTTTTCCCAGTTCCTTCTTCTTCCTCTTCTTGAAGATAGAGGTGACATTTGCTTTCTTCCACTCCTCAAGAACTCTCCCAATCTCCATGAGTGTTCAAAGATAATTGAGAGGTGTCTCACGGTAACATTGGCTGGCTCCCGTAGCACTCGTGGGTATATCCTGTCAGGTCATATGGTTGTCGAGATGTTTCCTAACCTTATCTTCCTCCACCAAGGGCAAGTCTTCCTTGCTCCAGACTTTCTTACTGATCTCAGGACCCTGGGATTCCTGACAGTCCATCTTGCCAGTAAAGAAGGAGGCAGAGAAGGTATCTAGTACTTCAACATTTTCTGTGTCCTTTCTCAGCAAGTCCCCTTCCCCACTCAGCAGTAAGCCCACATTTTCCCATGTCTTTCTTTTGCTGCTGATGTAAAAGCCATTCTGTCTGCCCTTCATGTTCCTCACCAGATTCAACTCCAGGTGGGCTTTTGTTATCCTGATCACATCCCTGCATGCTTGGACAGTGTCTCTCTATTCCTTCTGGGTCACCCATCCCTGCTTGCACCTCTTGTATGCTTCCTTGTAATGCTGGAGCTCAGTCAGGAGCTCCTTGTTCAAACATGCAGGTCTTCTGCTTTTGCTTGATTTCCTGCCTGTTGGGATGAACCAGTCTTGAATTTGGAGGAGGTGATCTTGGAAAATTAACCAGCTTTCCTGGAACCCTCTTCTTTCCAAAGGCATAACTCATAGGATTCTTGCAGGTGCCTGAACAGGCCAAAGTCTGCTCTTCTGAAGTCCAGGGCTGTTACCCTGTTCTCTGCCCTGCTCCATCCTCTCACGTTCCTGAACTCCTCCATCTCATGGTCCAGCCAAGGCTGCCCCGACCTTCACATTCCTGACCAATTCTTCTTTGTTTATAGGAATCAGGTCCAGCAGAGCACCTCTCTGCGTCTGCTCCTCAGTCGCCTGTGTTAGGAATTCATCGTCAATGTGCTCCAGAAGCCTCCTGGGTTGCTTCTGCCCTGTTACCCCTTCAGCAGACTGGGGTGGTTACAGCCTCACATGAGGACCAGAGCCTGTCAACATGAGGATTTTTCCTGTTCTCTGAGGTCTCGTCTACTTCTTCCTAAGCAGGTAGTCTGTGGCAGACACCTCCCACAATGCCACCTGTGTTGGTCTGCCTCCTAATTCTGACCCCCAAGCTCTCAGCGCATTCACCGTTCATCCCGAGGTGGAGCTCCGTGCACTCCAGCGCTGAAGGGCGACTCCCCAGCCTGCCCTTCCACCCGTCCCAGTGCTCCAGTTGTGCCCGTTGTCAGCTACCTTAGAACTCAGTGCGTGTTTAGGATGGGAGAGGGAACAGAGAGAGCGGCACTGACAGTGTGTAGGTGACGGTGCAGCTTTCTGCGAGGAGAGGGAGGTGGGCTATCTGTCTAGGCTGTTGCTATAGGAATCAAGAGAATACGTCACATCTTCGCAAGTCTTAAGAGCGTGTCTTCTGTCCTCTAGCCAAAAGCAAATGACTGAAAGAGCGTTTGACTGATTCCTGCTCTCTTGCGTGCTTTGCTGCAGGAAGGATCCTAACCATTGTTATTTTGGGAGACTGCAACAGGATCAGAAGCTGAAAGACTGCTAACTCTGTGAGTTGTATGTGGTCCGTTCTTCACCAGCTGCCAGACAGAACAGTCGTTTTCTGAAGGTATTCTTCAGGGCTTTGTCTGGTTTGAAATGTCAGAGAACCGTGTCCCATAAGCATGCGAGAGGGTTCACAGAATTGGTCCTTTGATAGATACGTGGAGTTAAGATATAAAGGGGGAAATAGGGAAGAACAATGCTAAGTCTTAAAATAAGGACATAACAAGGAGAGGGGTGTAGGCCTGCAGCTGGGTGATTAAATTACTTCTCCTGAGGAATTGCGATTGTTGACTTCTTGCAGCACCATGGAAGAGGCAAGGCGTCCTGGAGTTAAGTTGTGTGATGAACGCACGGCAAAGCTGTCATAGGGTGCGGTAAAATCAGCAAATGGGTAAGACAGGGGGATGCAGAAGTGGGCACTTTCTTACTTCTGTATTTGCTATTTTAGACAGTTTCAGAGCAAATTTTTGCCAGCAGCATTCTGGATTTAATCAGAGTAAAGAAAGTATTTGCCAAGTTTAGAAAAGACAGAATTGCAGTGGTGAGATATGCAATGACAGGAGTTTGACTGGGGAAAGGAAGGATTGACTCAAAGAGCAGAAGGAGGTGGAGAAACTGAAAAAAAAAAGGGTAACTGTTAAGACAAAATCAGCTAGGTAGAAGAGTTGTGATAGATCAGATGCAGTAGGAAAGGAATCAGTTATGTTAGAGACAAAAGCAGCTTTTCTCAAGAGCAAAAATAGGAGCAGCTTTTTTCTGTGTTGGAATTTTTTTCCTCCAGTATTCTGCTCCCTGTATTTCTTATGGTTGGAATATTAGGGACTGACCTTCCATTACATAAACTTTTCAATAACTTTTAAAATTTGTTTTATGCTTGTTTAGACTAGGTGAATTTCCTACTCCAGATTAATAACCAAGATCTTACTAAAGGAATTTAAAGAAATCCTTTTCTAATTTTCTTGGTATCTCAAGCTTATAACTAACAATTTAGAAAGCCTTTCTCTCTCTAACCTTAGCAGAGATTTATGTCTTATTATTTGGCATCATATCTATAATTAACAGTCAGTGTTGGGGTATCACATGTACATGTACTGGCTTGGTCGTAGCATCTGAGCGCTAGGGAATCTCTTTGAAGAATGAAGCATACTGACTTCCCACAAGAGAACAGCGTAGTCCAGATCCCCCTCTGGTACGTTGCTTCTGTGGCTTCAAGTTGCAGGCTGGGTATAAACTGATCAGAAAACAGGTGCCAAGGATGGGGTGCGCGGCGCAGGAATTTGGTGGCTATTCAAAACCAGCGCAGCCCGACAGCTGGTGTGCCGAGCGCGCTGCCCGTCAGGACGAGCGCTGCTCTCTGTTCCAGTGCGCTCTGTCTATTTCCATCTGTTAACTAATTTGTAAACTGTAAAGGCCAGAGACCACATCATTTTTATCTGTAGCTCTGAGTACTCTCAGGCCCTAGAAACAACTGAGTACCAAGAATGGGAAGAATTGTGGATGTGACAGATAACAGCATAGGGTGCAACACGTAACTCTTCTCCCTCTCGCAGTTCACATCCACGCACAAACACACCCCGCTGCTCTTTGAGTTTTACCACTGTAAATTCTGTTTATTTTGCAAAGCGCTGAATGCCATAATGATCTAGCTCATGTTTCTTCTGTTCATGTTTCTTCTACGTATGTTTTGAAGCCCGTTTAACAAGCAGCTTGTGCCACCATTCACGTGCCTTGTCATTTAGCCGTGCTTTTTATCCGGGAGCACGTGCAGTGTGTTACCGTGCGCGCTTTACCACTTCGTGACCCCGCTGCCAAGCGTGGTTTGTTGCTCCGAGCTGTGACCTGCCAGTGCAGTGCCTGTGCTCTGGTGAGAGGGACAAGGAGACAAACCACTGCGCTGTGCTGCAGCCAGATGCCTTCCACGTCTGCAACGCTCAGTTGCTCAAGAAGAGCCTCAGTGGAAAGCCTGCAGTCGCGTCTCTGTGCCAGGAGTTGCTGTGCCTGGCATCTCCATGTTCCTGTGATTTCATGTCTGTGTTTAGGTACTAGGCGCATGAACACCGAAAAGATCAGAAAACCATCCTACCTGCTGCTGCAGACGTAGCGCAGTTCTTCCACCGCAGGATTTCTCTTCCAGCGCCTGCTTGAGTTTTTTCCAGCCTAAATCTTCTGTCTAACATTTTATGTTTATTTGATTCTTTTTATCCTGTCTTGACTGGCTGTGAAACTTTTCTAAAACCTTCTCATTTGAGGATTTAATCGACGTGTCTTTTAGTTCCATCTTTTAGATCTTTGAAGATGGTAAAACAATCAGGATATAACAACCATCCTTGAAGTCCTTAGCAGTCACTTCCCTTCCACTTTTTTTTATCATTTGTTTATAACCTTTTGTCTATAACCTTTCAGCAATTTTTATTTTTCCTGGCAATTACATACAAATTATGTTCATGTTAAGAATTTCAGGCATATAATGATATTTCACTACATTGCATTTAAGTTACATCTGCCATTTCCCACTGGCTGCCATTTTCCAAAGTCATTGATTTTTGCTGTAATTATTTGAGATTAATTTTGACTTTTTTGGGTTAATCTGTTTGTAATTGTTGTAATTATTCTGCAAAATAAAATAACTTAAAAAGACACTTGGGCTTGTCTGGCAATGAGTGGTTTTTTTTACAATCCCCAATATTACTTGTTGCTCTCAGTTCTTCCATTGTGCTCTGAGTCTGTTGTTGTTGTATTCACCTATTAATTGTTCTAGTGGTTTAGTTGAAACGGGAGGTGGATTTATTAGGCAGTCTATGCCAAGATTGCTTTGTTTTCCTTCTTTGGTTATGTGCTTTCCCCAGTCTCCTAGTGCTTTCTAAGACTGTTTCTCAGTTCTTACGTAGCTTTGCATATTAATACATCCTTCAGTCAGTATTTACTTATTGCTGATTTGCTTGAACTATAGATACTTTTCAAATGATTTTCAGTGAGAACAGGGTATGATTCCTAGCATTATTAATATTAATCAGAATGAGCTTTAAAAAATATCTTTTTCCTGATAAAGGAACAGGAAATCCTGTTGGTTTTCCTATAATACAGAAGGTCAGGAATACTCTAGGCAGTTGCGTTAGTCTGATCCTAAGCCTGTGCAAGGCTCAGGAATGTTTTTTGAAAGAGAAGATAACCAAGTGTAAGGAGGGTGTAGATGGTAGATGGGATAACAAAGCAGCGTTAAGTTTACTAACCTACTCTTTCTTGGATAGCTGATTTTCTACACAGAGGAAACAGTGTATGTCTTAGTTAACTAGAGTTGAGTGAAGCCTTTGATACAGTGCTATGTGAAAATTCAGCTGGGACTCAGAAGACATAACAGAAGAATTGCAAGGTAGGCAAGGAGCTCAGTAAAGAACACACAAAAGACATTGCAGTTTCTTCAGGATTTGCCTTGGAATTGATGTCATTTAATATTTTCAGTAATGCCCATGGCACAAAAATAGGAAGTGGAGTAATTAAATTTGTTGATGATGCAAAATAGACAGGGATCGTTGAAGCAGAAGAGAGTAAGTTACACAGAAAGAACTGGTTGATTCTGAAGACTACACAAATAGAAACCAGACGATATCTGATGACAGGATAGTGCACAGTCATGCACCTGGGGACATGTACCAGGAATCAGCACTGTAAGCTGGAGGCTTATCTAATGGCAGTGATTTAGGAGAACCAGCCCAGTACGTTAGTCCGCTTGCAGGAGAATGTGGGGTTATCGCCGTCATAATACTGTGGAAGGCGTTTGTGAACCTGGCAAAGTTTGGCTGAGATTTCTGCTGGTGAGAAGTACGAATGCCACACGAGTCCGGGGCCTTCTGGAGACCGTGGATGCCGTTGTGTTTGCCCTTGTTCTAGACCGGTTAACTGTGACTGACGTGGAGAAGGCTGATGCAATGATGAGAGTGGGCATTTAGTTTTAAGACACCAAGTAACAGTTTCATTTGTTTAGTCTGACAAAAAAGAGGAGTGAGTGTGGGTATGACTGCTATGTATAAATGCTTCAAAGCATAAACATTAGACACAAAGAAGAACCATTAAGGGCAATGACGGTGAAAGAATAAATGGGAACAGCCAGATACACTAAAAGAACATAGTCAGTCATTCAAAGGACTCGGTGTTTTAGCAGCTCTCCCACAGGAATACCAAGACTTAAAGTACCGTGCAATACATTTGTGTCTGAAGGGGTTACGTGTGACACGGTTGCTATTGGTGATACAACAGTGGACCTGCTGACCCAGTGGTTCCCCAGTCTGTGTTCTGTCAGGTGAATCCTTTATGAGGCTCTTACCAAACACACCCCAAGACCATCATTCTCATCACCAAGTATCATGAAGTTACTTACACATTTAGGACTAAGGGGCAGTAGGTTTGGGGGTAGTTGTTGATAGGTCGTCTTCTCTGTTCCCCCAGGATTCCCCACCAAGAATTCCTCTATTTCCTTCGCTTTGGAAAAGCAGAAATCCATACTCCCAACACAATCTCCTATCTTCTCTATTCTCCTTCCAGGACCAAAGTCTTCCTCCTAACTTCTCATCCTTTGCAGCTGTACTTCAGCCGTTGGCTAGAAAATGGGTATTGTGGACTGCTGCCTGTAGCACTCCGCTTCCTTGCTAAGAATTGTGAGAAGCCGCGTGCACAGACGTGACTGCACAAGCTGCGGAACATGCGTTTGGTGAGGATGGAAAAGTGGAGGCAGAGGCACAGTAGGGCTTACTATGAGGTCGCACAGAATTGTGCCGAGTTGGGTCAAATATAGGTATGGTTGGTATCGTGGTAACTCTGATGACTTGTTATTTGCATCCTACAGTATTACGTATCTTTTTCTCCATCTTTTGGCATCCCTGCTGTTGCCTTTGATTTTTTGCTTTTAAAATAATCAGGAGGTAAGTTTGCAATTATCTCCCTACCTCTGCAAAATAATGTTCTTTGCCTTCATTTATTCTTTTTTGCCTTTAAATAAAGTATTTTTTCTTCCTTTATGTGTGCTACAATTGCTGATGGTATTTCTTCATTGCAGATAGATTTTAAAAAGTGTTAGTGGAAAGGCCTAACATAAAAAGGTAGGTCTATGAGACAGTGATGCAAGATGGTAGTTGAAGATATGTGCGTCAAGGAGAGAGCAAAAAGCCACAGTATAAAAGCTATATGATACTTAGGAAGTCTCACAGGATAACTGACAGCGATCTGCATATGCAGATTACTTATTCCTGCACCACTGTAGCAATGAGATGGGTATTCCCCCCCCCCCAAAAAAGTGAAGGGTCTCTTTTTTTATCAGCTTAAACTTGTCTGCATCACATCTGTGGAATCTGTCGGGGAAACCACTCTGGATAGAAAAAAGCCTTATCTGTCTTATGAAATTCCATACTGTTTCCGTAGGGAAATAAGGTAAAAGGAACCTCTGGAAATCAGCTAGTCCCTTATCCGGACCCAAGTCAGAATCTACCCCACCACCTATGTCCCTCTGGACAGATGCTTGTCTAACCTGTTCTTGGAAGACCTTCGGTGATGGAGGTTCCCATCCTCGCTGCACAAACTATCCCAGAACATCTCTGCTTTTACTGCTGTACTCTTCCTTAACGTCTAATGTAAATCTTGCTGGGAGAAATTTCAGTCCATTATTTCTTATACTGTGTGTGTGGCGAGCAGCTCTTCCCTGTATTTGCAGCAGGGAACACTGTTATTTTTCTCTTTTTGGGCTTTACAGATCTTCTCACAGTTACTGTTCTCCCCTGAACCATCTTGATTTCTCCCACACATCTTTTCTTTGATGCACCGAGCCCCAAACTGCAAAGGAGAGTCTGGTTGAGACATTAACAATTCATACCACAACAGAAGGATTACTTTGGAAGGGTTCCACAGCAATACTGGCAACATTTAATTCTGCAGCCTCAGGGAGACGTTGAGCTGGGACCGCGTGTGCCCTGGAGAGGACAAGGGAAGGGGAAGAAGCAGGGACAAAATGCGGAGGGGGAAAGGAAGAATCTAGAGTGTTGTCGTCACTGCTTATGCTGCCACCAAGGGGATGAGGGAAGTGGGGCAGCATTCAGTTGTGTTCTGCGGTTTTTTTGTCTGCTTATTTTGTGTCTGTGTAGTAGTGTTAACGCACATTCAGTTTATGATCTATTATATCCCCAAAGATTTTTTTCTGGAAAAAAATATAATATTCTTCAGCCAGTTGTTCTCCATCTGCTGTTTACATAGTTGTTGATTTCTATCTTGATGTGAAACCTTGCACTATTGCCGATTAAATTATGTCCTGTTTTTTCAAACCCCATCTCCAGCTTCTCAGGATTTTAATTTTAATCATCTCTCCTAGCATACCTGTAACCTCTCCAAACCATATGTTGCTAGGAAATTTAATAAGCATGTTCTCTAGTTCATTATCCGTATTGTTAATGAGAATATTGAATAATTCTGAACTCAGGAATGAGTGGTCTTGGGATATTTTCTGTCTGTTTTTCAGTACGTTTTCTGTGCCATATTGCATCAGTTCCCAAACTGCTGAGAATATTTTAAGTTTCAGTGAACACAGCGCTGCTGACTTAAATGAAAACTGGATGAGAGAAACCATGCCTCTTTAAGGCGACCAGCACCTTCAGGTACTTGGTTAATCATCTGCGGATCAAAAAATGGAAAGCAGCTGCAAACATATCTCCCCAAAACAACAACTTGGTTCACATCTTTTCTAGCGTGACCATCTTAGTTTAACAATCTTAAAGGCTTGAAAGATCGCACAGAAGTAAACCCGAAGCACACAAACCTGTGGGATAAAAGGCGCCTGTGCCTCAGAGCCCCGAGAGGTAAGGGTGAAGAGCGTCAGCCTTTCCTTGAAATAAAACGGGCTAGGAACATAGCGTAAAGCGGGCTTGAAGTGGAGCAGTGGAGGCACGAAGGGAGGCCCCGGGGCGTGCTCGGCCTCCAGGAGCTAGTGAAGGAACACAAGCGTGATGGAGCGCGTCCCCACACTGCATCTGCTGGAGCAGGAACATCAGTCGGGAAGACTTGGGTTGAACCAGGCACTTCTTAAAAGGACACCACACTTATTTCCTATACTTTCATGAAAAAACATGTAGGGAAGATAGAAAAAGAAACAATTTCAAATAAAATTATATGATTTTTCTCTTAATTTGGGAGGAGACATTCTTGTACTGTATCCTTCGCCCTTTTCTGCAAATGCACAAGAACAGTGGTTTTCCTTGACAGTTGTGGCAGGGGAGGAATCGTGGGGAACGGGTTTCATGGTCACCTCGGTGATGTCGGGAGAGTCACTTCCATCCATTTGTACCGTATGTTCCATTTGCAAAACAAAAGAGCGGCTTCTACTGGTTTATTTTCTAAAGTTCTTGGAGAACTACAATTATACTAAGAGCTGAGTTTTATTATTACGTGATGGTTTTTTTTGACTTTTACTCATTCAGTCTATGGCTATAGTGAGTCTGCCCTTCCTTAATTTTCAGGCGGCTGACCTTGTAATTTGATGTTCTTTTGAGGAAATCTCTTTATATAATGCCTGTTAAGGGCATCCAGACAAACACAACTCACGCTGCCCGGTGTGGAATGGAGATTCATCACCACTCCACCACACCTCCCCCGCTCCAGAGTGCCGCCAGGGCCCCAGATGGGGACGGGGACGGGGACGGGGCGGGGGCGGCCGCGGCCGGTGCCTTTCCCTGCGCCCCGCCACAAGGCCGCGGACGCCCGCAGCCCCCCGACCGCCCGGGGCCGGGCCACCCCCGGCTCCGCGGCCACCGCGGGCTCGGCGCCGCTCGCCGCCTTCTCGGGCTGCCGCCGGCGAGCGGATGTGCCGCGGCGGGAATCGCGACGCGCCCGCGGGGGGGCCCGATTCTGCCTTGTCTCCCTCCCGCGGCCCGCGGGGCCCGCCGACACCGCGCCCCCTCCGCCGGCCCCCGCAGCGCCGCCGCCTGCCCCCGCCGCGGCCCCGGCTCTCCCCCCGAGCCCCGCGGCTCTCCGGGCCGGGCGGGCCGGGCCCCGGTGCGGGCGGGCGCGGCGCGGAAGGGGTTAAGGCCGCTCCCTCACGCGCGTCCGGCCGTCCCCGCCCGCGCGTCCCCCGCTAGGCCGCGGCTGACCTTCACGGGAGCCGCGCCGGGCATGCGCGCCGCCGCGCCCGGGGCCCGCGGGGACCTGCGGCGGCTCGGTTCGGCCCGGCCCGGCCCGGCCCGGGGCGTGCGGCCCGGCCCGGCCCGGCCCGACCCTCCGCCCGCCCGCGGCGCGCCCGGGACCGCGGCTGGCGCACGCCCTGCCCGTGCCCGGCGCGCCGTTGCCATTCGGTGCCGATGGTGCTGGCGGAGGAGCGCGGGGGGACGCGAGGGGGGACTCCGCGCCCCGCCGCCGCCTGCAGCCGCGCCCCGCCGGCCCCTTCCCGCTCCGCCGCGCCGGGTGTGCGGGCGGGCGGCCCTCCCGTGCGCGGGGCGCTCCGCGGGGCGGGCGGGGCCGCGGCGGGCGCGGGCGGCTCTGCCCGGGGCCGGGGCGGGCGGGCGCGGGCCGGGAGGTGCCGGCCGGTGCCATCTCGGGCGGTGAGGGCGGCGGCGCCGGTCCCCGCGAGGAGCGGGAGCAGCAGCGCGGGCCGGAGCCGGCAGTGAGCGCGGCCCCCGAAGGGAGAGGAGCGGGGGAAGGGCCCACAAGATGGGCGCCGACATAAGGTGTGCTTTGGGGAGCAAAAGGAAAATGGCAGCTGCAGGCCCAGTGCCGCCTTGCCGGGCGTGCTGACGCGTGGAATGGCAGAGTCATTTAGGGTGGAAAAGACCCCTAAGATCGAGCCCAACTGTTAACCGACTACCCACTACAGCGGGCTGCTGGGCCCACCGCACGCGTGGCGGTGTCGCTCTCGGTGACGTGTGCCCTCAGTTCGAGTCGGGCAGAACCTCAGCAGCAGTTTGGGCCCTGAATAAGGCCACAGCGCTTCGCTTGGTGTGTTCCTTCTGAGGGGCAACTGATAACGCCCACCCTCCCCAAATGTCTGTGATTCCTACGGCTGCCGCCGCACAGCAGCGCGTGGATTGGGGTCACCCCAAACACCAGCGGAGGTTGTTGCCATCATCCCCCTGTGCCAAAGGCCGTGCGATCTCCACGCCTTGCTCTTCACTGCCGGCTGATGCAGTGTCTCTTCTGTGCCTGTCTTTAGTACTGGTTGAGGGCAGAAATTCATTTATTTGTTTCAGATCTGATTCTCTTCCGTTTGCAGTCTTGCCAGAAAATTCACAGCCCCTAGACAAGAATTTCAAGCAGAGGAATAGAATAAACCCCTCTCGTAACCTGGCAACATCTCCTCTGTTGCTGTGTTAGGCAGACGGGGAAGCATCAGCCCCTCACACGCTGCAGACATGCAAGGAGCTGGGGATGAGCGGATCGGTGCCCCGGGCCACCGCTGCCTGCACTGCCATCATGGAGGAGGCAGAATGGCGGCCGTGCTGCCAGCGCCGGCCACTGCGCTAGCCGACGTCCCTCCAGGGCCGCCACAGCAGCAGCAGCAAGCGGTGGCGGAGGGGACGGTCTGCTGCTTTCTGCCCCCTTCCCCTGGGCGGCAGGTGGGCTCCGCGTCCCCAGCGGTGTCCTGGGGTGATGGGTGATGCTGCACAGGGCTTTGTGTGATGAGCGGCGAGCTGCTGATGCCTGACGGCAGCTGTGGTGTTAACAATTTGTGTCTGTCCGTCACCTGGGGCCTCTAATGGCTCCGTCGCAGTGGTACCAGCGCATGCTGAGGGCGGCCGCCCCGCCAGAGCGGCTGTGGGCGGCTGGGAGCGTGGAAGCAAGCCGGGCGTTGTGCGTCGCCATGCTGCCCCCCGCCCCCTTCCTCCCGCTGTTCTCACACTCTTTCTTTCCCCTCGCTCTCACATGCCGTCCCTCCCTGTTCCCAGCGTTCTGCCTCCCGCTGCTTCTCCCTCTTGTCCAGAGGGGTTCGTTCTCAGTCTCGCACGCTGGAATCGCTGCCAGCGAATGTTTCTGTGTGCTGCCCGCCGGGTCCCCGGGGAAAAGGCCTGGAAATGCAGTGCAGGAGGAGCGGTGGGAGCGAGGGTAAACCATTGTTTCTCACTGCTGGCCTGCTGCATTTTCTAATGGGAAAATGCTCCCTGCGAGGTACCGAGTTTTATGCCGCTGCTGAAGTTGCCCCCTCCCCCTTCCCCCTTGCCCCAGAATTTACCATCCCCTCCTGCAGAGGAGGAGAGGTTGCAGCACTGCTACGGAAAAGCTGAGACGTGTTTTCAATTCGCCTCCTGCTTATCTCTGCTGTTTGGACAGAGAGGTTTAAAAAGCTGGATTTTCTGTCCCTGCAGAGTAAACACACAGAACCCGGCAGCACAAACTATTTCTGGCTTATCAGTGGAGGAATGCAGCAGCTGAGGCTTAGCGCGAGTGGGCCGTCAGGAAGGCCCTGAAGGGGCCCCCTCCCCACTCCGCGCTATTAGAAGTGTGAGAGCCCAGCAGGACTCAGAGGGGAGAGTTGGAGAAAAAGGCAGAAAAGGGAAAGAAAGAGGAAGAGAGAGAGTGAGAGAGGCTGAGCAGACCCTGATGGCTACAGACGAAGTTACAGGAGGGGCTCGCAAAGCTACGAAAAGCAAACTTTTTGAGTTTCTGGTCCATGGGGTGGTGAGTCGGGAAAGTTAGTGAGCTGGCTGGCTCTGAATAGAGGGATGAGTGGAAACTGGAGGCTCTGTGCTGGGCTGGATCGGCTCCTGCAGTGTGCTCCTGGGGCGCTGGTGACTGCCTTGCCAGGAGAGCACCGGGGTCTGTAAAGCCCCCAGAATATGCTCCGATTCGTTGATAATGTAGGCTTGTGTCTGGGGGGATGTGTGCTGTGATTTTTGCTTTGATTCTCCATGAATGGTGAATAGCGTGCTTTTGATCATGGTGCAGAATCTGCACTGGATCTGACCCAAATGGGCTTGTAGGACACTTTGTTCTGTAATCAAACTTGTGTTTTGAAAAACATTTCTGATGAAAGCCTGATGAAGCCTTGTGGTGCTGCCTCTGGTTCTTGTCTCCAGTCTTGGCTCTTGTGTATCCTCTGGCTACTTAACAGGTGACTTTCAGGGGCTTGAAGAGATTAGCTCTGCAGATCTCTAACAGTCTATGGGAACTCACCCACAAGAGAATTTCAGGGTGCCTTGCTTAATTAAAGCAATCCTTCAGGTCTTTAAAAATTTTCCAGCTTTTGTTTGAGAGTCGGGTCTTCGATCTCCATTTAAGGGGAAATGCTAACCCTGTTTTGCTGCCGTTGGAAACGATGTTCTTTAAATGACTCTAGTGATTGAGAGCAGTCACCATTTATAACATTTGGATTTGCTGTATTGATACGCATTTAACAAAAATAAGACTGTTAAAGAGCTCTAAGGAATGCAGATATTGTTTGGATACTGATAGTCCCGAGTGTTTTCTCTCTCTCTCTCGGATTCTGGCACCTCCTGTGACACCTCTTTGAAGACATCAGGTGGGGACTCTTGTGCAAAGGTCACAGAAATCTGTGGAGCTCACGGCAGACTCCTGAGTCGTCTCCATAATTCAGGCTTACTCCAGATGTGTAGGATCTAGTGTGTGTCCTGCAGATCCTGGATATGGTGGGACTTGCGAGGCTAAGGACTTTGAGGTGGTGTCCTGTGATTGTGAGACCAGTGAGCAGGTGATGTGGTGCCAGTGTACAGGAGCACTCTGCTGCGAGACTGGCGGGTGTACAGGGGTGACTGAAGAGCCGGAGCGCAGGTCTGTAGCAGCGGTTTTGTTGTGGACACGTGGGCTCGTTAAGGTAGTCTTGCTCAGGATGGCTGTCGCTGGGCAGAACCACAGGCATATGGGTGAGCATAGGGGGTGCTTTTGCCTTTTCCAAGGTTTCTGTTGGCATTTGCACACCAGCGGTCTTCCTTTAGTATCAAGAAGAGTGGCAAAAATGGTTATGTGAATTTACTTCTTCCACATCTAGATGGACTTCCTGTGAAAGGAGCATGGTAGCCTCTTAAGCATGGGAATTTTTAATTTGTACCGGAATGAATGTAGCAGTACTCATTTCCATTACTTATTTGGATGCTAGAAGAGTCTGCCTTGTCTGCCTTGGGAGTTTTGCCGCTAGTGGCGGTGTCTTACGTGAATATCTGCGTTTGCCTGGAATATCTGCATTTCTTTGTCATCTTCCCACTACTTGTTAGTGAGGCTGAGGCTTCTTCTCTGTTATTCTGTTGCCTAAACACCGCATGTATGACCCTCTCCTGTCCTCCACGATGATCCTTAGTTCTGCTTTTGCTTCCTTGTTTGTTCTTTCCTTTAGTTTCTTCCTCAGGTTCATTTTGATCAAAACGTAGGTTGGGGTAGTCAGTCTTCAATTACTTAAAAAAGATTACAGAAGTTTTAACTTCATTTTATCTCTTCAGGTCCTGTATCCTACCAAGTAAGAGAACGTGCCATCACAGCCGTTACCTTGAGTTTACATATTGCTGGCTAGTGAGTTTTATCACCATCCGCCGTGTGTCAGCGTCAGAATTAATTCCTTGAAAAATCAAGTTACATAGCAAACTTTACTGGAATTTCTTGGAGTCAGATTCTGCTCTAATTTCAGGGAAAGCTCTCCTCTTCAAATTGCTTATTTTTTAATTTTATCTATGATAACATTATTTGATTTGGTGATTGCAGGCTTCTCCCCCCCCCCCCCCCCCCCCCCCNAAGTGGGGAGAGGTAAATAGACGTAGAATGTTGTGAGAAAATTTTTTGCTATGTGAACACTTACATGAACAGGATAATTTTACAGTATTTCCTAAGGGCAGTTAGCTTTTGGATTCACTTGATCTTTCTGGAAACACATGTTTCTTTGCTAAGGTCACTTTGCCCTTTGCTCTTGTGCACTTGATCTTGCCTTTGTTCTTTTCCATATTGCCAGCTTAGAAGATGTCTTCTCCCTTGTTTGTCCCGGTCAAACAGGATACCTCTGAAAGGTGAAATTTCTTAACGGTTAAAAATCTCAAGTGCAATACTTCATTCTCATCCTGCTTGAGTTCTTGATAGTTTGTTACACCTCTGGTTAGCAGTTCTTTTAAAAAGGTTAGATTTCTTTCAGCTATTTATTTTTACTATTCTTTTAGTCCTGTTCTGTTTCATCAGGGTCTTGCACATTGTTTTTGTGGGAAGAGAGAAATTTTTTCCCCCCAAAATGCTTCATCCTTTACTTTGTTCTTTCTTTTTTGTTCCTCTCTGCTCTATTTCTAGCACTTTTATGGATAAATATGCCTTTAATCACCACATTTATGTTGATTTATCTCTTTATCGATGCATTTTTACTGTCCAGTAGTACATTTCAGGCTGTCTTTATGACATCTCCCTCTGGGTGTCCAGCTGTTGCCTTAAATTTTGTTGACCCAAAACAAGTTATTAATCTTCCTGCAGGCCATTCCTTTTCACAGTTTCTTCTGTCCTCTAGACCCTATCATAGGCTTCCCTGCTGGCTGCATCCCTTCAATGGATGTTACCTTTGTCTCCCCTTTTTTTTTTCTTTCTTTTTTTGTTTCTTTTATTTTTCTTTTTCTTACTCAAACAGGTTTCTTCCCGTATAGCCTTGAGAAGGTCCATGGTGCAGATCTTGTCAAAGCTCTTGTCCAGACATCTGTCCTCTTGCGACTCAATTGCAGCAATCTTCCCTTTGGTGCCTTGTACTGTCGACCTTGCCTGTGTCGTCTTCATACAAGAAGCTGCTGAGAGGTTCGTTTTCTTGTTCGGTTGTTCTGACCTTTTTAATCTGCTTCTGTGTCCTTTTTCTGTTCCCACTTTATCTTCCTTCCAAAACCAATCTTCTTGCCTTTTATGCACAAGATGCACCTATAAAGGTCTATGTCCCTTTCTTAACTATCAAGTCATATCTGTATTTACAATATACTTGCTGTCAGTTCAAATCACCTTCTTTTTCCCATAGTGATCTTGTTCTTTGTCCTCTGTGCTGTGCTTAGGAAGCTCTTCCTGTTAATATTAAGTCCTTATCCATATTTATTTTCTGCTAATATGTGTTTTTTCATAGTTCCTGCTAATCTCTACAGTTAAATATTAGTTACATATCAAGACTGCTAATTTATACAAACCTATGTATCACTTATGTGACTCCTTTGCTTATCCTCAGTCTTCTCTTTGTCTGGTTATCTACCTCTCAAATCCAGTCATAGAATTTTATAGTACGTACAGAAACTGTGTTATATGAAACAGCATTTAGTACAGTGAAAGAAGGGTCTCAAAGCATGCCATCATGGAAAAAAATATGCGATGTAGTGATAAATAACTCGTTGCCAATGTTAAAACAGACAAAAAGACAGGTTTGGTCCTCCAAAGATGTGTATAGAGTGTCTAACAGATTTATCAGTGGTTTGGAAAAGAGGATGAGCAATGAATTTCATAAACAAATTTTACATCTGCTCCTGCATTGCTGCATTTTAAATGAACTGTGACCATTCAGGAGGAAGGCTTGGATGTCGCTGTGAGCTGCCTAGTAGCCACTGCTACTAAGAAAGCACATAAACTGTTAGCCTGATTAGCAAATGGGGCAGAGAATAATATAGAAGCAATTGTAAATCTGTGGCATATACTTACAAGAATATTTTTTTTATTTTGGTCATCTGCATGACTAACAAGCAGAAAGAAGGGTAATTCAGAGGGCAGTAGTAGTGGGAGGCCTGTGAAGACTTCATCAATAAGAGAATGGTTTGGGTTTTTTTTATTTATATTATCTAAGGATGCAGACTGATTAGGAGACTGATTAGGAAATTGATTTAACTGGAGTTCAGTCCAGTTGGTGGCCGGTCACGAGTGGTGTTCCACAGTGATCTTGGTACTGGGGCTGGTTCTGTTTAATATCTTTATGGACAACCTGGACAAGGGGATCGAGTGCCCCCTCAGTAAGTTTCCAGGGGACACCAAGTTGGGTGGGAGTGTCGACCTGTTGGAGGATAGGAAGGCTCTACAGAGGGATGTGGACAGGCTGGATTGAT
>RSEF01000002.1:741565-754650 GCA_003993805.1 Himantopus leucocephalus | reverse complement strand
GTGTTCAGCCTGGAGAAGAGGAGGCTGAGGGGAGACCTTCTTGGTCTCTACATCTCCCTGGAAGGAGGGTGTAGTGAGGGGGGATTGGTCTGTTCTCCCAAATACCGAGTGTCAGGACAAGAGGAAACAGCCTCAAGTTACACCAGGGGATGTTTAGATTGGATGTTAGGGAAAATTTCTTCACAGAAGGGGTTGTCAAGCACTGGAACAGTCTGCCCAGAGCAGTGGTGGAGTCACCATCCCTGGAGGTATTTAAAAGATGGGCAGACGTGGTGCCGAGGGACATGGATTAGTGGTGGGTTTGGCAGTGTTAGGTTGATGGTTGGACTTGATGATCTTGAAAGTCCCTTCCAACCTAGGCAATTCTATGATTCTATGAAAGTTTTAAAATCTCTGTCACTGGAGGATCTTAGGCACTGGTTAAATAAGTAAACATCTGTCAAAGATGATGGCAATAGGGGTGATACTTCTGTGAGACAAGGAAGGACTGGATGACCTCAAGGACTCATATTTCAGTATATTATAAAAATTATATTTATTTTATTAGAATGGGAAGAACTAAAGATATTCTCCGCAAATTGAATGGTGATCTCTTTTAAGTGGATAAAAGTGATTGTTTCTTCCAGCCAGTCATGAGTTTGTAGACATGACTACTGGAAGTAGCAAGGTGAGGAGAATGTTAGGTCTGAAAAAAGTAGAACTTTGCAAATGAAAGATATCCCACTAATTTTGATATTATGATGAACATAAATACTTTCTTGTCAGAGCATAAACCAAGTAACACAAGAAAGGCTTGAAAAGGGCCTTATGAACTGTCCTTTTTTGACAGTTTGTTCCACTTCCCTAACACGGGGCAGTCTGCGCAGTCCTCTGTGCTAGGCCATTGTCAGACAATGGGTCCTGGAATGGAGTCACTGGTTTGCTGCACATGTGTTCCCCATTTTGTTAAACAAGGAGATGTTTGGGATGAGAGTAGGCCAGCCTGGAGAAATCAAGGGACCTTACCGCGGTGAAGAAATTTGATTGGGAAGGTACTTGCAGAAAACGGGTAGAGTGAAAACATTGTACAGCATTCAACCTTGCGAGTAAGCTGCCCGCCAAAGCTGGTTGTTTGTCCTTTCCTGGCCCGGGACTAATTGCAGGCTAACAAATACAGAAAAGTTCGCACATAGTTAAGAAAAGAAAATCATACTCATTCTAGCTAGGACTTTAATAGAGATCAGTGTGATTTTATGCAATATAGGCTGGTTAAAAAATTTTGAATTGTTCATTGAGAAAACTTTGATTTGCTGATGAATATAGGTGCACAGATGTAATTGATCTGTGAGATGTTTCAGATTGCTCTTCTGTTTTTTTGAAAAAGAAATACTGTAGGAATATGAAAACAGCCGCACTGGATCATTTAGCCCAGCGTCCCCAGTTGCAGGGAGCAGCAGAAAACTGCATGGAAATAGAGGAACAAGGCAAAAACCTAGTGATGCTTCATCCAGATGCTCTGTGCTTTGTTGCTCTGTAGCTTTCTGACCCAAAGCTGCCCTCTATGTGTAGTACCTCTTTATGGGTTTTATTTAGGTAGGTTGGTCTGCTGATGTCTTCCTGAACCCATATAAACTTTTAGCATTCGTGGTGTTTTGTGTCAGGAATTTCTGCAGCTTATCTTACAGAAAGAAGTACCCGATCCTGCCAACGGCTGGCTGTCGTCTGGGCCTTGTAAGGGAAGGGGCTGAGCTCTTGATCAGCCTCCTCTCTTTCCGTGCTAGTCGTGATGTTGCGGAGCTCCGTTACCTCTCCCCTCCCAAAGCCATCCTTTCGACAGAGTCAAGAGGCATATTCTGGTAGTTCTTCACGCAAAATCCATTCCATACATTAGGATACAGCAGTGGATGTGATCACATCTATTAAAATGAACAAGTTGATGGAACTCAAAGATGATATATAGGGTTTGTTAGTTTCAACTCCAAAACCGTTTGTTTTCTTGGTTTTTGTTGGGGTTTTATTTGTTTGTTTGGTTTTTTTTCTTGGTTGCATCCAAGTGCTTCATTCCAGGTTTGGTGTCTGGTTAATCTGAGCTGTGAGTGGACATGCATGAAATAGAAAAGTGGTCACTGAACGTTGTCTCAAGTTACAATTCACAGTTCTGTAAATGTGATATTTTCTATGTTAAAGATTTTTGGATTGTCATGAATGTTACTGAAAAATGGGTGGAACCTGGAACACTTGATTCTAGGATGTGAGAGCTTTTGGGAAATGGAGGAAGCAAGCAGGATTGCAATACTGATGTTTCTGCTTACTAAATCTCTAAAAGATTCATGGACATTAAAAAAAAAGGAACTCACATGAGGTAACATGTAAGGAGAGGAGAGAAGCTGCCTACAACTTTTTTTCAACTTCTAAGAGTCCATTTTGAAATGGCACATTCAGTTGGGAAACCACTTGTGCAGTCAGAAACCTGTCGCTGTCAGACAATATCAATCTAGTCTAAATTTCTTCACTGTTCCAGATACTTCTAGTGGCCCACTCTTACCTCCTGACAGCATCCGGCATCTCCTCTTGCTCATGTTTGTGCCTCACAGAAATCAGTACCTACTGTAATGCCTTGATGCGGTATGTTGTCTAGCCAAGGTAGCTTCTATTTTTAGTTAAAAAATACGCTGTTTGTGTACTTGGTAATTGTTGTTGTTGTTGTTCTCGGAATCTGCTGGTGTCTCTGCTAAGGAGAGGCCGGGGGCTGCTCACTGCCTGCCACCAGAGCCCTCCAGCATGGTGCCGGACGGAGAGTCTGGCATTCGGAGCTGGAAACGGCTGTGGGGGCAGCTCAGTGCTCTCTGATCTCTCCTCACTCCTTTTCTAGGGCTCTTGTAGGTGGTTTTGCTTTTCTTTTCCTGACACTTTCTTTTCCTTTTACCTCTCGGTTCTCCTGGTTATTTTCCTCTATCTGGTATGTCCGGTCAGAAACCCTCCCTTTTTCTGCTTCAGCATTTTGGCTACTGTGGCGTTGATGCCCCTTGAGAAAAGACTCTGCAGTAGAAATACCTCGAAAAGGACCATTCCAACGTTGCCTCACTGCTGCCACCAGACAGCAGAAGTTCACTTCCAGAGTGACAAAAAGGAGGAGGCAGTCCTGTGATGTGGCAGGAGGTTCAGACAGGGAAGAAAGTAGAAAAGCCAAATGTGTGGCTTGGGAAACTGGGCAGTGGAGGGCAGTGAGAGGGGCTTGGAGCCGTCGCTGGGGAGGTGGTGGGCTTGCTGCACTGGCAGTGTGCTCGGCTTTGGAAGGGTACAGCCAGGCCAGTGATGGGCGACAGGGATGCAGGCGGTTGGCAGAATTCTTAGGGACCAGTACGCATGCGTGAAGTGTTGGTGGTGTGCCTTTCTCTGTGCCGTGCTGTTTGGCCATGCCTGGCCGTGCATGGGGGCAGCACTGCTCTACTCTTTGCCTCATCTTCTCAGAGCTGTGAGGGTGGTCCCTTCAGCTGGGGACATACCGTGGTCTTCCTCGTTTCCTATGGCCCATCGGGGTTTTGCCCTCTGTCCAGTGAAGTGTTTGAAGTCATGCAGAGTAATGCATGTAAATGGAATCAGTGGAGGAAAAAAGGGGATGGGTCTGTGGGTAAGAACAGAGCTGGGCCGGGTGGAGGGGTCTAGGGTAGGTGATTTCCCAGGAAGGGGGATGTGTCAGTGCTGTTTTGCGCTGCAGCCGTCACCACGGATGGTACTTGTTCAGGACAGACCCCATCCCTCTGAGGAAGAGGGGAGAAACAGATCCTAACCCGCAGACAGGTGCACCTCCAACATCTCTTTCAAAAGATGTAATGGTATTGTACCACATCAAAAGACATAATACTACTCTTTAGTATCAAGACTTTTTTTTTTAATGTCAGTATTGTGAAAAATTCAATGTATTGTCTGTCGCTGTTCTTTCTTACACGTGTTTGAGAGCAAAATAAGCTTTTAGATAAGGTACTGCTTGCGTGTTCTTTTATACAAGTTTAGATAGAGGAAGCATTTCTGTATCGCGCCAGTCTAGTGGGCTTGCAGCAGGGAGGTGGCAGTTGCGTAGTGAGTAATATTTTATCTACGGGTGATATTGGAGATGGGAACATGAGAAGGGAGGGGAAGGAACGAGGCAGGGCAGGGGTGAGATTGAATATGCTGTTGCTAAAGCTGTCTCCTTTTCCTCTGTTTTGTCCTTTCTCTATATCTCTCTATTTTGATGCTTAACAAAGGGAACTGAAGGAAGTTCAAAAATGTCAGACTTGGATCGAGGGTAGATTTGGCTCGCTGACCTTGTTCTCCAGGCCTTAAGTTGTCCTTTATGGAAGCAGAAAAGCGGGCCCGGAGTCTGATCCCCGTGGCCAGGCAGTCTCCAGGGGGGTGAACATGAGATGGCCGAGTCTCTTCTCAACGACTGTCAAATGTCCCCGGCTGACTGACAGGCAACAGCAGGCCCAGTGGTCTGCTCTTTGCTGGAGGAAGGCCACGATGTGTAGATTGACACGCAACAGAGAGATCTTAAATACAAGCTCAAGCGAGAAGCATTTTCTGGGCTGTTTGTTTCTGCCGACTGTGCCCGGGTTGGAGGATGGGGGTGCGTACGTGGGAACGGAGAGCGCCGCTCTGTTCCAGCAGTTTTACAGCGCCGTGTTTATGGGAGGAGATGTTTCCAGCTCTGCGCAAAGCCTCAGTTTTGCGTCTTTGCTGCCTCCTGCTGCTTCTCTGCTCGGCGCCATACTCACCGTGGGTCTCCTAAGGAATACTTGCTGGATTCTCCTGCTTGCCTTCCTGTGCTGGTCTCTTTGCTACCCCAGCTGTCCTCTGTCCGTACCGATTAGAGCCATTGGTTCTCCGCTGATCGTTCATTCCCCTTCTTTCTTTCTCCAGTTTCCTTCATGCATAGAAGTGCGAGGAACATCCGAGACTTGTGGTGATCAGGGAGGGCACTGAGCTGGGGCTTTGGGGACTGCAGTGGATTTGGAGATGCAGGTCCAAATTGTATTTAGAATTAGATATTATTATGATATATACTATAACTATATATTTAGAAATTATAAAAGGATAAAATAAAGATGAAATAAACTATTTTTAACATTGTTATTTTATTAATGGTACAAACCCCATTTTCTTCCCACCCCCCGATGGATTGTCTTGCATACCCTCTGGAGTGCACGCACCTCACTTTGGAGACCGCTGGTGTACTTCTCCCAAGTACTTTCTCAGTCTTTAACTGTTGATAATGCAGAGAGGTTTCTGAACCAAATATGTTTTCCGTGTCATTAGCAGCCTTTTGGAAAGGGGCGACTCCCCACTGTGTGGCAAACTACCCTCTTTTGGCTGTCTGTGAGCCTGACTCCTTCTGGCCTCCTCTGACGGCCATAGTTTATTGATCCGGAAGGGCCAGTGGACAGTCAATCCCCAACTGCCCTCTCTAGGCCACGCAGGATTTTGCAGAGCTCTAGCAAATGTCCACTTAGATTACCTTGGATCACCTCTGTCCAGATGGAAAATTATAGCGTGTTTACTTTTACTTCTGTGGATGCAGTTCCATATCTTAATCGTTTCCGTGCCATTCTTTGTACTTTGTTCAGATCTACTTTTCCATTACCGAGCTGCAGGAACCAGAACTGCACACAGCGTTCCACACGTGGGCAAAGCATGGAGAGTGGCACGGGGATGTTCACTGTTCTCTTCCTTGTCATTTCTTTTGTTTAATGGCTTTTTTTGACCTCTAGCAAGCAGTGAACTGATTTATTTTTTTTCGGAAGTGTCTGTTTAAACTACAAGATCTTGCTTCTGTTGGGCACCAGTCAGCTCGGAGCCCATTGTTTTGTACGTGGTGATTGTATCGTTTTTCCCATGTAATTCACTTCAATATGTATTGAAATCCATTTTCATTTTCCTTTTAAGTGTTCATTCTGTCTCATAAAGTATTTCTGCAGTTCCTTGAAACTGGCCTTCATCCTTGCCAGCTTGAATAACTTAGCGTTACCAACAAACTTTTTCACTTCCTTACTTTTTCTCTTTTTTTTTGTTCTTTTTCTTTTTTTTTCAGGTTGCTTATGAATATACTGAAAAGCGTGAGTCTCAGCAAAACTCTGCACGTGCCTTCCTTTTATTTTCAGAACCATTTACTTTTACCTCATTTCTATCCTTTAACCAATTATTTATCCATAATGGATGCCATTGCCTCTTAGTTTACTTAGAAGACTTTGTCGAGGGACTTGACTTTCAAAAAACTTTTGTGTATGATTATTCTTATTCACATACTGGTTCAAATGCCTATAGAGTGTGTGTGTATTTGTATTTTCACATATACATATACTAAACACCTTGATAATTCTTAGAATGAAGCTAAGCTCTTCTCTCTCTTTTAAATTACATTTTACAGGTGGTAATTATTTTACTTGTGTTTTTCCTTGTTGACTATAAACTTGTAGGATTTAGAATTGAGTTTAGTGTGCGTCTTGTACAGCAGTAAGTTTGTGATTTGACCCAAAGTGTCTCTCCAGAGCACGTTGAAGTCAACACAAATGTCAGGACTTTAGAACACCTACATGGGCTGCTGACAAACTACCACATTCTTTTTTTTTTTTTTTTTTTTTTTNATTTTAGAGGCTTGATCAGAGACGTGACCTTTTCTTAAAGGATTCTTGTCGCTTTATGAACTTACACTGCTCTCCAGTGTAGGTGAAGGAGAGGGCTTTTTGGAAAATCTTTTATCATAGTGTTTTCAACCTTTGCTTGTTTCAGTCTCCCTGCTGATCAAAGCAGCCTGCTAGTCGCTGCAAAATCTGAAGGTTTTGTAGATGTGCGCTTGCTTGTCGCCTCGGTTAGCATGTGAACCGCACTGTCTTGGACTGTGTGTAGCTGCCGTGGAGTTTTTAATTCAGTCTGAAGGTAGAGCTTTGGGCTGTAAGCTGGCCGGGATGTGTTATTGACCACTGAGTGTTTTCCCAAGCCTGGTATTTTTCATCCCTGTTTCCTGTCTACTTTATCACTGAATTCCTCTTTACGATGTCCGGGAAATAGCAGTCCAGAGCTCATGTGCTCTGTGTTGCTGCTTAGTGCTTGTTAGGGTGGTCAGAACAGGGAACTTGCTGGAGCTGGTGTTCGGTTATGTACAAATGTATTTGCAGCTGCAGGAACAGGGACCAAACTGGCTCTTCTTTCTGTTTCGCTTCTTCTCTAGCGACCTGGGATGCCATCAGGAGCTCGAATGCCCCATCAGGGGGCTCCCATGGGTCCCCCAGGCCCCCCGTACGTTGGAAGCCCCTCAGTGCGACCCGGGATGCCCCAGACTGTGATGGAAACGACAAGAAAACGCACTGCACCACAGCAGGTCCAGCAGCAGCAGGTGCAGCAGCAAGTGCAACAGCAGCAGCAAGCCACGCAGAACCGAACTAGGAGGTGAGTGTTCCAGAGAGAAAACATGGGAGGATAATTTGAGGAGGGAAAAACGGTATCTTTTTTAGCAATAGGTAAGACCTTTAAGATGGAATGAGACAGAATAGAAGATTTATATATTGTCAGTTTCTTAAAGCAGGAAAAATATTGGTAAATTTTACTCTTTATTTTGTTTGTGAATGGTCTTGGACAAACTGACCTTTACTAATGTCTGGTTTTGCAGTTATAATGCTTTTACCTAGCAGGTTTATCGGGCTATAAATCTGGCTGTTATATTTAGCATTTAAAGTTAATGAACAGTTCTCCTTCTAACGTTGTATTGTGTTATTTGTTGTCTGTACTGTATAGTTTCTCTCATTGCTGACTGGCTAAGAAAATGGTTTGTAAATGAGACAAGTGGAAAACATTTTTGGTTGGTCGTGTGAATACTTGTACTATGGTCACTCAGGAGAGTGGTCGTAAAACTTTCAATTGTTACAGGCATTCCTACCTATAAAGTAGAGAGATGTGCATAGGAAATAATTTAATAGAATTAGAGGGATTTTTTTAAAGAAACTTTCTTTTCAAAATATGCCTACTTTGTACAGTGCTGAATGCATTCGCTCTTCAATAACCATTCGCTAATTTCTTTTTGCAACTTATTAGACCTCAGCAGCCTCGAGTCCCAAGTGCGAACCAGTTCCCGATAAATACGTAGGGTGCAGTCATCTAGGTGGTCTGCCTTTTGCAAAATCGTTATAGGTGTTTATATAGATTCAGACAGTGTTCTGGTTGTGTCATCATATCTAGTTGTAGGTAAACCATCACTCTGTAAGGTCCGAGCTTCAGGAGCCCTGCTCTGTCCAGGTTATATGCCTTGGATCAGCAAGCCAGACTTGGGAATGCTTTTGTCTGGGATGCATCTGGAAAGGACACTAATCCTGAGAGTATTAATACATCACGATTGAACACAGAAGGAATGTGTGTGAGTGCAGCACGTGAGCACAAGAGATGCATGTGCGTCATGGAGGCCTTGCCCAGCACCAGCCAAAATGCACATTCCACAGCACCGCCCAGGAGCTCCTCCGGGAGACTGCACAAAACGGTGCCTCGCCTTCAAATATACAGGGTAGACATAACCTGAAACAATTGCCACTGCTGGATAATTAAGGTAAACTTTAGTCACTAACTAGTTCCCAGGGATCACTACAGAAGAATGTTTTCTGAAAGTTGATGGCCCAACTCACAGAAAGAAGCAGTTCCCCCTCCCCAGTTCCTAACTTCAGTGGTTCTGGTTTGGGACCCAGCAGTGATCTCTCCTGCAGGGAGTCCAGCTCACACCGCTGCTTCCTAAGGGACTCAGGACAGTTTCTCTGTTTCTTCTGCCATGCCTTCCCTCCAGATAACGTGTTGAATGTTTTCCCCTTGTTCATTTCCACTTCCCTGTCGTTTCCCACTGATATTTTTCCATGTTTTCAGGCAAACTTTTCTGGCACCTTGGGTCCAGTTCTGGGAGTAACTGAGTCTGTTACGGCACCAACAGGCCAAGAAGGTGTAGTCGTCCTTTCTTGGCAGGTTTGGTGGAGACAAAAATCTCATTTCTGTAACAGCCTCTTGGAGAACTGGTTGAGACCCAAGTTGTTGGGGGTTTTGGTTTGTTTGTTACTTGCTTTTAATTGCAAGCCTTTGGGGTTGTGGCAGGTGCGTGCATATCCTGTTTCCCTTGGGGAGGATGGAGCTTGCTCAGGCATTACTTCCAGATTCTGCAAAGTGTTTCAGCACAGATTTGATTTTGTGAGCTGTAGAAGGTTCTGGAGGTTCACACCATGTAACATTCCAGTCCCATTATTCCTACGCTTTTAAAAAGGGACATTGTTTACCTACGAAATTGGGTGTGACCGTGCGGATGAATTTTCTGCCCCCTAGGAAGGGTGTAGTTTGCACCTCCGGGCACAGAGTTCCTCGGGCTTGGCTTATATGGGGATGGGGGAGAATCTAAGAATCTGGTGTTTCAGGCCAGGCTTATTATTAGCATACGTAGGAAGGGAGTATGCCACATCGATGTGTGTGGAAACAGCTTTTACGTGGACATGGCTGGTGACAGACTTGTGTATGAAGAGAGTGAGGAGGAGCATCCTTGTGACACGGCAGAGCAGCAGCAGGCGGTTCACTTTCTCCCATTTGTCTGTCACAGATGGAGTGATTCATCTGCTTAAGATAAAGGCCTCAAAAATTATAGAGGTGAAGAATAAGGCCTGAATTCCCTCTTGGCCCTGGTAGAAAAAGCTAGGTGACAGGTTTGGTGGGCACAAACAGCTCTTAGAATCTGAAGGATTCAAAAGACAATGTATTTGGCAATCTTCCTGACAGTACCATTTCTTAGGCACATGTACATTTGTGTGTATGTACACAAGCACAAGTGTGTTTTTAAAAGCATAGATACATACATGTGCTTATGTATGGGTACAGACAGATTATGTATATACACCACAGGGACACATAAATCTTCCCACATGTGCGTTCATAAAGATGAACAAACATGGTAAAGTAAGCCCACTTACCTTTGTGTATCACCCGTGCAAATACGTTACAATAAAAGAAGTGTATATATGTAGGGAAGCGCATGTATATATGTGTGTTTTCATACATCATATGAAATACACATATATATGTCTGTTTTCGTCAGTACTGAATTGTGGGCACGAATGAATGAATGCGTGTCATCTGTTTGAACAAGTTCGTGTTCTGTTTATAGGCACTCAACCGCTTCCATGTGCATACGCGTAGGCACACCTATGCACACTGCCACACGTGCGCACTGTCCTCCTGCGTGCTTTTTCTGTATCTATAGAGAGCATGTGCACATGCACTTGCATACATTGCCGCCCTGCACCATAGAAGATGCTGTGATCAAAGAACTTGCACACTTCTTTCCAAGATGCATAACAGACAGCCCTGATTTGCTCTTAGCTAACCGGCTCCCCAGGCTGCTGAGAGAAGGGGTCCTAGGTCCTGGGCATGGGTGAGACCCTTTTGCTGATGCATGCACAGCTGTGCACCAGCATGTGGAGATGTCAGGATAATTTAGCAGGTGGCCTCGTTACTCCTAGATCTGTCACCATGGTAACGTGTTTTTTTCTTTAAAAAATGTACAGTGCCAAGAGGAGGAAGATGGCTGACAAAATTCTCCCTCAGAGGGTGAGTCGCTTTCATTTCCTATTCCCTTCACAATCAGTTCAGCATCTTATTGTAATTAGAGGGATTTTAGAAAATACTTTCACTTTTTGTTTAAAAATCTAATTAAAAAGTAAGTAGGCAGTGGGTGAAAGTCTGGAGAGCAAGGCTGGGGCTGGGGCTGGGGGCTGGGAGCGTGGAGTGCCGCCTGGCCTGTCCTCGTGCGCTGGGTTAGCCGAGCCAGCACTGCCACTTGCTGGATGGACAGTGGTGCCGGGCTGCGAAGTACACGACTTGACGCTGGGGCCCTGTGGGTCTTAAGGATGTGTTTGGTCAATTTTTGAGGCTGGCCAAAAGCTGGTTCAGAGCACAGCTGTGCCTGTAGGAGATGGGCTTGTTCTCAGGTCACTCTGGCCCAGTAGAGCTGCCAGGTTCTCGTTTCTGTGGTTGTGTCCTGGTAGGATTGAAGCAAACCCATGTAAACAACAGAGTTCAAGGGGCCTGCATTGTCCAGAGAGTTATTTATTCTCTTATCTCTGGGGATACGTGCGGCTTTTAGTGTCTGCCTAGGCTTGATCCTCAATGCTTAAATCTTCTGCTTCCTTTTTAAACCTTGGAATTTCTCTCTGCTCCCTTTCTCTTTCATTATTCCCAGACTTTTCCTTTCCTGTGCCCTCTTCAGCACAGTTCCCCCAAAACCTACTTGGTCCCAAAAGGCAAGCTTCCTTAGTCTTCAAAACACACACCCTCGTCACATCCTAGTTCCAGTTTCTTTGGCTTCTGGTGCTTTTTCTGGGCTCAGAATCCCTTTGGCAGGTGTGTAGATCTCCACGTCCTTTTCAAGCGTACCTCTCCACTGCTAGTGTAAAACTCGCTGGCAGCCTCCAGATTCTCTTCTGTGACATTCCACACGTACCTAGTGCCAGCCACCTGAGGAGGTGAGCCCACTTTGGTACTCCTGATGTCATATTATCACTTCTTTTCTTGTAATTCCTGCCACCCTCAGAAAGTGCAACCTCTCATAGGTTAGCCTCTCGCTCCCTCATGCTGCTCTCTTGACAGGACTAAGCTACCGTTAAATCCAGACCTTCGAACTCCATGGTGTTTGTGTTAAAGCTTCGTTCCTGCTCTGCTTGGAGTCTGTACTTTCTTAGAATGAAGACTACATTTCTCGTGCTGTCAGTTCTGTCTGTCCAACACAAATTGTTTTCACAGACAATTACACATTCTGTATGGTGAGGCTATCGCTTTGAATATATGTCCATTTCAAGGCTTCTTGTTGTTATTGTTGGGGGTTTTTTTGTCTGGTGCCTTTATAAGATTAAAAGGTCTCAGAACAGAGGTAACCAAACTTTTTTGGCAACAGAAGACTTGTGCCTCTGTTTATCAAATCCATGATAATTCTTTAATAGGTAGAGCCTGTTCAAGTACGTCAAAAAGCTATACAGATGCTAGCAACTTTCAGAACCGTGCTTGGTTCTGGAGAGTTACCGAGTCTTCTTGCCTTTCAGTATCTTTCTTCCTGTCAGCCAACGATTTTAACTGGTGGACTGATAAGGCAAAACAAATCACTAGAGTTCTGTCTGCAATGGAGTTTCTCTCAGTGGAGCTGGAGTGCTGGTATTGATGGTAGGACATTGTGTCTGGATTAAGGTACTCCATTAGGCTGCATCAGTGTATCAGAACCTCCTTACGCTCACCATTCATGGGATGGGAAAATGCTGTGTGCCCTGGTGTCCTGTCAAGTGGAAGATTTGCACTGCTGCCTGTGGGAGGCACGCGAAACACAGGGTAAAACTTCCAACCTTCCGGAGCTACTTCTGCAGTATTTTCCAGCCAATCAGCATCTGTTTCCCACAGACTTTTTGCAGATTCTTGCTTGTGTGTTCTGGGAACTGTGGAGGGGAGACGGGAAGATATTAAATACATTTTACTCTGAAAAAACATCTTTCAGAGGTTGGCTCTCAGTGTTACTGGCTGTGATAACACGTCAGGCAGTTGGCACAGATAACCTGCTGTTGGACTTCCAGGCTCTCTGATCAAGCCTGTGCTATGGTGCTGGAGCGTATTGCTACTTGGGTAGGGTTGCTCAGCTGCTACAGTTCAGATATTTGAGAAAGATTTAATTTTGCATGGATATAATCATATGAGAAAGTTCAACCTAGCAAACTATTACATGTAGGAAGATGGGATTGTGCAAGGCATTTGACATGGTCCCACACAATGTCCTTGCCTCCAAATTGGAGAGACATGGATTTGATGGATAGACCACTTGGAGGATAAGAAATTGGCTGGATGGCCGCACTCAAACAGTTGCAGTAAACGGCTTGATGTCCAAGTGGTGAGCAGTGACGAGTGGTGTTCCTCAGAGGTCGGTACTGTGACTGGTACTATTTAACATCTTTGTTGGATGGTGGGATTGAGTGAACCCTCAGCAGATTTGCCAATGGCACCAAGCTATGTGGAGCAGTCGACACGCTGGAGGGATGGGATGCCATCCAGAAGGACCTTGACAGGCTTGAGAGGTGGGC
>RSEF01000002.1:713419-741465 GCA_003993805.1 Himantopus leucocephalus | reverse complement strand
GAAATTTTCTGTAGTGCTTCTGCCCAGTGCTCATGCCCTCAAAGTGGATGTATGAGTGGTTAAAGTGGTTAAAGAACCTCTCCCATCCTGCTGTTGCCTGCACACCATCCTCACTGCCCTCACTCTTACAATTTTTTAATTCTTTTGTCACCATCAATAAAAATCCATGGAAATCCAGCATGAAAGTGCATAATTTATTAAGAAACTGCTCTTAATTTTTTTTAAATTTTGAAACATTTGAATTTTCACAATAGGAAAAAAAAGAACCCTAACCTCTACAAAGACACTATCTTACTAACATTAATAATAATCTACCCCAGTAATACTTATATTTCTAAGTCAAGGTTTAACATACATGCTTCAAAACCGCAGATGATGAGATGCTGGTGCTAGCTGCTTTTTGTAGTTTCTTGAAATAAAGGCCAGAATGGAGAATTTAGGTCTTAAAATACTCTTTACCCATTCATAGCTAAAACTTTTGTAGAAGAAGAGAGACTTGCATGGAGCGATGACCTTGTCAGGGCAAACCACGCTAGAAGAAGGAATTAGGCAGGCTGTGCGGATCCTCATCACAGAAACACCAAGATAACTGGGGTTCAGTTACCTATGAAGAAAACTGAAAAATTAATTACGTACTGCTGGCTGGGATGTGAGTGTGCCTTGGAGAGTGAGAGTACCTTTATCTTTTTGAGCTAAGATGTACCAGAAACAGAGACAATTCTTCATTGTGATGTGATACTGCTGGGGCTCCCTCTTAATTTTTCTCTCACTCTTGAGGGGAAATTGAGAAAGAGTATGAAATTCAAACATTATCGTGCTGCCAAAAGATTATTCCGATAGTAGGGTGAGAAAGCAAAAGACTGCAAGAGCAGACAGAAATGGCCTGAGTGGACCTTTGAGCTCGCCCAGTATCCCACCTTCCCTGTGACCATAACACGTACCCAGAGAAGAGTACAAACACAGGCAAGTACAATTCTTCTCCCAAATACTCTCCCAACCTGCAGCCATTTGCAGTTCAAGGAATCATATGCAGTGTTATCTTTGTTGGCTGATTTTAAAGTGTTTATGCTTTCTTAGCATCTTGTAATGTTTAACAGTTTGGTTATAGGAATGGAATAGGAGACACCTTTTCACTTTCATGTAAGAGATGTAAAAGCATGGAACAGAAATATTTACTGAAGATTACTGCTGTTTCTACAAACTTCTTAGAAATGTCATTAGATCCTGGGTCTAGACCCTGCGAACCAGCTGGAAAGGCTGTACCACAGCTGTAATATACGCTTTATCTTGAGGGCTGTGTAGGCCAATGCCTTGCTTCATCGTGTGCCCAGGAGGTCATGAACTGACCATGCTGGAACTTGGAGTTACAAGACTGAAACGATGTTCTGGGTCCAGAATTTTTAGTTGACTGCAGTACAGCATGATTGATTTCCTCTGTGTGGAAGGAAATGAGGCATCTTTTCTTCTGTGTGGGACAGGATAAAAGCATTGGGGTATTTTGTTAGGTCCAAAGGTCTGTATTGGCTGTGGGGAGGAGGCATTGCCTGGCTGGCTGTGTTCTGCCAGCTGCATGGCACCTCCTTGATGTTTCCAGGGCAATGCTTGCTCTTCGTGCTTCGCTCTTAGAAGTGTTCATGTTCTTTTATTATTCTGCTGATACTAAGACTTTGTAAAAGAATACAAGCAGTTAAAAAGATAGTGGTTCAGCTAAAGCTGGAGAGAGGTTCTGGCTCCATGGTTTCTGCTTCTCCAAAGCGTCAGTCCTGCTGTAAACACAGCAGGTGTTCTCCCATCTCAAAACAAGCAAACAAACAAATAAGGTTGAAAGAGACATTTATTTGATAGTCTTGATCAGTCTAAATACAGAAGGGAGGAATTGTTCCTCTTCAGGCTGGAAAAGAAAGATACCACGACAAAAAACTGTAAAATGTATGCACAGTGTGGAGAAGGTGCATAGGGAATGCCTGCCCACCGCTGCTCCAGCTATGTGAGAAGATGGCATCAAATGAAGCTAACAGATGGCAGGTTCAAACCGAGCAGGAGGAGGTACTTCACCCACTGCCTGTTGAGGTTCTGGAGCGCCGTGCCTCAGGCTGTTGTAGGTACTAAAGGGCAACAACTTTCAAATGCTGTCACAGGCGCAGGACTAGGATGGGCGGACTGTTGGGATGACCTCGTGCAACAGTTCTTACGTCCTTGCAGAACATAGTGAACAGCTGTGTGCCTGGTGTTTGTGTCTCACACCAGATTAAGCTGTAGACTTCTGGTTCTAAAGCAAAACAGAAATACCAAGTAGCTTTTCATTCCTGTAGAACAGAAGTATTCTAACAGTTAAATATTTTAGTTATGTAGGTGAAAGCTAGATTGAATATCATAGAAATAGACAAGGTAGTATCGTAGATTTATTATAATTACTTACAGTTCCTTTCTTTAATGGCTTGCCTGCATGAGTTATTCCCAATGAAGAACCAGCTTTTTCATGTAAGGGTGTACTTGCCCAGATCATTAGGTCTTCTAACCTACTTCAGTCACCTCCTCTGCTATCTTCTCTGGAAAAGGGAAAATAAAGAAGGCGTTGTTAATAGAACTAATGTAGTTTAGCTAAAGTATTAAAATACCAATAAAAGTTGGTGAGATCGTAAGCTGACACCTCTTAGCTGGTCATGTTGAAACTCTGATGTGAAGGTCAGTTTCACCTCAGCCAGGAAGATGTGCTGACAAAGGTTGACTTACCAAATGCAGTTTTTACTTATGATGGGTAACACTTGCTTTTAAAAAATCAACGTGGACACGCACCCTTTATTTTCAGTCTAGAGAGGCCCAGCACTTTTTTAGTTTAAGCAGGACAAATGTACTGTACTTTGCGTTGCTGAGGGCTATGGCTCCCAGGCTGCTTGGAGCTAAGCCTCACTTGAAAAAAAGCAGCCATGAATCAGGCCTTGTGGATCCAGCTGGGGTCTTCCAGGGTTCCTGAGCAAGCTGTGCTCCAGCTCTTCAGTCACGTGCTCGTACCGTGCCACGGAAACCTGACCCGCTAATTGGGAGCTACTGACTTGGGGGTAACTCCTCCTGAGCACATCTGTCTAAGGGCTGGGAAGGTGTCAGTGTTGCTGCTCTGGAACATAGTGGATTCTTTCTTCCAGTGCTTGGATGTTCCTTGCTTCCTTCTCAGATCCGGGAGCTGGTTCCTGAGTCCCAGGCCTACATGGATCTGTTGGCCTTTGAACGCAAACTAGACCAGACCATTATGCGGAAGCGTGTGGATATTCAGGAAGCGCTGAAGAGGCCAATGAAGGTATGTCATGAAAAATTTGTAGATTGAATTAGGGGAAAAAAATTAATCCCTGTAGTAAATGGTGGAATGATCTTTCCATTAAAAGTCCTCTTAGCAGAGATATTTCGAAACACGTCAAACAAAGCTCCTAAGAATAAGCAGCTGGGGAGCAGCATGCATGGAAGAGTGGTGGAGAGAATTCTGTGGATATTACCAGCCCTAGCTTCTGAAAGCCTTTAATAAGGGGAATAATAGCTTCTGCATAAATAAACACTGGGTTTGGAACTTCGTATTAGAATGATTAAAAAGAAGAAAATAAGAGATCAGAGGGGTGTGCTGAAGAGCTGTATTAAATTTCCTATCAGAATTCAGTCAAAAGCTAAACTTGTGGAACAACAGAACATATAATGGGAAGAATTGCTTACAGAAAAGTGGTTAAAGATCCTGCAAAAATATACACATTTACATAGTCTATAAAAGGATGATTCATGTAAGAAAAGAATGGATGACTTTTTCTGCAATTTCTATTAGATCGAGTCCAGCATTTCACTGTTCATAGTATCCTCCTGAAATGGTCTTGTCCTAAGTTTTCTGAATCTATTTGACTGAATCATGGAAAAGTTTAGGTGGGAGGAAAGTGTGGAAGTCACCTAGTTCAACCTCCTGCTCAAAACAGGGTTGTCAAGGCCTTGCTGAGTTTTGAAAATTTCTAAGTATGGAGGTTTCACAGCCTCTTCAGGCAATCTGTTCCAATGTTTGGCCACTGTCGTTGTAAAGAATTTCTTTTTATGTCTTATTTAAGTTCTTGTGACTGTATTGAATGCTCTTACTCATTCATATACTAAGTCCTGTAGTATGAAGAGTTTTGTAGCTGTATGTCTACTGTGAAGTAAAGCTGCCGTTCTTGTCTGTGCCGTGGGAATGGGTATCAGCCCGACTAAGATATAGATTCTATTCTGTTTGTCACTCTACAGGTATCTGATACGATGTGGAAGGCTTTTACCTCTGATGTTTTTCCAATTGATATATATGGAACAGGGGAAAAAATGGAAAAAAATGAAGTTTCATTAACATATCTATTTTATAAATTGGAAGCCAAAGTGTGGATGGTTTAAATCACAAGTTTGTAGTAAACAAGTGTTGTGTGTAGTAAATTGGACTATCAGAAGGAACAATTTGTCTTAGCTTCTTAATGTGGGTAGAACATCATTATTTTAAACCAGCTAGGAACTTGGCCATGTTCAAAAGTCATTGAAGACTTAGACTCACATTGATAAATCCGCAGGAAGATGTTTATTCTGTGGCAAGATCTTTAACTAGGGAATTGACCAGAACATGAGTTTCCAGCTCTAAGCTGTACAACGGCGATACGCAGGGCCTGTAACGGGAAGAGCGTAGGAGGCACAAGACTCTGCAGAAACCATAGTCAGAAAATTCTGTTTCCGTCTAGAGCTCAGCAAACACATTTTAAATATCAGTTACTCAGCTAGTTAACGTCTAAAGAATGATCAAACAGATGTTTTTCAAATTCATGTCTAGACTTAGCACGCAGCAGCTGTGAAATTCAAGACCTGTCAAAATAGAGCTAAGCCTAGATAAATTTGGGTTGTTCTGATGTTAAGTATTTTCATTTTGTTATAGTTGGAGCATTGGTAACAGCAATAAAAATTATCTCTGCATTTAAATCTCTTATCAAAGATCTTGTAATTTTGAAATGTTTGCCTTAAAACAGTGGTTCCCAAACTGGGATTGCGATCCTGGGAAAAATTTAAATTTGCCTGAGGTATGTGATGGTATGTAGGGAATGTGCAGGACCGCTCAGTTGTGATGGCAGTTATCATACGGATCACAGTGACTGAGTTGTGGCTAGAAACGGTCTTTGGGAACTACAGGTTTATGGTCTCGTGTTACTCAGGCTGTTTTTTCTGCCTGAAGACTAATTATTCCGGGGAAATTTTAGGGGGAAATGTTTCAAACGCTTTGGATTGAGGACAGTGCATAAAATACGCTGGGCCAGTTGGTGCTGGTTGGCTCTTGTGTGAGCAGCTGCGCCGCTGACGCAGGTGGCGGCTGTGGGATTGCTCAGAAAGCGAGGGGACTCGGGGCTGAGCGGGGAACGGCCTTCACCACCTGCCAGCTCGCTTCGCCGCTGTCAGCAACCCCTCGCAGCCGCCGGCGCTTCCAGTCTGGATCCTGCCTTGTCCTTTTTCTGCCTGCTGGGCCCTAGCGTGTTCTCTCCTCTTCTTCTGTCAGTCCTGCGTTCTTGGACGGCGTCAGTCACGAGAGTCTCGGAATTCCTCGCCCACAGAGCAGCATTTGCTGCATGCCACTCATCGCAGGAGTCCTTGCCCTGACTTTGTGGAAGACCCACCCGCTCACGTGCTGGGAATTCCAGAAAGGACTTTTTAGGAGGCAGGCAGGCAGGCAGGGCGGTTTGACTGCAGTGCGGCTGGAGGTACAGGGACAGTGAGCTCTATGGCCTGACGGAAATGGAAACTGTATAGCTCAACTCCAGACGAGCAGATGTCATTAAAGAAGAATGCGGCACTGGAAATCTGGACAGCTAGGGTCATGGTGGACTTTGGGAGTGGGATTTATTTGGCTAAGTATAGACATCGACATTGTATGTATTTATACGTAAGCTAGTCTCTCTGGGCTCCCTTTATAGTCAAGAGGTTTAGCCAGTGTCGCAGCAGAGTTCAGGGCACAGTTCTTCTCATACAGAAGTAGATATTGAAAAGAATATAGATAAATCATGCCCTAAAAAGTGCCTATTTCTCTCTGTTGTCTAAGCCTGAGATAACTAGTCAGTTGTGGACGTAAACATAATTTTAAGACTGAGATGATTTTCATCCCAAGACCTGAATCAGGGGTCACCTGGCTGAAAGAAGGGCATCTAGTGGCCCATCCCACAAGCAAGGCTCCTACTGCAAGCCCTGGCACCACACACAACAGTTGGTCTCACCCAAACCAGGGACTGCTATCTAGGGACTGTTGCTCTTTCACAGAGAACTGGTGCGGGACACTGAGTTTACCAGACCAATGTGTGGTTGTAGTTCCACAAACTAAACGATCTACTCCCAGGGTCTCAATTTTTAGGTTAAAATAGAGTCGTAGCATCTGAATCCAGTCATAATGTCTCTCTCTCTGGTTTTGTAAGTTGAGATTCTTTCCCCACTTTCAGGTTTTACGATGGCAGAGGAATTGCTGTTGGATTGTTGGCAGAAGGGAATTCGCATTTTTTGCTGAAACACTTAAGGTTTCTGCTTGGTCCTCTGCTCTCTCGGCCAAGACTGGGTTTTTTGCTCAGCATGCCTTGCGTCGGCAGCACCTCATGCCTGAGCTCTGCAGTTCTCTCGTTCTAAGAGACTCTCATCTTTTCCGTGTGCTGAGATCCCAACCTCGAGCATCCAAGGGATATTCTTAGGGGCAGAAGAACAAACAATTTGTGGAGATTTTTGTGTCATGCTCTGAACCCTACTGTCACTGAGCTCCTGGTATCAAACCTGCGCTCACTTCAATCAACAAATGCAGTTGGCATCGTTTACCCCAACTTGAGCAAAGCATTTTATTCATTCTTCATGGGATGTTATGAATGAAGAAAGAGGTGGGGATTACTAAAGAAAATTTAAGGTAACTGAGAGCAGTGGCAGCTCTATCACTTTTTAGCCATTGTAGATTCCCCTCTGCACTTCGAGGTCTGTGGCACATGGGCCAGGTACTTCTTTTTCTGTGATTGTCATGTTGGTCTGGGTGCTGGCTGGGATTAATTGGAAGAATTGCTTCTGTAAAACAGTTGGCAATTGATTTGAAACATCATTAAAGGTGAGGTTTATTATTTTTATAATAACAATCTTATACTTAATGTGATGCGACTGAGAGAAAAAAATCTTAGTGTAGGTCAGTAAGTAGAACTCCCTGTAGCAACAGCAAAGTTCTAGTGTTGCTGCGGAAGACCCTAGTGTCGTGTCATCTGGTTGTTAAAGTGGGAATACAGTGTCATCGATGCTCAAAATGAACAGTTCAGACTAGAATGATCATGCGAAGAAAAGAGCTTCTGGAATAACCTAGAGAAAGAAGAATTCACCATGTGAATGTCAGTCGGGTTTTATACGTGAAGACAAAAAAAATTGGGAGGGACTGGGAGCGGTTGTCTCTTTGGTGGAGGGGAAGAAAAGTATTGACATTTAGACTGAAGCACAACCCCAGCACAAGAACAAGTGGGGAAAAGGTGACTGAATAAATGCTAGGCTTGAAATTAGAAAGAGGTTGTAATTGTCAGAAAAGCAAAATTCCTCCAAATCGAGGAGGGGAAACAAACGTTTCGGTTTTGAAACTTTATCTTCATGGGTTCTGAAAAGCATTACATGATACAGACCTGTTACCTGGACTCACTGTTGCTGCCAGCTCAGTGGCCCATTGTTGTACTCCGTCAAGCACTACAGCGGTTTTGATAAGATATTTTAAAGCTCTTCAGGGTAAATGTCTGCACGAGCCACTTAGAGTAGAAATACATTGAAGGCAAAACTGAATTTATGGCAATTTCAATTTAAACAAAACAATTTATTGAGGGAATTTTATTAGGAATTTTCTCATCTTTAATCATCAGCCATAGAATTTACAAAATAGAAAAAAAAAAAGCAAAATAGCTTACAGTTTCCCTAGCATGAGGAGATCAGTCCGGCAAGAGATACATCCTCTGATTAGTATGTGGTTATGCATTGGGAGAGTTGGGTCATGGTTTGTGGTTGTCTTACCGTCCTTAGCCTTAACACGTGTATTGATCTGCAGTCACCCAATCTTTGAGGGTCACCTCAGAGTCAGTGGGCTTTTGGTGAGTCCACCTCCTTTTGGACACCCCTGAACTTGGCCCTAGGAGTTCCCAGGTTGTCTTCTCTGTACTGATCTGGGCGTTCTCATACATGTTATTATTGAGAGGACTGAGTTGTCAATGGGACCACATCAACATGTGTTGCTACGTTGCTGGTTGGCTTGTTGCCGGGATGGTTAGTCACTGTCAGAGGCTGTACCACACTGCTTTTAACCAGTTAGGACTCAATCAAGGCACTGGGCAAAAAGTTCCTCAGCCTCGACACAAACAGGCAAAGTACATGTGCGTTCTTAACCCATCACAAACTAGCTTAAGTATTTGATGAGAACATGGTTAAATCTTGCGTAATGACCCTCCCTCTCCCACTTGTAGTGGCAACAGGAATTAGAGGCTGGCGTGGATCGGCGTCCTTACTAATAGTGACCAGTAACAGGGTCACAGATTGGTTGAGGTTGGAAGGGCCTTCTGGAGGTCATCTTGTCCAACTCCCCTGCTCAAGCAGGGCCACCTAGAGCTGGTTGCCCAGGACTATGTCCAGATGGCTTTTGAACACCTCCAAGGTGGGAGACTCCACAACTTCTCTGGATGATGTGTTCCATTGCTAAATACTTCATAGGAAGGTGACAGAAACCCTTCCAACTGTAGGTAACAGTTCCACCTAAATTCCAGTAATCAGAGATCAGTTTCTATAAAGATGCAGAAAGGTCTGACATTTTTAAAAATTCTCATATATTGATATGACTGGATATTCCTGGGATCTGTACATAGTATAGCCACTCCAGTTCCTTCCCTGTTGTTGTTTGTTGGGTTTTTTGGGGTTGTTTTTTTTTAAGAGCTTTTGGCTTTGGTCCACCCACTGGTAGTTCAAAAATAGACCAGTTGAGACTGATTAATGTGCATATTTCTGACCACTAGAGCAAGACATCAGAGATAGAATAGATTTTTCATTATGTCAAGTCTTTAAGTCAACACTGGATGTTCTTTAAAAAGAGCTGCCCTGTTTGCTGCGTGATTAGAGCCTGTGTTGCACAGGAAAGTGAACTGGACAGTAAAGTCTCTTCTGGCATAAAACCCTCCGAGTTTTAAATCTGTGTACTGTGAGAATGAGTTCTATGGGTTAACAATGGATCATTATGCTTTGCATAGCCTACTTCCATTGATCAGGTTTGAATTTATGGTCTTGTGGCATAATTTTATGCGTTCTGCTTTTTGCTTTGTGAGATAAGGAAAACACAAACACCTAATCTCCTTCTTTAGATCAGCCCCTATTTGAATACGTCTTTATGTTCTTTAATGTTCTCTTTTCTTAGGTAGAAAATTCAGTCCTCCCAATCACTGTAGAGAAAGGATTTTTCAGTGCACCTAGCTATTCTTATTACCTGTCAGTATACCCCTCCTGCCAAATAAGCTGCTGTAACTGATTTTATAGACTATTGTGCGTACTATTTTCCATGTAATTCCTCTATAACGTTTGTTCAACTTTTTTTGAGGTTTTTTTTGTTGAAGTTTGTAGAGAATTGTCTACAGGTCTTTTTCATGTGTTGGTGCAATTTTGAACTCTGTTCAAAAGTTGGGCAGTTCCTTTTAGTATTCATGATACTTGCATATTCTACCAAGTCACTGATTTTCCTGCTTTGGGTTGGCCATTTTTAGGTCCTTGTCCATCTTTTGTTGGCAGGAGTTACCTAACTAATTCTGTTTCTTCTAAAAATTTTGACATACGAGTTTGCTGGTACTTTGTGCGAGCGTTACCTCTGTATTCCAGTTCTGATGTGGACACTCCCTGTTTCATTTGATTATTTTATAATGGTCAGACTGGAACACGTGTTATTAGCGGTCATTGTTCTTTTTGTCTCCTGATATCTAATCTCTGTGCTACTTTATCTTCCACTGTTTTTTTTCTTCCTAAAAAGTTTTTGTGAGGCCATGAAACAGTCACTCTCTATGCAAAGACAGAAACACAGATTTTAGTCTTTCTTGTGCTTTATGCATGAAGTTTTTATGCTGTGCTGAGGTACACAGAAATCCATCCTTAAGATGTGCTTAGAGAGCTCTGAACACAACACTATTCATAGGATCAGCAGCCAGATTTCCTTGATACAGTCAGCAATAGACTATCTGCTGATAACTTTGTTAATTTGTTTGAAATCCCAAGCACAACTTCCCTGGAAGTGTCCTGGACGTGTCGTGTCCTGCCTGAGAGTTCACTGAGGGAAACTTCAACTTCAGCAGTTGATGGAGATTTGTCTTGGGGATCTCACACAGATCATGGTATCTTCAGATGCTCAGTTTCTGATTTGACTTTTTTAAGGATTTAATGCTAATGGAAACTGAAAAAAATATGGCACTATAAACCAGAGGTAGTTTTCTGAAGGATTTGATGGATTTCCAGCATTTAACCCATTTATGTCAACTTAAAGCTGTATTGATTTCTGTGAAGATGACATTGAAGAACTTGGAGAGAGAAGAAGCTGTAGTTCTGCTGCTCCAGCGTTCCTGTCAGCCTCCCGTTTAGATCTGTTTCATTCCACATGAGCTCTCCTGCCATTTTTGTTGCTGTTGTAGCTGAGACCTTTGCAGTAGTTCATTGCTGAGATGACCAATCTAATGTCACATATGCTTCTTTTTTCCTTTTCTTTTTCTCAAGGAGAAATTGTAAGTGAAATGCGGTGCTTTTTGGGGAAGGCTTTTCTTTTTATTATGACTGCTGTTTCAAGTTCATTTTGCTGAAGACAAGTCAAAGATGCACGTTAAAGATGTGTATATTATACCTGGAGAATAAGCAGATTAAGCATTTATTGATTTTTGGACAAGAGGTTGTTTTATTCACAACGTTGATAGAGTCTCCATGAAGTTCCCCCCTGCTGAGCTTTGTCTTTGTGGGTGGTAAAGGTTCAGTGTGTCTGAAGAGATGAAATGTGATGCTTTCATCTTGCCCTAGAGGTCTGTGTTTTCTCTTTAGTTTTTGCTCCAAGCTACTGAGAATTCTACCAGTAAAAAACAAACCACAGGTTTTGGTTGGTTGCTTTTCTGTTCTCTGAGAAGCCACCATACAGAGAGGAGAAGAGGTTTTAGACCTGTGCTATAATGTGCATTGCTAAGAAATGGTAGAGTTCGTTGAAAGGCAATGGCTTCTTGCCCAAGTATATTGCACTGTTGTATTTAAGCTGCAAAGTAATCAGGTTGCACTTAATTGATGTTGTATCATTTGCTGCCTGGATGAGATGGGCGTTGCTCAACTGTAGATAGAAGAATACCTCACTCAGAGCCTTCTGGATACGGACTTGACATTATTGTGGAACCCAGGAGTACTGATAAGTGAACTGAGTGCAGTGATTTTGGATGTGTGTCTTCAGCCAGGGAGACTTCATGGTCTGTATAGTGGCTATAAAACCCCAGCCAGCACTGTTTTGGTGGTGTTCTTCCTTGAGCTCACTTTTGACCATCTATATCATCTCTGAGCTGACACGTCCCAAGACTGCACATCCTTATGATAGCAGTATAGCTGCGAGTGCTGAAGTTGTTACTCGCTGGGTAGATCCCTTCAGGAGGGATCTGGACCGGACCCTTGGATCTCTGCCAGGATCTTGTGTCATCAGGTGGCATGGTGGTGTCTCACAGCTGACGGGAGAATTGTCACGGTAGAGCAGAAGGAGCCTGCTGGTCCAAAGAAAGTGCTCATTTGTAGAGCTGTGGTTCTGATGTTTTTCCTAGAGATTTCTAAATGTATTTTCTTTAAATGCCACTGCTTGGAGTATGTGTTACCACTGTTGGTGATAAGTGTATGCAGGGCAAGTTGCAGTGCCGTTGTCTAGTTCCTGGAACTGGAAGGTAAGATGGCCAGCCCCCCAGAATGTCTTGTGCAGAGCTGTTCCCAGGAAGCTTTTATGAGGAGCCAGTGGTGCTGGCAATGCTAGACATGTGTAAGGGAGAGGTGGTAGTGGGAATTCTGGGAAGGGCAGAAAGAAGGAAAAAATGGAGCAGCAACTCATAAGGGAACAAGCAGGAGGCGGACATGTTGGCAGCAGCTTCAGGAAGGTAGTTGTGGAGGCGTGAATGTTCCCGGGTCAGTACAACGCTGCACAGAGGAGGACACGCTTGGCCATTCAGGCACTGTTCATGGCCAAACACCTTTTTCATGGTTTTTTTAGACTGCTTACCAGAATGCCTTTGGCAGATCTGGCTGCACCTGTGGGTCAGGTCCAGTGTTACTGGTTATGCAGTTGGGATGACTGACACCTGTGTGCTCTTGGCTGTGCAGGTTCCTTTGAAAGGGTGGTGGCGGCTCAGCTGCAGGAAGGGAGGATGGTGTTTGTCATCTCCTAAGGTGCGCTTGGCCTGGTGGAGCCCTTGGAGGGAGGTGGAGGTTGTGCTGCTGGAGTGCAGGGTAGGGCCGTCGGCGAGGCAAAAGGGTGAGGGACTGCCTCCCTGAGTAAGGAGCTGGAAGAAAAAGCAGAAGTTTGGAGTCTCCTGAGAGAAGGCAATAGCACAAGCACAGTTGGATCTTAAGGAGTGAAAAGTGAGGACTCTCTCTGTCTCCCCAGAAATGACCCTACAGAGTTTTCTGCCACCCAGGAAATCAGAGTTGCTGGGATAAGAGCAAGCCTGAAGAAATGAAATGTTTTCAAGCACCTGTAAGCAGAGAAAATCTAGTTTACAAAACCTTTTTTTTTTTTTTTNTTTTTTTTTTTTCATTTATTCCATTTTACCTGGCAAATGTGAGTTTTCCTTCTTTATGTTCCCTTATTCTGCTGTGTGTTCTGATGAAGATTTTTGTTCGATATAGAGCCCATTTGGGGTTGGGGTCCTCTTGCAGCTGTGCTGTTGCCCTCTTTGACTGATTTCCTGGATATTTTGTTATCAGGCAGAAGCAAGGATCTTTCTGTGGTTGCATTTGGGACACAATCACTGCCTTAATAGTGTTGCAAATTTGCAGTACCTTTTGGGCCAAAATCTGAAGACAACCCCCGGGAGGCAGGTTACGCGTTTTGCTCGTGGGATAGAATGTCTTTGCTTAGCAGAGACTAAAGGCTCAGCGTTCCACAGTACTTACAGGTGTCTGTAACATGTTGGAGTAAAAGGCTAAATGGTTTTCGATCTAAAAATCAAGATACATAGAAAGTGGGATAAAAGATAACTTTAGAGATAGCCATTCCTGAGGACTTTTATTCATAATTATTCTAAGTTCTTTTCTGATGACAATGTGAAAGAAGTGGGCTGATTTATAGGGGTTACAGTGAGGAAAGGATTACGTTTGAGAAAGAGAATTCACTGTGTAGAAGAAAACACTGTAAAGTGGAGAGAGAGATGTGGGAGAAACAAACAAATGATATGCAATCTCTGACTTTGGCAGAGCAGGGAAAGTATAGGGAACCCAGCGGGAGACCAGTTCTGCAACGGAAACTGCATCTGGCTTGTGCATGACTTGAAAGAAAAATGGTAAGGGGTTAGCAAAGGGAAACAGTGGAAAGCATCAAGGAGAGGTATTTTGTATTTCCCAGTTAGATGTTGTTACTAGCTTGGTTTTAGTGGGACTGTACAAGGAAGCTAGAGCCTGAAAGCTAGGAGGAAGGAAGACATCTAAAATATTCAGATTTGCATAAGGATGTTATTGCAGAGGATGGTCTCAGTGATGAAATGTCAGACTTCAGAGGAAACAGACTCAGTTCCTATCTGGATATGGGCAGATACAAGAAAAGGAGGAGTTTCCAAGGTAAAGGGGAGAACAGAGATAATGTCTTTGGAAATCATAAGAAGAGGAAATGGAATCAGTGATATAAACCTGAAATACCAGTAGAGTATCCAGGAAGAGCTATTAAGAAAAAAGCTGCTTATGTATATAGATACAGTTTTGCAAATAATCCAGGTGGGGATAAAATTTAGGAACGGTGTATAAAATGCTCAGGTTAATTTGAAGAGTTGTGAATTTAGAAATGTGAAGTCCTTCACAAGTCCTCCATACCAAATAAAAGATTCTGGGGCATTAGAAAGATATTTTGTATAATGAAAGAGCACTTTAGCAACAGAAATCCTGTGGGAAAGGGTGGAGAAAGAATGTGGATTTGCAGCAATATTTTTCTACCTGTCTATCTGCCTGTTCCTGGCTGTGTCAACCTGCCATTTTCTGGACTCTTGGCACTGTTGAAAATCCTTTTCCCTCTCAGTGCATACTATTGACACTCCATTTCCATCAGTTTTCTGTCACTGTCTTCCCTAGATTTGGCAAAATGTAGTCATTTTCTTGTTCCTCTTCAGCCATACATCTCTGCCTCCCACATTCCTCTATGCCGTATTAGGTTTTTAGTTTCCTGACCTGCTGTACGTGACTTGCTTCTCTCCTACATGTGTGTGCGAGTGTCAGAGCTTGACAAGGCTACTCCTTTCTTACATTGTATGAAGGTTATTTTGACAGCATTAACTTGACAACTGTAGCCTTTTTTTGCCATTATATTATAAACAGATATTTGAGGTTAGAGTCCCAAAGAAATTTTTGGCAATACCTTTTCTGGAATCCATGCATCAGAGTTAACGGCCAGGTTTTCCACATGGTGCATGGGAGAGAAGGGCACTGAGAAATAACGTAGCCATAAGCCAGTACGGTGATTGGGAAACCTTAGCTAGGCTGTGACAATGACAACAGGTAGGCACGACTGTATCTCTCAGACCTGAGCGCTCGGGGTAGGGATGAAGCGCAGTGCCTTCCTCCACTCAGCTCTCACAGCACGTTGGAGCTGCAGCATGTTTGATTAGGGTGAAAGGCAATTAAAGAGGGAGGTGAGGCAACAGGGTTGTGGGGGATGTGTGTGTATTTGGGTGTGTGTCTGTAGGAAGGCTGTTACCAGACTCTGCGTGATGGTAGAGCAAAGACGGGCAGAGATGTGCCCGGCATGCCGATCTGCAGCACGAGCTGTATCTGTGACTGCCATTTACAAACCTGAACTGATGCAACTATGAAAGACATTCATGTAGCAAGAGGTTTCCAGCTGAGTCTTGGCAATCTAGCTTGGATCTAGACAGGAAGGGTGTCATAGTGTGCTTTTCTTACAATGATGTCTCAAGTGTCTAATCCAGAAGTACAGGGTGTGTAGCCTCAGGGGCTTGGCCCTGCAGCCTCCTGTCTTTCTCCACTTACAGCGGATCTTAGCATGTTTGTGTAGACAATAGTTTTTGAAAGGAAGTCTCAGATTCAGCTGTTCACTATATTTTCTTATACATAACCAAATCTTAAATTCTGGTATAACCTGGTGCAACTGTACTGCACGTGCAGGTTCTCTACTAAATGTGTAACTGTCACCTTTCCTGTGGCTTCCTCAGGTCTTGGACTTAAACTGGTGTGTACTTTTCTTTTCTCTATGTGTATAACAGCAAAAGCGGAAACTGCGGCTTTACATCTCCAACACATTTAATCCTGCAAAATCCGACGCTGATGACTCTGATGGCAGCATTGCTTCATGGGAGCTGCGAGTGGAGGGGAAGCTCCTGGATGACGTACGACTTACCTGTGCTTCACTGGGGCGGGCAAGGATCCAGAGGTTGTCCTGTGGGGTGGTTGAGTTTACTGGGGACATCAACTCAGACATCTCTGAATCGCAGTGTTGGCGTGTTGCTGCTGGGAAGGCGCCATGTCCAGCCAGAGTGAGGGATAAGGGAATTTTGGGGAGGGAGGGCAGCAGGAAACGCAGCAGACTTAAGGACTGGACAGGTAGGAGGAGGTGGAGAGAACAGGGCTGAGATGATTCCCTTGAAAGACGTGGCAGGGTTCAGGTCACGAGGGCTGTGATGCCAGGCCTACAGCAGGCGTTGCATCTTGTGAAGAATAGGATAACAAGGAAAAGCAAGTTGTTCATATTCCTAAGGAGGACAAGAGGATGTATGGATGGTCAGAGCAAGGATGAAGAAAAGTTTTATCATTCTGAAGTCCTCAGAAACCTCAGTGATGGATTTAGCTTTCCTCGGGGAAGGCTGGACTTCCCTAATAAAGGTGTGACCTATTTGAGTAGACTTCACAAGCTAAATATTTGATAGGATAAACAGACGGAAAACATGCATGTATGGGGAGGGCAAGGCTTTCAAGGCACGTCAGTCTGTCTGGAGATAACTGTGCACGAATCAGAATCATCATCTTGCTGGAGGATGAAGGGGTGACAAAGTGCAACATCTGCAAATTGAAATTAGACAAATCCAGTTTAGAAATTAGAGCGTATATTTTAACAAAGAGATTCTTTACTGGAACAAAATAGCTTCTCAATTATTGGCAAATTTTAAATCGAAGGAGGATGTATTTCTAAAAGATTTTCTGCATTAAATAAGAAGAAATTAATTGAAATCCTGTGGACTGTATTCTATGGAAAGTCAGATTATGGGTTATAGACCTCCCAGTTTTTAATTTAGATAGTATGAGCAGTGTAGTAAATAGTGAATACTGATAATTAAATGGAAAGGCAAAATGTAAAAGTAAATAGTTTTACTTAGTGTGTGATTAATCTGTAAAATTTACTGTCATCTGATAAATCAGGCTAAGAAATTAGCATTCACCAAAGAAACCAAGCTCTTAAAATAAAAGATATACAGTGGCCTTAGAATTATAGAATGGGTTGGGTTGGAAGGAACCTTCAAAGATCATCTAGTCAAACCGCCTGCCCTGGGCAGGGACACCTCCCCCCAGCCCAGGTTGCTCCAAGCCCTGTCCAACCTGGCCTTGAACACCTCCAGGGATGGGGCAGCCACAGCTTCTCGGGGCAACCTGCCCCAGGGGCTCACCGCCCACACAGTCAAGAATTTCTTCCTCATATCTCACCTCAATCTGCCCTCTTTCAGTGTAAAACCATTCCCCCTCATCCCATCACTCCCCTCCCTGATCCAGAGTCCCTCCCCAGCTCTCCTGGAGCCCCTTTAGGCACTGGAAGGGGCTCTGAGGTCTCCCCGGAGCCTTCTCTTCTGCAGGCTGAACACCCCCAACTCTCCCAGCCTGTCCTCCCAGCAGAGGTCCCCCAGCCCTTGGATCAGTTTCGTGGCCCGCTCTCGCAGGTGCTGTGTTCACATTACAAGCCAGCCCTTTTCAATAACATTAAGAGACTCAGGGAAATCTTCTCTTTAAGTGTGCACCGTTCCACCACTGTTGGGATTTTTGCATTTTACCTTGCATTTGTCAGAGGGAAAACTCAATTAGATTGATCACACTTGTGGTCTATATGGAAATTAATGTTCAAGAGAAAGAGAAAGCCTGAGAAGGAAGCATAGAACACAAGCTAATATACACAGCCTTAAACATTTCTGTTTCTTCTGATTGTACAGCTCAGCAAACAGAAACGGAAGTTTTCATCATTTTTTAAGAGTTTGGTTATTGAACTGGACAAAGACCTGTATGGACCTGACAACCATCTTGTGGAGGTAAGAAGGTCGTGCACCTTTGCATACAACCCTGACACTAGCACAGATAAACAGCTGTGTGCCCCTTGTCTGCCTTGTTTAAGTTTCCTTGCCTTCATTACTTCATTTAAGGTATTTTCAAAGTTTTCAAAATTCCATTATTTTTAAGAATGTTTACTAACAGAATCTATATAGGCTAAAAACATAGATGTAGTAGTGATGTAGTGCACATCTTAGAACAGAATGTATGAAATGATGAAAAAATAGTGCGCGTTTTTCCTAACAGGTAAAGCATGCTAACAGCAGAACAGATTGTGCACCAAAGCTGAATTGTAAGGGCAGTGCAAGAAATTATTTGGGGGAGGTTGTTGTGGTTGGGTTTTTTTTTTTTTTTTNTTTTTTTAAATTGCAAGATCTTCAGAAGGTTTGTACTTGTCTTATTCTTGCATGGCGTACTGTGCAAGAGGCACCTCAGTGCACATCAGTGAAGAAAAGACTGACTGTCATACTTGTTTTTTCCTTTGGCAGTGGCACAGAACTCCCACAACCCAGGAGACAGACGGCTTCCAGGTGAAAAGACCCGGTGATGTCAGCGTGCGGTGCACACTGCTCCTCATGCTGGACTACCAGGTCAGTGCACTGCTTTTGGCTTGGAAAATACAGACATTGGGACACAGCGCAACAGAGCATCCTGTCACATAGTCCGTTTTGGTTAGAATGATACCAAACTGAGAGATTATTTGAAATGTAAAGGGGGCACATTAAGTAAGTTTCTGTTATGATCTAGGAAAATATTTTTTTCTTGGCACTATGATAATTTGTATTTTTATTGCCTGCCTGCAGAAAGAATACGGATTTCCAGCTCAGGCTTCTTAGAGAATAATCAGATAATTTGCACGAGTTATGTGTGTGGTCCTGCACAGAAATTCAAAGGAGTGGCTTTTGCTAGTGGTACCTGAACTAGCTGTGGCTGCCTTCATTTGAGAGCAGACTACACAACTTTTCTGGTTTGTTAAGTTTTGGTTACATTGTCACCCTAATCTGGCGTAAGACAACATTGCCCTGCGAGGGTTAGATTGGCCATTACTCTCGGACCTTGTTAGGCGTTCCTGCTTCCTCTCCTTTCCCAGTATTAGTTCTATTGTACGAGTAGTATTTGTGGGCTGAAGACAAACAAGTCAGGGAATGGATCCATTTGAAACAAAACTTACTTCCAAATCAGTTCCCTGATCCCAGTCACAGGAAACAAAAAAAAAAAAACCAATAGGCAAAATTAGGTTATTCCGCTTTGGGATAGAATATAAAAGAGGTTCCTGGGCACAGTTTCAAACTGTTTTAAGCTGTTGTAAGGCTGAGCTGCTCCAAAAAACCACTTTCATTTCAGTTGTGAGTGTGCACTGCCACAGTCTCCATTCTCTTGGCATGAACGATGGAGATTTGCAGTTGTGGAGTTCATTAATCTGACTGAAACCATCCCTGAAAGAAATGTTGCTCTCTGAAGGAAATTGATAGGAATGCACTGCTGAGAGGAGATGGGATCTCCCTTTTCAGTGGCAGTTCAGTCTCAGATGTATTTTGATTGTATAACTTTAAGAACTCATTCTGTGCCTTTCTCTTTCCCTCCATACAAATATCATCTATCCAGAATAAAGACACTCCATTTTATGTTAACGGAGAGAAAAATTTATTAATTTTAGGGAGCGTATGAGCTAACTGAAATGCTGATATACCCAGTGAGAATCTTTACTGTTAAGACAATATAATGATGTTTGTTATGCTCATCGTTATTATAAATTTATGCTTTAAAATAGATGCTCTCTTATCCTTAAGTCTTGATTTGTTATAAAGCTAGCTTTGGGTGACCTCGCACCCGACAGAGTAACCCTTGCCTAGTAATGTGGCAAATATTAAACTTAAGTATGGGTAGACACTTGATGAGGCATCAAATTCCAAGGTATCCCAGAAATGTATATTGCTAGAGATGCAGAACAGAGTAGTTGAAGAGTTGTATCACGGAGGTCAGGAGAATATATATATAGGGTTTCATTTCAAACCCTAGACGTAGTTCTCCCAGAGCACCAACAGTGGTACACGTCTGAGCAACTTGTATTTGTGCAATCTCTGCTTCTGCTATTGAATGGGGTGTTTCGCCTGAGGAACAGAGTCCCCCGAGAATTACAGCTGAAACTTCATGCCCATGTATCTGTCTGCTTTTGTCTCTATTGCCATCCCTACCTCCCTCTCTTTCTGCCGCAGCCTCCACAGTTTAAACTGGACCCGCGATTAGCCCGTTTGCTGGGGATACACACACAGACCCGATCAGCCATCATCCAGGCTCTCTGGCAGTACATCAAAACAAATAAGCTGCAGGACTCCCATGATAAGGAATACATTAACTGCGACAAGTACTTCCAGCAGGTAACTCCTTTTTGGACACAGTAGCTCTTTAGAGGCAAACTGTAATATCCATCTGCAAATTTTGGATGGATGAAAATGACTGATTTTAATCTTCTCTCAATCATTTGCAGTATCTTCAGTACTGAATGACTTTCAACAGTCACTACAACTAATATAATAAGCTCCCTCCCCGTGTGCTAGTGTTGCCAAAAAAACGCATCTGGTGTTTGACACATTCAGTGCTCCCACATAAGTTGTTTCCAGGAGGACTTTCTCTAATTGTTTCACTGTATTGTTTTACTGTTTTTCCGCCTTGATGTATCATTTTGTACTAAGAAACATGAAACAATCTGCTGATTCTGATTGCCAGTTCATATGTAGACCTGTTCTCTTCCCTTCTCTTTCCTTGTTTATGAAGGGCAGAAGACATGGAAGATATAATTAGAAAAGCTATTTTTTCCTAAATCTGCTTCAGATTATAAAATACCCTCAATGTTCTGCATGATGTTTTGAAAGTATTCAAGGGACCTACAGGAAAGCTGAGGAGGGACTCTTAATCAGGGAGTGTAGCGATAGGACGAGGGGGAACGGTTTTATGCTGAAAGAGGGAAGATTTAGATTAGATATTAGGAAGAAATTCTTTACTCTGAGGGTGGTGAGACATTGGAAGCAGGTTGCCCAGAGAAGTGGTGGATGCTGAGGATGCCACATCCCTGGAAGTGTTCAAGGCCGGGTTTGAGCAACCTGGTCTAGTGGGAGGTGGTGTTGGAACTAGATGATCTTTAAGGTCCCTTCCAACTCTAACCATTCTATGGTTCTGTGATATATATAGGTTCCAAAAGTCACAAACCAACGAAAAAAAAAAATCTTGGGCTGTTATAAATGCAAGGTAATTTCAAAGCTGTGGAGATTGGGAGAGTTTTTTTGGGGAACGAGCAGTATATGTTTCTACTGTTCTTACATTTTTCCTTTAGTATTCGCTTTTGGCCACTGTCAAGGGCAGGATAGTGTGGTAGATCCTTTGTCTGATCCAGTACAGTAGTTCATACCTTACTTATGGTAAGCAGGAGGGCCTTCTCACTTTTATTTATTTTAATTTTCAGCTTAAGAACTTTGCTAGAATAAGAGCTAGCTGGAACCACCTTCTCTTTGTTTATCTCATCAGAGGCTTCTTAACTCATAGGTCTCCCTTGTGTTAGAACTCTTCAGGAATACCATCAGACCTGATAATTGTCTTCCCATCCTGCGATTAGGCAGATGAGAGTTGAGAAGTAATGGATTCCTTTTCTAGGAGACTGAACCTCACTCCCTGCAAGAGCTAGCTAATCTGGAATGGTTTCATAAAAATGCAGTGCTTGCATAGGTTTAAATCATAAATGGGATTGATTTGAGTGTTACTGTTTTCCTTAAGGCTCCGGCAAAATTGTTCAAGTAGCTAATCTTGCTTTCAAAACTGATGTTAGTACTTAGGAAGATGAACGTCATTAAATCAAAAGAAACATTTCATGATGAGTTTTTTTTGTTTTTCACCCTAAGACTCGAAGATTGAGATATGGAGGGTAACGGAATCGGGTTAGGAATGCCTTCCAGTCTGATGATATTTCTGTAGACTATATAGTTTTGGGGATGTAACTCCTGGAAAAAAATCGTGATCATGGCTGGAAGTGCGCAGATCGCTTAGGGAAGCAGTACATAACACATCAGCCTCTCTAGCATTCTAGCATACCAGTCTCCTCACTTGGTATGCCAGCTTTTCTTAATCCTGTGCTGGCGTGCTTGTGGTTATATCTAATGACACAATACAGTACGGGCTAAAAAATTATCATTGAATGAGTTACCTCACACACCGGAATGACTATAGCCATATAAGCTTTCAGAGCCAGTGGTTATAAGTTTAGACCGTTAACTGCAGTTAAGTAGGACTGTGAGAAGCTTCAGGGAAATTCCATCTAGCCTTAGTTCCCAGTCTCTCACCCCATCTCTCACTATTGTGTGCCCTTGCTCCCTTTTCCCTTGTTAAAGCTCTTGTCTCTCGGGCATCCACGTTAGGAGTTTGACATTAGTGTTGAGCCAGTGGTGACAGCAGATTGGATGGAGCTTGGTTTGCAGAGATTTTGAGTAGGAATTCCACGGTCAGTTCAATCAAGTGTCAGAATTCAGAACTGTAAGAGTGAGTTGCAGACTCGGTAGATTTGGTTACTTCCTTGCTCTTTAGAAACTAGCTGGCTGAATTCCTGGATGCAGGTAAGTCTAGCAAATTAGACAGATTTTAGAGTTGATGAAGAAGGATCCTTTTCTGTTTCTAAACACTGTTTACCTCAACTGGGAGGTTTGAAATCCACCCTGTTACAAGCAAAAGTAAGAAAAAAGGTCCAAAGGTATTTTAAAAGCCAGAGCTGGCTTCTAGGTATTTCTGCTACCAAATTCCCTCACTCCAGAAAATCACGGATTTCAGAAGATACTCTGTCAGTTTAAATGGAATATCTTTAGAGAAAAGCCTATTCACCTGTTCAGAGCATTAAAAGTCCCAGTAGGAAGAAAAAAGGCTGTAGTAATTATATTTCTGAAAACTCCAGGTCTAAGGAATGGTTCTAGATTCATGGCAATGCCCTGCAGTTACTCACAGAAAATTTCCAAAACCTACAGATTTTGATCCTTTTCTTTTTTTTTTTTCTGAATTCAGTACGTATTTAGCTTCTGGACCATAGTAAAGAAAAGGTAACCATGAGATGTTGAGTGGAAAAGAGTGGGTCCCTTCCAAGAGGCTGTTTAGGTTTTGGTTAAAAATAAATAAAACCATGTTGACTTTGTTTCCCTTAATCTTAAAAAAAAAAAAGCAAAAGGTTTTAAAATCCAAAAATGTTTTGTTGTATTTTTCTGTAGCACAAAATATTGCAGGAAACATGCCTTGGGAAAAAAAAGCAAACTGTTTTTACATTTCCTCTGGTAAAAAAAAAAAAAAATAAATGCTTTCTTTATGATATGCTGCTGCAAACCCTTAGTGAGAGAGGAACTGTTCGCTTCTTTCCCGTCACTGGTACAGTGGATCCTGATGTCCCATTAAAGTGGCCTGTGCCCTTCAGCCGCTAAACCAAAAGTGGGATGCCTGAAATTGTTATCATCTGATGCCTCTGTCGACTAGCCCAGATTGTAAGTACAGCAGCAATTCACAGGGACAGAAGTGATGAAAAATTTATTCTGTGCAAGGAGCCAGAATTACAGCTTTCAAAATCACCTTACTTTTGAACTGTTGATTTCTTACTGTCTCATTTAATTGCAAGTTAGGTTTTGGACAAGGATAACATGCTTTATTGTATTCCAGATCTTTGACTGTCCACGGCTAAAGTTTTCCGAAATTCCTCAGAGACTCACTAACCTGCTGCTGCCACCAGACCCAATAGTGATAAACCATATCATCAGGTAAGCTGGTCAGTCAGCGCAGCACTGTCGTGTGCAAAACACTCACTATATAAAATAGAGAAACAGCTGCAGTCGCAGGGACCAGAATCCAGTCACTCACTTCAGGTGAGTACCTTGGACTTTGTTGTGTGTTTTTCTCTGTGTCATTCTGGTCTACGTAATTCTGGAGTATTTTCAATAGATTGGCACCAATTCTCTAGGAATATGCAAAACCACTTCTTATCATTGTTATCGCTACTAGAATACCATTGAGAGAGTTGGTCAGGTTTCTTTCCTAAGGGGAGAGGAATGAGAGTTTGAATTCACTTAGAGGGGGGAAAAAAGGAATTGAAGTAAGATTTGTACCCCATGGGCAATCATTCTAATCACTGAGTTATTATGTAAAATGTACAACGGTATTACAGTTTCAAATACAGCGGCCAGTCCGTGCATGCTTTGTTGGGACTGGGTCAGCTGTTTGGGTGTTAGTCTTATTCTAAGAATGCCAACTGGTCAGAGATCTCAAGGGATTTACAATAAAGACTGCCTAGATTCAGAGAAGGCCATTGCGGCCAAGATACTGAGCCTCTGGCATCCTTGTCAAAACAGATGTATTTCTGGCGTAGTAGATGAAATACAACTTTCAGCTATCTAGGGCACTTCCAGCACTTTCCATATTTAGGGGCCTTGGAGAAAAATGACAAAGAACTGATGGTTGTGTTTCCAGGGGGAGAGAGATGGCAAAGAGGTTCTGGAGGCAGCATGTTTCTGTTGGATATGAGCTAAAGAGCAGGGCCTTGTGTACGGCAGCGTTCTCTGATACACTGTGTGCAGCACACAGCACCAGACGGCATTGCTCTGCCCTGACATCGTGCCGTGGAAAGGGGAAGTGTTAATTTCCTGAGAATAGGGAATACTTTTTCAGTAGTAGTTTTTACAGTCTCAAGCTAAGCTAAAATAAATCTGGAAGTCTGGCACTAAATTTAAAGGAATTTATCACAGAATAATATACAGTAGAAGGGATCGCCAGCGGGCATCTTGAGCTCCCCCCTCCCAGCTCAAAGCAGGTTCAAATTATATCAGGGCGCTTTGGTCCTAGTCCAGCTGAGCTTTAAACACTCTCGCAGACCCTCTGCCCTGCCCCCCTGCATGCCATTTTTAACAGTGAATGCAGTCGGCCACCGAAACAATTTGCCAATTGCTCGTAGTGGTTTAAGCCCAGCTGGCAGCTCATCACAGCGCACCGCCACGCGCCTGCTCGCTCCCCCCGAGCGGCATGGAGGAGGAGAATCAGAACAGTAAAAGCGAGAAAAGTCATGTGTTGAGATAAAAACAGTTTAATAACTGAAATAAAATGTAATAATAATAGTAGTAGTACTACTAATAATAGTAATTAAAAGGAAAATAAAAAAGAGAGAGAAATAAAACCCAAGAAGGACAAGCAATGCAAATGAAAACAGTTGCTCACCACCAACCAACTGATGCCCAGCGAGCAGCACCCGCCCCCCCTAGTTTATTGCTGAGCATGACGTCCTATGGTATGGAATGTCCCTGTGGTCCATCGGGTCAGCTGTCCCGGCTGTGTCCCCTCCCAGCTCCTTGTGCCCCCCCTGCCCATGGCTGGCAGGGTGGGGTGAGGAGCAGAAAAGGTCTCGACTCTGTGTAAGCGCTGCTCGGCAATAACAAAAACATCCCAGTGTTATCAGCTGTTTTCAGCGCAAATCCAAACCGTAGCCCCATACCAGCTACTATGAAGAAAATTAACTCTATCCCAGCCAAAACGAGCACACTGCTACAGGGAATTTTTCACCACTACTGATTTTAAATATACGCGCTTCCAATTCTGATAAATCCTCAGGCCTGTCTCTTACAAGAAGGTCAACTAGATCACAATTACTCATTCTAGTTTATAGTCTCTGTGCACATACTCTAAATGTGAAGTATTCTAAACTCATTCTAGAAATAATAGTATTTTAGAACCACTCTTCAGATACCACCACCACCACCACCCCTTTTTGAAAAAGAAAGCAAAAAATGCAATGGGGTTGAAGTGGAAATGAAATAGAGATGAACAGAAAGCCTCTAATCTTGGTAAATATTTTAAATATTAAGTAGACTCAAAAAGAATGCAGAACGCAATTAAAAACTATGGAGCGTGTAATAGTTTCTGATCTCTGTGTTAGCAAATGCACAGAATTTAAAAGTCATAGAATTCAAATCTTCTTACTTGAGCTCAAGCCGGGGCTGGAGCCTGACTTGAGTTGCACTCCTTGTTGCAGCTGACACACCTGAAATCAGAGGCATAAAGAGAAAACGTCTGTGGGAATTCCCATTTCTGTGAGGAAGTAAGCCATCTCCCACACCATTAATGTTACACAAATAGACTACAAAGCACAGCTCTCCAACATTCTCCTGTTGCAAACAGGTTAGCTCTTGATTTCCACCTTTTGACTACCATAGTGATTTTAAAAAAAAAAACAATCTTCACCTCAGCATCTTTCTTGTCGTGAGGGGCCCAAAACTGAACACAGCACTCGAGGTGGGGCCTCACCAGTGCTGAGTACAGAGGGACCATCACTGCCCCGGCCCTGCTGGCCACACTGTTTGTGATACAGGCCAGGATGCTGTTGGCCTTCTTGGCCACCTGGGCACAAAGATATGAAACAGAACTGGCTCCAGTAGCGAGCCCTGGGGAACCGGGTGACAGGCCCCAGCTGGGTTTGTCTCCATTCACCATCACTTTTTGGGCCCAGCCATCCAGCCAGTTCTTGACCCAGTGAAGAGTACACCTGTCCAAGCCATGAGCAGCCAGTTTCTCCAGGAGAATGCTCTGCGAAATGGTGTCAAAGGCTTTACTGAAGTCCAGGTAAACAACATCTACAGCCTTTCCCTCGTCCACTAAGCGGGTCACCGTATCATAGAAGGAGACCAGGTTAGTCAAGCAGGACCTGCCTTTCATAAAGCCATACTGACTTGGCCTGATTGCCTGGTTGTCCTGTATGTGCTGTGTGATGGCACGTAGGATGATCTGCTCAGACTGACAGGCCTGTAGTTCCCTGGATCCTCCTTCCAGCCCTTCTTGTGGATGTGTGTCACATTTGCCAGCCTCCAGTCAACCAGGACCTCCCCAGTTAGCCAGGACTGCTGATCAGTGATGGAAAGTGGCTTAGTGAGCACTCCCTCCAGCTCCCTCAGCACCCTGAGGTGGATCCCATCCAGCTCCACAGACTTGTGTGTGTCTCAGTTGTGTAGCAGGTTGCTCACCATTTCCCCTTGGATTACGGGGGCTCCATTCTGCTCCCTGTCCCTGTCTTCCAGCTCAGGGCACTGGGTACCCGGAGAACAGCTGTTCTTACTACTAAAGACTGAGGCAAAGAAGGCATCACATACCTCATCTTGTGTCACTGTGTTTCCCCCCGCATCCCATAAAGGATGGAGGTTCTCCTTAGCCCTCCTTTTGTTGCTATTATATTTCTTAGAGACATTTTCATTGTCTTTTACAGCAGTAGCCAGACTAAGTTCTAGTTGAGCTTTGGTCCTTCTAATTTTCTCCGTACATAACCTCACAACCTCCTTGTAGTCCTCCTGTGTTGCCCACCCCTTCTTCCAAAGGTCATAAACTCTCTTTTTTCCCCCCCAAGTTCCAGCCAGAGCTCTCTGTTCCACCAGGCCAGTCTTCTTCCCCACCAGCTCATCTTACGGCACATGGAGATGGCCTGCTCCTGTGCCTTTAAGTTTTCCTTCTTGAAGAATGTCCAGCCTTCCTGGACCTGTTTGTCCTTCAGAACTGCCTCCCAAGGGACTCTGTCAACCAGTCTTCTAAACAGGCCAAAGTCTGACATCTGGAAGTCCAGGGTGACAGTTCTGCTGACCCTCCTCCTTGCTTCTCTGAGAATTGAAAACTCCATGATCACTGTGCCCAAGATGACCTCCAACCGTCACATCCCCCACAAGTCCTTCTCTGTTCACAAACAACAGGTCCAGCAGGGTGCCTTCCCTAGTTGGCTCCATCACCAGCTGTGTCAGGAAGGTCTCTTCCACACACTCCAGGAACCTCCTAGACTGTTTCCTCTGTGCTGTATTGTACTCCCAGCAGATATCTGGTAAGTTGAAGTCTCCCACAGAACAAGGGCTAGCGATTGTGAGACTTCTCCCGGCTGCTTGTAGAATATTTCATCTGCCTCTTCATCCTGGTTGGGTGCTCTATAACAGACTCCCACTGTGATACCTGCCCAGTATTTGCCAACTAGTGGGCTGAAAAACTGTTTTTTTGCTAAGAACCTTTAGTTTAAAGATAAAGTAAATGTTAAGTCTAAACCCCAACAAAATAAATATAAATTGAGGATAGGACAAGCCAATGAAGAATGCTGTTAAAGATGAAAGAGAAAATAGTCAGATTGGTTGAAATATTTGGAAGTAGGAAGCCTATTATTGAAACTGAGAAATTAATAAGGTTTTAAAAAAATGTTCTTAGAAGACAATAAGCTGCTTAAAGTCAGGTAAGAAAATAAAAATTCATTCTTTTATTCAATGTTAATTTTAGAGATTAGGGAAGGTCCCATACCTGTGCAGTATGGGTTTTGGAGGGCAGGTGGAAAGAGTGTATCTGAAAAACTTTATCACACCAAGGTATCAAATAGAAATAAATTTAACACACACTAAATGAGGTGTGGTAAATGTTTTTTTCATGCAGGACTCATGAAATTGCTTAACTGCCAACTAATGTCCCTTTATACTCAGCACTGGTGAGGCCCCACCTCAAGTGCTGTGTTCAGT
>RSEF01000002.1:701183-713319 GCA_003993805.1 Himantopus leucocephalus | reverse complement strand
TCTCTACAGCTCCCTGGAAGGAGGGTGTAGCGAGGGGGGGGTCGGTCCTTTTTACCAAGTAACAAATGATAGGATGAGAGGAAACACACTCAATTTGCACCAGGGGAGGTTTAGATAGGCTATTAGGAAAAATTCCTTAACCCAAAGGTTTATCAAGCATTGGAACAGTCTGCCCGGGGAAGTGGTCAAGTCACCATCCCTGGAGGTATTTAAAAGACGCGTGGACGTGGCACTTAGGGACGTGGTTTAGTGGTGGACTTGGCAGTGTCAGGTTTATGGTTGGACTGGATGATCATCTTAAGGGTCTTTTCCAAGCTAAATGATTCTATGATTCTATACAATGTGCTACCTATTACTGAAATCTCCTTCAGTACCAGAGGGGTAGTAAATAGCAAATGTGATGCCAAAACCATACCAGGACCAGTCCTGGGTATTGGAAGCCAATTGGCACTAACTGTAGTAGAAAATGGGGTTAACAGACGTGTGATATACTGGGGAAGAGTCAATATAGCTTCTGTACAGGAAGGCATGACTGGCCATATTCTTTGAAGAATTAAGCAGGCAACGTTACAAACAAAGTGGTGTTCCCCACACTCACTGCTACCTCTTAAGAAGTAGCTGGGAATCATTACAGTGCTGCATAGCTGCCAAAACAGTTACAGTACTAGGAATTATTAGAGAAGGATCCAAGAACCAAATAAAATGTCATTATGTGTTCACATCCAGAACGGTAGTGTACAGTTCTACTTACCCTGTCGGAAAAAAGATGCAGGTGAGCAGAGACCATACCAGTATTGTATTTACCACTGGGAACTGCTTTGGACACCAGAGTTATAACAGGTCTCAGGAAGATGTTAGACAATTTAATGAAGACTGTGTCCATTAGTAGCTATTAAAGTTGATGGTCTGGACAAAACATCCAGCTCAAAAGTCTCTGAATTCTGAGTGATGAAAGATGAGAGGATATACTAGGATATACAAATATATAAACATAGTTCTTAACAGTTCTTAAACTCTTCTCACAGCATCTGCAACAGGCTTTATCGAAGAGCATATTCTGGGCTGGATGGATATTTATTCTGATTCATTATGGCAGTTCTCATGATCTTCTGTTACGCTCTCCATAGTGTTGACCCCAACGATCAGAAGAAGACGGCTTGTTATGACATAGACGTAGAAGTTGAAGACCCATTAAAGGGACAGATGAGTAGTTTTCTTCTCTCAACAGCTAACCAACAGGAGATTACAGCATTGGACAACAAGGTACTAGCCCAGGAGTAAAGTATCACATGGCATATATACTCATTGTGTACCTTTATGTGGGTTTGGTGTCACGTCAAAGACAGTAATGTTGTGAGACAGGGACGTCTCGGTTGGATGTGCTTCACAGGGATGAATCGGCCACGTGCATTCCCACTTAGGATGTGATCCAGCGCCTGACACAGTTGTTGAGGTGATAGAAGCAGAGTTTCACAGGTAGTGTTATGAGTCCCCTGGCATTCAAGAATCATTTGAACTGTTTGACTATAACATTTTATTGAGAGGCCATGGTGTCTTGCTAAATTGCTATAAGGCAAAGCTAAGAGAATCTCATACTCCAGATGTGTTTTGTGCACGCATGGTTGCAGAACAGTGCTCTGCAGTAGGTGCAAATATGGAAAATGTATGGCAGAAAAATCTCTTGGAGCAGTTTGGCAGACTTGTTTTCAGTGTTACTGAAAGACGATCATGTGCACTTTAAATAATAGTATCTGTCTTACAGCAGTGGTGAGCTCTGCAGGCTGTATTAGGGGTTCATGTCACGGGGACTGTTAGCCAACTTTTGGCACATGTGTAAATGGCTGATTTGACTTGGTAAGGGATAAACAAAAATAGCTTCTCAGAGGAAGGGAAGAAGAAGAGGTGTGACATCATGGACCAGAGATCATTTATGTGACATACAGTCAGGCCCGATTTCTGTTTGATTACCTCTAACAAAAACAAATCTGTTAAACTCTGGTCTTCATGTGATTTTAAAGGGGGTTTGGACACTAGCAGTCCTATGGATTCTGGTAACTGTTGCAGCATCTTTTGTTTTATGGCTCTGGAAAAAGGTCCTTTTCAGCAGGGCAGCTGCTCAGCCAGTTGGTTCCCAGCCTATACAGGCTTGCATGCAGCATCCATAGGATTATTGTGTTTCCAGTCCAGCTCACCTTTTCCCATGTCTGTATCACCTCTTATTTGAGCATTTGCTACAGCAGAGGGCAGGCTGTGATTAGTGAAGTTACCGAGGCCGCTTCTGGGTAGACAGGCATTGACTGCTGCATTGTTATCATCTGTACCGTTTATTGCTATGCTGCCACAGAGTCCTCTAGTGGAAACTCGGGGCATGCCAACAGATTTCTCTCCAGCGTGGATGGCTGCATCATTTTCCCAAATAAGGGATGATTTTAAGTTGACAGCAGCTCTCTTCTGTTAACGTACCATATAGCTGTGCCTACACTAGTGGCCTTGATGGCATAGCCAGATCAGGGGAGGATTATTTTCTCCTGTGTGCCTGGCCACATTAGCTGTTTTGGCAAAATAGATGTATACGTGAAATTAGACAAGGTAAGTTTACAATCTCAAACTGGAATTTCCGAGGAACAGGGTAGCAAAAGTTTGCTTTTCTGTGTGTGTATGTGCAAATGATTCATTAACTGTCCACCCATTGATCATACTTGATTTTGTTATCCAGGATGATTATAGGACGTTGACTTCTCTTTGGAGTCTTCACTCTTCCCCCACTGGTTAATGCTCATTTCTTTCATAATATTTCTGAAGACATGACTCATTTTCTATAAACTTTCCATACTCCTGATTTCTCATTGTTTACACTCCTCTTTGCAGCCATTGTGACTCTTCTAGGCTTTTTCATAAGAAAAAGTCTAAAAGTCACATCTGTTATGTGAGTTCATTTAACGTGGACTTGATCGGGCAATCACTAGAAATTTTAAGGATCACAGCAGGGTATTGAAGATATGATGATGATTAACCGGGGGAATAACTGCTTCTTGCATCAGGCACTGTTTAAAGACATATTTATATAGCACCTTTCCTGAAAAATCCCAGACTTGGCAGAAAGACTAATTATACACAGGAAATTACTACATTGTACAGTGACATGACTTAGCTCTTCAGTATTGTATATAGCATGCAATCCAGTAGTTCAACACAGGAAGCGAAGAAGAATTGTGTACATACTTGTATTACAGAAGTACAGGTGAAACCAAAATGTCATTGCAGGATTGTGGTTAACTCCCTCTTTGTAGGGAAAAAGCCATAGGAACCTGCACAAGTCTGCGGTGTAGAATTGTCACCTTTGTACATTACAAGAAGGACAAAGATGCTAACGGGGCTGACCTCAGGGTCACTGGAGCATGGGAGGAATTAAATAACATCCATGGGAGGAATTAAATAACATCTGCTTTGTTTTTTTCTGTCAGATTCATGAGACAATTGAATCCATAAATCAGTTAAAAATACAACGTGATTTCATGCTGAGTTTCTCCAAAGATCCCAAAGGATACATTCAAGACCTTCTCCGGTCCCAAAGTAGGGATCTTAAGGTGAGCTAAGGTTTGAAGAAGAATGAATAGTGGAACCAGAATGTAAGAATTTTATCTAAATGCATACAGAGTGTAAAGCTAAAACATCCAGGATAGAAAATTGGTGGAAGACAGACAATGAGTGGAATACTGCAATGCCGGAGCAGAGAGCATGCAGGAAAGACAGTTTAGGCTGTATTCCACTTCCGGTGGAATAGCGGTGCTTAATGGGGGTGGTAGGTGAATTTGTGGTTGGGCAGTAGCATCGAAGTGCAGGGCTGTGTTGGTGTACTCCATAAAATTAAAGCTATATAAAACTCAGCAGGAGCATCCTATAGTACAATAACACAGTTTGGTGTTTTGTTAGTTCATAATTTAATCTTATTTAAAAAATAGCCAGAATAAATATCAGCTGCCTTTGAGCTCAGCTTTGAGGTACCCAGGAATAATTTGTTCCTCATAAAGTTTCACACTTTGTGTCTTTAACTCAGATGGCTCAGAACCAGTTGTATTAATGAATCCATGAAATTATTTTAATAAAATCGTTTCAAATATAAATGTCCAGTTTGTAGTCAGTAGCCTTCCAAAAATCTACTGTTAAGATTATGATCATTATTATTTATATTGTATTCAAAAGGGGACAGGCATCTGAAAGAATGTTTAAACAAAGCAGCCTTTAGCTTGAAGAGCTTACAAACTAAGGTGTTGTGGAGCTTCTCTAGCTGCATACATAGAACAGTTTTTCAGTGTTCTCCCCGACCGATGAGCAATTCCATAAGGGCCTTTTCTATAATGTACTGCCCTGCTGGCATCAGAATTGTGATTGCATAATACTACTCTGCAAAAGATGCTAATAATTTTACATTTACACTTGATTCTGTGATGCTGGAGACTTAGTCATCAGAATTTTATTTTTTTATGTAGTATCAATAGAGTGATGTGGGTTGGAAGGGACCTTCAAAGGTTATCTAGTCCAACTCCCCTGCTGTGGGCAGGGACATCTTCCACTACATCAGGTTCCTCAAAGCCCCGTCCAGCCTGACCTTTAACACTTCCAGGGATGGGGCAGCCACAACTTCTCTGGGAAACCTGGGCCAGTGTTTCACCAACCGCATTGTAAAAAAACCTATTCCTTATATCTAATCTAAACCTACCCTCTTTGTTGATCAACTTAGCCTTCTCCATATTGGTTGCCACCAATTCTTCTGTCTTATTTACAGGGGGTGGGTATGTACATTTTCTTTAATCTTCCTTTTCTGGCCAATGTACCTGTAAAAGCCCTTCTTATTACTCTTTGCATCCCTTGCCAAAATCCTCTCCAGCTGTGCCTTAGCTTTCCTGAGCCCATCCCTACACATCTGGGCAGCATCCCTATATTCTTCCCAAGATACATGTCTCTGTTTTCACTTCCTGTGCATTTCCTTCTTACAAGTTAGTTTGATCAGGAGGTCCTTACTGAGCCATGCCGCTCTCCTGCCTTCCTTGCCCAGTTTCTTACACATGGGAATTTAGAGGTCTTTCACCCTAAGAAAAATGTCCTTAAAGAGCTGCCCGCTTTGTTCAGCTCCTCTGTCCCTAAGGGCAGTTTTTCAGGTGGTTCAATCCACTAATTCCTTACACAACTTGTTTTTTCAAATCTTGCTTTCCTGGCAGTTGCATAGAGACTGAAAAATCAGCTCAGGCCTTTGGCCATTTTGGAATTACTAGGGTTTTCTGTTCCTTGCATTTCAATAGAGTTATTTTCCCTTAGTGCTTTCCCCATCAGAACTTTCCTTGAAATCAAGGTAAGATATGCTTTCAGATAAGGGCAGCACTGATACAGAGCTGTGCTTCAGACTGATGTGAATGCCTTAACAATTTCAAGCTGTTGCCTTGTGTATGGGTAACTCCTGAACTTCTTTGGACACACAGGCTAATAAAATATACAGTGCCAGGGAACTTCTCCTGGGCACTGGAACTAAACTGTCTGTGCTGATAAATTATTAGAGATTGTGGCACTTAGCCTGGGCAGCTACTGGTGTCCAGAATTATTCCTTGGCACAGCTGAGGAGCAGAGGTTAGGAGCTGTTCACAGTTCACAGTTCACAGTTAGTATGCGACCATCTTGGTCTGGTGGAAAGCACACATGCCATTCATTGTTGATTTGCCTTGGGCTTAGAGAACAGTCCTGAACATTTTTAATGTGAATAAATCTTAATTCTAGGTAAATCTGAATGTTTTGCTACATGGTAGAAGAGCTATAGGGAAAAATGTTTTTATTTTTGTCACAGGTGATGACTGATGTAGTTGGAAACCCAGAGGAAGAACGCAGAGCTGAATTTTATCACGAGCCATGGTCTCAAGAGGCTGTGAGCAGATACTTCTACTGCAAGGTATGAAGGAATTATCCACACTGCTGGCTTATAAATGAATCTTCCTGCCACTGAACAATTGAATCTGCTTGAACTGTACAGTTTCTCTTTTTCTTTCAGATCCAGCAGCGCCGGCAGGAACTGGAACAATCTCTGGGAGTGCGCAACACATAAGTACTGCTCACAAGATCCCATTGGCATCATGACCACCAAACCAGTGGACTTTTCAGTGTTACTTAGCTCACTGTTACACATGGACTTGCTTCCTGACTGGATGAGAATGCACCATCAACACACCAGTCAGAACACCAGCTTTAGAGTGACCCTTGAAAATCGTGCCCATGGGGGGGTGTCTCAAACCATTCCAGGCCAGAGGAAGCACCGTACAAGCGTCAGTGTTAAAGAAGATTAAAGGTTCATTCATCAACGTGCACCATTAAGTTTTAGTGGAAAGTTCAGACACTACACAGCAAATCCTTATGGGCTATGCATAGAATCATGGGTGATATTGATGGGGAGGTGGAGATGGATGTTATAGGAGACTACAGATTTAGAGAAATAAATGCAGTTCTCATCCTATGCTACGTAAGAGTCTCAAATAGTAACTTCTCTGGAATTAGACAAGGTAGTCTTTCTTATGGCTGTGGAATGCTTTATATTCCTGAGTAGAGTTTTTATTCCAGCTGGAGCAGTGCAAGAAGCCATCTCGCCATGTGAAAGAACAAACTAGGAGGATTTTCATTCCTGGAATGAAGAGCCCCTCACGAAGAAAGTAGTACAGTCAGGACATATCTTCTGCAAACTCTAATACTTCCTCTTTCCTTGCCCCTGCAGTGAAAGGTAGACTGAATTACGTACCACTAGATGGGCATGATCAATGTGCTGTACTGAGCGGAAGGGAATTATCCCCAGGATAAGAGCTTCTTAGGCATCCTTAATATCAGCGGTGTTAACAAAGCTGAGGTCGAAGCAAGAAATGAGGCATTCTGAGAAAATGAAAATAACTTAATGGTGCTTTGCTAATACCTGCCTTGAAAAGAGCAGATACTAACAATAAGCATGTATGTAAAATACGAGATTTCTTAAATGTTTCTCTGTGTGCCAGTAGGGATCAGCACTGAGAAGAACTTCCCTAATTGTTAAGTTGGTGCAGAATCCAAGAAGCTTAACTTCATATAAAGTGGCAGTTTTCTCTTTACTTAAAGATGTTAACTGAGTCCCTGGATCGGTCTCACATTTTGGTCATAGGTGAACTGCCTCTTACTCTGAATTATTTGGTTCCCCATACGTGATACGTACTAGTTATACAGGAGGCTGTTGAGCTGTAAAGCACTATCAGCCTTAAATAGCACAGAGAACGTATCCCTTGGAAACCATCTTCTTTGTAAATGTATGACAAATTCAGAGTATGGGAATCTACACCATATTTGCTTGGAAGCAGGGACATCTTCGTTAACTCCTTCCCCTCTCATTTTTTGTAGTGCATAGACTAGTTTGTAATTAATGGCCCAACATGATTTCTAGTCCAAAAAGCAGCTGCCAAAGTATAACTCTCTGTCCAGATGACGTGGCATTCAAAATCCTCTTACAGGTTACTCCTTTTCACCTCCTTTCTTTCACGTTCTTGGAAAGAGAATCAAATTCCCATGTGGTGCAGAAGGGAGGCAACTCTTCTCGATAATGCGTTTTGCTGTGGTATTGTCCTTTTCTCTTCTCTTCCCTTTGCTAATTCCTTTCTCAGTTGAACTTAAAAGTTTCTTCTGTCCAGTCACAGAAGAAATAGTCTTCTTTTCCACTCCTTTATTTAATACCTCTGCTTTCACATTAATATTGTCATAGCTTTTACTCTGTCCATTGTGTTCAGAGATGTCTTGGAAAATTTACATTTGATTGCAGTCATGTGATGGCAGTACTGTCATGCAAAACCATTGGTGTAAGAAAAATCGTAGCTGTACCTGTTTGCCTGAGACCTTTTACTGGGAATGGCTTCATTTGGAACTCTTTTATGTTGAAACTTTTTTTTTACAGTGAAATCCTGCAGTCTTAAACTGACTATAGTGAGGGGCTGTGAGGCTGCCAGACAGTGAATGACTTGGAATCTTATTTACTTTAGGACTCCACTAATTGGACTACAAGCAAGCATTAGGAGGGAGAACAGTGGGGGTCATCTGCTACTGTGCTTCCATATTTATTACGCTGCTGTGTCAGTTGTGTGCATGCTGTCCAGTGTAAAAAACTCTTTTCTGTATGTGGTAAACAGAGCAGCTACATTCAGGGGATGCATTCAGTCTTCAGGAATAAGAAATGCAGAGGAAGATATGCAAGGATGCAAGAAGGGCATGGGACTGGGGTAGATGCCTGCAGGATGTCTGCCAGGGAATGAATTCGGGTTTTTGAGAACTTTCCCATTGAAGTGGCAAATATTTGTACAGAGAAATTTCAGTCATGTGCCACAGCTGGCAACATAACGGAGTCCAGCCTGCTTTTAGAACGTCTCTGTAGAATAAATTGGATGGATCCGTTTCTAAGTCTCTTTCAGAGCAAATTAACAAAACCAGTGTTCACAGCCATCACTGGAAGGTCAATCTGTGTTAAGCGCCAACACTATACTGAAGTGTGTGTACGCGTGTGCACACACATGAGTCAGCCACTGTAGAGGGCACTGAAGATGGCAATCCAAAATCTAAATTCTTATATCCCACTGTCCATATTCCTACTGTACATAAAAAGACTGGTCATCAACAGTGAGTCTTGGGAATGGCTGTCGGTTGTCTTTCCTTTGGTTAAACTGGGATTTGGGATTTTGATGTTTTTTTCCTGTGTTCAGAAGCATTTCAGGCCTTTTACTGAAGGGACAGAGAAAGGAAATTTTGTCCTCTGTTCCAGGAGTGTAGCCAGGAGCTTGCTTGTTTGCAAAAAAGAGACATTATGTTTGAAGGGAAATAGTGGAGCCATACTGGGAGGAACTGGACCAAATGCTGCTTGGGCACACGAAAATGAAAGGCAGTGGTACTGAACAGGCATGTAATTGTGGCAGATTGTGAATGGTAAATTCATTTTAAGTTCAGGATGGTTGTCTTTGTGTGTGCATAAAAGATGACAAGAAGATGTTTTGGTGTCTTCAGTTGCTGCCACAGTACAATACAGATCTGTGCATACTGCAGAAAAAACATTCTGTGCATAGAAGTAGTTAATGTATAGATGATAATATAGATTTTTAGAAAATATAGCATCAAACTAGGAAAGGGATAAAACAGAATTCTGGAGTACCAATAGGAGGGAAATATATCTTGGAGCTGAAGTGTTGACAGGTCTGAAACACCCTTTCTAGTCCTTTGTGCTTAAGACCAAGTGTTCCTTCGAAATTAAGGGGAAAACAAATGTTTGATTACGGAATAGGGAGAAGAACACAGCAGTGGAAAACAAAAGGATGGAGCAGAGTGCCACTGGAGTGCCAGTAAGATGTCACACAGGATAATGTGCAGAATACTGTTGGGAATAGCACAGTCCACGTGAGTCGGTATGCTTTGTGTGCGCGTGTGTATGTATACATGTAGAGAGCACACAGGAGAGAGCTGGTCTCAACTTGTACGTAGCCTGGGAAATGGGCGTGCGGGACAGGACCAAATGTTCTGCCAATAACTTTGAGACACATTGTCAAAACATTTTTCACTGTTACCGACAGGGATTCAGCTGTTGGACTTAGCAGTGTTGGTAGTTGTAGTGCAGACACTGTTTTAGCTGGCAGGTTTTTTTACACCACATTGTTTAGAGTTTATCCTGTGGAAGCTGAGTGAAAATGTTAGTGCATATATCAATATCGGTGCATATCCTAGGGCTCCTAATTTTGCCAAAATGCTAGTCAGGTATTGAGGTTTTTTTGGCCTGTTTTTGTGTTGAGAACCCTTTTATGGCAGTGCAAAAAGAAAGCTTTTTTTCCCTGAAGAGAGGTCTCCTTTCTGTAACTGCTCTGTTGTTTAATAGGATATATCTGTTCTGCCAGATCCTGTATGATAAACACCTTTTCCAATCTCATTGAAGAGAGGAACTCCATTAAAAAAATACAACTGTGGGTTTGTGAGAGTGAGCAAATACATTTATAAAGTGCAGGGGGGGAAGACAGAGAGAGAGGGTGAGAGGAGACTCCCTCTACTCTGTAGCCACCATATCTTCATTGTATGATGCCAAGTGATTCGTAGAAAAGCTTTTAACAATAAATACTTTGTTTCTTTGTATCTCTTGCACTACCTTATGTGTCTTAGCAAAGACAGGGACATCTGGTTTCTTTCTGCTCCTGGTAATGTTCTTGGGTGTTTGGATCTCTGTTCACTTGTCTGTGCACACACACGCACGCAGGGGCACACATATACACATTTTAATGGGGCTTGACAAAGGTGAGAACTTTAGATCTTTCTTAGGTGAATTTGTTTCTGCACCGGATTCCATCTTCAGCCATTTTCATACAGAGTAAGTGAGAAGTCCTTACCGCTGGAGAGGTCTGGCTCCTCCCCAGGTCAGGTGCTTGGTCATTTGGAGTGCATCTGTCATTATCACTATTAGTTATAGTCAACAAAAAAAGATGCAGCTGGGGCTAGAGCTCGGATGCTGAGAGGTGTCGTAGGAATTACACAGCTGCTATCTAGACCATGGTAGGAATTATGCAGATGCCACCTCAAAAGGGCTCGTCCTTAGGTTCTGCTTTAATAAAAGAATCAGAGTTTCTTCTTCCACGATGTTTAATGTGCTATAGTAGTTACAGCTCAAGCTGGGTGCCTCTGCAGAGGGACCACACCTGTCAATCCTTACTGCATTTTATAGTCTCCATAGGTTGCTTGGTTTCCTGATGGCACTTATGCTCATGCAATCCTGTTTGCGAAGTCTGGGGTCTTTGCTGCTTCTGGTTTGCTCCAGCAGCCTCCAGGCACCCTTTTTGGCTGTGTCTTGAGACATTTCCTTGTCTTTTGTTACAGCATATCCTGTAGTTAAGGATTTAGTTATACTTCCTTATCTACTGGTTCCATTTCCTTAGATAAAAACAAAGGTTAAAGTACAATTCACGTAGCTTGAGGCTTCATTTAGTTCAGTCACTAGTTCTAAGCTCTGGCACAAATTAGTCTCTCACTCCAGAGGAGCCTGGAGTAAGCTGTGCAAACAGCTAGCAGCCTTCCAACAGAGGTACTATACAGCAAATCATACTGCAAACCTTCGTCAGGATGAGCAAGCTGCAATTCACCAGTTCGGTGAAGAAGGTTTTGTTTCTGGGTTAAGGTTTCTTAACCCCACAGACTGTCAAGAGAGAATGATGTAAAGGAGTAGGGTGGGTGAAGAGTAGGAAGAGAGGAGGAAAGAAAGAGGAAAGGAAGACCTAGAATTGCTTCAGCAACTCAGTGAAAGGGAAAGCAGAAGTAGTAATCTTTAATCTGAGAAGAAAGCAAACAGACTTGGAAAAATAATTCCTAAATGTCTATATGGATGTGCCATCTAGTGTGGGGAAAGTTCTATATGGAAGGCTGACAAGGAAATCTCAGCAGCTGAGATTAACAAAAGTTAATTTTGCCTTTGAAAAAATGAGTCTCTGCACACTTCCTAATGGAGAAGGAAAAGCAAGGAGCAATAACAGCAATCATCTTGTAACAACAGTCCCATACATTTTATCCCTTTCCTTTTGGAGCAGCAACAGGCTGTTTGTCCAGGATTTTGAGAGGAGGAATATAGATTTTTTTTTTTTTTTTTTTTTTTCCTNTATTGTTCCTGTCTTGCTCTCTCTGCTCCCCATCCCTACCCCATTCCCATCACTATTTTGCTCTCTCATTTTTTTCTTTTCTTTTTAAAAACTTCACTGTGCCTTTTCTTTCACTCCATCATTCCTGTCTTACGTCCCATTTTTGAGGCCATGGACGTGACATCAGGAGTGATATGTTGTCATAAACAGGTCATCCGGCCCACTGATGTTTTTAGCTTCTCCATCTCTTTGTCCCAATCTACATCTCCGTATCAACCCCTCTGCCCTGTTCTCTGTCCTACTTCTTCTCTGTGTATGTCCCACTCCTTGTCCCCATCTTTATCCTTCCTCTCCTTTTTCTCTGTCCTTTTGTTCTGCTCCCTGACCCTATTGCTTCCTCCACCTTACAGTTTTTAAGAAGAAAACGACGGGGTTTGGTAAAGCCGCCCCCCCGCCCCCGGCGCCGCTCGGGCCCGGCCGCAGCTGCCGGTCGCCCC
>RSEF01000002.1:678806-701083 GCA_003993805.1 Himantopus leucocephalus | reverse complement strand
GGGGTGACTCCATGGCCTTTAAGGTCCCTTCAACCCAAACCATTGGGTGACTCTGTGATTCTATGCAGCTGGCTGTACCAGCGTGCCTTTCCCTTCCCATCCGACTGACGCTGCCGCCTGGCACTGGTTGAGCCCATCTCCTCTCTCCGCAGGCTGAAGACCATCAACCTGGTGATCCGCAGCACTCAGGGGGCAGAGGAGCTGGTCAAGAAGTACGAGGACCAGCTGAAGGACGTGCAGACCGTGCCGGCTGACCTTAAGGAGCTGGAGGCCAGCAAAGCCGAGCTGAAGGTAAGGGCTGTGGTGGCACCGTGCCGGGCGGGAGCCGGTGGGTGCCGGGGCCGGGGCTGACCCCCGCTGTGTCTGCCGCAGCGGCTGCGCGCCCAGGCAGAGGGGCACCAGCCCTTCTTCAGCACGCTGGAGACCGACCTGAGCAAGGCCAAGGATGTCAACGAGCGGATGGTCAGGGGCCACAGTGAGCGCGACGTAGACCTGGACCGGTACCGGGAGCGAGTCCAGCAGCTGCTGGAGCGCTGGCAGGCCATCCTCGCCCAGACCGACCTGCGCCAGCGCGAGCTGGACCAGCTGGGCCGCCAGCTGCGGTACTACCGCGAGAGCTGCGATGGGCTGCTCCAATGGATCCAGGACGCCAAGCAGCGGCAGGAGAAAATCCAAGCGGTGCCCATCACCGACAGCCAGACCGTGCGGGAGCAGCTGCTGCAGGAGAAGGTAGCGCCGGTGGTGCGGCGAGCGGGGCCGCTGCGCTCGGCCATCCCTTGCTGTGGCGGGGTGGCCACGGGGCGGCTGAGCTTACCCCGGCGTGTTTCCCCAGAAACTGCTGGAGGAGTGTGACCGCAACAAGGAGAAGGTGGAAGAGTGCCAGCGCTACGCCAAGCAGTACATCGACGCCATCAAGGTGCGCTGCGGGCACAGGGGTGCCGGGGCAGATGGGGGCTGGGGAGGGGGGCAGGCGGCCCCGAAGGGGCTGGGGGGCTCGCTGTGGATGCTGGCCAGCGAGCTGAGGACCCCTCTCGCCGGCAGGACTACGAGCTGCAGCTGGTGACCTTCAAGGCACAGGTGGAGCCGATGGCCTCTCCGGCCAAGAAGCCCAAAGTGCAGTCTGCGTCCGACAGCATCATCCAGGAGGTGAGGGGGGGCCCGCAGTCCCGGCGCAGCTCCTTCCCCAGGAGCGGAGGGCTGCTGCCCTTTGCCCAGAGGGGTGGGCACGGCGGGGCTGGCGTGCAGGCTCGCCGCCGTCCGGCCCTGCCGCTGCCAGGGTGCCAGGCAGCTGGGCTTGACTTTTGCTGTCTGCTGCAGTATGTGGACCTGCGGACGCGGTACAGCGAGCTGACCACACTCACGAGCCAGTACATTAAGTTCATCACGGAGACGCTGCGGCGGCTGGAGGAGGAGGAGGTAGGGCAGCGGCACGTGGGCGTGCGGGGCAGCATGACTCCGGCTGCATTCTCTCTCCTGCATAACAACGGGCAACGTGGTTCATGATGACTGCCGGCCCCCCCCATCACTAACGCTGGCCCACGGCCGCTAACCCCGCTCTGATCTGGGCTCCGGGGACCAAAGCTGCTGGCTCTGGGCGCAGTGGGTCACCGAGCCGAGGGGGCCGGCACGCACAGCCGACTCCGGGCACCGCCGGGCTCTGGCGTGACTGGTGGTAGAAGGCACTTCCCAGATACACGTAGCGCAGTCAGCATCTGCCTTCCGCATGACTGCTGTGCTCGGGCGCCGCGGGGCCGCGGCCCTCGGGTGTTCTGTCTTGGTAACCTCTCTAACTCTTGGTTTCTGCCCTTGGAAGTCGAGCCGCTTTGCCAGTGCTTTGTCTTGGGGGATGTTTGTGTTGGTGGGGAATCTAATGGAGGGTAAAAAACCAGGATGACTCTGGCATCCCTGCACCAGGTACTCACTCTGCGCATGTCTCCCTCCCCACGGCACCCCTCTGCCTCACCCCATGGCCGCCAGCAACCTGCGCTCCCCCCCTGCCCGCTGCACACATCCCCCTCCGGAGAACCCCAACACTCCTCACACTCCGTTTCTGCTGCTCCCGGGCCCTCACCGCGCCGTTGGGGTGTCGCGAGGGGGCCCAGTCCCGTGGCGCGGGGGTCCGGCTCACCCGCATGCGCGCTGCCTGAGCCGGGGTGCTGCCTTGCTCATGGTGCATGCGGCATGAGCACTCCGCAGCACGGCCCCGTGCCACGCATGAGGTGTGCCAGCCCTTCGGCAGGTGGCTGGCCGGCCAAGTTGCCTGGAGTGGGCCAGCAAGGGGGGGATTTGGGCCAGCTGGGGCAGCACAGGCCAGAGCTTGGGTTGCTCTCCATGTCGTCGAGGTTTTCCTGGCAGGGAAAGCTCTGCTCACACCTCCCACACCACCCGCTCCCCTCCGTCCTGCTCTCCCCGGTGCTCCGGCTGGGTCTGTCGTTTCCCCGAGGTGATGGCTCTCTGCGCCGACCCCTCTCGCATGGGGAGCCCTGGCGAGCACGGCTCCCCTCCGCGGGGCTCTCCCTCCCCGGCAGGCAGTGGGCATGGTGCTGGTGTGCAAGCTGCTCGCATCCGTCTCCATGGCCTGGGGCTTTGCTCGCGCTCCATCCCTTCTCTGTGGTTCGTGGGCCATCTCGCTTCCTGCACCGCTCTCTCGGTCCTGTCGCCTGTCCACCCGCGCTGTGCTGAGTGCGACACGGTACTCGTGTGTCCCATGTCTGCCACACGTCTTCTGGAAGCTGGCGTCACCGCCTCCAGCTCGTGGGGAGGCCCAGGGAGCCGAAGCCATTCCATGCACATCCTCCACCCCTCCGCCCTGGACCGTCCCGTCTCTCGGTGGTGCGTGGTTGTGGCTGGTGTTGACGCCATGGCTCGGTCGCATCCCTTGTGATCTCTCTCTCTCTCTCCCCTCTCTGTTTTCTCTGCACCCTCTTTCCCCTCCAGAAAGCCGCCGAGAAGCTGAAGGAGGAGGAGAGGCAGCGGCTGGCGGAGGTGGAGGCCCAGCTGGAGAAGCAGCGGCAGCTGGCCGAGGCCCACGCCAAAGCCAAGGCGCAGGCGGAGGCGGAGGCGCGGGAGCTGCAGCTCCGCATGCAGGAGGAGGTCACCCGGCGGGAGGTGGTGGCCGTGGACGCCGAGCAGCAGAAGCAGAACATCCAGCAGGAGCTGATGCAGCTGCGGCAGAACTCCGACCACCAGATCAAGTCCAAGGTCAAGCTCATCGAGGAGGCCGAGTACAACCGCAAGAAGGTGGAAGAGGAGATCCGCCTCATCCGCCTCCAGCTGGAGAGCACCGAGAAGCAGCGGGCAGGCGCCGAGACGGAGCTGCGGGAGCTGCGGGCACGTGCCGAGGATGCCGAGCGGCAGAAGAGGCAGGCGCAGGAGGAGGCTGAGCGCCTGCGCCGGCAGGTGAAGGAGGAGAGCCAGAAGAAGCGGGAGGCGGAGGAAGAGCTGAAGCGCAAGGTGCAGGCAGAGCGGGAGGCGGCGCGGGAGAAGCAGAAGGCGGTGGCGGACCTGGAGGAGCTGCGGCTGCAGGCGGAGGAGGCCGACCGGCGGATGCGGCAGGCGGAGGCCGAGAAGGAGCGGCAGATCCAGGTGGCCCAGGAGGTGGCCCAGCGGAGCGCTGAGGCCGAGCTGCAGAGCAAGCGGCTGTCCTTCGCCGAGAAGACGGCGCAGCTGGAGCTGTCGCTGCAGCAGGAGCACATGGCGGTGGCCCAGCTGCAGGAGGAGGCCGAGCGGCTGAAGAGGCAGCAGCAGGAGGCCGAGCAGTCGCGGGAAGAGGCGGAGAAGGAGCTGGAGCACTGGCGGCAGAAGGCCAACGAGGCGCTGCGGCTGCGGCTGCAGGCAGAGGAGGTGGCCCACAAGAAGGCGTTGGCGCAGGAGGAGGCAGAGAAGCAGAAGGAGGATGCGGAGCGGGAGGCCCGCAAGCGCGCCAAGGCGGAGGAGGCGGCCCTGCGGCAGAAGGATCTGGCCGAGGAGGAGCTGGAGAAGCAGCGGGAGCTGGCGGAGGGCACGGCCCAGCAGAAGCTGGCGGCGGAGCAGGAGCTGATCCGGCTGAAGGCAGAGATGGAGAACGGGGAGCAGCAGCGCCTGCTCCTGGAGGAGGAGCAGTCCCGGCTGAAGGAGGAGGTGAGCGAGGCCATCCAGAAGAGGAAGGAGCTGGAGGAGGAGCTGGCCAAGCTGCGGGCCGAGATGGAGGTCCTGCTGGAGAGCAAGGCCAGGACGGAGGAGGAGTCGCGCTCCACCAGCGAGAAGTCCAAGCAGCGGCTGGAGGCCGAGGCCAGCAAGCTGCGGGAGCTGGCCGAGGAGGCGGCCCGGCTGCGGGCCCTCTCCGAGGAGGCCAAGCGGCAGCGGCAGCTGGCGGAGGAGGAGGCCGGCCGGCAGCGGGCCGAGGCCGAGCGCATCCTGAAGGAGAAGCTGGCGGCCATCAACGAGGCCTCGCGGCTGAAGGCGGAGGCGGAGATCGCCCTGAAGGAGAAGGAGGCGGAGAACGAGCGGCTGCGGCGGCTGGCAGAGGACGAGGCCTACCAGCGCAAGCTGCTGGAGGAGCAGGCGGCCCAGCACAAGCAGGACATCGAGGAGAAGATCGCCCTGCTGAAGCGCTCCTCGGAGAGCGAGCTGGAGCGGCAGAAGGGGCTGGTGGAGGACACCCTGCGGCAGCGGCGGCAGGTGGAGGAGGAGATCCGCGCCCTGAAGGCCAGCTTCGAGAAGGCCTCGGCGGGCAAGAGCGAGCTGGAGCGGGAGCTGAGCCGCATCCGCGGGGAGGCGGAGGAGGTGCAGCGCAGCCGGGAGCAGGCGGAGCGGGAGGCCGGCCGGCAGCGGGCACTGGCGCTGGAGGAGGAGACCCGCCGGCGGGAGGCTGAGGAGAAGGTGCAGGCCATCCTGGTGGCCGAGGAGGAGGCCGGGCGGCAGCGGCGGCTGGCCCTGGAGGAGGTGGAGCGGCTGAAGGCCATGGTGGAGGAGGCCCGGCGGCAGAAGGAGCTGGCGGAGCGGGAGTCGGAGCGGCAGATCCAGCTGGCGCGGGAGGCGGCGCAGAAGCGGCTGGCGGCGGAGGAGAAGGCCCACCTGGCCGCCGTGCAGCAGAAGGAGCAGGAGCTGCTGCAGACGCGGCAGCAGGAGCAGAGCCTCCTGGAGCGGCTGCGGGAGGAGGCCGAGCGGGCCCGGCGGGCGGCCGAGGAGGCCGAGTTCGCCCGCAGCAAGGCTGAGCAGGAGGCCAGCCTCTCCCGGCAGCGGGTGGAGGAGGCCGAGCGGCTGAAGCAGCGGGCGGAGGAGGAGGCGCAGGCGCAGGCGCAGGCGCAGGCGGACGCAGAGAAGCTGCGGAAGGAGGCCGAGCTGGAGGCGGCCAAGCGGGCGCAGGCGGAGCAGGCGGCCCTGCGGCAGAAGCAGCTGGCGGACGCTGAGATGGAGAAGCACAAGAAGTTCGCTGAGCAGACGCTGCGGCAGAAGGCGCAGGTGGAGCAGGAGCTCACCAAGGTGAAGCTGCAGCTGGATGAGACAGACCACCAGAAGGGCATTCTGGACGAGGAGCTGCAGCGGCTGAAGGAGGAGGTGACCGACGCCGTCCGGCAGAAGGCCCAGGTGGAGGAGGAGCTCTTCAAGGTCCGGGTGCAGATGGAGGAGCTGGCGAAGCTAAAGAGCCGGATCGAGGAGGAGAACAAGGTGCTGATCCTCAAGGACAAGGACAATACGCAGAAGTTCCTGGCAGAGGAGGCCGAGAAGATGAAGCATGTGGCGGAGGAGGTTGCCCGGCTCAGCGTGGAGGCCCAGGAGGCCGCCCGCATGCGGAAGCTGGCCGAGGATGACCTGGCACAGCAGCGGGCGCTGGCGGAGAAGATGCTGAAGGAGAAGATGCAGGCGGTGCAGGAGGCCACGCGGCTGAAGGCCGAGGCAGAGATGCTGCAGAAGCAGAAGGACCTGGCGCAGGAGCACGCCAAGCGGCTGCAGGAGGACAAGGAGCAGATGCAGCAGCGCCTGGCCGAGGAGACCGAGGGTTTCCAGAAAACCCTGGAGGCTGAGCGCCGGCGGCAGCTGGAGATCACGGCCGAGGCCGAGCGCCTCAAGCTGCATGTGGCGGAGATGAGCATGGCCCAGGCCAAGGCCGAAGAGGAAGCCAAGCGGTTCAAGAAGCAGGCGGAGGAGATCAGCGGGAGGCTGCACGAGACCGAGCTGGCCACGCAGGAGAAGATGACGCTGGTGCACACTCTGGAGATCCAGCGGCACCAGAGCGACCAGGACGCCGAGAAGCTGCGGAGGGCCATCGCTGACCTGGAGCAGGAGAAGGAGAAGCTGAAGCAGGAGGCGGCGTTGCTGCAGCAGAAGGCGGAGGAGGTACTGGGCTACGGGTCCCCCTTAGCGGTGGTGGTACGCAGGGAGGCTTTCCCTCTCCCCAGCTGCCCCGCGCCGTGTCCCGGCACAGCCGGCATGTGGGCGGCTGGCAGGGCTCTGGGAGGACCCGGTGTCTGTCCCCCGTGCCAGGGGTCTTGGCGAGTGGCTACTTGTGGGGCAGAACCCCCACATGCGGGTCGAGGGCATGTACAGGGCCATGTGTGGCCAGCCAAACCCAGCAGGGAGGTGTTGAAGTGGGACCTCCCACCCCCTGCCCTCTCCTGCTGCCGGCAGCTCCTGCTACAAAGGGGCGATCCCCACCACAGGGGCTTCTCAGCCCCATGGAGCGTCCTGCCGTATTCCGCTCCGTAGATGGGAGCCCTCCCCAGCTCCCTGACCCCCGCAAAAGAGCTCATGTCTTTTCGCTGCTCGTTCCACCCATGTGTTGTTTGCTGTGGCTCCCTAACCCCTGCTCTGCTCCCTTAGCTCCTAACCTGCACAGCAGAGTGGTTGGGTGACTCTGCACCCCTACCAGCCCAGTGCCACCCCTGCTGCTTGTCCTCCCACCCCAGCCCACCCCTATTGCCCCACCGGTGCTGCCCTCCTGGGCAGACAGTGCCATCTGACCCTGCTGTCCTCTCTCCCACCCCAGATGCAGGTGGCCCAGGAGGCGCAGCTCCGCCAGGAGACACAGCTCCTCCAGCAGACCTTCCTGACGGAGAAGGATGCCCTGCTGCAGAAGGAGAAGTTCATCGAGGAGGAGAAAGCGAAGCTGGAGAAGCTCTTTAAAGATGAGGTGAACAAAGCCCAGAACCTGAAGGCAGAGCAGGAGCGGCAGCAGAAGGAGATGGAGCAGGAGAAGCAGCAGTTGAAAGCCATGCTGGACGAAGCCAAGAAGCATCAGCAAGAAGCAGAGGAAAATGTCCGGCACAAGCAAGAGGAGCTGCAGGAGCTGGAGAGGCAGCGGCAGCAGCAGGAGAAACTCCTGGAAGAGGAGAACAAGAAGCTCAGGGAAAGGCTCGAGCAGATGCAGGAAGAGTACAAGGCCGCCCTGGCCCAGACGCGAGAGATCATGATCCAGACAGATGACCTGCCCCAGGAGGCAACGGTTACGACGACGCAGCTGCTGGATATCAAAGCTGTGCCCAATGGCAGAGATGCTGTGGATGGCTTAGCGCAGAACGGGGAGCCGGAGTTTGCATTTGATGGCATCCGTCAGAAGGTATCTGCAGAGAAGCTGGCTGATGCCGGCATTTTGAGCAAGGAGAACTTAGACAAGTTGACGAAGGGTGTTGTGAGTGTTGCCGAGCTCTCGCAGAGGGAAGACATCAAGAAGTACCTGCAGGGCAAGAGCAGCATTGCCGGTTTGTTAATCAAACCCACCAATCAAAAGATGAGCATCTATGAAGCCATGAAGAAGAAGATGCTCAGCCCAGGCACCGCGCTGGTCCTCCTGGAGGCGCAGGCTGCCTCTGGCTTCATAGTTGACCCTGTGCGAAATGCGAGGCTCTCGGTGAATGAGGCGGTGAGAGAAGGAGTGATTGGGCCAGAACTGCACAATAAGATGCTGTCTGCTGAACGGGCGGTAACCGGCTACAAGGATCCTTACACAGGCGACAAGATTTCCCTCTTCCAGGCCATGACGAAGGACCTCATCGTCAAGGAGCACGGCATCCGCCTCCTCGAGGCGCAGATTGCCACCGGCGGCATCATCGACCCCGTCAACAGCCACCGCCTGCCTGTAGAAGCTGCCTACAAGCGCGGCTACTTTGACGAGGAGATGAACCAGGTCCTGTCTGACCCCACCGACGACACCAAGGGCTTCTTCGACCCCAACACACAGGAGAACCTCACCTACCTGCAGCTCATGGAGCGCTGCGTGACTGACCCGGACACGGGGCTGTGCCTCCTGCCACTCACTGACCAGGCGGCCAAAGCAAGAGAGCTGGTCTACACCGACAAAGAAGCTAAGGACGTCTTTAAGAAGGCCACGGTGACGGCACCGTTTGGCAAGTTCCAAGGGAAAACCATGACCATCTGGGAGCTCATCAACTCTGAATACTTCACTGAGGACCAAAGGCGGGACCTGATCCAGCAGTACAGGACTGGCAAGATCACGGTGGAGAAGATCATTAAGATCATCATCACGGTTGTGGAGGAAAGCGAGAAAAAGAGCCAGATGTGCTTCGAGGGCCTCCGGGCCCCCGTGCCTGCCGCTGAGCTGCTGGAAAGCAAAATCATCAACAAGGATCTCTACAACCAGCTGCACCAGGGCAAGAAGTCTGTGAAGGACGTGGCGGAGATGGAGTCTGTGCGGCAGTACCTGAAGGGCACAGATGCCATTGCTGGCGTCCTTGTGGAGTCGACCGGCCAGAAGCTCACCTTCTACGATGCCCTGAAGAGAAACCTGCTGAAGCCAGAGATCGCCCTGTCCTTGCTGGAAGCACAGGCTGCCACCGGCTACATCATCGACCCCGTGAGGAACAAGCTGTTCTCTGTTGATGAGGCAGTGAAGGCCGAGGTGGTGGGGCCGGAGTTTCACGAGAAGCTGCTGTCTGCAGAGAGGGCGGTGACTGGCTACAAGGATCCCTATACGGGCCAGACGGTTTCCCTCTACCAAGCGCTCAAGAAGGGCCTCATCCCCAGCGATACCGGGGTCCGTCTGCTGGACGTCCAGCTTGCCACTGGAGGCATCGTCGATCCTGTGAACAGCCACCGGCTCCCGCTCGAGGTCGCCTACAAGCGGGGCTACTTGGACCCTGAGATAAATGAGGCTCTGTCCGAGCTCCAAGACAATGCCAAGGCTTTCTATTGTCCCAACACCCAAGAGCACGTCACCTACACCCAGCTGCAGAAGAACTGCCACCGTGACAAGCAGACTGGCTTCTGCCTGCTGCCCCTGTCCGACAAAGCCATCCAGTCACAGCAGGAGGAGGTCTACACAGACAGCCAGGCGAAGGAGTGCTTTGACAAGGCAACCGTAGAGGTCCCAGTGGGCAGCATGAAGGGCCAGACAATGACCATCTGGGAGCTGATCCACTCCGAGTACTTCACGGAGGAGCACCGTCGGGAGCTCCTCCGACAGTACAAGACTGGCAAGGTGACCATTGAGAAGATCATCAAGATCGTGATCACCATCATCGAGGAGGCAGAGACCAAAAAGCAGGAGAGGCTGACGTTCAGCGGTCTCCGGGCACCTGTACCTGCCAGTGAGCTGGTGGAGTCCCGCATCATCAGCAAAGCCCAGTACGAGCAGCTGAAGGAAGGCAAGAAATCAGTGAAGGACCTCTCCGAGACAGATGCGGTGAGGAGATTCCTGCATGGCAGCGACTGCATTGCTGGCGTCTACGTGGAGGCGACCAAGGAGAAGCTGAACATCTACGAGGCCATGAAGAGGAACCTGCTGAGGCCCAGCACCGCCGTGGTTCTCCTGGAGGCCCAGGCAGCGACCGGGTTCTTGATCGACCCTGTGAAGAACCGAAAACTCTATGTCAACGAGGCCGTGAAGGCTGGTGTTGTCGGGCCTGAATTACACGAGAAGCTGCTGTCAGCCGAGAAGGCTGTCACTGGGTACAAGGACCCCTACTCGGGCAACACCATCTCCCTCTTCCAGGCCATGAAGAAAGGACTCATTGTCAAGGAGCACGGCATCCGCCTCCTCGAGGCCCAGATTGCCACCGGCGGCATCATTGACCCCGTCAACAGCCACCGCCTCCCCGTGGAGGTGGCCTACAAGCGCGGCTACTTCGACGAGGAAATGAACCGGACACTCTCCGACCCCACCGATGACACCAAGGGCTTCTTCGACCCCAACACACAAGAGAACCTCACCTACATGCAGCTGAAGGAGAAGTGCATCGAGGATCCTGAGACGGGCCTGTATCTGCTGCCTCTGCGGGAGCCTGAGAAGCCTACAGTGGTGGAGACCACCCAGGTGTACACAGAGGCAGAGACGCGGAAGGTGTTTGAGGAGACGCAGGTGGACATCCCTGTGGGCAGCAGGGCGGGCTCCTCCATGTCGCTGTGGGAGATCATGCACTCAGACCTGCTGCCTGAGGAGCAGCGGAAGCAGCTCATGGAGGAGTTCCAGTCGGGCCGTGTGTCCAAGGAGCGCATGATCATCATCATCATTGAGATCATCGAGAAGACTGAGATCATCAGGCAGCAGAATCTCACATCCTATGACTACGTCCGGCGCCGCATCACGGCCGAGGACCTCTATGAGGCCAAGATCATCTCTCTAGACATCTACAACCTGCTGAAGCAGGGCTCCAAAACCTTCCGGGAGCTCCTGGACGTGGAGACTGTCTGGAAGTACCTCTACGGGTCAGGCTGTGTGGCTGGCATCTACATCCCCTCTTCCAAGCAGAAGCTCAGTATCTACCAGGCGCTGAAGAAGGGGCTGATCAACTCCGAAGTGGCCCGCTCCCTCCTGGAGGCCCAGGCTGCCACCGGTTTCATGATCGACCCCACAAAGAATGAGATGCTGACCGTCGATGAAGCGGTCAGGAAAGGCGTGGTGGGGCCTGAAATCCATGACCGGCTTCTGTCCGCAGAGAGGGCTGTGACCGGTTACAGAGACCCGTACAGTGAACAGAAGATTTCCATCTTCCAGGCCATGAAGAAAGACCTCATTCCCAGCGAAGAGGCCCTCAAGCTCCTGGATGCCCAAATAGCCACTGGTGGCATCATTGACCCGCACCTGGGCTTCCATCTGCCCCTGGAGGTGGCCTACCAGCGGGGCTTCATCAACAAGGACACATACGACATGCTGTCTGAGCCCAGCGAGGTGCGAAGCTACGTGGACCCATCCACGGACGAGAAGCTCAGCTACACGCAGCTCCTGAAGCGGTGCCGGAAGGACGAGAACACCAGGCTCCTCCTGCTCCCACTCTGCGACACGAGGAAGCTCACCTTCCGGGGGCTGCGGAAGCAGATCACCGTGGAGGAGCTGGTCCGTTCGCAGGTGATGGATGAAGCCACCGCCCAGCGCCTCCAGGAAGGCCTCACCTCCGTCGAGGAGGTCTCTAAGAACCTGAAGAAGTTCCTGGAGGGCACCAGCTGCATCGCTGGCGTCTACGTGGACTCCACGAAGGAGCGGCTGTCCGTATACCAGGCCATGAAGAAGGGTATCATCAGGCCAGGCACTGCGTTTGAGCTCCTGGAGGCGCAGGCAGCCACGGGGTACGTGATTGACCCCATCAAGGGCCTCAAGCTGACGGTGGAGGAAGCTGTGCGGATGGGCATTGTGGGCCCTGAGTTCAAGGACAAGCTGCTCTCTGCCGAGAGGGCGGTCACCGGCTACCGGGATCCCTACTCCGGAAAGCTCATCTCCCTCTTCCAGGCCATGAAGAAGGGTCTGATCCTGAAGGACCACGGGATCCGCTTGCTCGAGGCCCAGATTGCAACGGGAGGCATAATCGATCCTGAGGAGAGCCACCGCCTCCCTGTGGAGATTGCCTACAAGAGGGGCCTCTTTGATGAGGAGATGAACGAGATCCTGCTGGATCCCAGCGATGACACCAAGGGCTTCTTCGACCCCAACACAGAGGAGAACCTCACCTACCTGCAGCTCATGGAGCGGTGCATCACTGACCCAGAGACCGGCCTCTGCCTCCTGCCCCTGAAGGAGAAGAAGCGGGAGAGGAAGACCTCCTCCAAGTCCTCCGTCCGCAAGCGCAGGGTGGTGATTGTCGACCCGGAGACAGGCAAGGAGATGTCCGTGTACGAAGCCTACCGCAAGGGCCTCATCGACCACCAGACCTACCTGGAGCTGTCGGAGCAGGAGTGCGAGTGGGAGGAGATCACCACCTCCTCCTCTGATGGCGTGGTGAAGTCAATGATCATTGACAGGCGCTCGGGGCGCCAGTATGACATCGACGATGCCATCGGCAAGGGCCTGATCGACCAGTCAGCCCTGGACCAGTACCGCTCGGGCACCCTCTCCATCACCGAGTTTGCAGACATGCTCTCCGGCAACATGAGCGGCTTCCGGTCGCGGTCGTCCTCCGTGGGATCATCCTCCTCCTACACCGTCAGCCCATCCCCCATGCGAACGCAGATATCCATGTGGAGCGACCCGACTGAGGAGACCGGGCCGGTGGCGGGCATCCTGGACACAGACACCCTAGAGAAGGTGTCCATCACGGAGGCGATGCGCCGCAACCTCGTGGATAACATCACAGGGCAGAGGCTGCTGGAAGCCCAGGCCTGCACCGGGGGCATCATCGACCCCAACACCGGGGACAAGTGCTCTGTCGCCGACGCGGTGAACAAGGGCCTGGTCGACAAAATCATGGTGGACCGCATCAACCTGGCGCAGAAGGCCTTCTATGGCTTCGAGGACCCGCGGACCAAGACGAAGATGTCGGCGGCCCAGGCCCTGAAGAAGGGCTGGCTGTACTATGAGGCCGGGCAGCGCTTCCTGGAGGTGCAGTACCTGACAGGGGGTCTGATCGAGCCCGATGTCGAGGGCCGCGTCTCCTTGGACGAGGCGCTGCAGAAGGGCACCATCGACACGCGCACGGCCCAGAAGCTGCGGGACGTGAACACCTACTCCAAGTATCTCACTTGCCCCAAAACCAAGCTCAAGATCTCCTACAAAGATGCGATGGACCGAAGCATGATCGAGGACGGGACCGGCTTGCGGCTGCTGGAGGCCTCCTCCCAATCCAGCAAGGGCTACTACAGCCCCTACAACGTCAGCAGTGCTGGCTCCACCTCCGGCTCACGGTCGGGCTCCCGGACCGGCTCCCGGTCGGGCTCCAGGCGAGGGAGCTTCGACGCCACCGGCTCTGGCTTCTCCATGACCTTCTCTTCCTCATCCTACTCTTCCTCGAGCTTCGGGCGCAGATACGCCGCAGGTCCGCCAACCGCTGTGGAGGTGGCCGCCCTCGCCTTGTCGCTGCCGAGCGGGAGCTGCGGGCGGGAAGCAAGCGGGGAGCGCCCCGGGCTGCCGGGGTCACCGCTCCCCCTGGCCTGAAACCTGCCAGCCCCTGCCCGGCCAACCCACCGCCTCGCCTGCTCCGCATGTGGCAACGCTGCTGGCTAATCACTAGTATTTTTTTTTTAACTTTTAAACTCCATTCTTCTTCCAAAGCAGTGCCTAAAGTTTAACCAAAAAGACTAGACTAATATATTAATATATACGATTGTTCTGACAGTATTTGTATATTAAGAGATGAGAGAGAAACCACACTACCCTCCCTGACCTGCCGCACCGGGAGCCTGCTGCCGCTCCTGCCCTCTGCAGAGCCGATCCCGCCCGGCTGCTCGGACACCGCGGGGCAGAGCCGGACAACAGTTCCGTCGTTTTGATCTAACCACTTAGCGACTCTTTTGTAATTAACCCTGCCGGCTTCATCCCCCACGCCCCGAAGGAGGAGATGACCCTGTCCCCGTGGCACACTGCAGCTGGCATGCCGGCGGGACGGAGGAGGACATCGCAGGCTCCCTGCCGCTCGGCACTGGACAGCCAGATCCTCCGCACTGGCCCCGTCGCTGTCACCTGCANACCCCGAAGGAGGAGACGACCCTGTCCCCGTGGCACACTGCAGCTGGCGTGCCGGCGGGACGGAGGAGGACATCGCAGGCTCCCCGCCGCTCGGCACCGGACAGCCAGATCCTCCGCACTGGCCCCGTCGCTGTCACCTGCACCCTTTCCAGCCACCCCAGCGCGGCACGGCGAGGAGGGGGCTCCGCACCCCGGCTCCCCGGCTGCCCCAGCTCCCTGGCTTGGCCTCCCGGCACATCACCGCGCTGCGGAGCTGGTGCCCCGACCGTAAGTGCGCGCTGGCGCTCCCCGGTGCTTCCGCGCCATGCGGAGGGACCTGCCTCTGCTCCGCTGCTTCGCCCGCCGAGGGGCTTCACTGCGTGTCCGCCTCCGCCAGCCCGTCCACCCGCTGGGATGCTCCTGCCACGCTTGGCTCTCCCTGCCGGCGTGGCTGGTGCCGCCGCTCGCCGGCGGCCGCGCCTGCCGCTGCCTGTCTGTCTGTCTGTCTCTCTGTGTATCTGGGAAGTGCTCCGCATAAGGTTGATTTCTTAACGCTGACGTGGCTTAATGAATTGACAGGCCTCCGCCAGAGCCCGCGCCCGAGCTCGGCAGAGCCGGCGCTGCCAAAGCTTCCTGCGCCCAGACCCAGCCGCTGCCCAGCCGTGCCCCCACCCTCACCACGGGGGTTCTCCGGACCCTTCCAAGCGCAGAGGCCACGGGATCCCCGGTGCCCAGGGAGGGTTGTGGGATGCTGCGGCAGCCCGGCGTGCTCTCTTGTTAGAAAAAAAGGCGGATCTCTCTAAATCCGGACTCCTCTTTTCTTCCTCGTGGTAATTCCTTTCCTCCCGGTTTTCCCTTCTCCCGCAATAACGCGCTCTCTCTCTGGCAGACGTCTTTTTCCAGTCCCACCAAAGAAGTCCCCTTGCCGATGGGCGAGTTCCTTAGCTGGGTCTCCAACGTCAGCAAGTCGTGGATGGGCTCGAGGGGAGCCCGGGACGTGGCAGCTCCTCGGCCGTGCTCGCCGGCACAGGTAACACCAACCTTTCCAGTCTCTCTCTTTGGAGCCGGGGTTGCCGCTGTCCTGCGGCGCGCTGGGCTGGTGCTGGGGCTTTAGCTGGGTGCTGCGTTCTCCAGGTGGTGACACCGAGGTGTCAAGCAGGCATCTTTGTCCTCCCAAGTACAGTTTGGGGTACAGTCGCCCACGGTGAAGGGTTACCAGCCGTGATTGTGCTGGGCCGGTGCTCCGGTCTGGAGGTGGTGCAGGGGTGAGCAGGCTGGCACGGGGCGGGCGCGCGGCTCTGCCGGCTGGGCTCGATGGCTTCATCTCATGGACCAGTCTCTGTGTCTCATCCCATCTTTTCTGTTCGCTTTGTTTTAGTGTTGCTGGATGTCCATCCCAACTCCCCTCACCGCTGCCACGGAGCCCGTACCCCCATCCTGGGGCGAGTGGGACCGCACTTGAGGACACAGGGACGTGCTCCCTCTCCCTTGGCACTTGCCAGAGTCCCCGGGCAGAGACTGGGGACCGCGCTGCCCCGGTGCGGGGGCTGCCCGGTGGCACCGGAGCCCCCTGGCCGGCAGCGGGGTGCCTCGGCCCAACCGCTGCCCCTGCCCCCCCTGGCAGACCCCCGGCCCCCACCACGCTCCACCGCACCCCAGGCAGGGGCTGAAGCAATAAGTGACGCAGCGGCGGCTGTGCCATGCCGGCTCGGGCTGTCGGGGCTGTAGCCACTGCGCTTGGCACCCCATGGTGGCCGTAGCCCCCCCGAGAGGCACCCACGCGGTCGCCTGGTTCCCCCCCTTCGCCCCGGGGTGCACCCCCTCTTCCCCCGGGACGGCCTCCCGGTGCGGTGCCACGGCTCACCCGCGGATCTCCGCAGCACCTCTCCTCCTTCCCGCCTGCTCTCATCTGCCACGTGTAAATCGAGTCATGTTATTCCTCCGCATTCGTTGTTATTATTCTCATTATTCAGTTTTGCTTTTGCATGACACACTCATGTGGGCGACTGTCCCACGGCCCGGCCGGGGCTCCCGCTGCCCCGGCGCTCCCCTGACTCCCCAATCATTTCCCGTCAGGGCAGCTGGGGCCAATCGATAATCCAAAAGCATCTCTTTTTTTGGGGGCAAAACACTAAAACCTGACTTGTATATACCGTGAAGTGTTTGTAAAACATGCAGTATGGACCCATGGCTCTCCCCAGCGAGGTCAGTAAAAGAGATCCTATGAAACCAGCCGGCAGCTCTGCGTGGTCTGTTCGCCCTCGCTGCTCCCTGCCGGCGCCCGTGCCCCGGACTCGCTGCTGCCGGTGCGGGCTGGGTGCTCCCGGTCACCTCCTGCGCCTTTGTGCCGTGGGCCGTGCCGTCCGGGGTGCGTGCTGCCGTGGGTCATGGTGGAGCATGCCAGGGTACTGGCGCTCTGTCCGGCGTGGTGGAGCCACACAGCAGCGTGCGGGCACGGCTGGTGCTGTGGGGGCTTCAACACAGGGACGGATCCGTCCCGCCGGTGGTGGGGCTCTGGTCCCCCGAGCTGCTGGTACCCTGTGCCGATGTGTGCCGGGGCCGTGCCCGCCAGTGCCTTGGGCTCTGTGCAGGCTGTGCCACGGGTGCTGCCTTAGCCTGGCAGTGCGGGAGCTGTCGTGGCTGGGACGGCAGCGGTCCAGGAGCTGCGGTGGGCTGCAAGGGCCGGTGGGGACAAGGGCGAGGTGGCCGGGCAGGCGCCGGCGGAGGGACAGCGGGGTTCGTTAGGGGCAGACACTGGCACAGGCTCCCGCTCAGCAGATTCGCTGGCGCTGGCGGGGACGGCTCAAGGAGTCTTTCCAGCCCTGCGAGCCATGTGCCACCGCTCGGTCCAGGCTGAGTCTCCCCGAGCTGGAGCGCTCGTCCTGTGGCACTGCCTCCCGCCAGGCACCGCGCTGGGAGCGCCGGGGTGCAGCGCTGGCTCTGTGCAGCGTCCGGGGCCAGTGGGGTCTGCCCGGGAGCAGCGGGACGGTGCCGGGAGCAGCCGAGTGCGTCAGCCGGGTGCAGGGCCCGGCCAGATGGCAGCAGCTTGGGAGAACGTTAATTGCATTGTGCGGCTGCAATTAGTGGCAGCGTCCCTCCCGGCCAGCCTGCACCGGGCAGTGGCCGTTGGACACAGATGGAGTGGGAGAACGGTGTGGGAGAGCATCCCCTGTGCTGGGGGCGGTCACGGGCTGCGGTGCCCATCGCGGGGGCTCGGGATGGGTCCTGGGGGGCAGCAGGGATGGCTCCCCGGGGACAGCGCGGGCAGCCTGAGGCCGTGCTCCACCTCAGGTACTCCCTGCTCCCCCTGCACCTTCCCGGCCCCCCCTCATGGCCGGGCACCAAAAACCCCATGAGACCACCAAGACCCCCTCTGCGTCCAGGGCTAAACCCCCGGCCCGGCCCCACTCCCAAAACCCCTCGCCTCCCCACAGCACTGGGGGGTCCGGTTCCCCTTCCCCGGGGGAGAACCCCCCCAGTGACTCCCCTGGGCCCACCCTTTGGGACCCGTGCCCGTTCTGCCGGAGGGGACCCCCTTCCCCACACGACCCTCTGCCCGTGTGGGCCCCAGCACGGGGACGGGTGCCGCCGTGAGCCGGGCTGGCACCGGGCGGGAGCTGCTCCACCGGCTGTGGTGATGGGTGAGCCGGGGCTGTGGGCAAAGGGGCACAGGGGGACGAGGTGGTGGGGGACAGCCCGTGCATCCCGTCTCCGCTCTGGCTGTCTCCTCCATGTCACCCTATTGCTCCCCCGGGACCCCAAAGCCCCTTCCCACGGGCAATGTCTGCCTCCCACCCTCTGCCCCGGAGCCGCCTGGGTCCCGCGGGTGCTGGCGGTGCCGGTGCGGGGCCAACAGGCGGCATGTGGCAGGGCTCGGCATCAGCCGGGCTTGGTACCGGCAGCACGACGGCAAGCGGCAGCGATGGGATGGCGGGGAGCGGGGAACCTGCCCCAGGGCTGGCGGTGGCTCAGCATTTCACTCATCCCCAAAGCAATCACAGCCAAAATCACGCGGCACAGCACTGCCGAGGACTCGAGGACGGGGCTGGAATGCCCCATGTAGGGGAAATAGCCCCCCACTCCCGGTGCTGCCATACCCCCCGGCAGTGCAAGGCCGGTCGCAAGGGGAGCCGGGGTCTGTGGGGCAGGATTTGGCTGAGCCCTGGCAGCCGGCGATGGCCTGGCTACTCCATCCCAGTGGGTCTGCCCTGTCCTGTCGCTCCCTCCTGGTCGATGTGGCGGAGATGGCCGGTGTTTGCCACCCTGGCAGCCTCGGCGCAGCTGGCAGAGCCCGAGCACTGCGCGAGGAGCGACGGGGCCGGCAGGCGGGCGAGGGGGAGCAGCAGCTCAGCTGTGAGCAGTGTCAGCTGCCGCAGAGCCGCACCGTGCACCGGGAGCGGCCGAGCGAGCATGTAATTGGGCCAAGCTAATTATGATGGATAACTCTATTATATCCCCGTTTTTAACGCACCGCAGTGTAGCTCGCTCCGCCGATGCGCCGGCCAGAGTTCACCCCTTCCAGACCCTCTGAGCTACGCTGTCACGCAGCATTGAAGCCGTGGGGCGGTGGCATGCCAAGCGCCGAATGCCGCGCTGGCTGTGGCTGCTGGTCAGCCCTGGAAGGGCTCCTGCACCCCCCGAGCACACACGCTGTCACTGCCTCACACACGGCGCTGGCGGGACCGCTGGGATGCTCCTGTGCCGCGGCCGAGGCGTGCCATGCCACGGCCCTGTGGCGGGGACAGTTTCTCACACCCCGAGCGTGTGAGTGCTCACACCACTGGCGGCACCATCCGCCGTAGCACCCATCCTCCCACGGCAGCCGCCGCTGAGCGCGGGGGGACCCGTGGCTGCCGTCCCAAGCGGGGCTGTGGCAGCCGTCTCGGCCCCGCTGGCACACACCGTCCACCGCCCCGGGCACTGCTGGCTCCATCCCACAGCACGCGGCGCTGGGAACTGGCTGTACAGCTTACCCGGCAGCCACAAAGCTGGAACGGCCTCTCCCACGCCCCCCACTCGCCGCGGCACTGAACGGTTCTTTAGGGAGATAAGCTGCCCAGCTCCGCTTCCTCCGCATGTGCTGGGACCCCGAGACCCCCCCCGGGCCGCACTGCTGCCCTGGGGCACGAAGCCCACTCCCTGCCTCGGATGTGTGCCGGCCAAGGGCAGCGCTGCCGCGACTCTGTGCCATCGAGCAGCGCGGCGCGGTCTGTGCCGGGGGCTGGTGTTGGCTGGGCTGGTGAATCCACCCCTCTGCTTGCTGCTGGGTGGGAGTGGGGCGACGGTGCTGCTGGCCCAGGAGCCTCCCCCACGGCTGCAGCCAGCGCGTCGCCTGTGCCGTGGGGCACTGGGCAGCTCTGCAGGCTGCGGTGTCCGCGGTGGTGCCAGTGGTGGTGCTGGTGGTGGTGCCGAGCAGCCTGGGGACACTCCGAGCCGTGCGGCCACTGGTGGATCCGCGTGGTGCGCGGACCTGCGCCTCCCTCCCGAGGCACCGCGTTGCTGCTGTCCGGCAGCTCCAAATCCATTTGTTCCAGCTGTCGTGTCCCAGGGCACAGCCGGTGCAGCCCATGGTGCCCGGTGGTTGTCCCGGGCCAGCAGCTGAGCCGGCACTGAGGGACTGCTCCGGATCCACCCGCAACGTGCCGGCGCAGCCGCGGGCACCCCTGTGCGGCTTTGGGCTCTGCGGTGCCTCGTTGTCTTGTGTCTCTCGGCACGTCCTCAGCACTGTGCCGGCGCGATGCCACACTGTGTCTGGCAGAAGCTGGCAGCAGTGTCCGGGGCTCCGTCCCCCCCAGCCCGGGCTGGGCTTTGGGCACTGGAAGAGCATTTCCCACCGCAGACACCGTGGTCAGGACTTCCTGTGCCGTCGCCCCCCACCCGCCTGTGCAGCATCCTCCGGCGCGTTCCCCGTGCTCGGGCTCTGGCAGCAGGGCTGTCGCCGTGCGCCGCAGCATTGCAGCCGTGCCCGGGGTGAGGGCTCACCCGTGGGCCCAGGGACCAGCAACGTGGGGCAGGGGGGCTGCGGGACCACCGGTGCCGCTCTGCAGATGACTGCACCGGAGCTGCCACAACCCCACGTGCCTCAGTGCTGCCGGAGCACCGTCCCGCTCCCTCTCCTGGACGCTCGCCTGGCCCCGTGGTTTGGCCCGCCGGTGAGGGACACCAGCGCCAGCCCCGGGGGCGAGCAGCCACGGCTGCGGGGCGCGTGGGGCTGCGGGGCGCCGCTGCGGGTGACGGCATCGTGCACGCAGGGTCTGCAGCGCCACACGTGCCCAGAAGCATCTCTGACGGGCCGGAGCCCTGCCGGCGCTATGGCCGAGGAGAGACTGCCGCTCTCCCTTTCCAACATGGCAGAATATGGTCCTTTTTCTGTATTTACCCCGTTTTGGGGGTGTGAACAAACATCTGTCTCTTCTTGAAACTCTTCTCGGTGAGGGTGTCGGTGAGCATCCCGCGGCGCCTGGTGTGCTCCGTCCCTGTGGAGCTGATCCCTTCTCACAGCCCCTTCTGTGGGCGCTTTTGTGCAGCTCTGAGCTCTGAACCATTTTGGGTGAAGTAAATTTCCCATTTACGTGCCGCGGGGCCGCGGCGGTGTGCGGCAGCCTGGACCCCGAGCCCTGTGGCCGTGGGAAGGCTCCTGGGCTACCACCTGTGCACTGGCCAAGCCTGGCCAGGGCCGGCCGCCGCAGCAGCACCAGGCACCAGCCCAGCTCCGCTTCCCCTTTTCTCGGTAATTTGACGCTTTTTCTGGCACAGCTTCGGACCAGACCTCTGCCCACTGCTCCTTCCTCAGCAGCTGCATCCGTTGCTGCTTCCTCCCAGCCCTGTTCCCTGCCGAACACCATCCACGCTGCTGCTCCTGCTCGGCTGTGTCACCAGCACCTTGTCCGGTGCCACCGCCAGGGCCGGCCAGCGCAGCACTGCTGTGTCATGTCTGCGTCAAATTGTTTTTATCTCCCGTTGATGGAGCCCGCGGTCCTCAGCCGCTTCCCCTCGCGGGCAGAGCCCGTGCACAGCCTCTCGGACACGTGCTGACCTGCCCTTGCTCAGGGCTCGTGCTCATCACCGTCCTCCTGGCACCACCGTAACCCGCGGTCATTCTTTACCTCCGGCTCCCGCAGCTCTGGCAGTGCTCTCGTTCCCGCACCTCGGCGCCAAGCACCAGGCGCCCTCGGTCCTCCGGCGAAAGCCTCGGAGATGGCTGCGTCTCCCCCCCTCCTCCCTGCGCACGTTTCGGCAGCCCTTTGTGCTGGACGCGGCCCCTGGCCGGCGGCTGGAGCCCGTCCCAGCCCCCGCGTCACCCACCACGGCCTCCCCCCGCCTGCCCTGGGCTCTGGCCACCGGCACCGCACGCTGTCCCATTACCGTCCGTGGCTCCCGCAGCATCATGGGCTGCAGTGACCCGGCAAAGCATTACCGGGGCTAATGACAGGTTAATTACCAGGATCCCAGGACAGTGCGCATCTCCCGCAGCCTTTGGGTACGGGCATGGTGTGACCCCTCCTGCAAAGCCGTCACAGCACAGCCGCCGGCATCTTCATCCTCCTGCCGCCACTGTGCCCGCGCAGAGGCATTGCTCCCGGGGTTGGTTTCACCTGCTGTCGCCTTCCACCTGCTGCAGCGACGCAGCTGAGCTGCATTTTGGGGAGGGGAGAGGGGGAGAAAGGGTGCAGCTGGGGGGTGCTGCGCCTCCTGCCTGGGGTGGCTTTGGCTCCACCGGCCCCACACAGTACCTGTGCCATGACCGGAGCTCCCCGGGTGCCCCGGCACAACTCTGCCGGCATCCCAACCCGCACCGGTGCCTGTGCCACCATAGCTGCTCCATGCCTCCACAGCGGGCTGGGTCTGCCATCCCGGGCGCTGCGGGTGATTCAGTCTCCACTCATAATGCTGGAAAACCCCCCGAAACCGCCTCTCCTGCGGCCTGCCGGCCCGAGCCGTGCTGCCTCCAGCCGGTACTGCCCATCTCCAGCAGCAGCACCGGCTGTGCCGGGGCAGAGGGGCCCGATCCTGCGCGTGGTGCTGGGGAAACGGGGTGGTTGTGGGGATGGTGGCAGTGTGAGGTGGGCGAGCGGCGGAGCCCCCGGCCAGGCTGGGAAGCTCTGTGGGTCAGTTTGCTGTGGCTCAGTGCGGGCTCTGCGGCACACGGCAGATGTGGGGACATTGGGGACCAGCGAGCGGAACATGCCGAAGGGGTCAGTGGGTGTAGTCGGCAGAATGTCAGATCTGGGAACAATCACGGGTGAAAAAGGGTCAGGAAATTTAGGAGTGCTGCGGGAATTGCGGTGCTCATCCCGGCAGAGGAGACTGAGATGAGCAGAGCCAAAACCCGCAGGTACCGTCGACAGCTGATGGGCGAGGGCTGCGAGGCTGCAGCGGAGGACGGAGGTCGGGGGTCCAAGCCAGGGGTGGTTGGCCCTGACTGGTGGGGCTGGAGCCCCTCTGCTGGGAGGACAGGCTGGGAGAGTTG
>RSEF01000002.1:628538-678706 GCA_003993805.1 Himantopus leucocephalus | reverse complement strand
CATAAGACATGTGCTCCAGACCCCTCACCAGTTTCCTTGCCCTGATGTTCTCCCATGACTGTAGCGGCAGTTCCCCGATTCTGCAGCTGTGCATCACAGGTGAACACATCATAAGAACTGTGCATGAGATTGTGTATATTTGTCATGATATTTCAAAATTTGTCTCCATGGTTATGCAACCCAAATTATTTCTTATTTGGTATAAGATGGAGAATCAGGCCCATAAAGCTGCTACTGCTATGAGAAGAAATGGGGAGAAAGTGTCAGTTACGTAGACAGTTCGGGCTACCACTGAATATTTTACAGTAGCATACATGGATGTAATACACTCTGAAGTATGGTATCAGCTAAATCCATACAATGTCTCTCAAGTGCAACTTTTTTGGAGATGGTATGTAACATCTAGTTCTTACCTAGCTAATTCTACTAAGGTAACTATGCTTATAGAAATATTGATTTTATGCCTGCCAGTTTTACCAATTCTGTATTGGATGTTGCATACATGGCATCCTCCTCACAGTCGAGCAAATACGTATATACTTAGTAGTGCAGAACTTTTCAGGTCGGATGAGCCCACCTTTAAGACTGGAGATGAAATGTTGATGAAACACACAAGTCTGTCACTCATCATTTCTATCCACCATCATCATCACCTCCACAGCTTGATAAATACCAGGGATTTACAACATGCTTTATCTCTCTTGGAAGAATTTGTCGATCTTGTAACACTGTAAGCATGTGACTTCCCTTCTGTCTTTTTTTTTCTTCTGGCTATGCACTGCAGTATGTGTGTTTCTTGATCTTTCTTTTAGATTTCTGATATCTTAATTTATTGTCATGTCCATTAGATTTGGTTAGCTACTTAATTCCCTTTCTCTCCTGTAGTTAGTGAGAAGTGACTGTTTCACTTTGCTTTTGATGGACCACCTCTCCAGTGACACAGTATCAATGCTGGAGGAAGTGTTAGCTTTAGGCTTTCAAATTTGTGCTAAAGAGGCTGATGTGCAGAACATTTGTGAATGCACTCTAAATAGATACTACTTCCATTTTGCTTCTACCTTTATGGGGTAAAAATAACATTGACTTTACTATTGTGTTGAAGTTTAGCATCAGCCACAGTTTTGCAAGACTGCAGTTTCTTTGCTTGATTTCATTTTCTTTACCATGTCTTTTTTTCTTCTCAATGGAACCTCCTCCTGGGTTCTATCATTCATCTGATTTTTTAACTTGTTCTGGACCTTATTTTGAGAGCCTTATTTAAAATGAGCTCTCATTTACTCCATTATTAATCCTGCCATTGAAATCAATTGGCATCTTATAGGCCATCTTGAGTGCAAAGATAGCAAAAATTGGTTTTCATATATCTGCAGAAAAGTAATCATCTCTACTGCTTTTTATTAAATGATGCGTTTCAGGTTACTTATTTACCTAAATATCCATTACTGTGAACGGCTTTCCATTCCCGGGTCTACTGATTCTCAAGAGCAATCACCGGTATCATTTTCCCTGAAACAAGTTTTTTGAGGAGGTGGTGGTGTCTGTTTGTTTTTTTAAGAATGTATTTACCTTCCCTTTCTGTCTGATTTACCTTCATACCCATTTGCTTCCTGATTTCCCCCTTTCATTTAATTTTCTCTTTACTGTATGCAATTAGTTGTGCAAGTTATCTTGGGAGAGTGAAACTCTGATTTATCTCACTGAATTTTAAGCATCTAAGGTTCCCAGTTTAGTAATTTGTGATAAATCAAGAAAAACCTTCAATTATTCAGGCTTTCTAACATTTCAATAGTCCCTTGAAGATGATTTTTCCTCTGTACTTACTATAAAACTCCTAAATTAGGTACTTCAGCTATTGAGGTAGTAGGTGGGGTGACTCTAAATGCTATTTCAAGATTTCACACAGCAGAAACGTTCCTGGAGAAGTACTCTTTATCAGGGAGTGATAGGACAAGGGGTAACGGTTTTAAACTGAAAGAGGGTAGATTTAGATTAGATATTCAGAAGAATGGAACTCATAAGAAAATTGTTCAGTCTTCAAATAATCCTTGTATCTGTCTTGAAAACCTCTTTTACTTTTCTGATATCCTTTCTGATAAGCTGAGTGCTTAACAGAAAACAGTCTTCCAGCAATGGTTTCAACAGTGCCATATGCTTCAGAAATGCAACATAGGTACCCTTAGCTTCTCAGCTGTTTCCTCTTCATATGTCCAACAGTTGCATTAGGTCTTTCAGACACTTGGGATATAAGTCCTTCAGAACTCCTAAATCTTACTCTTTTTTTTTTTTTCTCAAATGCTGCATCTGCTAATGCAAGAGTATGTCCAGCCTTTGCTTGTGGATGTTTGATTTTGTATTTGGCTATTGTAACATACATGCTGTTCGCATGGATCCCCTCACGCAATAGGACCATAGAGTTCTGCAGAACTACCTGCCTCCTGTAGAAGTCTCCCAAGTTATGGCAGTTTATAATTTCTGTTGGTAGCATATCTCCACTTTAAGAAGATGAAATGTTTGAATCCCAAACCACACCTTGATTCTGCTCAGGCACATTATGTTTGTAGAAGTGAGCCCTAAGAAATAGCCCTTCAATGGGAGTCACGTTCAGAAACCACTCTCTAGAAACTAATTGAGTTCAGTAGTGATGGAAAAACTGACACAAAGTACAGTGTACACTATGTCAAACAAATATTCTGTAATTACAATAATCCTTATTTCAGAATTCCTTCCTACCCGCAATATAGTATTCCAGGGCAAATTATTGCACATTTATTTCAGTAGTGCTCTACATCCTTGTTTATAGCACTAGAAAATCCATCAAATGTTCATGCCGTTTTTTTCTTTATAAATTATGGCAATCCAGATGTTGCTTTCTAGCTACAGGGCTCTGATGCAGCTGGTGCTGTCTCACTTATACCATTAATTCTTTGTCCTGGACATTTCTGTCATCTGAAAACCGTAAGTCCTTTTTAAAGAATATATTTTTACCCTTTAAGTGATTCATCGAACCAGCATACTTTCCTTTCCTGTCTTCCTGATTGCTACAAATTAACCTTTGCTGCAGTGCAGGAATGAAAAACAAATGCATCATGTAACCTATGGTTTATACAGAAAATCAATGCACCTAATACAAATGTACGCTTTGTATTGCATGTTAACCTTCTATCTACCTTGTTCACTATTACAGCAGATCAGATTTTTAAACATCTGCTTCTAACAGCCTAACAGTTTTCATAGGGGTTATATCACATTTTTGTTTCTGCAGGTAGACATTGATCGTATTATACTTTATCATAACTGGTACTTTTCCAGTCTCGTCTACAACAGAAGCACAGTAGATGTACAAAAGTACCCACCAGTAGCCTCTAAAAATCTTATCTCTATAACAAAAATGCATAGGTGAATGTGCAGCATTAGTGTTAATAATTTTCAGGTGTGTTAACTCCTTGAAGCTGTTATCTCACAGCAGCACCGAACAAGCAGGGGTACTAACCAAAGCCTGGCTGCTCCCTTTTGCAGCTGCCAACCCAGGGTTTCAGCTGTCCATGAGCAAGGCCCACTTTGGTGAAGCCCAGCTAGGTGACTTGGAGTCAGCATTCCTGAAGAAGAAAATGTTTTTGAGCTGCAAGTGAATTCATAAGCTAAAGCCATGTAAGAGAAGGAGACAAAAAAACAAAGACTGAAGTGATTATTGAGCTAGTATTAGTAAACCAGAAACTCAGGCAAAATCAGAGTGAGGAAAAGGTATAAAATCATGAGGGGAAAAAAAAGCAGAGTTGGAGGGTCAGCTCAGGTTTTGAAGATCAGCCCATTCCAATGAGTGATGGAAGCCAACACTTCCCCGCTGACTCGTCAGCCGTCAGGCACCGGGAAGCATTCCTCAAGGGCCTTTTTCGGGGTGTTGAAAAAATTGATGCTTAGCCTTATATCATTTTAGTCTTGACTTTCTACTGTGTAAATAACTGCTATATACTCATAAATAGTGTATGAACTTGCTTTCAGAAACTCTGCATGTAGTAAAAGGCACCCAAATCAAATTGTTCGAGTATTATGCTTATGTTTTGAAGGTAGGCAACAACATATGTCTTAGACTTACCTGTGTTGTGTTTCTTACAGTGATATAGAGGCAGTGGTCTTTACAGATTATTTTTCATTAGTAATTCAACTATGTGAATTATTTCACAGTGGTAGATATAAGATGAGGTGATGAAAAGCAGTGATCCAGATGTCATTTAGATGCATCTATTCCACCAAATTGATTTCCTACCTGTTTCCTCTAGTGCCCTTGAATAGGTTTCAATAATACTAGACTCTGGGAAAATTTGAAAAAAACCCGCTCTTCTTAGAGAGGAAAGAGTTCTCTGAACACGGCCTTCCCNATCTAGTGCCCTTGAATAGGTTTCAATACTACTAGACTCTGGGAAAATTTGAAAAAAACACGCTCTTCTTAGAGAGGAAAGAGTTCTCTGAACACGGCCTTCCCAGTCACATCGTGGAATATGTTGGTAGCTTTGTTGATAAATTAAAAAAATGTTATTGTCATCTCTACTGCTAATGAATGTAGAATTTGTGTGTGTGTGTACATGTGTGTGTTTGTGTGTGTGTGTGCATGTGTGAATGTGCAGGTAGCTGTGATAGAAATCCTTACACTGCTTGAGTCATTTGTCACCAATACAATACGTTTCTACACACGCTTGAAGCATCTTACAATTTCTAGTGGGAAATGGGAGTCTTTCAAATAAACACTAAAAGCCAAATGCTAGGATTATCACTTGTCCTCTTTTTGTAATTGTAATGTAATCAACATTCTACATTATATTTACATTTCAAAGAAACAAGGGACCCTATTCAGCAGCTGTGCAATCACTCTCCAATTACCACTCACATTTAGTCTCACATAGATACTCCTGGTGGCCCATGTTTTACATTTCACTTCTGTATTAGAATAAAACAGCTTCATTTAGAGGCCAGTAATTATGCAAGTGAATGGCATTTTTATGGGCAGATTGTGTTTACACTCATTCCTGAAATTATGATAGCCAGTTCAGTGCAAACTGTCCTATCAACAAAGGAATCTAACAATAGAGCTACTGTCATGATTGTTTTTGGCTTAGATTTAAGTCACTGCTAATAGCAGTTTAATGTATGCAATATCACTCAGCAGTTTTTTTTAACGTGGTTGTGGTCATCATATCTGTCAAAATGAACTATTCAGTAGTAGTATTTTTTCATCCAAAGGAGTAGGCCAAACTCTTCCCCTTTTATTGTGTCTACTTCTCCAGATAACAAGCAGCTTTGCCTCTCAAAATGTATAAATTCATCCAGGCAAGTTTCCTCTTAAAAACGTGTGTTCAGGAGGGGAAGCAAGTGATATCATCATAGGAGTAGGAGATCAAGTTCTTGAGTGAATTATAATTGTGGAAATTTTAGTTCTGTATTTAGAACCAATAGAATCTGAAAAGGGTGATTTTCATTGCATATTGATTTGGAGAACAAATAATACAGTCTTGGTGACTTACGGCACTTAACAGAAAAGGTGATCTCACTGTGAGAACACCCCACCCAGCACATGCAACCCAGCTCCCCAGAACATAAGGTTTCCATTAATACTAGGGCAGAGACTTTGTCATCTAGAAGAATAAAGACCAATAAAGAATACAAAGTACAGAATTATTGAGAGGCAGAAGTTAGACTAAGAGGTTATGATATACTTAATAAAGACCACTGCAGACCTGATTTTTTCTGAAGCGTTCCAAAATATTTGTTACTGCCTTAGGATTCAGACACTGGGGCAAAAAACTATCCATTCTTTAACACGATGAATGGGGACAAAAATAAGTGTTCCCATGATCCACTCATGTTTTAAATCAAGAAGTATTGTAGAAACCTTCTAATAAAAAACTCATTCTCTATATCCTTTGTGTTGCACTCTTGCAATGGAATTTCTCTAGGCAGTCTTCTATGTAATACAACAGCGAATTTATTTATTATCTTTTACAGGATGGGTTTCATATTTATTTATTTATTTATTGGTACAACGAGTTTTTTTTATCTCCTTCATTTATGAAGATACTTTAATAGAAGGGCCACGTTTCCATTTATCCTGGGGTTCTGACAGAAAACCATGTCTGGGAACTGCCAGGCAATCTAAAGTTCGGCGTAACTGAAAGTGAAAATACATGGATCAGAAAGACAAAGTAAATGCTGCTTGAAATGGAATATCTCAGTATTGCAGAGGGAAGGTTTTAGATTTTCTGAGAAATATTAGCATTCCAGGTGGCATATAAATTGTATATTCCATATACCATTTAAGGAGTATAGAGATTTCTCAAAGAAATATCATGTCCAGGTATCAGCATTTGTGCTGCTTTCAGATTTATTTTGCTTGGACAGTGAAGAAGTGTATATCCAGCTATTTTGAAGTTATTTTGAAATGTAAGTCTTAGTTTATGAACCTCTGTACAAATAGTCTGTGATTTGGACCTATTTTCTGTCATGTTCGCCAGTTGTACCCTCAACATGGCTGCCTTTCTGGAGGATCACAGATTCTATTTCTAAAGTTTGCTGTCACATGGACTGCACTGTGGAGTTCATGAAATGAGCTTTATGAGAAAGGAAACTCACTTTAGGGTCTTATTTGTGTCTTAAACCCACCGATAAAATAATGTGCTTCTCTATTCACCAAACCTTTTCCTTTATAGGCCCAGGATTCTAAAATATATGCAATTAACAATTTTTTTTTTTTTACTTCCAAGTGAAAAAATCTGATTAGGATAAACTCTGACCGACAAGTTAGACAGCTTTTAATATTTCAATTCTATATATTGGCTTCTTGTATTTGTTGATATGGAGCTTCCCAGGTTCACTGTTTTTTCTTTTACTGTAGCTAAAATAATTTAAATCACATAAATAGTTCATTTTCCATAGAATGTACTGGATATATGATGGAAATTAACTAATAAAACAACTACAACTTGGTCTGTATGAAGTATTAAAAAACTCTGCCCCGGCTGTTTCATCTGTATTTATTCTTTGCGTATGTTTCTGGACAGACCTGTATGCCAGAGAAATAGTGATGAAAAGTCTGCTGTCAAATACAGTCATGCCAAGGAAAACTGTAAAAACACTGACTTAATTTAATCCTGTAATGGCCTTAATTTTATTAATATTAGGCTGGATGTAATTGCTCCTGGATAGCCACAGAACTACGTCCTTCCTTGTACCAGAAAATACTGTTCTTAGATCAGACAACTATGGGTTTGAAACTTTGCAGAGGAGCATTTACTGCAGAGTTAACTCAGATTGTGCTTAATGTTATAATTAAAATTTTTGGGTCAAAATGTTTTTCTCAAAAAGAAAAAAGAAAAAAGAGAAAAGAAAAAAGAAAAAGGAAAAGAGAAAAAAGAAAAAGGAAAAGAGAAAAAAGAAAAAAGAAAAAAGAAAAAAGAAAAAAGAAAAAAGAAAAAAGAAAAAAGAAAAAAGAAAAAAGAAAAAAGAAAAAGAAAAAAGAAAGACAATCTGAGGCTAGCAGAAGGTTAGGGAACAATGAAATGCATGTGAACCAGCCATTTGCACTGTTGAATTGAACTTAGTTATTGAATTTTTTAGAAGGAAAAAAATTCATAACATTTTTTTTTTGTTTAGCCTCCGAGTTTGTTTCCTGTCACTGACCAGGAGGAGGTCGTCAGGTCACTAAGATACTGTCGTTCACAGTCAGAAACAGCCAACTATTTCTTACTGTGGTGAAATCCTTGTTGTAGCTAACAAGGAAGAGATTAGAGTGACTAATGCACACGCCTTGTTGAAAAGATTCTAGGAGGGATTGAATTAGCATCCCAATTTCCCAGTCTCAGTACGAAGGTCACAAAAACAAATTGTCTGAATTACACAATGCTTCCTCACATTCATGTTGTCATTATCTACTGGTACCCTTCTCTCACAGACCAGGTTAAAACAAAGACAGACGCTTTTTAAACTTTGATAGCTATAACAACAAGGTAACAGAAAAGTAAGGAACAAGAAAATGCAGGTTGGTAACGGGGACAAAAATGTTCATCCTTTTGTCTAAATTGCTTTGTCATAGTGAATGGCATTCTTTGTCTGGTCTAACATCAGATAAATATTGATGAGTGAGTCATCTTTTAACGTCTTAAGAGTGGTGAAGTGTTTCCATTGATTAGTATTAAAAATGTATATATGGTATACGTCAATTTTCTTTTTTTGGTCTTCTGTGTAATTAGTTCCTTACAATGTTTATGGTCCCTGGTAAGAATAGGCTATATGTATTACCATTCGCATGTAGAGAATTCCAGTTCTGTATCATTCTTGTACCTGTTAATAGATTTTTCTCTTTCAGCATCACTGTATTTCTTTTAGCTTGAAATATCTGATAAATTTTAATTAAATTTCTTATTTTGATCTCATTCAACTCTGACTAACAAATTGTCTCAGTGATGAATTTAATGAACATGATCTTGGAAATTTGCCTATGCAATATACTTTTCCTTCTGGTAATCAGTTTTGCATCCTCTGCCTGAAAAGGATCTGCAATGACATGATCTGTACCTCTTTACCCCTGATGATGTCTCAAGCTAAGTTTGCAAAATAGTCAGGCACATCTTGGACTTTTTGGAAAATATCTTCCAGAATCAAAAGAATTAATATTAAAATGTATCAAGTTAGAATATAATACCTTTGAAATAGTATTAAAAGTTTAAGAGAATGGAGCCAATTTGTTCATCTTAAAGTAAAATTACTGTCATCAAGTGATTTTTGTAGAGTGAATCATTCAACCTCTTTTGTCACACATGCCTAGGCTGATATTTCATTCTCACAATGTTCTACACTAGTAAGCCTCCAGTTGTTTCACGTGGTGGTGTTTCTAAGAAGAGCAAAACGCTCACTGAGAAAAGATGCTCCTCCTTTAACAAGTCATTAGGAATAAAATCTTAATCAGCTGGATCCCATCTTTTGCTGCTTCAAAGAGTATGTGTATAATTGTGACCCAAGAAATGTAATTCAATTAAATGAAATAAGGGCTTTTATTAAGAAATCTAAGAGGTGGACTGAACTATTTTTTCCAAAAATAAAAAAAAAAAATGTTAGACACAAGAAAAATCCCTCTGTGTTATAGCTGTCTAAATTGCCAGCTGGTTGGGCTGATGGAAGCAACTCTGATATCAGGTTCGAATGGGTGAGCGGGTGAGAAATTGGCTTATAATACAATTTGCTTTAGCTTAGATGCTCAGATGTGGCAGCAAAAATCTGATTTCACAGTAAGTCACCAGAAGACACTCACATTCCCATGAGTCGTTGCAGGGATGGATGACAAACCTTTAACATCCGGAAAGGAGGTATAACCAAAAAATTCAGAGAGCTGCGCTAGTTCCATTGGGAAGCTCTGCCATCTTGTGTCCAAACAGAACATAAATCTGGCTTCCCCAGAGAATGGGAAGTGTAGGGCTTTGTGGGTTCTCCTTACTTTTTCCCAAATAAGATAAGTGCAGGAGTAAATTCATTGGTTTGTGATTACAGTGTTCATACAGTCAACGGTAAACTCTTAGATCAGTTTTTCTTTATGAGCATGGACAGAACATTTAATGTCACACATGAGTTTCTGCAAGTTTATCAAACTCCAGATTGCCTGAACTGTACAAGATGTAATGTGCTTGTCACAGTTTATGTTGCTAGCCATTTGAGCTTGTCTTCAGATTTACAGGATTATGGTACCATTTAAGGAATTTACTTCTTTAGACTCCCTCTAATAAGTCAGGAGAAAAAGTGCTACTTTACTTGGTTTACTTGGTCATAAATTGAATCAGATTATCATCGGTCTGTGCTAAAAAATTTAATCATGTTCAGTCATTAATGTATTAACTGAAAATGCTATTAAGGTACAGACAGATATTGTGAGTGACCTCTTCTGGAGCCTGCAGCAAGAAAGCTTTAAAGTCCTGCTTCTGAAGCGTCCCTCTAAAGTCACTCTACAGAAGGAAGTTATGCCAAAGCATAGGAGGTTATGTTGCAAAAAGTAGGGGACAATAATTACTTATTAGATATATGAAGCAGAAGTGAAGCTATTAGGGAGAAAAGCTAAAGGTAATATTTTTTAATGGAAAAAGAGCAACACAAGAAGATCTGAAATAGACAAAACAAACATCATGCTTATTAAAGTTTTAGAATAGTTGCAAACACACTATAAAATTAGAAAAATGAGAGATGACAGGTTAAGAGAGCCTCTGGAGCAAAGATGGGAACAGCATCTTTGGAACGGTATGACATCAGTCATACAAAGGTTTGGGGAAAACAATAATGGACCACAGAAGAATGTTTTTCACAATCTAATGCAATTCAATTGGAAAGACTGTCTTAAGAAGACAAACTTCTTTATTCTGTGGGTTTCTCCTGAGGATCAGCACTGAGAGACTGGAGGTGGCTTAGTTACTTTTTTGAGGGTGGGAGAGTTTGCTTGCTGTAACTGTGTTTGTGAGAGCTCATTTTGTTGCTTAACGATTGTTTGATTTTATTTGGAGAGCTTCCATAAGGGTATTTGATGCAAGAAGAAAACATGCAATTGTGGGATGCATGTGTAAGATCTATAATGTCAATGATTTTGTGTAGGTTGCTTTTACTGTGGTATATAAGGAGATGTGTTTGCAAATTATGAGTTTGCTGCTTTGACAGTTTTCTTCTATTTAACTTATAGGTTTTAGGAAATCTTGTTTTATATGAGAAGTTTGAGAGCCTGGAAAGTTGTCTAAAGACTTGAAGAGGACACACTGGGACCATTTGATTTGGGGCATGTTCATTTTGAGTATAAATCATAATTGCTGGATCATTTTTTTCTCCTCTACCCCACTCTGGTGAGACCCCACCTGGAGTACTGCATTCAGCTCTGGAGTCCTCAGCACAGGAAAGACATGGACCTGTTGGAGCGGGTCCAGAGGAGGGCCACAAAAATGATCAGAGGGATGGAGGGATGAGAACAGGCTGAGAGAGTTGGGGTTGTTCAGCCTGGAGAAGAGAATGCTCTGGGGAGACCTTATTGTGGCCTTCCAGTACTTAAAGGGAATCTACAGGAAAGATGGGGACAAACATTTTAGCTGGACCTGTTGTGATAGGACATGGAGTAATGGCCTTAAACTGAAAGCCAGTAGATTTAGACTAGATATAAGGAAGAAATTTTCTATGCTGAAAGTGGTGAAACACTGGCACGGGTTGTCCAGAGAGGTGGTAGATGCCCCATACCTGGAAACATTCAAGGTCAGGTTGGACGGGGCTCTGAGCAACCTGATCTAGTTGAAGATGTCCCTGTTCACTGCAGGAGGGTTGGACTAGATGACCTTTAAAGGTCCCTTCCAAATCAAACTATTCTATGATTCTATTCTATGATTGTTTTATATATTCCTGTGTTTATTGGTATGTCACAACTTGGACTGAGAAGGAAGACTTTTCTGCTTTTTGAGAACATACATAAATTCTGTGTTGAAAGAGCAATCTCTTTCCCTGGGAGAATGTCATTGTTTGGGGAATACACACTGTTTGTGAAACTAAGGAGTATTCTCCTCAGAGCAGCTGCATATCTGAGCCAGAGGCTTAGATAAACTAACCATGGCTAGATTAGGATTGTCTTTTTAGTGTGTTTGAGATAATTGTTGGTTTTGCGGCAGTACCTAAATGGTTTATACATTTCTGTGTTGCCTTTCCTTCCTGATGGTAGAGTCCAGGAAATAGATGTTGTGCAAGTAAGTGATAAAGCAACAACTTGACTAAGAGATAATAGCTACTGATTTTGTGGAGGGGATCAACCAACTTTTCAGACCTTCATCATCCAGACTATGTGTGTTAGTTGTACTTTTAGCCAATCAAACTTACTCACTTGAAAATCATTGCTAGTCTGCAATGAATACTGTGTATAAGTACAGATACTCCTCAATTCCTCACAAGAGGAATTCTGGGCATTGCAATTATGCAAATGAATCAACTTCTGTAGATACTGATGAGCTACTTCTTGTGAAGAGCTAACACCCTGTTCCTCTGCTCATATGGATGCTTCTGCCCATGAGACTTCCCAGGAAGCGTGGTCTTCACTATGTGCGGAATCCTGGGCATGGCATATGTAGAAGTGTGGGATGCTCCACTGTGTGCACAGGGAGTCCTGCCCTCTTTAAACCAGAGTCTTGTAACTTGGAACAATAGCAGTTCTAGATTAAAGCTAATCAATAAATAAAATTATTCTGGGGCTGATTTTACTTTCAGAAGCACACAGTAGCCATGAGCACCTCTGTCTTCTAAGGCTTGACAGACTACATGACAAAAGCAAGCTGGATAGTTATTTTCTGAGATTAAGCACGTGTTTCTGTGTTGAATGGGAGCCCAAAACTCAGTCTGTTGTTGCTTTTCAAAGCAGCCTCTCAGACAGGGATTTCCATTTTCTAATAAAAATCTCAGCCTGATATCTTAGCTGAATTTAAGGTTTAAAAATCTGCAACTGAAAAGATTGAGTTTCGTACTGAAAGACATTTATCAAAAATTCTCAGTATGAATGCATTCATTCTGGAAAAAGTTTGGTTTATGTAAATATTATATTAGTCCTGAAGTATCTGATTCTATATTAAGCTATTTCCGTAGTGATGGAAAGTTAAGCAAATTAGGTTTTGATAACATTATTGATTTTTTCAGTATTTTCTATATGCAAACCAGAAATGGAATACCTTTGTAACAGAGAGGAATTGTTGCTATTTTTGTGAAGCCAGAAAACGCACTTAATGCCAACAATATCAGATTTTAGATTTATTAGATATGCAGACACTATGCAGGGTTTTCTGCTGACATAAACTAAAGCAAAAATGCTACAGGAAAATAATGATGAATGGAAAAAAAAATCAATGAATAAGAATTTAGCTGTAATGGAATTTAACTTTGGCAGCAAATGTAAACCATCGGTGAAATTACTTTCGATGTGTGAACATCTGTCTATGTCTGCAAGGTCTTTTGCTTTTTTTTTACAAACTTGTACATTAATTGATACAACATAAACTTCCAGGGTGTCAAGGCAGAGCCAAGAAGGAGTTCAGCTGTGGATTGGGTTTTCCGCATTTTAATTTTATATTGGTCTTATTTTGAAGCCCGAGTTGAAGATGTGTGACTCATCAATTTAGTAAGGAAAAGGTGGCTAAACATGGTATTTGTCATATCACTTTCTTATGCATTTTTGCCTGTAGGAACTAGAGTCCTTTAACTTCTCTAGTCCTGTGAGCCATTTTGTCTTAAGATGTAGGTTATATTGTTTGTAGTCTCGAGTATTTCTGCCCTTATTATCTGCTCACACTGCTGCTCACTAGCAGGTCTACATGCAGGTATTAGAGTTCACGTTTACGTTTAAGCTTTCCGGGATATAATGATTCTGTATCACCTCCGTCACTGTTCTCTTTGAGAGACTAAGTCTGGATTAATTGGGAATTACTGGCATTTTGCAGTAGGATATGAGCCTCTTTTCTTGATAAATGACATTCTGCTTTATACTTTCAAGATGTTAAAAAATTTTGACATCAGTCAACGTGTTTTCAGTGTTTAAATCCTATCTAACGTTTTACACAAAAAGAGCATCTTCCAGCTCCATCACACTGTCAGCATGAAACCAAATTTTCCTTTCCTTTGAAAATGTTTCATGTCTGGATTACTGTCTTACCTGAACTAAATGATTCAGCTTATTTCTGAAACCAATCTGTGTTCTCATGCCAGGAAGTGAGGTCTAGTTGTAACTTCCAATTAAACAAAATTAGTAAACAGTTCCTGGTACTCATATGCAGTCTATAAATACACACAGGTCAATAGTTTGTACAAGTGAAACAACAAAATAAAATAGGTATAATGGTGTTATCTGCATAATAACTGGAAGAGTCTAAAATGTCATTTGTATATCATTGAAAAACTCTAGATGGAAATAAAGAATGGTCCAACACCGAACCACTGAAACTGGAAAAATGCTATTAGAGTATAAATATCAGGTACTAAAATATTATATCAGAATATGAAGTACTCTCCTGGTTTCTTTACAGTAACTGAAGGAAGCATGAAAATTTGCTGATTTCCAAGCAAGTGTGAGAACAAATGTACTGCTTTAGAGAAGCCCTGAGATGATATAGGTTATTCATTACAATAAATGTGCAGGGAAATTTACTGACATATGATCAGAATTTAAAGGCCAGTTTTCAAATCTGTTCTGTGCCCAGAAACTCCCATTGTGACACTTCTGGTCAGGCTAATTAAACAGCTCAGTAGACAAGGTGCTAAACTCTTTTGAAAACTTGGTTACTCTTTTAATTTTTAATGAGAGGTGAGCTGCTGAAAATCTGGACCACATAATGAGATCCTTCTGCTCCTCGGATCTGGGTGTAATCCAAAACCAATAAAAGTCACTGAACTCAGTAATCTCTGGGTCAAGAACATTCATTTTTAATTTCCAGCTGGGTTGACGTTATTCTGAAACTCATGACTATGTGAACTTGTTAAAAAAAGAAATAAAGATAGAAAAAAAGGTCAGTACTCTGGTCCATTGTAAAGGTTTATTGAGTAATGTGGTTTCCAGAGAAGAAGAGGAGTATGGAAGGCCAAAAGTGATTTTTGGGTTTTGTTGGAAAGAAGTTTTTTTGTTTTTACGGCAAGACAACTACATTTCATGGAAACACTCAGAGAAATAAATATATGAATTATGAGAAACCTGCTCTACTCATGCCATTGTGATTATTTCTTCTTTTGTGTTTCATTCATCATATACAGTTTTCATGAAAAACCAGTGACAAGCAGTTACTTGTTTTTCTTGACTAATACTAGTTGCATAATAATTCAGGGAAGTTAGGTGCTGAATACATTTTAATGACATCACAAGTTGAGTTGACCTGGTGCCACCAAACGTACAGCATCAAATGAGACAATGCAGAAACAATGCAGACTAATTCCAGCCACAGACACCTTCCCAAGCATCCGTCGCCTGGCACTCGGGGGTGTTTCATGGTGTTTATAGATTTGTAAGGTTGGAAGAGAGGCCGTCAGTTTGACATTCTGCATAGACTCTAAAATTACTGTAGCAAAAGGAACCGCTTTTACAGAAATTACCTTAAAGAAATGTGGTTGGAATTATGAAGTTTCTCAGGCCTTTTATGAGGTCTTAGATTTACTGTTTTATGGCAATAGGAGTTATAGGCTTGGCTGCTAATTTACATATGCATTATTGCTATCATAACATGTAACTCGTTAGCCTTTAAGGGAAATCTCTATGGCTGCTCTCACTGAAATTTATTCAACTTAACAACTCTCATTGGAAGGCTGGCCCTGTTGCTTCCTTTTGAAAGTTTACTGTCTGCAGTAGTAGGACTGCAGTTGCAGTAACAGGGTTCTTAAAAGACTCAGTACAATGTTTGGTGGTTATATGTGTTTTGGATTGTGGTGGGTCACCATGATTTTTGGAAATGTTATCTATGTGATTTAAAGGAAGGATAAACCCAGTAACTTTGATGTATAAAAACCAAAATTCTTATCACCGGAGAAAAGTTTCTTGGCAGCTTGCATGGCTGCATCATGTGAGAATCCATGCTTTGCAAATCACTGTGTTTTGACAAGCCTATTTTCCAAAGCTGAAATAAAGTATTTATACACATGAGAAAACCAAATTCTTGGCGCTAGTCATCAATTACTAACCATTTTAAAATAATAGTTTGTCAACTTTCCTTATTGTTTTGGCTGCCCAGTCTCCTTTGAGAAGTTAAAATTTAGACTCTTTGGATGAAATTCCTTTTCCAGAACCATGCCAAATTCCCCTGATATCACACAAATATATATTTAGATGACTTGCAAAAGTGCCTGCAGTGCTCAGTAATTTTTCTATCACACACAAATCCCCTCCATTTTAGAACAAGGTAAACCACTTTTCAGCAAAAGATTTTTTTGGAACATGGACAAGAACACAAGCCTCTTGCCTCCAAGATCAAAAGCCTCTCAGGCTCTGGGAATATTTGCCACTACAGGGACCTTTGTTGGTAGGAAAGGAGGAGACCCCACTATAAAGCAAGGAGTCATGATCCATGAAATACCACATTCTAGTCCCTGTTCTGAATCTACCAAAGAGGAATTTGAAACAGACTCTCTCATATCGCAGGTGAAAAGGGGGAGATAAAGGGGAACAGATGGAAAGGTAACTCTTGATGTACACCTTTCTTCTGCTTTTATTTAAGCTTCCATGAGTAAATGATTTGAGTTTTCCAGAAGGAAAAGAAAGGTTCTCCCAAGCTGGAACAACCCTTGTCTATAAATCAAACATGTAAACAATTCTTTCTAATGAGTTTTTCCACTTGGCAGTCAAAGAAAAAGCCCCAGCCTATTTACGTACTCAAAGATACATTTCAGATGTAAATGATTATACTTTTGGCTACATCCCATAGAAGTAGCCAAGTTCACTTGATTTTCAATATAAATGTATTTTGGAGAATTTTTATTCTTATAATTTGTTAATATTAAAATAAATTATATAAAACACGAAGCTGACTTCAGTCTCCTGTTGGCTGTAATATATGAGAAGTCATTCTACACAGACTAAATTTAATCAGAAGTGTGTTACCAATCTACTCCTGTATCTATTACTCTAAGTGTTTCTAGAGCAGGGAACGTGATTTCTCACAGACACTGGAGAGTGCTGCTTAATTATTCATCCTGAAATTTAATTTCAAAGCTTGTAATCATTTAACTGTTTAAAATTGAATTTGTCACCGAAACAAGCCAAGAGGAACTAGAGCATTATTTAACACTCACTCATTTTAGTTTCAGCGTAGCCTGCTAACCGGCTCATTTCATGCACAGTCCCAGCAGGCCCCTGAAACAAGGCACCTACGATATTGATTATTTTGGTTCAGCTAGAGTAGGTAAATTTCCATTTATGAATGGAATGTTTTTTTACCATCTCTAGTTTGACTATTTTATTTTTTTTATTTATCAAGATGTGTCCTGTAAGTGAGGAGAAGACACATCTTGCGTCTCTGCCACTAGCTCCAGCCTACCAATACGTGCTTTGCAATACCGCTGGTTTGTGTGGTCCTACTAACACATAACAAAAGGTCTGTGACTTGAAACACACGTATGCACAGCAAGTGAAGAAAACTCTTTTTTGTGCTGTGAGATACACTTCAGAAATTGGCACTTAGCATGTTACAGCAAGTGGTCTCTCTATGCCCAATATTTCTGCTCCAGCATAGTCAGAGAAGTATGAGCTAAAGCAGTCTGTTTTGTCCCTGCACTTGAAATATGTCAGTACTTGCTGTTGGCATAAACTAGTGGCAGATAGCTGTCCTTTAAAGCAGATGTGTTGTCTCCTAAGATGGCTTACTGTAGGCCATTGCTCTTTGGTGTAACCTAGTTCCGATTTTACAGAGAACTGCTAGAAAGCATGAGAGGATGTGATCGGACAAGTATTGTGATGCTGCTAGAGAAGTACATTCAAAATGAGCTTGCAGTAAGACTTGTGTTAGCAGATGTCTTCTCCTTCCTCCATCTGAGATTCACTGCAGCAAATGAAGGCCTATATCACTGTAGCTAGTTCGGTCATTGCCATTACTGTTGTTGTTGGTTAGGTTGGTGCGGTGCACCCCATAGTAAGGGAGCGTGAGCCCAAAGCTGGTGTTACTTTCTCCATGGTGTGTGGCTCATTAGTCCTTCAGGGAGGACTGGCCCACTGGGAGCACCTCAGGCTGGGACTTTCCACTTGTGCCCAGGCTGTGAGCAACTGAGGAAGCTGAACTGTCTTGGGCCTGCGTGCATTGCATTGGGCACCCTCAGGTATCCCACCCATCTCTGCAGCTCCTCAGCAAGTGCTTGTAAAACAGTAATTTCCACACACGCCTGTCCTGTTCCTATGCCTGCATGGCCATGAAAGCCCCCTCAAAGCTTTGGCACTAGACAGCTTTTCTTGTCCGGGGGTTGGAAGAGCTAAGTCTGGGAACCAGGGAAGTCCCTAAAAGACCTGAATCAAAGACATGAGCTGTGTGTTCTTCCTCTGGCTTTGCTTCAGTGCCCTTCTGTGAACCTTTCTTAGACATACACCTGCAATAATGCAATGAATAATCACCAGTTGTTTACAGACCCTTTCTCAGAGTATCTGAGAATTTCCCAGGATGATCAAGCAGCACAACATAGGTGCAGCCTCTCTATCCACAATAATAAAGCCATTTTCGTAAATTAAAGCTAACCCAACCTTATCTGAAACTTTGCTCAGAATTATCGCTGTAGGAAGCAGGAAATGCACCATAAATTACAAAGTATCCTCATTAAAGAAGTCTATGTGAAGCGCTCCCCCAAAAGTAAAATATCAAGAAGTTGAAGTATGCTTTGGCTTTTGAATAATCACATTTCTCTTAAATCTAGGCTGATCTTAAACAAGAGGAAATTGATTAAAATTTAAGATTCAGATCTTAATTCCTACTTTTTAATAATTTCTGGCATGAATACAAAAGCAAGTTTTGTTGTTATGTTAAGATCCCTTTTGTGAACTCACCTGTGATATGTGAAAACATTCTATAATAAGTAAAACAGACCCTTACTTTCTGTTTTTTTCTCTTATGGCTAATTCCTTCGTCTTCCTTTTCTAAATAAAAATTGCAATAAGATGCCTGCAATTAAATATTCAAAGAACATTCTCCAGATCTCTAAATCAGAGAGTCGAATGTACTCTTTAATGTAGATATCCTGACAAAATAATTGAACTCTTTGATGTTTTGGGGATAATTGGAAGGTCAGGGCTTGAATCAGGTATGTACAACTGTGCAGTATTTCCTATACTGAGTGTGGAAAGTACAACAAAATGATGAAAAGTAAAATGTGAAATCTTTTTAATGCCACATTCTATGCATCTGTTTTGTGAAAGAAGGGATAAATATGTCAATTTAGATAAAACAAATCTTCTGAGAACAAATTTGTTGAAGTAATTGTATCCTGTAACATAAATACTGCTTTCAGTTTTAGGAGAAATAAATAGGTATAATTATTTTCATACTGTATGCTGAAGCTAAATATTAAGTTCTTTTTCTTTGACACAAATATTTAGGAAAAAAATAAAATGTGACTTAAAATTCTTGCCATTTTGCTCACCTTATTTTAGTAGTTGATATTTATTACTTTATTTTATGTTGAAGTTTCCTTAATAAGCCAGTAAAGTTTAACAGGAAACTCAGCAGGAATAAATGCCAAGAGAAGAGAAACAACACTACATTATTACTTGTCCTATTTATTTGTGAACAGAGTTCTGTATCCTTTCTTGCTATTCATATACACCGTGTCATGAATTTTCTGCATTTCCAATGTTGATGTAAAGTTCACTGACTCATAGATCAATTAGACCAAATGGATTCCTGCTGGGAGAAAATAGTGTGCCCCAGTTTAGAAGCTTATTTGAGAGAATTTAAGGATAACAACCTACATCTTTTATTTTTAAATATAATAGTTAGTAGAGACAGCAAAACAAAGTAAAGCTAGGCTGCTAAATTCTGACTGTACTTTGGTTTAGGAGATTTGTCCAATCACATTTGTGCAAGTACTTCCCTCTGGACACACACACACTTCTACAGAGTTACTCTTTTTGAGTCAGTCACATTTTATATTACATAGGTTAATCAATTATTTTGAGACTTATTTCATGCTAGAAACAGGTGGATAGTTCTTAACGGAGACAGATGTTTTGCACTGTTTTGGAAAAACTGCTTTTATATTTTTGCTGCTTTCTATAATAGCTAAAAGAATATCAGAGATAGTTTAGTAACTATAATAACATGCAAATCTATAGTTTGGTCAAAACTTGCTATGAATGCTTAAGTATTATGGAATTATTCTTTAGTTTAACATAAGTGGAGAGAAATAAGCATAAGCATACTGTCTGCTTAAGCACAGTAGTATTTACACAAAATACTTTTAATGGTATTTCATTGCACGTGACTCATGATTACTTGTTTTCCTGGAGCCCCAGTAATAGATTCTCATCTCCATATTCCACACTGAAGCAGGAGGAACACCACTGGAATTAATACAGCATCACCTCTGCGAACCTATTGGGAAAAAAGAGAATCTGGCATTTAAGTTTTAGTTGTCACCTGGGGAGTTGATTCATTTTGTGTCTTTTGTAGCCATGATGTGAAGATGTATCGTTTCTGAAAAGGAAACAGATGTCAGTAGCATTTCCACTATGAAACGCCAAGACAGACATAAAATGCTGGGCTATATCACCACTGCTAATTAATTTTATAGAATGCTTAAATTAGCAAGCTATAGTCTCTCTGTTGTTACAGGTCTACCGAAAGAGTGGCACTAGAGTGGATGAGCCAGTTTTGACCGTTCACGTTAGCTGAGCAAGTTAGCTCTTCCACTGCTGTAAACCAACAGCAAAGTGGAGAAATAAAACTTTACGCCCCCCAGCATTTCTTCTACGAGCATTTAACAAGTATTGGGCAATCTGCCACACATTGGCTCAGAACCTGGGAGGAAGTTGGCTGAATTCTTAGGTTTATGCACAGGATTAGCAAAAAACACCACTTTCAAGAAACCTCATGTCTCTAAGGCCATAAATGATTACATCTTTTTTTTCTATGTCCATGGTGTAGAAGAACATCTAGAGAACAGACATCTCATGGTCAAAGAACAACTTCTGTTCTCTCGGTTCATCCAGGCAACAGCTTAATCCTTTATAATTTTTGCATGAAAGCTCTGCTAAAACATTTGCAGCTCTCATTTTTCAGTAAATTGTCTCCTTTTGATCAGTGTACCTAGACAATGCAAAAGCAGCAATTTTGAAGTTGATTGGTAATATTCTGCAAAGTGGAAGTAACGATAATTGGTGATTAAGATTTCACAAAATTTTCACCTAATGGATGTTAGGGACAGTCCCCCAAGTGTGGACACCATGCTGGGAGAATGAAATTACCTGAAAACTGTGTCACATCAGGTTCTAAATAGCTCTGGTTTGAACTTAATTGAGTTTTTAGGATATTCTACACAGAATTAATATTTACTATTAAATGTTTTGTTAAAATTCCAATTTGGTAGTTGTTTGGATCGCAAAAGGACCAATATTGAAGAAAAACTGGCAGAAAGCAAAACACAGTGCAAAAAATCCACATTCACTTAATCCTACGATAATAATAAGAACAAAGGAATACAAAGGCAGCATATTTATAAGACCGTATATAAATATCACACACATCCATGTATTGATATGTACACAATTAGCTTGTGAAGCTCACTGCCACTAAACAAAGGCAAAAAGTTTGATAAACTTATTAAAGGAATAAAACAATATCTAAACTCAATAATTATATTAGTTCTCAATTACATTCAGATATCACAGTGACTGCAGTGTTATACCTGCTTCCTAAATTCACCCATACAGAGAGTGTTCTTAAGCCTCTAAATTACTTTTTCAGTGCAAGAAAGATATTTCTCCCTGCACACAACTTTCTGGGGGTTTATTTCTGAAATAGCTGACAATGACTGCTGTCATTGAGACTGACAAATTAAATAAATGTTTAGATCACTTGATACGGCAAATTCTTCGCTGCCAAAATAGCTACCTGTCAGAATAGTTGCACTTCTTCACTTGATCCTTCATATTAAAAATGAGAGCAAATTACAGTGATAAATATAAATTTTTTAATGATGCACCCTAGCATACAAGTCTTATAGATTGCAGTAGGCTCAGTCAATCTAAACAGATGTTGTCTATACAGTGCTTTAAGCACAGGCCCACAGTGGAACTTGAATTCCTGCTTGGTTAGTGTTGTATTGCCTGGGCACAAATCTGCTCAGGCTCAAAAGCCTGGAGGAGCAGAAGCCCCCGTCACTGCTCAGCCTGAGCCTAGCCTCAGATGCCCTTTATGCTCTGCGGTAATGTCATGCGACTAACTTCAGGGAAACAAGCAAGCCAGGAGCTTCTTCTCAGAAAAGCTAATACCTTGTACAACAAGGAAAGGCTGCTGCAACAGAAAAGTAGCAAAGCAAGTGCACGTGGTATGCATGGACCTCACTGATCAATGAACAGCTCTTGGGAATTCCTGTGAAGAATACACAGAAAAACCCAGAACCAATGCAACCTGAAAGAGATTTTAATAAAATCTTCATGACATTAAATGTCAGTAGTAAAAAAAAATATAGAAAAATAATATAGACTTAATTAATAGACTTATAATTATAGGTCATAATAGAATAACATAAAAAATATTTAACTTTTAATTTGTGTTTTTGCCTTTTCTCCCCAAATTCCACTGCAGAATATCTGCGTACTGTATGTTCTGTTTTCACTACATCTCTCTCTGACTTTGAAGGGCAGCCCCAGAAATTCCACATACAGTAAATCATCCTGTATTAAGCTCCAGTTCCAGTTATTTCCAGACATGTATCATGTATTAGCACACCTTTACTACGTTTGGGCAGAATAAATTCTAAGAAAAGAGAATTGAAGAAAAAAAGAAGAAAAGAAGAAAAGATTTACTGAATATATATATATTTTTTTTTTAGTTATGCTTCTTTTTGGATTAAGCCTCTTCTAAAAGTCTGTCAGGTACTGCAAGCCTTCAGACTTTCATTCTCTGTAACACCTGGGGGTATTTCTGCCCAGGTACCTACAGCTGCTGAACTGAAGATTGCTGCATCTCCCACCATGCCAGTGTAACGCTTAGCCTGCTGAAAAGTTCATCCCACTTGATAGATTTGTTTAATCTTCAGATCTGAAGTGCTGAATCTTCAAGATTAAGATTTCATTTTGTAAAGACTAATTTTCTAATCCTTCTTGTGAAGAGCTGAACATTTCACGCTGAATTGCAGGAAACTGAGGTAACATTTCCTTCCTGTGCTTGGAAGGAAAGAAAATCAGTCTGAAATTTTACTTTTTTTCAAAAACGGGCAGTACTGCTGCTAAAGACAGTGATAATTGCTAGAGGCAATTCTGATGATTTCCTCCAGGGAGGTTTCTTCCAACTATGGTTTACGGTATGACCTACAAAATGTACCTTGGCATTGGAAAGGATGGCAAGGACATAGATTTTTCAAGGGTACTTACAGCATAGTCTATGTTAACTTGCCGCTTCCCATTTGCTTTCATGTTTATAATCAAATTTGAAGTGTTCTCATTGCTTCCAGTAGTTTAGACTTTAATATAATTAGATGCAGTAGTTAAGCTGTTTGATATTATATAATGTAGCAGTTTTTCTTTAAGCTATATCTTTATGCAGGCAAAACAAATTCAAATTTTATCCAAACAAGCAGAATTCCCACAAGACAACTCAAGTTATACTCAAATTATGGATATGCTAGAGGCAAATTGATACTGTCCTTCATTAAAGTCTTTTTGTGGTTTTGGATGCTTGGCATAAGCATTACTTGTAATGTACAGCATGTATTCTGAGGTGTTAGACACATATGGCAGGATTGTCTCCATATAAAGTGAATTAGAGTCCACATAGTTCAACAAAAATCCTCCTGATGCATTTTTTCCTACCCAATGGTCTGAAGACATCTATTTGCCATTTTGGATGGCATTGCTATGATGGTATGAAGAAACTGTGGCACAAGAGTAGTACAATAGGAACATCATAATAAGGAGTAATATTACTGAGAACTAAATACATGCATTTATCAATATATTCTTAGTAGATGCTGACAATTTAGCTGAACCAACATCAACATTTCTTATTCGAAGAAAGTGTTCAAATGATGTAAGAATTACTCACTGGATTCTGGATTAAACAATAACTCTGGTTTTAAGCTTTGGTTCTGCTGGATGAGAATCTTTCCTTCAGATATCCTCTGTAGGAATACCTAGAGAAGAAAGTGGGAGGGCCTCTTGGACTTCAGCTTACTGCTCCTGCATGAGGAGATAAGATACGTCTCTTTTAAAGTTTTCCTGCTGTTGATGTTGTGCTCAGCTCTTCCTTTAGCCTTTATGTGCAATGATTATATTGTTGTACTGCCAGTGGACAGATGCAGCCAGAGGTTTTAATGAGCATGCGTTTCCATCACTTGGAGATCATTGTGGCTGCTGTGGTTCTGATTGCTGTGATTACTCTCCTTCAGGTGTCCTTCAGAAGGTAGATTTCGTAGGCTTTGAGGTAACTGTTTGAACCATCCATCTCAGCTGTTTCATCCCTAATTGCATGGATGGTTTTGTGTTTTGTTAGATTGCTTTATTTTAAGATTATTTTAATTTCAAGGCAGCAATACTTACAAACAGCTGTTATAACACAGCGCTATTAAATCTCCAAGTGCAAGGTTGATTTGTCTAACTGGACATTGCCCATTGACTAGCACCCAATACTGCTTGTCTTTAAAACTTAGTAATTTAGGGCTTTTAAAGGCTGAATGCTTGACAGCTATTTTGGCTACAGTCCTCCCTCAACAAGACAACAAGAGCAAAGGTTTTACTCACACTGAGTCTTCAGTAGATCTCAAACTTGGGAGAAAGGATTATCGTGGCTCCATCTGCATTCACTCCTCTGCTTTTCTGGAGCTCTGCTCTTACTGAAACATGAAGTGCTAAATAAAGACTACAAAAATTACCTAAGAAAATGAAACTTCTGCAACAAATTTATGTCTGTTCTCTTAAGTGAGTGTCCATTCTCCAAGAGTTAGAAGTAAGATAATATAGAAACAGAGCATGTATGCAAGTTCATTTCCTGCAATTAATTACAAAGCAAATAAGTATTCAGGTCAGTATAATGACAGTGAGACTTCACACTCTTCCTGCCATCACAGTGAAATGTCATAGTGAATCATCGCCAGGGTATGAAGGCTTGCTCATGTGTTCCTACTACAGGGATTTTTTTACTGCCACTTTCAAGAGCTTCAATATACTCCGTAGGGAGTCTTACATGTGATAATGAGGAACAAATAATGTTTTTTGTAGTTGCTAATACCTAGAGCTATACAAGATATGGAAGAGGATGGGCATGATTTTTTTTCTACAACATGAAAGTCATGATCCATGAAAGTGACAAAAATGCCTATGGGTTTTCTTATGAAATTTGAAGAAGAGAAATCTAATTAATAAAATCAAAACCTTCCCTCACTTTAAAATATCCCTTACTTTCTTCATAAGCAGTCATTCTTTTGAGAGAAAACAATATCTGAAAAACAGTTGTTTCTACTAGTAGCTCTAGTCAGGTTTTTATTTAAAATCCCAGGTTCCTGCATAGAAAAGTTCTTGCTACTTACGTTGTGAATGCTGCAAAAGCAGAGCCCTTGTTATATATTTTTCACATTTCCTTTGAAGGTTTTTTTTTACAGATATTGAATTTTTACATTTCTTTCAGTCCAGTCTTCTGCAGCTACTATAAATAATTCCTCAGCCCTTAAATACATTGTCTATGCTTTGAACCAAAGTTAGTTTTTCCTCTTACTTTTTTTTTTTTTTTCTTGTGAAAAAGCTTCTAAAATAACTGTAACGATTCCACTTGGTAGTTCCCCTCTGGACTTCTTCTACGTCATACATACAGTTTAGCTAATTAGGGAATAAGGCATAGTTAGAAAACTCAGAATAAGGAAATAAATGGGCACTGTTATCCTTAAGAACATCTTATTGAGGTAGAAAGAGGGACAGAAACTTCTTTCTACTACCTGAATATCCACTTGAACACTCCTGCTGTTGTATCCATTTGTCTGCAGGGTGCAACTTCAACCTTGGTCCTGTGAGAAAAGAACCTGTTTTGAGCACACCAGTGCTGCGCCTGAGAGTGTACCTTGTGGTTCCTCAAGTGTAGATGTAAAACAAATTTGTCCGCCAAACAAACCTCTGAAGTACACCAAGCAACTAATATAGACACACTATATGTGACCCACACCATACCAGGCACAGCCACGACCTTGTTAGATGGGCAGCGAAGGGTTCCTTTTGGTAGCTATAGAACTCTTTTTGCCTGCTTTTTTCCTTGCAAACATGCCCTTGACCCACATACAGCATGTGTCTCCCTCTAGTGACTTGGATAATTTAATAGATTGCATTTGCCTCTGGCAAAGATGCAGCAATTCTGAATTATCAGCTCATGCAATAGAAACTTACGCTTCAGATCAAGAGGTTCCAGCCTTAAACTCTGCAAGTAAATTGCTTGGAAGTGGTATTATTCAGGGAGGAGTAATATGAAGTTAGAATTAAGGGCTTTGAGTTCTACCAAAGGTAGGAGCCGTAGATTTAATGTCAATCTGCGTCTGCCTATGATTTCAGTTCTACTGATTTAATAATGCATACTTTCAAAAAGGGAAAATGCCATTGACTTCAAAGGACCTTTGGCTCAGACCCTATGCGGGAAACATTCTGCAAATGTAAGTGCTATTATCTCAGCTGAAATGTGCTGCATTCCACAGACTAATGTGGTATCAATTCACAGGAGAATATAGGCCTTCAGTCAGACCACGTTTCTTGAAAAGTTCTTGTTCCTTAAAATTGTGTATAAGCCTTCCACTGCACTAAGGTCAAACCATCTTATTTCTAATATTTTAACATCCCTAGAGCTATTTTCAAATAATAAAAGTTTGCTTTGATTGTCCTTGTGGAATCAGTTCTGAACTGTGAATCCTGATGAGCATTCTCTGATTTCTATCCCCATCTCAGCTCAGAAGTACTTCTTGCAATAATCCCTGACTTTTCAGGGACCCAGTTCAGAAAAAAATCTGACAACTCAGGCTCTGCACCAAATAGAGAGAAGCTAATTCAGGCACCAGAAGCAAGACAGACATACAAAAGAGTGAAAATTAACCTGATCAAAATTGTTAGATGGTTGTACTGCTCTGGTACCCAAAGTAGTTTAGGCAATGCTGGCTCTACGTCCTCTCATTGCAGCCTAAATCCTGGGACATTAGTCTGTGAGACCTGCCAAATGGAGTAAGTTCCTACCAAGACCTATAGAAAGACCTCCAAGGAAGCACTAGGGTGTTGCAAGTAATACTGCAGTAGACACCGTCACTGTTAGCACTGTAAATACTAAACTCAGACAGGTGATAACAAGACTACTGTGTTTCTTGTGATGTCCTAGTGTCAATGGAACCAGTCAAGATCAAAGCTTTATTACAAACCATATGATATTCACGCACACAGCAAGAAACTATTTCTGTTCTTGAGAGCTTAAAATTAAAATGATTATAAGAAGAAAAGGGTTAGAGAAAGGCAGCACTGTCGGCCATGCTGTTTCAGATGAAGAATCCAATACAGAGACAGTAACTAATACTAAAGTTCAGCTGCAGTCTCCCAAGTTGCAGTCTGTGCGCTAACTGCACTACTGGCCTTCTGTCTTCCTGTGCTTTTGAAAAATAAACAACAATATGAACAACCTCTTAACTATTTTGTAACATTTTAAAAGAGTATTAAACTCCAATATCTTGAGCAAATCTCATCATAAATCATCGCACTGCTTCTAATTCAAAGTCAGCTCATGGCAGAGCTTTTTGCCCAAAAAAATAGCTGTCTCTGTGTCTCATTTAATGAAAACAGCAGTATTCTCAACATTAGCTGTATTTCCCAAGCTTGTGTAGTATTTAACATTACACGTATTTTTTAGAATTTGATATTGCTTATCATAATGTCTTAGATTAACAGCAAGGTCTAGTAGTTAGCGACCACTTCTATTTGAAAGGTTTTTGCTGTCTTCTTTCATGAATTTATCATGATCAGTTTACTGGAGTTAGGTAATAATCTTCCCTTTGCAAAGCTATGAGTGGTACGATTAACCAACAACCTTTGCTCAAAACAAAGTCTGCTCAATTAATGGATATGGTAGTGGTCAGGTAAGAAGGTTGAATGGCTCATTTACATAGGGCATAATCTAGCAGTTCATTATGGTCCTAGGTAGTAGTACCACAAGGAAAGGTTTTTTTCTTTCTGTTGAATGCAGCCAAAAGTCTCCTGTGGACTGTAGAATAAAGTAGTTTTCACCTTTTATTTTTGTGAGACTTTCCCAGATATGGCAAAAAAATGCCAATAAATGTTCTGTGGTGTTTTTTGGCACAAACATCAAGTGTGTCTGTGTAAATACCCTTGTGTGTGTACCTATGCTGATTTGAAGGCATTGGCAACTTACTGCAGCAGTCCTTGAAATTAATAAAATTTTTAAACTGTACAATTTTACATTATTCAAATAGATACATTTGGACTAACCATGAGATTATTAAGCAATTTTTTACGTTTACTCACCTGCCATTAGCTAGATAGAAAATTTAAATCTCATGCATTTGGGATAGAAAATAGGGATGGGGGAGTGTTTTTGTGTATAAAAGGTGGAAGAAAGCCAGAAATGCAAATATACAAACATACATAGCATGTATAATATCCACGTCACCTACAGTTTTCTGAGTTTCATTAAAGTTCAGAAGTGAGATTTCCTGAAGCACTCCTGAAGCATACTAATTCCGTTTAAAGGCTATTACTGGAAGTCAAAATGTTACAGGGTAATGTCTGACTCAGTTGCCATGATTCCAGTTACAGCAAGAGGAAGAGAATATTAATTTACTCTTGACAGTGTGTAAGTTCCTAGGGATCTTCTTAATCTTGTACAAATATCCTGCAATAAAAAGTTCCTGCTAACTTTATTACCGAAGGACAAAGTAATTAAACAGAAGGTCAATGGAAAATATCTGCAAATCTTTGATGTTAAAATACGTATCACCATTCCTCTGGATTGTGTTTTGTGTAGTTTAATTATAGAAATCTATTTTAAAACATTATTTCAAAAAAATCTGGACCTATTTCTCTGGAGTAGGTGAACATCTTCAGAACATACGTTATTTAGATAAAAGAACAGCAGTATATGCTAGGCTTTTAATTTAAGGAACATAGTTTAAGGAATTGTCTATAAACCAGTGCAAATTATATACTTTACCCTTGCCAAAAAAAAAAAATGCACTGCACTTCCAGGGCTTTCAGTTGTCACTTCCAGAACTACTGTAATTCCCTGACAGATACTAAGGGTAGGAAGAGAACAAGCTGTTTTATATTTACCGTTTCACTTTGATGAGCTACAAACTCATCACTGCCCTGGGCCTGTGTCTCAGTTGTTTTCTTCCTTAATTTAAGGGACGCAACGAGGACCACATTTTTAATGCGAGTGAAGAGGAAAGTGGAAGGACAGTGATTTGTCCAGGCCCAAACTGTGCATCTATGGCAGCAGCTGGAACTAGAGCTAAAAACAAAAACAGTGGACCAAACTGCACTGTCCTGTACAGTAGAAAAAACCCAATCAAAAAAGCTTTGTCATTGAACAAGGATTATTGTGCATATCAGTTTGTCTTTACTAGTTTAAACTTGCATTTTACTGCTAGACTTCCAGGCAGCGTGCCATGCAGGAAAATGACTGCAAATACCTCAGGTAAATCGGTTGGTAAGCTGCCTCTTGGAAAACTGCTCTTTCCTCCTGAAAAAAAAAAAAGAATAGAAACATCAAATTATTAATAGCATGTGATGTGGCTGATGTGAGGTGAAGGAATTGCATTTTCATTTAGATATGGCGACCTCAAATTGCATTTGCTCTGGCCTTGACACTTTAGCAACAAACCTGAATTATGTTATACCTAAAACTTGTGAATCTATGTATCTCTTTTGAGTTAACCATGAGGTAGATTGTTCCAATATCTTATGAATACAATTCCAGTTAAAATTAAGGAACAATATTCATATAAAACCAGTATCCCATTAAACAGAGGAAAACAAGACATAAGAACAAGAAATATGGTCATACTGGGAAGTAGGGATATGCTTGTGTTCCTGAAAGATAAGAGAATCCCTAAAACTCCTGTTGGTTTTGTGTGAGAATGGAAGAGAAAACATTGATAACTCTCAGAAATAAAAAATAAAAAGTAAATTCATTTTGGATTAAAACATTTAGCAAAGATGAAGACTCAGAAAAAATATAACATAAAAATGAGAGTGGTGAAAGCAGACACAAAGTGTTAGATATGTAATATCTTTTATTAAGTGAGCTGTCTCAGTTTGGGTCTCAAGTCTGTGGAATTTTATGCCTCAAAATAAAAGACTTCACTGCACAGAAAAAGGTAGTTGTTCTTTATTGAACTTTTTGAAACACAGAATACCTAATAATGCATGGAAGTAAGGAAAAGTCTGATTTTTTCAAAAGATGAGGAACATAGGTTAGCAGGGTCATTAGATCAGGTCCCCTGGTACTTCAAACAGCTGCCTCACAGATTCTTTTCCATAAACTTACCTAGCTCCAATTTAAAATAGGTGACATTGCTAGCTCCCAACAGCTACTTCTATGGAAAGTCTTGTTGAAAAATCTAGGTGGTTAATAAGCCTTCCTTAAGTTTTCAGCCTAGATGAGTTTATACATTTTATGCCAACATTGCCTCTTAGTTAAGAAGTTAAGATAGCCTAGGCAGCCCTAAACTTGTTAAACTAATCAAGATTCTCTGGCATACCCTCCTTATTATACAGGTTCTTACCTTCCTCAACATACCAGTCCTCTGCTACAGTGGGATTCGTCTTTCTGGACCAGAGCTCTATGGAGTATTTAATATGCACTGTATTCATTAGCTTGTCTGATAGTAATGATAATACTAATACTTTCCTGTTTGTAGTGAAAATGCATCCTATGGTGCACCTCTGTTTATTTTGAATGCTGTGATCATACCCATGTTTATGTCTCATTAGTGATGATGTGATTAAACCTTAGACTTTTTAGTTGATTCAAGTTGATAAAATCTTGGTATATAACGCATATTCACTCGGTGAGGCTAAATAGTGTGGCTAATTTTCTTTACTCACATTCTCCAAATCAGCCATGTTTTCCTGTTTGATTTCCCTATCTGTCTTGATTGACAGGCCTTTCAGATTTGGATAATCCATGTTTGGGATTCAGCCATGTTTGAAATCAAATAGTTGCTTAGAAGATGAAAAGCATAAGTGAGATAACTACCTTGGTTTGTGTGGTATCAACTTGTAGTAATACTGAAGCTTACAAATATCACAGTTGAGGTCATTAGTGCACTTGTAGGTGCACCAAGCTTTAAGGCACTTTCAATCCCTGTGTCAACAGGGATAATCACAGCAGAAGTCCAAGTCAGCCATGCTTATAAACCTGATTTATTTCTCGTAACCCAATCACTTTTGGATAACATTCTGTAAGTAAATGTAAAATTAATTCTTGATGAGACTGTATAGAAATAATACCTGTTGACTTTCCTTTTCGGGCTAAGACATGAATGTTTTGGCATTTTTTTTTTGGATGAAATACAGATATATGTAAAGTAGATAATCTTACATGAGTTGTTGCCATGTGGTCCCTTTACAGTCAATGGAAAAAAAATAATATATGCTTATTGGATGCAATTGATCTTATACTATGATACATACATAAAGTAGTTAAATGTACTTGAAGTACTTGTTCTTTGTAGATTTCTCTTTCTCACACAGACTGTAAAAAAAATTAAGTGACTAAGATGCATGTGTCTGAAATTACTTGACATAATCCTAGCCTGTGTTTCAATTAAATCAGTTTACATGAACTGGGAATGGGCCTTATTTCTCTATATTTTGGTCAAACCGGCGGTTTTCCTTCTTTGAAAAGTAGACTGATTTTCCATTTTTTTGACTGCAATTATGACTGGGGAAAATGATCAAAACATAGACTGCTCTGACAGCACTCAATCTGATGATGAAATAATCAGTTTTCAGAGCATGTCAGGATTCTTGATATATCTACTAAAATCCAAAACCTGTGGTAATTTCTCTGTTTATATCATGTGGAAATTGTTTGTCTATGACTTGGAAAAACTACAGGTTTGGTTATAGTCCTGGGAAAGGCTGTTCAAACACCATCCCCAGGTACAGCCATTGTCTTATTTTTACAGTCTATTTTATATCATTCATGTATGTAATAGAATTCTTATGTGTAATAGAATGATCTTCATTTTTTTCCTGTAGAAAAAAAGTGCATGCTAAAACATTTGTTGTTCTTAATATTAACATTTCTAAGGATTTGTTATGGACAACCTTTTTTGTTTTCTTTAGAAGTTTTCATTCAGACAGGTAAGATTTTTTAGCTCTGACCTTTATCTATGCTTTAGCTGACATTTTAAATACCTTGAATGTAGTGTCGTGATGTTAAAGGCTTAGACTAAGTGTATATTTTGTTTAATATTTTATGTTTAACCATTGTAAAAGCTTAAGATTCGATGTGATTGCAACAGTTGCAATATTCCATCTTAGCTGGCATTTCCTGAATTCTGAAGATTTCATGCTCGTGTCATTCCTGAGATCCTGCTGAGAAGTGATGAAGACCTCAGTAACAGATATCAACTCACTGTCAGACACAATAAGACAGAATTTCCCAGCCAGAAACAGCAGAAAGTGACACATAGGAATTCTGCTTTATGAGAATTGTTTTTTCAATGAGAAACCTTGGAAGACACATGAATGCAGACTGAATTGACTGGATGGACACCTTTACTTATCGACGACTTCACCATGGTTAGGAAAACGGATTCATGACTTCCTCTGCTCACATTCGCTTGAGTCATACTTGGGTTCATCATCCTTTGCCAACTGTTCTTCAACCAGAACTTGATCCATGCTTTACTCCAGAGTAATTTTCACTATAATGAGATAACCACAGGTGGTGAGAGATTTTGGAAAGGCACCTGTCACCTGCGGATTTATGAGTCCTTTCCTTTACCTTATAGCTACGTAGGAATGCTGAAGTGGACTTCATGACACTCTGCAGGACCTAGAGGTTTGGGGACAAGTATTGCATGGATATGGATTAAAATCATGAACATACATTATGCTTGGATGCTATCTTAGATAAAACAGCATTGTCTCATACTTACTAGCTGTTCAATGAGATTCAGAAAAATAGTAATGGATTTTTCCCCTCTGTCTATTGATAGGAAATAATCCATTGGTGCAAATAAGGTGGTTTCATAAAGGTGGTTTTATACCTAAATTTTGTCATAAATCTAAAATGAAACAGATTCAGAATATTAGTTCAGTTAGATGTAGTTATAGTCTCCTTTGGTTACTTTCTCTGTCAGCTTTTTCAGGATCAGGAACTCTGAAAAACTTTCTATTATGCATTAGCACAGCTTCTCTGTTCCCTTTGCCCTTTCTTACAAAAACCCTACATATTGTTGCATTGCTTTGGTCTGTGGTTAGAACAGAGTGGTTTCATTACTTCCTAGAGAATCAGGTTTTACTAACTAGTTAGTTATTTCACGGACACTGTTAAGTTTGTTAAAGCATAGTTTTTCCATCGTGATAAAAAAGAACTGATTAGTTTTGCATTAATTCCAATAGTGATATCTACTGCAGCACTGGCAAAACACTGGAACAGATGCTACAGGTGAACAGGCTCTGCCACAAGCAGTCTTACCTATTGTTCTCCAGCTGATCGTACAGAACTGGTTTGGTTTTAAATGAACTCAGGCAGCAAAATCAGAGAGAGATAACTAAAAGCGTGTACAGCTTTCACCAACCCATTTGCAAAGAAATACACTGAGAAGAAAGGAGCAATATTTTCAGTCATTCCAGTGATAGGATAACCTGGATATCGTATATCCTCAGTGAGCCCCGATGAGCTGTGTTTCCTGTCAGTCTAAAGGGACGATACATTAGACATTTACTATCTTTGCCAACAGTATCTCATTGAAACATGTGAAGAGGATAGTATATCGCTTTTTTTCAGAGCAGAAATAAATATTTGATGTTTAATGCAGTGCTGCTCTAAACTGGGAAATGTCTGTCCACTGAGTACAACGAACAACTTTTTGCCAGCAGGCTTTTTGAGCCTATGGTTTTGCTATCTGTCTAAGGCTGGTTTATATTAAAGCAGTGGGACTAAATACCTAATGAACAACATCTTGCCAAAAGTAACTGGACTGAGGCAAGCACCCTTTTTAAGTGTATCATTGGCTGCATATTCCTTAATTCCTAAGCAACTAACAGCAACTAATTTTAGCTATACAAAAATGAAGTGCCTAGTCTACATTAGATAATCAACAGATAGGCAAATCCAAGGGCATTTCATTTAATTTTAAAATAGGTGGAATGAGTGACTGGCTCATCAGAGAGTTGATTATGGAGACATCCTGAATGCCCAGCTTGGACTGGAAGTTAACTGTGAGATGGTTAAAGTCAGCTGGCCGAGCATCACCTTTTAGCCTTTAATAACCCCTTTTGCATTAAAATTTCTGACCAGTGAGTGAGCGTTTATGCCCAGTAACCATAATGTTCACTTGTTCAATGTCTTTATTGACAATGTATTTTTATTTTATTGAATGCACTGAAAGATAAAAAGAAAAACTTATCACAGTAAGAGTCAAGTCCTTTTTGATAAAAGCTTGAAATTCCCATGGTCAGACATCTAAAATTTGCATATATGACTCTCTCATCTTAGCTGCAAATAGTAGGAGAAGGAAGGGAAAAATCACATATTCATATTTTCATCCTTGCAGTATCTATGTGCAGCAATATGTGGCACCCGACACATCTTGTTATGCAATAGAACTAAACTAGGAACAAGGTTCCTGCTGATTTTTTTTCTATGAAGGAATACTTCAAATAACAGGCAGCTTTGAAGCCGTTGGTTGCTCAAGTCACGACTCAGTGGTGCCTGAGCATCTGCAAGGAGTCACATATATCTATAGCGGCTGACTCATTTCCAGTTTTATACAGAGATACGTGCGTCACATCTTTGATTAATGGTAGTGGTGCTGAGAAAGATAGTATCCGGGAGAAACTCTGAGGAGGTCACTGCAGTCATACTCATTTGTCAGGCAGAGTCTGGTGACGTACATAATCGTTATAATTGCTTTAAATTTTCCTGACTTGAAATATCTTACTTGGGAGGCAATTGTACAGAGTTCTCAGATGCAAAGGGAAGAATCTGAGGTTTCAGTCTAAGTTGTGGATTTTTCAGTATTTGATAACATTCGTACTTTCTCAGTTCTGTAGAAGTGCCAAGCACAATATTTCCTAACAGAGAAACACAGTGTCAAGGATCAGTTCAGCAAGTGAGCTGCGTCCTGCCCGAAGTAAACTCCTTGCAAATGTTCGTATACAAGCAGCAAGACTGTGTTTAACAAAGAAGACATTCTGCATGGCATTTTCTATTTTGGAAAAGTATCTCTATAACGTCAAGTAGATTTTCCAGCATTTTTCTCAGCTCAACTCAGTTTCCACTATCTAGCAACACCAGGGTTTTTCTTCTGGATATCCCTACGATACTGAATACCTGTTTGGTATTTTCCATTCAGCAGCTGTTAGCTAGGAATGCAAAAAGGCTTCTCAGTCTGCCCCTACTCTGGAGTGAGAGGGATGGGCAGAGGCACCTTGGCAGTAGGACCGCATGCGGATTTCCAGTCAGTACAAAGGTGAGTCCACGGCCATATGCCAGAAGATTCCTGCTGCTTGAAATATGAGCGAGCCCATTCCAGGCAGCTGCCTGCATGATCCTGTGCCTGCCGATGGCAGGTGCTAATCAGTGATAGATGGAAGGCATCGAATGGGCTCCTCTGTCTCTTCCTTAATCAAGTTTGGGGATCTACACACTGAACAACATTACTTAGAAAAGATTTTTTCTTAATTCAGTTATTTAAAAATGTATCCAATTATCTCATGGCAGGATGTATTTCTCAAAACAAACATTAAAGCTGAAATGAAGGCTAGCAAATTATATTAGTCTCTTTTGTTCAGAATTCTAGGCATGGAAATGAAGAAAAAATGTGTCAGAACATCTCATAGACTTTGATTGCTGGCATCTACTAGCTTACGGAGCAAAACTGTGTACAGCTAAAATTTAATGCCTGAGTTCTCTTGTAATTCCTCTAGTTTTAATAGCAAATTATTGTTTCACGTCAACGTGATCCACATTGTAAGATTTGAAGCATTAGATGGGCAAATTGCATACTACCTCGAAAAACTTTGGTTGCAGTAAATAGAAAGAAATTAATCTCTGTAAAATTTTGCATGTTCAACATTGATCACATAATTAGAGAGCAATCAAAGCACAAGAAAACTACAATGTTACTTGTAGTATCTCCACTGGGGATACATTTTAAACAACCAAATAGACCACATCCTCTGTGCTGGCTCATTGACTTAAAAGTTAGTGCTGCTTCTCACGTGCAAGGGAGCAGGAAATCAGACAGTAAACACTGTAAGAATTATCAACAATCTTAGGCAGTACCTAATGCTAACTGAATAAATAAAGATTTTGCAAATGTAATATGCTCTCCAGAAGTGCACTCAGGGAAGATGAGGGGAGCAGCCTGAAGGAGGAGAAACAGGATGGCAACAGAATGGCACATGTTGTGTTTGCTGGGATAAACAATCTCGTTTGTTTGCAGATGAGGAATGAATGAAAGGAATTGTTTTTTAAGGAATATCATTGCAAGGTTATGCGCGAAAACAAAATTTTGGTCGTTTTCAATGAGAAGCTTTCAGATTAACTCTTCTGGCACAAAAAAATGATTTAAAATATTACATTCTTTTACTTCCAGTCTTGTTATATAGTTCTAAGGATAATTCTTCAGCAATTTGATCTATCGCTTCTAAACGCTAGTGATTTTTCTGTCCTCCTGTTGTTTAGCAAGAGTGGATGAGGGGAATGGGAATAATAACAACTGATTGCTATTGCAGGTATTTTATTTTAATGATATTCAGAACACTAAATTATATTAATGCAAATAATTAAATGGAAAAAGTCTGCAACAGAGACAAACCTATCCCCCTGCTACTTCCTCACCTCGTCTGTGCAGAGCCAAAGCCTATTTTAAGTGCGGTCTTTTTTCTTACATTTTTAGAAGAAATATATTTGGTACTTAGGATGAAAGCTATCTTATCTACTTTTATAAGAAGAAAATTTTCAAAGTGGTAGTATCCTTAATGAATATACATTAAAAGATGCACCCTATTCAACATGCCGATGTAAAATTAACTTGCCACAGTACACGTTAGTTTGTAGAGTAAAATCTCAGAAAAACAACAAAGTTTTTGAAAAAGCAAAACAATTCAAAATTTATTCTTCAGAGGTGTGTGATTAAACTACTCTCTGCGTTCTTTACATTCCCAAGATGAAGATATTGTTCTCACAGATCTTATGACTTGAAAAAATCACTTTCTTGAGTTAGTGCCTGAGTCCAGCAATACTGAAATATAATATAATAATGAGGTCCCTAGTGCAATTAAATTTTATGAAGCTCAGACATGGTCAGGGGGCTCATATATTAAAAGGGAAAGGTCAGTGACATTCTCTTCTTTAGAAAGTTAAGTAGCTACTAAATTGCCTTAAAATTGGAAGAATACTATTTATTCAACATAATTCTCCCGTAATCCATAGGCATTTTTTCTTCTTCCTTCCAGTGCAGAGGCCATTTTTGTGCATCCTGTCCAGGACTATGCGGGTGAGCAGTGTAGACACAGACTGACCAGACTGTCCAGTGTCCTACCTGCAGTCCAGGCTAACTCTGGTGTCCGACGGAGTGTACCCAAATGGTGCAACGTGCAGTGCTGCTTCTGCACAATCTTCTTATGCCCAATTACTTGCAGCTGAGGGACTGCCTAATCTAGAGGTGCTGTCTACACACCAGTTTTTAGTAGTAGCAACACCTCACAGCAGCAAAATATGAGTGAATACTGCAGGCGACTGCAAGGCAGACTGCTTCTCAGGGTTTATTTCTTTTCAGGCTCTTAACCTGTAGCATGTGGGAGGTAGTTACCCTATTACATGTGATACGAATATATGTGGGAAAATCCCTATAGAGTAGGCGGTATACCATAAGTATATGGTCTAGTTAGACTCATTATGTGATGCCCATATGTATGGCCGCTCATGCTGTGACTTCTCATGGTAACCAGTCAGTTTTCTGACTAAGATAAATGACTCTGAAGTTTGCACATCAGACTTTGCATTGCCAGAACAAACTTGGGCCTTTTTATTTTCAGTGTCCTTCATAATCTTTTTGTCTCATTTCTCTTTTTCTGTCTGTGGGTCTTCTGACCATACTTCTAAACACTATGCAAAGAAGAAGGAGGTACTAATTAGACCATCAGCTGTATCACTGTTAGTCTTTTTAATATATGTCTTTAATATAGTTCTTTTTTGAGATTATTGATTTTCAAGATTAGAATGTAAATATGCATCCTCAAGATTTAAGAAAAAAAACAATCTTTATGTACTTAAAGCATCAAAAGAATAGTGAGATGCACAAGCTGACCATGTTAATAGGCAAATAATGACATTTTATGAGCAAGCAGAAAATTAACAAGTGTGTTTGAACTAATAAATAGCAGTTGCATTATCTGGAACAAAGACCAATCTGGAAGTGATAGTCAATGACTCTGACGGACTTAGGCACCTAAGTATCGCCTAAAATAACAAACCTGAACCTAAAGGGGATACTTCTATTGTCAGGGATGAGAAGAAGCTTCTTTAAAGGGCATTTCAAAGCCAAGCTCTTCGTGCTTTGAATGTACCTCTGGAGAACAGTTTTTTTTCTTTTTTTTTTTTTCCAGGTATTAAAAGAGGAGTACTACTGCTGCTAATGCATGATACATTTTAAAGTGAAAATTCATTTCACTGAAATTTTTAACAGTCTGATTAATCAGTTGAGGGCCTCTAAAATATTTTGCCTAGTATTATGTCATGAGAGCACTCTTTAAAATAAATGGAAGGTATTACAACAACTAAGATACTCTAAGAATCATCTGTAAGTAAATTAAAACACAAGGTCATATTGTTCAAATAATCTAATTGTATTTAAAAGTTATTGCAGTTAGAGTACTCAGTACACAGAATGAAGCAACGTCACTGGTTAGCATTACTGTTTTTTCATGTAATGGTAGAAAATGGTCTGACTATGAAGCTGAAAGAAATTTGACTTTTTTTTTATTTGGCCTTGTGATTTAAAAATGATGCCTTGTTCATTCATTCGTTGATGAAATATATAAGGAAGGAAATCTAGAAAGGTTAAATTATATTTTAAAATCAAATCAAAGAGAAAAAACTAAATATCCGTTCTGAAGAACTGGGTTACTAATTGGGTTGTCTGTAGGTACAGACAATACTGGACTGGCTTATTTGGGCTACAGGTTGAACCCAAACTAAAAGTAACTCTTTTTTTTGTTTTTTTTTTTTAAATGCATCTTTATAATATATGAAGACCTCATAAATGTGCCTCCAATTTTCTTGGTTTTCCCTTAACATTACCAGGCTTCCAAATCTGGTAGACTCAGTCACAAAGATCTGACTTTGTAATGCAAAAAGCAAGCCCCAAAATCCCTCAGATGTATTTCATACTTTTCCAGTGTATCATGAAAAAGAAGAAGCTGAATTTTGTATTTTCTAAGTCAGGTTTAAAGAAGGCTTCTATCATTATTCTGAGCAGGAGTAAACTCTAACTGGCACCTGCAAGTTGGGGATCCCTGACTGAATGCTGACAGAATAGTGGAATAAACCTTTCCTCTACCAGTGTCTGTTAAATGTGTTTTTCCTCCTATGTCTGAAACACAGGGCTGTATTTATTGTGGATCTCAAACATGGTGTTATTTAATAACAAATGACAACTTGTGAGAAGAAAATAGAAAGAAGTGCTAATTCTGGCGGAGGTAACAGATACAAAATTGTAGGAGAGAATCGCTACCGTAAGGAAGACTGTTCTCCAACTGGAGTGGTTGTGAAATATGACAAGGGAAGCAAAAGAAAAGTGACTTCAAACATCAAAGATAAAAATGACATTTCTTTCAATAGATACCTCCGTCTGCATGATGTTGAAGCCCAGATCACTAACTACTCCACTGATTCAAATCAACTGACTAACTCAAATCAGTCAGTCGAGGTGATTTACTCAAGCTGAGGCACTATCCCAGAATTTCTTTCTGGAAGGCAAAGATAAGAAGACATAATATTAAACACGATATCTAGTGCAGTGCTTCCCAGAATGATGAAGAACTTATTAGAGAAGTTAGAAAGGAAACTGACTGTATTGCTGAAACAAGAGATTTGCCCTATTTACACTTAGATAAGTGTTTCAATCAGTCAGTCTTCTAAAAAGATAAAACTATAAGACTTCAAGATAAACCTAGAATAAAACTGCCAGAAGAAGAAAACTTGTGATTACCATTGACATCAATATATGAAAATGTTGTGTGTGAGTCCTCAGTGAAAGGGCAGACTTGGCACTGAAGTCCCAGTGCATGCAATTAGTCATAAATATCATCTCGAGGATTATTCTAAGCACTCAATCACAAGTCTGTCAACAGTTCCTCTAACAGCTACCTGACATGATTGTCATACTTGGGTTGGTGTGCATTTTCAAGGAGCAACAGCATGGAAGTAACTAAAACATACTCTTTAACAAGTTGAAGAGGTTTGAAAAGAAAAGTAACAAAAATAAAAAGTACTGAAAAGTACTACCAGTACCAGAAGGAAAAAAAAAATGGTTTTGTCTTTCTTAACCAAAATAAGGTCTTTCTCAACCAAAATAAGGTCTTTCTCATCCAAAATAAAGTCCAGTATTCTCAGCGTTCATGGAGTGCACTCTACTGGCAGTAGAATGAAAGGATGATGAAATGTAAGGCTAAGCAAAAAGCCGTCAAAACCTTCTACATTATGTCCATGAATGCTACAAAATTTGCAAGTTGGGCTTGTTAAAAAAAGAAGGAATTTAAAGAATGCTAAGGTAGAAAAAAAAAAAAGATGAAATAGTAATAAAAAGCTAAATAACTGAATTTGAATATGGGAATGTGGTGTCAAAGGTAGCTGAATCCTGTGGATTGTAGGATCCTGACCTGATCCCAGCCTCTCCAGAAGATGGCACTCAGAGATCTTGTCCTATTTGTCCCCTAACCCAGCCTGAGGTTCACTAGCAGTTCACACAAAGTCTCAGAATAAGCACACACACACAGAGGATAGTTAGACATAGCATTTAATATGAATATAGGATCAACAGCAACGGTCATGCACAGGGCTCAGCGAGACAAGTGTGCTGAGCAGCAGGTGGCTTTCATGCCACTGGCCCCTTTTATACCCCTCCTCCATTTTCCCATGCCTGGCCTGCCCTGATCCATCTTGATCCCTTCTTTTCCCTACCTTTGATCCATACCTTAAACATCCCATAATAAATTTTTTACCATCCTGAAATTTTCTCTGCTCCAACACAAATTTATCATTCCACTTATGGATCCAATAGTAAATCCTATATCTTTTTGTACAAAAATCCCCCTTAGTCTGAAAAGCGTCCTGGAGAGAGGATTTTCATTCTTTGACCTAACACTATTTTTTTTAATATTTTTTTTTTTTAAAAAAAGAAGGACCATGGCCTGATCCTTCTCTTTTGGTGATGATTCGGTGTGCTCCCTGTTCAGGTTACTTGAGCTTCTTGGCCCGTTGCTATTCCTCTGGTCATCACCTAGTCTCTGTGGTTAATTTGATTAGATTTTAACAAGATAACCTAATGCATAGGAGTGGAAAAACATCCCCAAGGTCACAAGTCTACTCTTCTTCTATCACTAGCAACAGCATCAGATAATGTTCTCCACAAACTCTTTAAGCTCCATCTTAAAAGTAAGGCTTTTTCAGTTATTGCAGTGATTGGAAAGTTATTTCAGACCCCTGATGCTTTGACTTTAGAAATTTTCTTCTGATTTCCATCTTAGCTGTAATAACAGCCTGTCTACACCCATTTGTTTTTCTGCCAACATGACCATCAGATTAAATTGTTTTCTTTCCCTGGCCTGCACTTCCCTCATCGAAACAGTGATGATATCCCATTGCAGCCTTCTATTTACTGACCTAAATAATCCAAGTTCTATTAGTCTCTCCTCATACGAAACACTTTCCATTCTCCTGATCAGATTTTAGGGCTTTGTGTTTAAACAAAGGGAACAGAAATGGCACTGATTCCCCCAACCACACAATTAGGCTGAAAAAGCCTAATGATAGTGTCTCCATCCTAATGAAATAATAACATAGAGCCTCTTCAGCATTTTGATTTTATAAGATATTTGGATTTACAATGTCTTAGCTATTTCGTAGAGAGTTATAAATAATAATGTTTCTGTGATATAATTTAGCTTGACATCTTTAATGAAAAGGAAGTTGATGGGTTCATAGGGCTCTTTGTTAAGCAGCTTTCATATAATTAACACAGAAATTAATCATTTTTTGAGCATTGCCTTATGGATCAGTGGCATCTTAATACAGTGAGGTAATTAATAGCAATGAAATACATTTTGTAAGATACTTTATCACTAATTAGCTAATCAAGATGGTATTGGAGCCTGACTTAAATGCACACTTCACAAATAAGTCTTGACCTGTAAAAACATCTACTACATTTTGATTGCCATCTCAACATCAGTTTGAAAAATTACAGTCAAAGGTAAGGATTTAACTGAAATCTGAAATTAAGGAAACATGAATTAGTTGAGAAACTGGAAGAAACCATCTAGTTGACAGAATCAGATGCAAGAATAACCTTTGAATAGGAGATACCAGGCAAAAGCCTAGCCAGTTTTAAGCTGGAGTTTGGCACCTTAATGCTAACAAGCTATGACATGTCTGCGTACAGCATCAGAAGACTTGGTGCCATCACATCAGCTGGACTCCACGTCTCAAAGTTAATAGGCAGCTTTCATCCATCTGTGTGAGAGACCAGCTCCTATCAGCCGTGGTGGGAGGGAGAGCATGCCAGAAGCCTATGTAGCAGCAAAGGCTAAGGTATGAGTGGTGCCTGTCTCTTCTTGGCTGTCTCAGGTCATGATGCCTTCTCATTCAAATGCACTTGTTCCGGATTGGTACGAACACAGTGCCGACCTATAAAATACTGACACATTGGCCCTTTCCTGCTTCAGTTCTGTGCTGGGTGGAGGTATCCAAGGATAGTCATTTCAGAAATTTAAATACCATTTTTTATTAGATTGAGTAACAAATTGTTACAATTCTGGTGACAACTTGCGTGCTGTCCAAAGTGAAACCTACAGGAGGAAACTGTGCACGTAAATGCAGTCTATCCATAGAACAGGCAAAGGTTGAGAGCATCACACTCCTACAGTCCCTGAGAAGAGAGGTGTGCCTCCGGCAGAGGAGCGGGAGAAATGGCAGATGCAACCCAAGATTAAGGCTGGCCCAAAATGTGTTCCTCTGGTAGGTTCTACCACATCAGTTCTACCACAACAGAAATCTGGAAAGGCAGTTATAGTCATGTGTCTGGACCAGCGCCAGCAACACGGCAGTGCAACAAATGAAAAGTCATTGAGTTTTGTGTCTGACATCCTGCATGAGCAATGTTTCACAAATGCTGCTGGAGTCAAAAGTCACAGCTGAGAAGCACATGATCTGTAGCACAAGGGAAAATTGCAGGCATAGCAACCAAGAACTGGAGTGACTGAGACGGCAGTAAGAAAACTGGAGACCTTGATGTTGTAGTAGTATTGAGGTTACAAAACTGGTCTTGTACCTAACAGATAAACTATGATATTTTCTCACAGGTATGCTACCTGGCAGGGTCTTGCTGCAAACATACACGTGCTGCTCAGCTGAGGAGACACAAAGGCAGGACAAAATCTCTGCTTATACATTACTTAAATTAACACACATGCACAAAGTGGCTTTAGCCCCTCTCAGGTTCTCTGATGCATTTTTCAGCATGATCCCATCCACTGTGTAGACAGTGCAGGAAAAGCCTCTGCACTGTCCGTCTGACCCCTGCAGACGTGTGTGCTGGCTGCTGAACTGGGCTTTACAAGCTCACGTGTGAAGTGCTGCATTTTGCTTGAAGTATCTGATTTTGCTTGAAGCCTTCCAGATAACTTTCCTAATCCCTCTCATAACGTCGGTGGTACATCAGTCTTATCACTGGCATACTTCATTTGTGCACCAAGGCAGGACTCCAATATGTAAATAGGATAGACGGGAAATACTGAAAAGGAGTAGAATGCCCTTTTTTCTGTCAATGCTATTTAAATACCTACTCCAGGCTCAAGTAGCAAAATTAATCCCAGTGTATAGATTGTCCTCATTCCCCTCTCCTTCAATGCAATCCTATCAGAGAATAGATAAAAGGTACGTCAAAGAAAATGTGAATTTGTGTAGATTTCATGGGCTCCATGTCTTGTTCATAGCTGAGAAACCTCTCTGTAGGCTTTCAAGTTTTACTATTTACTACTTAGTATTTTGTGATGCAGATAGCGAAAAAGTTTAAAAAGCGTGCTAGCATGTTTCCCTGTAAAATAGCTGGTACACAAGCAAGAAACCTTTTATAAGATCAGTTGACGCTTTTCAGGACTTACAGGTTGACTTTAGAAGATAAGTGATCTTCAAATGTGGTTTTATTCTAACTTTCAAACAACTCGTTACATAGAAAGGCTCATTTGATCACCAAGTTAAATATGCATGACTCCCACTTTCCCCCAGGGCATGGGATTTGATAGTCAGAGATAACCTCTCTTAGTGGGAATCATTTCTCAAGTAACTGTTTTGTGAACACAATTCTGTTTTGAGAGATGATTAAAAAGGTACAATTCTATGCAGGTGGGGAGGTAAGAGACCACGAGAGCCAAAAAATCAACATAGTCTGAATAGGTACTGTAGTTCCTCATAAATTATAAGCTTGCTGAGATTTGGGAACTTAGGACTGAATTTGTCTTCTAACAGCTACAGAATTCTAATCCTGCAACTGGATGAAACACAGCCAACCCTCTGAAGATCTGAAGAGCTTTCCACTGTCATACTTCCACCTGGGTTTCCCATGACCTTTTACCCAACCCAAAGTTAAACAGAGAGATATAAACCCCACTCAGACACACTAAGTGAATTAAATTCGAACCATATTTAAGTAAAAGAGCTTTCCTCACTGCCTACATTACAATCCCATTATTTCTATTTTCTAATACTGTATCTTCCAGGTATTTTTCAGGTATGTTTGTCTAGGTGCATATCAGGCAAACCATTTCTCACCAAAAAGGAATGTTAGCAAGGTCTCCAGCTAACACAATTCTTTTCTTATGGTGATTCTTAGTAAGAAATGGGGTCTCTGACACTTGGCTTGCTCTTCTCCTGCAGTGTCTAAGATGATAGTATGAGCAACTCTTGTTTTCTTCCCCAGTTCTATGTTTTTCAGAGCAACATAAAGTTGGTACAATCAGCTTTTTATTGTTGCAACAAGGTGGATGTCTGTCTTTTCTCCAAGTAACAAGAGATAGGACAGGAGGAAATGGCCTCAAGTTGCTCCAGGGGAGGTTTAAATTAGATATTAGGAAAAATTTCTTCACTGAAAGGGTTGTCATGCACTGGAACAGGCTGCCCAGGGAAGCAGTTGAGTCACCATCCCTGGAAGCATTTAAAAGACGTGTAGACATGGTGCTTAGGGACACGGTTTAGTGGTGGACTTGGCAGTGCTAGGTTTCTGGTTGGACTCGATGATCTTAAAAGTCTTTTCCAACTGAAATCATTCTAGGATTCTATGATTCTATGATTTGTGTGAAACTTTTATTGTCCATTCAGTACCCCAGTGTTCCAGAAATACTGTCAGGGGCACAGAAAAAACAAGAGGCCTGGCAGAGACTGGTAAAATTAATGGCTCTACAAACAAAAGAAACAGTCTCCAAAACATGGTGTAGGTCTTGGTAGAAAATTAATCTGAAGACCTGACTTGTCTAGCAGAAATTAAAAAAAAAAAAGCTGAATCATCAGACAGTTAGGGTAGAGTGTGAACCAAGTTTCTGGGTGGTTAGACTGAGATAGGAGTCAAAATTTTGGCAATCTGGAAGGACAGATATGCATTTAGGTTCAGAGATGAGTCTGTACGTAACTTTTTTTGAAATAGGTGTTCTGTTGAGATGGTCTGTGCTGCCTACACAGGGAAGGTGAAAATGCCTCAGGAATTCTTTTCCATTAGTTATTTTTGTATTTTCCTAGACAGCTGTACACCAAAGCAGAAGTGATTCTGAAGAGTCACTTAATATTGTTACAATTGCTTAGCTTCCATTTCCCTCAAACATAATAAAAACCAAACTCAATTGAGACAGACAAGGTTCTTAAATATTCTTGTTCATGGATTTTATTGTTTAGTTTTTAAAAGGCTGTTTTCCCAAATGCATTTTTAGTAGTTTATTTGTGCTTTTATTGGATTGTGTTGGATAATTCAGAGAGCATCTTGGGTAAAGTATTTCATAGCTTTAAAACTTTAAGATTTATTTTCTGTAGGTGTTTGAATATACTGGTCTGTCAGCTACTAGCTGTTGTCACTTAGCAAATAGCCCAGAAAGCAGCAGATCCTAGTTTGATAAAACAACCAGTTCCCTAAATCTAAATATGACAAGTAACTTTGAATAGTATCCTTTCAGTTGTATTGAGACCTCTTACTTTTACTGGAGAATAGCTTTGATTTATTTGCAGTGGGGAGCACTGATGATGCTCAGTCTGGCAGAGAGAAGTAGCAATGCTTTTACAGTACTATAACTCTTGTTCTCTACACTTTTAAAGAGAGATCAGCCAACGAAGTATTTAAGACAGCAATCTTAACTCCTGAGCACACCATGAATTCCTGCATATGTTTTGGTGAGGCTGCAACATAGAAGTTCCCCCTGCTTGCTGTGGGTTTTTCTCTATTGTAATTTGTATGGTATTTCAGGTACTTACGAGCAAATTTACAGCTGCGGGTTCAAAGAACCCTCTATGGACAATGACCGTGCAGAAAGCAAGGCCAAAGACAAGGACCTATGCTATTGTCTGCAATATACATAGAAGAAATGAATGAAGAACTAGGGAAGACTGAATTTTAAACTGATTCACATGGGAAAAACAGCTCTGCACATCATATGCATATTCACAGTTAATGTACAGGGACATAAAGCCATTTAGATCAGTGGATTTAAAGAAATTTCCATAATTGTAAAATTTTGAGCCAGCTTATCTAGGTCATCATAAACTTTATGTTCAGGATTGAGCAAATAGCTTCAGAAGAATTCATCTTAATGTCAGTGCCCGCCTGGCCCCTCTGAGGAATATATGGTGGAGTAAAGAAATAAGAACGTTCCTCATTCCCTTCAGTTACCACCTGATAGTAACCAAAAATGTGTGGACTAAATATCTTAGCATATCTGCTTTTCATGGAGAGGAGTGTTTCCATTTAAGTGTGCACTGACAGGGAAAGCAAAAATAACCGCAACAGACTGAAGGTATAATTATTATTGACGGGCAACAAATACAACATTTCAACTCAAGCAAGACCCATTGCTTACATGTGTAAGACCAACTCATAGAGTATGGGGCACTTTCCACAGCATAATCACAATTGTGATGGAAGGCCAGGTTTCCTCATCTTTCTCACCTACTAAATTTAGTGGGAAGTTAGTGGATCAAGACCTTCTGGAAAAGTCAGAACAAGCGCTGTGCAGCCATCCTTGTGGCGACATTGTAAATACATCTAGAGGCAAATGTCCTGTGAGACAAAACACATACAACTGACAGATGAGGTCATTTTATTCCTTTTGGACAGCAGGTTACCTAAAACTGAAGAGGGCTTTCACATAATGTGCATTAAAGAAGGAGAAACATGTCTTAGCCATGTTTCCAGATCCATGATTCAAAGACACCAGCCAAGCAAACAGACTCTCATAGATAATTCTGACAGCCATGAGTCAGGAATGATTAGTGAAAACCAGGATAACTTTGGCTGCTGATATTAGGGGAGAGGTGAAGGAGGACTTAAGGAAAGAGTTACTATTTTGTTAACATTTGAGTCAAGAGTTGCTGCTCTGATAACCAGCAAAGTTATCATAATCACAGTTTCTTGTATTTTGCTCAGGAATTTGATGGTGTCCCACAGAACCTGGACACATATTTATGTCTCTAAAAGAATGTCACTCAATCTGACAGGACAGGGTACTGACAGGGAAGTTGGGCATGCTTTCCCTTCAAAATTATGAATGTATAGATGAAAACACAAGGATATTTCATAGAACATAGTAGATGTGTCATCCCTGGAAACATTCAAGCCCAGGTCATACGGGGCTCTGAACAACCTGATGTAGTTGAAGATGTCCCTGCCCATTGCAGGGGGGGTTGGAATAGATGGTCCCATTAAACCCAAACTATTCTATGATTCTGTGATTCTATGATTTCCTGAAATTATGTATTGCTACATATACAGGCAAAGAAGGAGCTGGACTAGAACTGCACATACTTCTTTCAGGCTCATCCCCTTTTAATGCATTTCTTCTAAGAATCGTCAGTGCAAGAAGAATGTGGCCACAATGAAAGCATCACTTCATAAAAAAGCCTGTCCAGTGTGTTTGTGAAGTACACAGTGAACACTCCCGTGCATGATTATGTTTTCATGTAAACCAGAAAATGAAATTTTAAGATGAATTGTTATGGAATAGAGTGAAAAATTTCCCACTGTATGATAATTCTGCCCAAGTACTACGAAGCCAGTACTTACCTGTATGTATTTATAGATTACTGGAAGAGGACCTAAAAGGTGAACATCACCAGATACTGCCTGAAGACAAACACCTTATCCAAAGGGTTAATCTTCTTACAAAGATTCTTCGTTTCAGACTTCAGTTTGTCAGCCTCCCTACCTTTTAGCAGGATAAATGTCTTGACCTCCTAGATACCTTCTCTGTCTACTGTTCTTTTGAAAAGTAGGAAAAGCTAGGAGGGTACTTTGAAATTGGGGAAAAGATTATTAAGGTTCAGATTGAATTATATAGGTATTTGTGTTCAATTTTACCACAGATGTTGATTCTTTTCAGGTTTATAGCATGATCAATAATATCTAGTAATACCTCAAATTCTACCACTGCTGTACGTCAGTATTCAAGTCAGTAAATATTCAAAACCCAACAATACAGAACAAAACTATGCATACTCCGAGCACAAGTGTCACACTGAGAGCCTTTTAAGTGTAAGCTATTTATACGTTAAATAAGTTGTTGCAGTTCTGTACAAAAAGGATATTAATGTATATCGTTCATGATGAGTCAGGCATACTGACCTCTCAACTTCTGTACATGGGCACAGTGGATAATAGTTGAAGGTACAATTTCTTCTGGATATAGACTTAAAACAGTGAAAAAAGCGCCTTACCTGCCCTGGCTTAATAACCGTGTCCAGGGCTCATTTATGCATACAAGAGAAGGCATGAAGGTTATAAATGTTGCTTTGTACCTTTTTAAGGGTACAGAGAATAAACTGACTTAGCTATATAGTTTAGTGATGCGTTTTCCTCAGCTGTCACAATGAATATGAATGTCACTATCAAGTACACGTCGGCTTACAGTTTCTGAATGACAAAGCCAAGATAAGCGCCACCCAGAGACTGACGGGATTTGAAAATGTCTCTTTCTGGGAAAAGAACACAATAACAAAGGAATCATTTTCATATTAAAAACAGAGCTACATTCTCCTTGATGCAAGTACTGAAGGGAATTAAGTAGTACTCCCCCATGTCCAAGCTAGCTTTAAATATTTACTATACTATGTTAAAGCACGTTAAATCAGCATCTCTAGGGGTTTTGTTGTTAGGTTTGGGTTGGGTTTTTTTAAATAGAAAGTATAAGTGAAGAGATGATGCAGCTGCAAGAAAGTAGTGCTTTAAGTACTGACAGTGCCAGGTGTGGGGGCGGTGGAATGAAAGATTCAGAAATTAGAAGAGTAGTATGCCAAGAAAACTAGCTCGTCTTTAACCTCAGTGCCACTTTCTCTTTATATTTCCAAGTTACATAAACTCTTGAAAACCAGACTCTGAAATGGAAGCCATCTAATTTTTAACAGCTAGCAGCATCACTGCTACAGGACTGAGCATAAAGACACCTTGCGTTTTATCTGTGATTTTCCATAGAGAAGTTTCAGGCATAAAAGGTTGGCCGAGCTCCTGAAAGAAGTAGCTGAATAATTTCAGATAACTTTCCACCTGTACTTAAAGAAATCTCTCTGAGATAAAAACATGATTAACAATAATGGATTTCCTTCAGTTTAACATTGTCCGTCCCATTAATGGCTCCCAGTATGTAACTTGCCTCTCCTGTGACAGAATTTTAGCGCAGCCAGACCTGCAGCCAGTTTCTGATCCACTGCTAGCTCCACATCCTTTCCTGCCACGCTAATACGGAATCACGGAATCACGGAATTTTCAGAGTTGGAAGG
>RSEF01000002.1:601179-628438 GCA_003993805.1 Himantopus leucocephalus | reverse complement strand
ATTCCTGACCCAAAATTCTTTTCCCCCTCTGGGACAGGTGCATGGTAATGGTTAGCCAGTTAGTCTCCATTTTGTATTAATTAATTTTCTTTCTCTTCTTTAAATAGAGAGATCTTCCCTTGCCCCTCTGTTCTCTCCTCCCCTCCCTCTCTGCCTCCCCGCACCCCTGCTCCAGTACATCAAGATCATTTTGAATTCTGATCCTGTCCCACATACCGCTTGCCATCCATCCTGGCTGGGAGCTGTCAGCAAATTTCATAAGCATACTTTCTCTTCCATCATCCAGGTGGCTAATGGAAATATCAAATAGAACCAGCTCTGTACACATTCCCCTGGGACTCCACTTGAGATACCTTTTTGACAGCAAACCTCTGAGAGCAGCTTTCCAACTGACTGTGTGTCCACCTGGCTGTGCTTCCATCCGGACCATGCGTCTTTGGCTTAGAGCAGGATTGTCAAGTGGGACAGTGCTGGAAGTTTTTTTGAAGTCAAATTCTGCTCCTCCCTTATCCCTTCAAGCAGTCTTTGTCACAAAAAGAAATATATATTTAACATTGTTTTTTCTTGATTACTTTTTCCATTTCATCTTTTAAAAGCTTATAAATGGATTTGTAAAATTTTATAGTAGAACTAAAAGGTAGCTCTGGTGGATCGTGGATGACCAATTTGTCTTGATTTTTATCATTTACCTATTGTTTGTTTATCATAGACAAAACCCAGCAGATTACATAAAAGTTCTCCCCATGTTCTTCACCCAATAAGATCTGCTAAAGTCTAGTCACAGTAGCTATCAGTTTTGCATGCCAGTAAGAGCTGTTTCAGCACAGTTGACCTTTACTGTGAATCAGTACTTTTCTATTTTACATGTAAATCAATACGTGTTGACATGGTTCACTAATGGAATACAGAGGAAGCATATGATTAAAATCAAAATCAGAATCAAACACTGTCAATATTTTTAGAGCTTGAATATGACTCACCTCATAAATTTGACTTTCTCTGGAATTCAGTCTTTCCAATTAAGCTTTCATCAAGAAAAAATCTCAGCTGTAGGATGAAATATATCCTCGGGACAAAAATGAGAACGAAGGAAATGTCTGTTTCAGCTCTGAGATTTAAAAAGCAGTTTGATTTTCAGTAGAGGATATTGCCATAATTTTTTGTTCCATACAAAATTAATTTTTGGATTTTTTTTCCACTTAGTTTGAAATTAAGACTGCTGGGCCACAGACGCAATACAAGCCTGACCCTGACAAAGTAGAAAAGCTATCATAAAATGAAAATAAGGAAAGCTATGAGAATTAAGTATGTTCGATGCTATCTGTACTTTTTCAGTCAGCTCAAGATGAAATCATGTTGACCAGAAAAATCCCTATCGAAACGCATCTACCTGAATCAGAACCTACCAGATCAGAAAAAAATGGTGCATTCCATATGCAGAAAATTAATAAATCCCTCAGCTACCTGCTACTTTTGCAGCTAAACAGTGAGAGGGCACGTGAGACAAAGCACTATCAAGCAGGTCTCTTTTTTGTGGAAGAACTCACAAAGCTGTAATCACATCACCTCTGAACTCTGCATTTTGATTGAGCCTGTGCTTTAATTCGTACTGTGGTGGGGCATTCAGTGCAGATCTGGTGCAGGTGTTTACTGACTTTGCACTGCCCCATGCCGTCTCACCATTCAGCTGGCAAAACATATGCAACGTGTCCCACCTCCGTGTCAGTGCCAAGTTAGACAGCATCCCTGAAATCACTGATAAAGATACATTGCAGGGACGGTTCTGTCTTTGTGTTTGGAAGCAATTAGACTTCAGACAGAGTCAGTAAACTATTTTGCCTTTTAAAATACAGATGTAGTTGTTGGTGAGTCAGGAAATGTTGAATCCCCTACATTTCACCTGCTGATCACCATTTTGAGAGCTTTACAAATGTTTCAAAAAGACACTTCCTCTTCCAGGTACTGCATTAGCAGAACCAACTTCAAAACTGTATACCCGCTTCAGAGACTTTTTCTTGCTGAGGGCAGAGAGGGGACAAATTATGTCGTTCCTCCCTTAGCTTTCTCTCTGCAAGGGAGAACGAACACTCAGCAGGCACCATTGCTCACAAGGAAAGCACAGCCTTCTTGACCCTTGATTACCAAACATGAGCAAGAGCTCTTTGCATACCCTGGGCCTCTCTGTCCCTTGGAGACACTCTTGCTTTATCTGGAGATGAGCTGCGTGGAGAAATAAAGAATCCAGAATTCTTAGTAGGAACAGTTCCTTTGAAAAACTGGGAAAAATAGTATTCACAGCAGTAAGTCTCTTTTGTGATTTAGTGAGAAGGCCACAGGCTCTGTTTTAATCCATTTCCAATAGAGTAGAGCTTATATGACACTTCACTTTTTCATTCACGTAATGCAGTTTTCTGTCTGCTTACTGCTGAGCTCTTATGAGAAGATGCTGCTCACTGCAGACTGATAAATCTTCCTTTAGCTGGGGGTCTTAAATAAAGTAATAAAATTTTAGAACTGCTTTAAAACTGCAGTCAAAATACTGGTTGCACCTATTTTTATCTGGTAGTCTCCTTGGAGAAGATGTCCTTTAGGTCTTTAGGATATCCAGCAACTCTGTTATTGGAAAATGTTTTGCCAGTTAGCCCAAAATGGAAGCTCAATATTACAGATTTTGAGAACAGCCTCTGTGGTTTTGTGGGGCACCATGATGTTCTGGTCGAAGTCAGCAGTCAACACTAACTCCCTGAAAAGAACAAAGGGCTCATCAACCAGATTATCCAGTTTGGAGGGTGAAACTTTAATTTACCCAGAACAAGCCAATCCCTAGTGCCTTATACCTGCTCTCTGTCAAAGCACAGCTCCCACCAAAGGAGTATGCAGCTCTCTGGGGTAAAAGAACACTGCTGCAGCCGCTGGAACCTCATCATCACAAACAGGCATTCACCTGGGGAGGAAGATAATGTGGCAGTAGTGTGGTTTCAGTGGAGAGAGACATCCAGCCTTTGTTACAGCTCTTAAGATGACTGGCTGTGAAGTAAAAACCTTCTTTTTTCCCTTGCTGACATAGGCAGGCTATTTAGCTCAAGTTGTTACAGAGGAATGGAGATCAGACCAGATCCAATCCAATGTCCTTTCTCTGGCAATAAGGAGATGTGGAATAATCTGCACTAAGGCATGCAGACTTCTTTTCAACCTCCATATTAAGGATGTCACCCTGATGCACAATGACTATTATTTCTTTCATGTTTTATTAGTGTTTACTGCAGCCAGCATAGTATGATTAGCCAGGTCGTAATCCAGCCCTTTTTGAACCTTTATGATCACCTTGCCATTTTACTGCCTGTCCCTACAATTAGCTGTGAAGAGATGGGAACATTTGGAGCACGTACACGCAAGAGGGCTGAGAAGAACTTGTTAGCAACAAGGTGAGGTTTGCCCTGTCCAATCCAGAAACAAATGGGCATAAAGTGCGTATCAGATATTTCCATCTGAGAACAGACCACACAAATATGCAGTGAGCATGTTCCAGCTCATCTCAGTTGTTGGACTGACCCAGAGCTTTCGCACATGCAAAGACTTCTTCATAGATGCAAGCTACCAGTCCAGGTTACAGCACAGACTGAGTACTGGGTTTAACTGACCCGTTTCCATATCAGAAAATTGAAAGTTTCATCAAACTGTCCTGCACGGCGAATTTCCCCTCAGGACACCACCATTGCTGCTGCGGCCATTGCATTTGGAAACATCGCCTTGCTTACAAGATGGCCATAGGAAAACCAGGACCCCATTGACACTAGAGAGTATTTTAACTACCATTTACATGAAAATTATGTTCTTCTGGGGCAATATGGATCATAAAGCTCAGAACAAAGTGAATATGCATGTGCATTATCACTTAAAACTAGAACAGCAGGTTCACAGATGGAATGTAAAATGTAGTATTTCTCTCTATCAGAAAAATGCTAATGTTCCAAGCTGCAACAGGCGACTGAAAAGGCCACAAGGACCACACAAACTGTCAAAAGGTATTCAACATAGGTTGTGAATAAAGGCTCAGAGTCCAGCTAACTGAAAGGCAATTATCAACAAACAGCGGAATCAAGAGATTCATCATCACCTCAGAACCTCTCAGGGCAGTGCAGCTTTTCCTTTCCACTGAGTTGATCCTTTCCAGGCTATTTTTCTTTGGGTTTCTCAGTTTACAATGCCTCCTCCCAAACAAGCTTTCACATTAGACATCAACTGGCATTAGCTTCAATCATGGTCTTCAGAACTGTTCTGCCCAGAGGCCAGTTCTCTTACAACCATTTCACCTGATTGTCTCTGTCGGCCTGCCTCCACAGTTCTGCCTTCAAAGGTAGCCAAATCAAGGACTATATACAGAGATAAACCTTTTTCTTCTGTTTTGAAGTTCTGCCTCTTCAAGATTACTTTTTCATTTTTTTGCAGCATATGATATTTACATTACTTAGTCCTGTCAGGCGTAGTTTTGAGGACCTGCCTTCCAGGTTCCCCTCTTAGAGGAAAGTGTGCATTTCTGCATGCTTTGCTCTTCCTAGCCAGCTACACTCTTCTCAGATTAATACTTTTTTTTTCGGTAATTTATGATAAATCAGTCTAAGCTCCATAGATTTCCATACATACATTTGCTTTATACAATTTCCCAGTTAGTTCATCTGTGAACTTGATTAATACATAATCCTGTGCTCCATGCACTTGGTTTGTTCACCTGTCAAGAAGAGAGTGAAAGATGGGACTTGCAGTGAAAGTTATAGTCTCACTGTATGCAGCAGCCCTGACTTATAACTATAGTCCTTAATTTAAGTGTACCAGGGAGACAAAAAAAACCACTGACAACAAAAAACCTCAACAACAAAACCTACCTAACGAGCATGTTGATAAACTTAACGTGCAACATCACAGATCAACAGAACAACTTTTAATTAAAGATAATTACATTTCAATTGCTGTCAGAGGTATTTTAATGTCGTATTTCCAAAAGGTTGGGAACTATTATCTAGTTCAGTGAGTTGGATTTTTCCTGTAGCCTCATGCATTAGAGAATTAGCATTTTCTCTTCCAACCTTTAATAATACATCACCTAGTGTATGACTAAAAATGAATTTTTCATTTTTCATAATAGTGAAAGAAGTATTGTAATCTTACCAGTTGACTGTTACAAAATCCTATCCAGCTACTGAATTTTAGGACAAGAGCCTTGCATTGTTTTACTACTGAAGTATTACGCCTTTCCAGTAAGCCAAGACCATCATCAATTAATATCTCAGCTGTAAGAAACCTGGCATTAGAAGCCAAAACCTACACATTTGTTGGGGGGGCTAGTGGCACTTCTCACTGAAATTACCTGCTTTGCTACATTTATCAGAATATCCTCTTTAGCAGGAAGAGGCTCATTGGGCCACATCAAGTGGATGAAAATTTGCTGATCTCATTGTGATGATCCATATTAATATAATTCTCTGTGTTCTGTGTAGACGTGGAATCAAAAAAAAAAGTTTCGGTCTAGTTTTGTTCTGTAACAACTATGTGAAGCCAGGAATTTCAGAGGAGTTTAAGTACCTAAAGGAGAATTTGAGTGGACTTTGGGAGCCAAAAGCTAGAACTGCAACACAGCTATATCCCTGTTGTAACTCCCCAAAGTCACTACTGTATACGTGCCTGTTTGCAGTGATCTCCAGCCACTTCTGCATATGTCTGGGACTGCACACTTCATCTTCTCTGGCACCATTACGAACATCAGCACGAAGGTAGCTTTCAGTTAACATAGATTTAACTTAGTTAACTTAATTCTAAAGTTTTCTTGCTTGAAACAAGGTTGAGGTTATTTAAATTTTGTGCAATGATGAACATGGCATAAGGTTTACTAATAATTAACCTCAGTTGCTTCAGAAATATGGCTTCTAACATATGGCTTGTTAGTGTGACTATAGCTTTCACTGATTCTTACCTTCTTTTCAGATTTTCATCCAGATTTCTAAAATATTGCTCATTTTGACAAATCTGACTGCATAGGGTCAAGAATTACACAGAAATGAAAAATGAAAAAGAAGGACTAAACTATTCTGGGGATATTATATCATTTATCATTTTAGTCTAAGATTTTATTAATTCTGTTTAGGCCTACGGTACCTTTGGCACAAAATGTATTATCTCTTGGACCCAGCAACTTATCCAATTTCTTTACCATCCTAGAGGATCACAGAATTTATAGCGGAAAAACGTATTGTATTATTAGGCCATAGCTGGTTCAAGATACAGTCTGACAATATGGAAAACCTTAAATATAGTACTGATACTTAACTGAGTTTAGTCAAAGAAATATATTTTATTTAGGAGTGCAAGTAATTGAAGATTGAAACAAAGTCAGCTGTCAAACTTGCTAGAATATGGCCACAGCAGGAACAGGCTTTGCATGTGTTTTAGTCACAACTTCTTGATTGCCTGTGGTGAATTATATAAAAAAAAGAAGAATCAGCAAATTCTGAACAATAAAGAAATTATTCAACACAAAAATTCCATTATATTATTTTTTCAGTACTTTCACTTTTCACTTTTCAGTGTTATTTGGCTTCTGTTTTGTCCTTTTCATCCATGTTGCTAGTCAACATAGGAGATGTTTCAGAGAAGATAAATGATAATGAACTTAAGAGTCATTAAAAACTTATCATCTGGGTCTGTGTGTCTCCCCCAAGATGTAGTGGCCCAGTTATAGCTATAACTGCTGAGCTGCCCAGCACTTCCTATGCTTGTTGAATACAAGAGATTGTATGCAGGTTCTGCCGAGGAGAGCTAACTCGCCTGCTATGCTTTGTTACATCTGTTCTTGCAGCGAATACTGACGGAAAGGTGTCAGGCTGGGAAAGCACCGCTGCCTGGGAACGTGCACAGCCTGGGGAGCTCCAGCATAGGATCCTGTACTCTGAACTTGACTGTAGGTTGCCTGTGGTCTGGGAGGAGTGCTCATACCTGCCAGCTTGAAATACAGTCTTTTGGTCCCCAAAATACAGTTTATGAATTTTCAGCACAGCACAGAGCCAGTTTCACATGCTGGGATGCCATTTGTCTATGCATTTGGTTGGCAAATCTGTGATGTCCCAGACAGAAGACAGTCAGGGAGTCCGCATATGCAGCTTGAGTGTTAAAGGTAACCCTGTGCCATGGAAACACATGCTTTCCCCCACATCCTTCCCTGGCACGGCAGAGGGATGTCTGCCTCATTGTGGGTGGGCACCTTTCATTTATAATCCATCCTGCTGCTGACAGTGGCCCTACAAACAAGCTCTGGATATCCAGCAGATCGAGAAGCTGTGGAAAAGTGAGACTGATTCAGATGCGCCTGGTGGCCCCTAGCTTCACAGGCTAAAACTCCTATTCCCTTAAAAAGGGACTGAAATCCCAAGTTAATTTCACACAGACTAATGAAGACCAATTAGGTGCCAAGAGAAGATTTCAGTCACTTCTTGCTCAGTCTGAATTTGAACTACTGGGCTAAACACAACAAACCAAGGACCACAGCTTTGATCAGAGTAATTCCCTTTGCTTTTCTACTGACTTTGACATACTATTTATTTCTCTTCTGCCATCCTACCTTTTGGTTACCAAATATTTAACTGCCACCATATCTTACAAGAGTATAGAAAAGTCCTGACTGACATCAATTTTTTTGAACTGTTCAAAGAAACTGCTTATTCGTGGCAAATATTAGCATTGTATTTCAAAACTTAAAACTCAGCCGTCTTATTTTTATTATGCACAAAAAATTCCTTATGTGATTATATGGTATGCTTCATCAAATTACTTTAATTATATTCTGTCTTGGTGGAAACGATTGGTATAAATAAAAGAAGAAAACAGTACTGAAAACCATCAGAAAGGATAAGTATCAGTTTTGTGAGCAAATTTATATGCACTTTGCAAACAACAAGCTGGAGAATAATTGTATTATTCTTGATGAAAAATCTCTTCCATGAGCAAGCAGGTACACAGAACCAGATACATAACAACCTCTGTAAACAGAATACCTCCACTGAAATCAGTGAGTTCACGCTGGCCTCTGAATCTCAGCAGCATAGAGCAGCGTCCACAAAGAATATTTGTGTAGTAATTTGATAATATCAACAGGAGTAAAGCAGTAATTCTTCCATCATTAGGAACTGGACATTTACACTCCTTCCCCTCATTCCTGTGGGGAAAAAAAAAGCTGTGATAAGGCATAAAAGTATCTTTAAACTGACATCCCTATTTAGGTTCTCATAAGAATGCTCCTGGGAAAACACAGTTTCTGTTTTCTGCGAAATTTCCAGAAGTCATAATTTGTTTTCAAACCATCACATAACAACACAGAGGCCTTTCAAAATCTTTAGCAAGTAAATAAACAAAAGAAAGACAAAAGTGTATGAGTTACTCTCATGCTTATCTAACACTGCAGTGATTAGAAAACACTCCTGGAAGGAAGACATTCTAGTGGAAGCCCACACCTTGCATAATTCAGAGTTGGAAGCAGACCCCAGGGCTCCCATGTCCCAAGAGGTGTGCTGAGCTGGCTTCGGGACAACGGCAGTTCTAAGCAAAGGTTTAGTACCTACCTGCTGCCAGGGTTTAGGCTCCTTGACCCTGGAGTTGTTGCATAGCTCCCTGCCCAGAAGGGGCACCCAAAGCCACAAGAGATACTAGTCAAAAGCAAACACTAATCACAAAGTTAAGTTTAAAATTAATCTGTCCTCAGACTAGGTCTTCATCAGCTGAGGATACAGGCAGAAACCTCTGACAGATTCTGAAATGCTTATGCAGCGATAAGGTGACTAGGTCTCGTTATTCAAAAAAGTGAGCAGTGTTTGCTCTTCTGTTTCCAAACTTGTTGTCAAGGAAGAGAATTGTCCATGTAATATTACTAGGGAGCATGCACCAGCTCCTCAATCTTGGGTGGTTCTGGAATGAAGAAGGCACCACCCTTCTTTTACAACTCTGCCCCTCTGTGGAGGAAACATAAGAGACAGGAGGGAAAAAGGAAAAGAAAAAAAGAGAGGAACAGAAGGAGCTTTAGAAAATTTCTAACTGCATGCACCTCTACCAAATGGTGACCTCAAGGCTCAGTGCTCAAAGTGCCCTCAGTGGAGCAGCACCTCAGCGTGTGCAGAGCAGTGGGTGCTGCTGACTGCAGGGTGCCCGGCTGCTTTACAGGGCAGGAGGGTCTGCTCCCACCTGAGACACTCAGTGTGAAATGCTTTTCCAAAGAACTGGCCTTCATGGAAGGGCATGTAAATTTTCATCTGTGTGATGATGTGTACGTTTGTTCTCAATGTCTTGCTGTAAATTCTGCGAAAGTTAAAAGACTTCATCAACAGCTTAAAAATCTTTCCTTTCTCATGATTCAGGCAGCCCCAGACCAACCGTCTGCAGGCAGGTTGACTGACTTCTTAGTGTGAAAGGCCTGACAGAAGTCCTAAGGGAAGTGTTTCAGTAGGATGGAACGTGGCTAAGCATATGCAAGTTCTGTACTGAAGATGAGGACGACTCAGAAAAATAAGAAGCCAAACATAATCAAATATAGCATTGAAACCTTGAGATTGTCCATTCTTTTTTAGAGACATAAGAGAAGCATTGTAATTACTTCATGAGACATACTGGGAAAATATTAGCCTGAATTTACCCTCCTCTTTTCCATTGCAGAGGAAGATATTCTAGAAATTCAAACTCTGCACAGTACTACACAGGTAAAAGGTTAGTGTACAGTGAAACAGATATACCTGTAATGAAGAATTATTATTGAGAAAACAATCTTTAAAACATCAGGGTTAATAACCTAGGGGAGAACTTTAAAAACCACCACCATTACGTCCTGTTACCATTGAAGTTATACAAGTACCACTGCAACAAAGTAAATAGCAGTAAAGCTGCACCAGCACTGAGAATTTCCGAGATCCTCAACCTGCATGTGGTAAACATAGCACTAACTTCCTCCTGAACTGTGTCCACAGGTTCTTGTAGCCCACAAAGTCCATCTCAAGAAAGAGTGCTGGAGGGGAGAGCAGGTGCTCAGCTCAACCACACCAGGTGAGGTTAGGACACAGCTATGCTTCTCTGCTGAAGGCCCTGATGGTGCCACACTTCCACTTGATAGCAGCTGCATGCATAACAAATCCCACAGCCATCAGTGAACCTTGATGACTGCAAGGGAAAAGGCGTCAACTTCGTGCTAGGCAAGTTGAAGGTCAAGAAAAGAGATCCAGGAGCACCAGTGAGCTCACTGTGGATCCTCTAAGCACCACAGATAGACTGACAAAAGACCCTTACCTGAAGTCATCTCAGAATCTGAATTTGTGGGATCTGTCCTGCCTTCAGAGAAATTGCTTCTTTGTAAATAAATCTTCATAGAAAAGTGATGCAGTGCACTAACTAGAACAGACCGGCAATGAGTTGGCAGAGTGCTATGGATGCATCTCTTTCTCGGTCTCCTAAGAGATGAGATATTTAAGAATAGTCTAGAAATTGTATCAGTTTTGAGGTCATGGTGAATGAATTATATACAGAATAAGTAAGACACCTGCCCTCACAGACATATTATTTACCAACTTCAGGTCCAGCAGCATCAGACATGAGTGGTGTCTCTAGAGAGTGGTCTCTGGAAAATCTCTGTGTACCTATATTTCATGTTGGTACATATGTCATCAGCCTGCTATTAAGATCTTAGTCCTGACCAAAATAATCCGTACAGGCAGGACCTGAGCTATGGTACAGCCTGATGAAGTGTGTTTCATAAGCCTCTGTTACTGCAGACTCCCATGGCCATTAATCTCTCCCAAATGGGACCCGGTGTAGGATGACATTTGCAGACAAATAAGATGTGTCAGAAACAGGGTTTGTGATCCCAGGTTTCTTTGCCAGCAATATATAACCTTAAAGTACACTATGTTCTTTAATGGCTCTGCAAAGTGTCCTGGCAAGAAAATAACTGAATACAGAAGACGTCCATATTACTGTCACTGGTACAGACTCACATTTGGGTATAGCTACACAAAGCAATGCAGTGCTATGCAAAGATACCCATGATAGTCCCAAATACATTAGCACGAGCTAGTATGACTGAAAAGTATGGTGCTCAGGCTTGGCTAATTAGTGTTACTTACAGAAAAGGTTTATTAACTTTGGTAATGTGCTGTGACAATAAGGCTACTCCACCACAACTGTCTGAGACAGCTCAGAAGGCTCTCCTGGTGCTGCCTTGCAAAGGGTTATATCCTCTAGATGAGTGCAACTTTGTGGATAAAGCACAACAAAAAATAATTTTTACTTCGGTAATGGCTAGCTCAAACTCAAACAGCATCCTAAAACAAAGACAAGTGTTCTGTAAGTTGTCTTTAAGTTCATCCAGGATATACACTTATAGATGATATATTCTTTATAAAGTTTCCAAATGCCAAAACATATCTGAAACTCTGCAATCAATTGAAAACTGATGGCAAGAACACCTTTTACAGACTTGCTTTGTCTGAATGTGCAATTTCAAAGCGTAATCAATTTAAAAGACTACTGCCTTCAGTAAAATAAAATTAGCACACTGAGATGAATCCTATTTAAAACTTATTCTCTTGCTAAATTAGGGTTTGTTACCTTAAGTTATTGACTGAAAATTTCCTAAGGCCAGTAAGCTGTCCAAGGTCAACCCACCACAAAGGCCATACTGCCTACCCCTCCATTGTGTGCTCAGGGCCAGGACACACCATCTAAGGCTGCACTTGCCCAGCCCTGGCCCATGGCAGATGCTGTCTCTGCTCCTGCATGGCGAAAGGAAGGCAGTGGCTGACATGAGGTCAGGGGTTTGCTGCCCCTCGCAGACCCAGGGAACCCAACTGGTCGTGACTGTTGGCAGCAGTGTTCTGTGGCCTATTGTCTGCCCACCATACCTTCAGCCATGAGGTGGGGTGGTGCAGGCTGGGAGACTGTGGTCTGCAGCTGCCCCTTGCCCCACCGGGGCCCGACGCAGGCCCCCGGCCATCCTGCGCAGAAGGAGGAGCATCAGAAGGATCTGGAGGTGCTGTGGACTGAGCTGGGGGTCAAGCATCTCTGCTCCCACGAGCTGCGCCACTGGGCCTGGCCTGAAGGCCCTCTTGGGTACCGGGGCCATCAGGAGATGCTGAGCTCCTGCTACCCTGAGGGAAATGGGTCCCGGCAGTAGCCAGCCACCAGATTAAGCCTTGGTCTTTCCAGTTGGTGCTACAGGCAAGACCTCCTGAAAACCACAGCGCTGGGCAGCAGACAACACGCCAGGCTGTGGCAGATGCTCTACTCCAGGTTCCAGAGCCTGTGGGGGAAGACTTGGAGCTTCCTGGCAGCATCTGCAGTTGGCTGCTGGAGCAGAACACCCGCCTGCAACATGCCCTGGAAGACCTGGTGCCCTTGAGATGGGGAACCACCTCCTGAGAAAAAGAAGCTTTCCAGAAGCATGCAAGGAGGCAGAAAAGCTCCAGCAGAAAACTGCTAAGCTCTCTGCCCTCTGAGCAGCTGAAAGAAAGATGCAGGCATCTGTAGGAGACCATCGAGCACATGGTGAACACTCCAGTGCCACTGCCCATCCAAAGCTTCACTGAGGAACTGGGCATGAAATCTTTTCCTCAGCTGAGGGCTGGAGCAAGGCGAGAGCCTGCTGGAGCTTTGCTGGCACAGGACCAGCAGAATGAAGTTTCACAGAAAGCAGCTGAGAAGCTTCAAGCCCAACTGGCTGCAGATGAAGAGGGCTCATATTATGTGAGCACCCTCAGCCAAAGATGTGAGGAGTTACAGGTGCAGCTTATGGAGATGATGGATGAGAACAGCAGACTGGCTGAAGAAAATTCTCACCTCCATGGGCAGATGTGCTAGGCAGAAAAGGTTCAAGCTGAAAATGCTGACCTGAAGGGGCAACTAACACAAGTTGCAGAGAAGTGAATTTCTGTCATGCAAGCCATTGGCTGTCTTCAAACCCAGCTGGAAGACACAGAGTGCAAACTGAAAGCCATGACAGAAATGGCAGAAAGTGCTCTGACAGAAGTAAAAAGTGACCACAGAGAAGCCATGCAACTGTTTCGAGCCCAGGTGAGTGAAAAGGAGAATCGGTTTCAGAGCCCCTCAGAGTCAGCTTGGGCAGAGGACAGTCCTGGTTCCTGCCTTCTTTCAGAGGAGGACCTTGCAAGTGAGACAGAAGAACCAAAAGCAGGCAAACAGGTTGTCATCTTGCAGGCTCTGGAACAGCAACCAGGAAAAATTTGAGCATTCATAGCTTGATAAAGCTACAATCCTTTTGATGGTCCCAATAAGCAGCCTGAACTGGACCTTCCCCTAACTGCTGTCTTTGGACAGGTGGATGAAGACAGTTGGTACATGGGAGAGCTGGCGGATGGCACAAGAGGATTCATTGCCCCTCATTTTGCTGAAAGATTTAGATGATGACCTGAAAACCAAGAACTGGAATGATCCTTGTTATTGTATTTTTGCTCTCTCATCTATTTTGGAGGAAGATGAAGAGGATCTAGATGTGGATGCTGCAGACTAAAAAGTATAAATAAATGCAGCCTATATGACCTTCCAGAATATCTAAAGATTTGAATTTGTAATTCAAAGTGGGTTTTTTTTAGACTTTCAGATTTTTTAGAATGGGGGGACCTCTGGAGTGCAGCAGGGGCCTCCAACAGGCCCCAGCAAAGCCCAGATGAGGCACCTGGGCACTCTGGAGGGTAATTAGGGCCTCAGGACTTAAGAAATTAGGACACCATATTTAAATAACAAAACTGTATAACTAGCTTCAGATATTCCCATATGAATATTTGGGTTCTACTGAATAAGTGTACCAAGAACCCAAGCTGGTCCTCAGCTCATGGCATCATAGGATGTCTCAGGCTCTGCACCCATGTGATTCTTGGAGTCTCTATGAGCTATATTTTACTTTACTTTTTATCAGATATTTTTTACTTTTCTGGTTGCCTATGGAAAACTGCTGTATACATTAGATAATGAAGTAAAATGATCTTGATATTTGCAGCTCTCTAGATACTGCTGAGTAGGAAAGCAACACAGAACATTGCAAATATTGAGGTTCCCTTATCCTGGATAAATATCCAGGGCACACTGGGAAATATGTTATGGTTAATTTCTGTAGGTTAAAGCCAACAGATGCAAATAATTTTAGGGCACTATGTGGTCCAAATAGCAATGAAGTCTAAAAACACATTATAAACCAAACTTTACCAAAGCAGTAAGAAAGATGAGTGACATCACACCCACATGGTGACACACGCTATCACTGATAGGAAACACAGGATGGGACGCGATGCCATGGCTCTGGTGGACTGCCAGTCCAGTCATCTGACAGCAATAGCCAATTGCACAAATGCCTTTTGAATGCAGGTAAGAATTGCCACCCTTTGGCTCCACCAATGCTAGTATGATTTGGGAGAATCATATCTCGGCAGTATTGTGCTCTACATGTCATCTGGGATGACCAGGCCAGGGAGTGTGGTCAGCAATTTCCTCCTTAATCACAGGATGTAAGGAGAGTGCAGGATAATATGGAGGGGCACGTGCATCTTCCTCTGTGGGGTCAGGAGGACTTGGGGTCTGGTCCAGGGCCAAAAATGTCCCCATCCCAATTATCACCATTATTAGCATCTTGGTAGATGGTGGCCCTAATTGGGCTGTTGCAACAGGATGATTCTGCTGTGCCTCTAGGGCCTGTTGGATGAGGGGGCTAACTTATACTCCAACATTGACACCTGGGTTTGAGAGGCCAGGCAGTTGGATTGCCATGCTGCTGCATCCCTCTCTGCCCCTTGCTTACCTTCTCCTGTACATTCGAGGCCATCGTGCTGCCCAGTGATTTCAGCCTGGGATGTGTCTAAAGCACAACTCAGGAGGCTGATCAAGCCACCTTTGCCCTTACCCTGTTTGCAATGGCTGGCCTTACACCACTGTTCAATTCACCCCTGATAGCTTGGAGGTTCATCCAATTATCTTGGACCCAATCCACTGCCCACTGGGGCAAGCTCCAAGCTTGCTACTTTCCTAAAGCCTCCAGCAGGCGTTGGAAAGCCTCCATCCTGTCTGTGATGCCAATTAATTGGTACAGTAATGGAGTCTGACAACACATTATAAATCAAACTTTACTAAGGCAGTAAGAAAGATGACCAACAACACACCCACATGGTGACTCACCCTATCACTGATAGTAAACACGGGATCATACGTGACGCTATAGATGTCACAGACTGCCAGGGACACTGGATGCCTGGGTCATCTGACAGCAACAGACAATTGCACAGATGCCTTTTGAATGCAGGTAAGAGTCACGCTGCCTCTTGGCTCCATCAATGGTAGCGTGATCTGGGACAATCACACTTTACATGGCAGTGGCATGCCCTCTGGGATGATGTGGGCAGCATCCCATCTATGCACCGATGTTGGTTAAGGGGCACTAATCACCTCATCTGAATTCTAAAGAAGAACCAGCCAGTGTATGGCTCATAGGCCACTGGCATGTCTGATACTTCCCTTTATCTGAACATGCTGAAAGAAAAAAATACTGTATGTCTTATGTGAGTATTGCAGGAAAAGTTATGAGCGGCAGGTATGATAAGCAGGTGCTCCTGTCCATTTCTTTATTACAGACTCTCTTGTTCTGCTTCTTACACAGTGACTGACATGGGATTTGTACGCACGTCACAGCACGGTGACCCCAGCACAGCAGTTACAAATTCAGCTGCCTCACTGAACAGAGAAAAGTGATCTGTTGTTTGGATCATTGGAGTTTATGTCACTGTTGGCCTTTGGTCCCCTTACGCATTTAAATAGTAAAGACAATTCTCACCATAAGAATGACAGAAGTGTCCCCATTTTGTTCCTTTTCTTTGTATCTGAGGTTCTCAGTCTTCTCTATATGGGGATCAATCATCCTGCCAAAACTCCTCTGCCTTGGTGAGTCTGGGAAAGGCAGGACGGCGACTCTTCCTTGCTTAAGGCACAAGCTCAGTTATCCCACTTTTGAGAGCTTCCACTTTGCAGTTAATGTGGAGTCACTAGCTGTGACATGACTACCTGCCCTGCTCCTTAGGACAGAGGCACAACACTGACCTGTGCCAACTGCCAGCGTGAAGAGACTCTTTGGGCAAGAGATTGACACAGGAGTGCAGGAGCTGGCAGGCTTCAACATCTCTCCTGGGTATTAAAGCACAATCATGTCATTTCCCACATATCGCTTGCTCAGGTTAATCTCTTCCTGTTTAATACAAATGTTTTCTACTGGATTAAATTTGTACTTAGGGTTTTTTTTTTTTTTCCCCCTGCATTACTGGAATAGTACTGTGACCTCAAAGCTGCACATACAGAAGACAAAAAGGGGGTGTTTTAATTTTTTTATCTTGAACACCAGTAGGTAATTAGTTTCTATATAAATGACAGGAGCAAGTGACTTCGTCTTCACTTCTGATCCTTAACAAACAAGCGAAAAAAAAAGCTATATCCTCTCATCAGAATGGTAGTATTGCTTTATTGTAGGGTTCACAATGGAGAGCTTTAATCTAGATGAGATTTGGTTAGAAAGGAATCTTTTGTTATAAACTGAAAGGTTGAGTTTGATATTTAAAAATTGCTATTAGGCTTCCCCCTGTAGATGTATTAGATACCGACGCTCATCTATTGTACTGTCCTCCAAGAAGATATTTTTATGAAGGTTTTGTTCACTGCAATTAAGCTCCATCTATACTTGTCAAAAAAATATGGTAACTGTGCAACGTGAATATATATTCAACACCTCTGACATATTCCAGACTCAAGCTCTCTGCTACTTTTTCTCTTTGCCATCTTTCCAGCCTAGCTGCAAGGTTCAACCAAAGCATAGTAGCACCATCTCGTGGGGACCTGAAATCATTACAATAACAAAATCATAAAGTCTAGCAGGCTGTTTTCTCATTTCGAGCACTGGCTGGCACAGCCTGCTCAGGACAGTGATCCCAGCGCAGAGCTCAGCTGGGCAAAACTGCCTGCAGAAGTGAGGCTTTGTGAGACGGACTCATTCTCAAGGTATCCAAAACCCAACCCAGCAATTAAAACCCCAGAGACTACAGTTGGCTTCACGTTGGCCGTAACAATATTGTTTTGGGCTATGGGAACACCTGAATGTCACAGTCAGGAACAGAAAAGATTGTGTGGGGTTAAAAATGCAAAGTAAAAATGACTGGTTTTACTGCAGGGCACACAAAGTAATGTTTTTCTTCTGTTGTTGCTCGTCAAGTGGTTTTTCTCTTTGCTGTTGCCAGTTGACTATATATATACTTTTTTAGCAGTCAAGCCAAGTGACTGATGGCAAGCCTGTGTTCAAGAGTGAGCTTTGGGCACTTTTCCCAAGAACCTGGGGAAAAAAAATGCTTGAATTCTTACAGTGCTTTAGCACAGGTTTACTGCATACTGTCAGTGCCATGGGCAGCACCGATGCAGCCATTCCCACGTGTGCTTGGTCTGTAATCCGTAGCAACCATGATCCCTGGAGTTATAGATGGAAAAATGCATTGTGTGTTTCTGTGTCCTTTCCTAGACAGCCTGACCTCATTTGCACCAAGGCAGTAGGAGATAGGGAGGGTTTCTGTGCTGAAGGAGCAGTGATAGAGAGATGAAAGCAACTTGCCTGAGTTGCAGGTGAAGGCCTGGTATGACGGTCAGGGACCGTGTTGTGCCCAAGCCCATGTTTCTGCAAGCGAGGCCAACACAACAGCATTTCATTTACAATGGGCCAGTTTTCATCTTAGGCTTTGCAATATGGCTGTATTTCAAACACTTGCTCCATGAAAGCTTGATTTCACCTCAAATCCTCACTGAAAAAGCTGCTTCTCACATAGTTTTCTTTTTTAGTGTCATTAAAATTAAATTAATTTAATTGCAATTAAGTTTGTATGAAGTCAAGTATCTCTTCATTTTGTTGCTGAAGACTTTTAGTCACTTTATTGTTTTCATAAATTCTGCTATTTATTTCAGTAAGATTTGAAATACAGTATAGAGCAAGAAAACAAGTATTTAAACACAGATATAAATTGTCACATATCCTTCAGCAAAGACCATGGGAATCATTGAATGAAATTAATGGCAGTACTAGAAGCACCCTCACAGAGCACCTCCACAGTGTTGCGTGTATGCCTGCTACATATAATTCATATAAGGAAAGGGAAGAAACAAATTTTGTGGGGTTGCCATAAATCTGTATATAACTTGAGTAATATGTATTTAAAAAAAGCTCTTGTCTAAAACTTGTCTAAAAAGAATACTACACTCAGCGCACCCCATCACAGTAACTAGCACTGCAGAAGAGAAGGCAATAAGGCCAGTTATTGTGGCTGGTATTTGCTGATATAACTCTTTTTTTTCTGGTGTTTTCATCGCGTTTTACAGCAGATGCTGAAGTTTCGGCGCGATGCGTTGAACTGCTGCCCTCCTGTGGCCGAAGGTTCACTGTAGCTGAAGCTGAGACTTGCCAAGAGCATGTGGTTTGTCACAGGGGCCGACAGGGGGACCACCCATGTACAGGTATTTTATGAACTTAAAAAGAATGCATGAATTAAGCACGAAGCAGCAAAAACAGCGTATCTACAGTCACTTCAGAGGATGTGCAGAAGATGCCAGGTGCTTGCTTGACCACATGAGCTTTGAGCAGCAATTCTTGACGTGCTTCACTTGAGAGCAGGAGATAGCACTTGTTTAGTTTTTACTGTTCATAATGTAACAGAGTCTTCACCAAGAAACTGTTTATCCAAAACCAAAAGGGGTAGGTCACATTCAGTGAAGGAAATGCTCATCCAGGCAGAGGAGTGGAAATAGATGCTGCATGGTACAAGCAGTGTAGCGTTCAGAAATGTCCTACCAGCCAGCAATCAGGTGTGGGGTCTTTAGACAATGAATGACAGTGACGGGGACCCTGCTGTATAAATCAGTCCTTCCCAAAGGCGTGACAATATGGCTCATTTCAAATTGGAGCACGGACCAGAAATTCAAATATAATCATCCCCACCTTTGCTTCTAGTCCCTTTGGGCAGATGTTTATTTTGTAATTCCTTCTTGTTTGGTATTTGGGTCTGAGCTTCCCCAGCCTTTAACAGCTGGGGCATTTAGCCCCTTTCATCTATAAGCCTACTCTGCTGGCCTTCCTCAGCAATGAATGTGGACTGTCAGCATTTTGAATCCCTTGTCCCACTCTGAAAGCCATCTATGTTCACAGTGATCCATATTCAGTGAGGGACACTCAACAAGACAGGTCTCAGCTTCTGCAAGCTGAGCCCCTGCCCACCCTAGCAAGTATGGGGAGTGCCTTCCAGTGGCAGAAACCCCACAGCTCTCCTGGTCCTTTCCCCTGCAAGCCAACCCATGCACAAGAGATCGCATCTTACTGAGATGTTACAAAAAACACAGAATTGTTTTAAAAAGTTATGAGATGGAAAAGTACAAATAAAAATTTAAAATAGTCCACCCACCTTATGAACACAATTAATTTTATTAGATTAAAATAAGTATAATTTCAAAAAGGGGGCAGGAGGATAAAGGAAATGCCCATAATTTTTAAATGTGAAGTTTTCGTCTTTTCTTTGAAAATAGTTAATTATCGTGAGTGCACCAGATTAGCAAATAAGATTTTTCCCACTATAAGAATCTAGAAAGGTATTTTAAAATGCTCATGGGCATACTCCAACTTTAATTTTTGTCATTGAAAAAATCTGAAAAATCCTTACAGAAATTTTCTTTTTTTCCATTAACCTTATTTTCTCAAAGAAAAATGTTATAGCTGTTGAACAAAATTTTAACTGGTTCTTGTAACAGTAGTCTCATATTCAGGAAATAGGAACACACATGAAAGACAAACTGAATATATCTATTAATGGTCCACTTTTCAATTGCAAATAGAAGGAAATGGTTTTTACTCGAGTTTTCATCTGAAAAGCAAATAGTGGCAGGTTTAACAAAAGCCTAGAGCTGCAAACCTGAATGAGAAGTATTGGTTGTGCACAGTGCAAGGTGCAGATTTCCTCCGGGATGGTATCCCCTACTCACTGCTACCACTCACTCATGATCACGTAATCCTGGAGAAACAGCCTTTAGGAACTAGTAAATGGTACCATAGCTAGGCACAGAGGTTCACCTACACAAACGCCGAGTAGAAATGACTGGTTTAATGGTAGTTCATAAAAAGGTTTGGCTGTACAATGGATCAAAATGTAGCTCAACAATGCCATGCTGTTGTAGAAAAGGGAACGTGCAAATCTTGCATGTACAAATAGGAGCATGGACGACAAGGTGCACGGGGTCAATCTTTTTGATCTTCTCAACACTGGTAAGATCTCAGCTGGATTACTCTGTATATTTTAATGCAGGCCACTAAAAAGATCAGAGAAAACTGGGAGAATCCAAAGGGAAGCGAAAGGAACAATCAGAAGTCAGAAATTTAGAAAAGATGACTTAACATCAAACAATGAATACACTGCGTTTCCTTAATCTGAAGAAAAGGAGGCTGATGGGAACAGGTTAACAAGCACAAAGAGGTTGCTTCAGTATGGAAGGGAATAAATCTGTCCTTCATGTCTCTGGTAAATAGGATGGAAAGAAATTGGCATGAATTACAGCAAGAATTGCTAAATATTAAGAAAAACTTTCTCATGATGAAGACACTAGAATAGATAGGCAAGGTCACAGTGGGTTTAGCACTTATATCCTAAAAGAGCTCTTAGATAAACTTCTCTTAAGGATAACATGGAAAGCGGATCTATTCTGGGACAGCAGAATGCATGAGACAGTCTGTGGTGAGGACAACTAGCCCCATGATTCTGCACTTCAATGGCAAAGTTTCTGTTGGGGCAGGAGCCCTCTCCCATTCAGTCTGGGGCTGCATCTTCCACATACGCTGCAAACCCACCCTCCCCAGGCAGCCCGTCAGGAACCTTGTAACATGCTGAATCTGGAGGCAAACAAAAAGAGAACAGTTCTGTTTAAAATCAGTGCTTCAAATAAAAAATAACTTGTAGGAATTCTCTGTTGTCTTTCTCCTAGAAAAGCTAAAGCCAAATTTATGAAGTCAGGCTGGAAAGCAACATCAAAGGCCGTTGGTAACTTTGACGAAACCTGCCAGAGAACACGCTTGTGCAATTTCCATACCACATCTATGCCTCTGAAACTGGAAGGAAGAGAATCAGGAAATCAGTACTTCCAGACATGAAAGACCTATATTGGCACACCTTCTTTTAACACAAAAGTGAGACTTGAAGCAGAGAATATAATCAGGCAATAGTTTGGTGTTTTTTTTTCTCTTCAGAAAGCTACTCACAGCATCTCACACAGAGTTTATCTGCAAAACTCCAGTAAGAGATATTAGTGTTATGATACAGTGTTTGAATTTTGGCAGGATTTGGCCGGCATTCCATTGACCCATAAGTTCATACTGTGCTGGGAAGACAGCCCATGCAGAGTTCATGGCAGTGGTCATACAGCTCTTCTGCCTCCACCTCCACCATGTCCAGTTCCCAGCTCCAAAGGCATTTTAATAACAATTTCAGCAGAAAACATTCAAATGAAAAGTCGTTATTCAATAATAAAAAAATCACAAATAAAATCCACTTCTCCCTAACACTTTTCCACTTACCAAACAAATACTTCCTCCTTTGCTGTACATGACTGGAAAAAAACCCCAACCCTCATTTTTGTAAGGCTACACTAATCCAGTCCTGGATTTGCTATTATCAAGATGATAACAAGAAAAAGAGAAATAAGAAGTGAAAAAACAATGTGGTACTCACACAGATCATTCTGTAATCAATCTTCCATCAGGTCAACAATTTTTTCCTAGGAACAAGTACTGTCTTTTTCTTATTCTCTCATTTGCCAAGTCACTTCGGCGTGCTAAGTGATTACAAAATAGATCTAATAAGCTAATACAAATACTAGCCCCATGAAGACTCCCTTTTCTGCTCTGCATTTCCCACTTATCCTAGGACTCTTGAGTTTCCTGAAAAACTTTCACAACTTTATATCCTGGGTGTTCAATTGGCACAAGTGTGAGAACGATTAACAATTTCTTTAATCTTTCTATGCATGCATGTGAAAAGTGATTAAAATGTTCCAATTCATACCTGTATTCCTCAGAATGTCAAATGTGCACCATCCTATCTAGGAGGGCTTTGCAAACTTAGCTTATTTTGAGTGAAATGGGTTATGGAGCACTCACACAATCAGTTCCACTAGCAGGTCTGAAGAGATGATAACTTCAGTCCTACATCTGATAATGAACAGTCAGGGGAGTTGGGCTGGGAACTAGTTCCATCAGCTAAATACAGGACAAGACACAGGGAGGGCAGGGAAAATACAGGGAGGGCAGGGACAGGTGATGTTACAGTGGGGGTCTGCTACAGTCCACCTGACCAGGAAGACCAAGCGGATGAGGCCCTCTATAGACAGATAGGAGCAGCCTCATGTTTGCAAGCCCTGGTCCTCATGGGGGACTTCAGCCACCCTGAAATCTATTGGAGGGAAAACGCAGCAGGGCATAAGCAATCCAGGAGGTTCCTGGAATGCATTGATGATAACTTCCTTCTTCAAGCAATAGAAGAGCCAATGAGGAGAGAAGCCATGCTGGACCTTGTTCTCACCAACAAGGAGGGGCTGGTGGGCAATGTGAGGCTCAAGGGCAGCCTTGGCTGCAGTGACCATGAGATGGTGGGGTCCAAGATCCTTAGGGAGGAGAGGTCCAAGAAAGCTGGTTAATATCCTCCTCCAAGCTCAGGAACGATGCATCCCGACAAAGAGGAAATCAGGCAAAAAAATTAGGAGGCCTGCATGGATGAAGAAGTCACTCCCGGACAATCTCAAACAGAAAAAGAAAGCCCACAGAGGGTGGAAGCAAGCACAGGTAGAGTGAGGAATACAGAGCAATTGTCCGAGCAGCCAGGGATCGGGTTAGGAAAGCTAAAGCCCAGAAAGAGGTAAACCTGGCCAGGGACATCAAGGACAACAAGAAAAGCTTCTATTGGTATGTTAGTGACAAAAGGAAGACTAGGGAAAATATAGGCCCTCTCCAAATGGAAACAGGAGACCTGGTCACCCAGGACATGGAGAAGGCTGAGGTACTCAATGACTTTTTTGCCTTGGTCTTCACTGCCAAGGGCTCTAGCCACACTGCCCAAGTCACAGAAGTCAAAGACAGGTACTGGGAGAATAAGCAAACATGTACTGCAGGACAAGACGAGGTTCAAGACCATCTGAGGAACCTGAAGATGCACAAGTCCATGAGACCTGATGAGATTCATACGTGGGTCCCGAGGGAACTGGCAGATGAATTTGCTAAGCCACTGTCTATCATATTTGAGAAGTCATGGCAGTCTGGTGAAGTTCCCACTGACTGGAAAAGGGGAAACATAACCTGGGGAACTATAGGCCAGTCAGTCTCACCTCTGTGGCCGGCAAGATCATGAAGGAGATCCTTCTGGAAACCATGCTAAGGCACATGGAAAATATGGACGTGATTGGTGGCAGCCAGCATGGCTTCACTAAGGGCAAACTGTGCCTGACAAATTCGGTGGGCTTCTATGACAGCATCACAGAGTTGGCGGATGAGGGAAGAGCAATTGATTTCATCTATCTGGACTTGTGCAAAGCAATTGCCACTGTTCTGCGTGACATCCTTGTCTTTAAATTGGAGAGACATGGATTTCACTGAAGGACCACTCGGTGGATAAGGAATTGGCTGGATGGTTGCGCTCAAAGAGCTGTGGTCAATAGTTTGATGTCCAAGTGGAGACATAGACATGTCTATGTGTAGTGATAGGATGAGGGGTAATGGTTTTAATCTGAAAGAGGATTTATATAGATTAGATATAAGGAAGAAGTTCTTTACTGTGAGGGTGGTGAGACACAGGAACACGTTGCCTAGAGACGTTGTGGAGACCCCATCCCTGGAAGAGTTCAAGGCCAGGTTGGATGGGGCTTTGAGCAACCTGGTTTAGTGGAAGGTGTCCCTGCCCATGGCAGGGGGGTTGGAACGAGATGATCTCTAAGCTCCCTTCCAACTCTAACTATTCTATGATTTTAAGATATCTTTTTGCAGCCTGAAATATAAACTAGTAAAAAAAATTTTTTTAGATTTATCTAGATTTAACACTGTTCAGAGAAACATAAATGCTTATTAGAGAAAATGATAATCCAAAAAAAATATTACATGACTTTGACAGCAGATCAACATACTTCCTCCTCCGTTATACCTCCTTCTCCATAATATGTAAATGGAGAGGAGGTATTGGCATTAAATTTCTCGATAGGCTTCTGTAGACTGTGAACTGTAGCTGCCTTTGTTTCTTGTTTATATACTTGCATTGAATTAAATAACTTTTCAAGCAGTCAGTAAACTCTCTGATCACATTGCTGGCTGTTTCTTAAATACACAAATTAAGTATTCCATAAGATGTAGTAATAAATCACCATTACTATTCCCCTGAAAGCACAGGAAGAAACTTGGACATAATAAAAAAGCTTTATATTCCTAGGTGTAATCAAGATTATAAGGTTGATTGCTGTCAAGTCATAGTGAATAAACATGCTGGCCAAAGAAATGCCAATGTAAGTTGCCTTCATTCTAATTGAAATACTTTGCAACAGCTTTTGCTCCTGAGTTGTCTGTAACAAATTAGCAACAAATGTATTTCTTGGATAGTAATAGCATGTTACTATGTTATTGGCTTTAACAATAGATCCTTCCCATTAAATCTGATTATTCCTCATTCTACCTCCTAACTTAGGTCAAAAATACTGTCAGTGATAGAGCCCTACTGTGGATTATTCTTTCAATTCCTCTCTCAGACATTGTATTGCCTGAAATGTACATTGTACCAGCAGATGTCTACTGTGTGGACACATATCACATACAGGTACCGGAAGAATATCCCAGTCATTTTCTTTCTCGATTTTTCTGGTTTTAAACAATTACATGACTTTACATTCAAATAGTTTCATTACATGAATTTACATTCAAATAGTTTCAAAGCTACAAAAGTACATGCACAGAAGACAGAATAGGCAAAGTTAAGATCCTGAAGGAAGGACTTAGAAGAGCAGAAACTGTGTAGAAGTTTGGTGTGTACACTCAAACATTTCAGTGTTTCAAATGGAGGGAAATGTATTCTGTGTTAAGAGTTTGACAAGAGCGGGGGTGAGAAATAAGAGGCAAAGGCAAAGTGTACCTGAGAATGCCTGTAGTAAAAGTTTATTGGTAAGGTCTGCTCAACCCAAATGTTTAAAAACCCACATTGCACTACAAACTTCTGCTGGACTCTCCTGTGTCTGGGGACTAATTTGTGATTCCCAACAACTCTTTTTTATATTTTCTTACTTTGCTATCTGTATTCACTCCATACTTTTGTTTCTGTGTTTATTAAAACAATGAAAATAAGTGATTCATTTCAGGTTTATTAGGCATTTTTGCTGTTGTGTGTTTTTTTTCCCAGGGTATATTTCAAAACTTGCAATACCTCATATAGAAGCGAAGCAAGATGTCTAGCTAGGTGGCTGAGATACATTAGAAGAATAGCAATCACAATGTGATTGAGAAGGAGAAGGCATTGTTTCTTATGCGGCAGCCATCCCAACATCTGCTTTTTCTGACATGTTTTTATTCCAGTCACAGTGGGGGATCTGTTCAAAATCCCTTTCTCAAGGGTTTACAACTTGGATTGAAAACTGACTTTTTTCCCAAAAGTAGGTAAAAAAAATTCCCAGCATCACAGCAAGTAAATTTAAAAGGAGTCTGATGATAATATGTTCTCAATAGAAGCAAGCAGGTGAGTATAGTGCACTTTAATCCAAGCAGTTGTGCTAATACAATTTTTCCATGTCTTAGCCCTTTTGCTGAAGCCACATTACAGTAAAGCTCTGAGGCATGTGCTTAACTTAAGCATATGAGCAGTGATTATTTTCCTGGACTCACTTAAGTACTGTCCAACCTATATTTTATTTCCAAGTGGTGGAAGAGACTTAAAATCTGTACTGATTAGACCAAGCTGTTGTAAAAATGTGCAGGTCCCACCATGCTGGTCCTGGAAGGCCGAGAGAGACTGGGAGTTATGTGCTGACCCTCAGCCTTTCCCACACAGGGGAAAACACTCCTTTTCGCTGGTAACACCACCGGGGATTTCATTGCAAGAAGAGCCTCACAGGCTATGTGTGTATTAGCAAACCTAAGACAGCTTCTCAATTCCCAGGACCATTCCCACAGCCTGCGTACGTATTGCTGTACGTATTCACATACCCACTGCATCTCCCAGGAGAGAGCTGAGGCTTATCCCAAGCAGATGTCAGTCTGGGCTGGCCTGGCTAGAAGAAATGGACCTTCCTACTGGGCATCTGAAAATGCAAGTTTACCTGCAACTATAGGGATTTCCTGTCCATTGGCATTTTTCCATTTTTTTTTCCCTCAAAAAGTGATGACTCTGTAAATTTGTGCTGTAAAGATAGCAAACCTACATGAGTTGCATTTAAAAGAAACCTTACAAATCTTACAAACTACATATCTAGTTTCTGTAGTTCCCAAAGGAAAATGCTGTTTTTGAAGAGAGGTTCTTTTGTCATCTTTACATCCCTTCTGTGAAAAGGAACAGTGTATTGATTAATGTAAAGGAATAAGAAAGAAAAATTAATAAAAACGGCAGCAGTGGACTAGAAAGCAGCCTAGACTGGATCTTCAGGCTTTTCTGAGTCCTCCTGTTGGACATGCACATACCTGTATGTCCAACTAGATGCGTGTTTTGCCATAGTCTGTCACTCTTTGCACCTCCCTGTGCTTTCAGGCGGCGGGACGGGTCAGCACATCAGCCCACGGTGGTGTGAGGGTCCGTCACCCTGGCGCTCCGGGGGGGGTGTCTGCAGCAGCCAGGCAGGACCCCTGAGCTCGCTCCTGAGCCCTGGTCTCCCACAGAAGCACAGCGTGTGCTGCCAGCAGGCTGCAAGGCCAGCTATAGTTAGATTTTTCATTTAAATTTTGGCACCATCTGAAGTCATTCCTGTTACTTCCAAGGACTGTTGCCATTGTATTAAAAAGAGTAAATTTGCTGTTGAGTTACTTACTGCCCAGAAAATCCAGCTGAAACCTGCTACTGCCAAATCTGAGGATTCGATATTGGGCCAGGGACTTTAAATAGCTTCTGCTACTGAGGATTTTCTGCTGTCTATGCTGTCTAGAAAAAAAAAAAAAAAAAAAAAA
>RSEF01000002.1:581764-599686 GCA_003993805.1 Himantopus leucocephalus | reverse complement strand
GTTCTGGACAGGCTGGAGAAATGAACCAAGATGAACCTCATGAAGTTCAACAAAGATAAATGTGAAGTCCTGCCTCTGAGGAAAAATAACCTCTTGCACCAGCATATGCTGGGGGGCCAAGTAGCTGGAAATCAGCTTGGCAGAGCAGGACCTGGGTGTCCTGGTGGACGAGTTGACAGCAGCAAGCCCTTGCAGCCAAGAAGGCTGACCCTTCCCCTCTCTTCTGCCCTGGTGAGACACATCTTGGTGCCATGTCTGCTGTTGGGCTCCCCAGTACAAGAGAGACACGGACGTACTGGAGTGACTTCAGCAAAAGGTCACGAAGATGACTAAGGATCTGGACCATTGGATGTACAAAGAGAGGCTGAGAGCTTGGGCTGTTCAAAAAAGGCTCATATAATCTGTATAAATACCTGATGGGGGAGAGTAAAGGAGACAGAGCCACACTCTTCTCAATGGCACTCAATGACAGGGCCAGAGGCGCTGGGCACAAACTGAAACACAGGAAATTCCATCTAATCACACAAATATACTGTGAGGGTGATGGAGCACTGGAACAGTTTGCCCAGAGAGACTGTGCAGTCTCCCTCCTTGGAGATATTTAGAAAACAACTGGCTTACCTTGTTTGAGCAGGGGCTGGACTGGACAAGCTCCAGATGTGCCCACCAGCCTCAGCCGTGCTGGGACTCCATGAAACTGCAAGGCAAGTACTGTCCTGCAGGTGCTCTGACATGGAGAGTGCACCTGAACTTCCCCCAAAATATTATAGGTTCACTCCAAACCCAGTGGTGTAAATGAAGCCCAGGGACTTTGGCAAATTGGCTTGCCTGAGATGTTAAAGTTTTAAGAATTTCTGGCTTCCTGTAAACATATAATTCTTCAGTAATCTATCCAGCTAGTGAAAAAAAAATGCACTTTGTTTATGAACCACTGAACTTCTGAGACAAGGGGTATTAACATTATTAAGAATGTAGGAGAAAAATATAATATCAGTATCTGGATTTAAGAAAATATTCCCCAGCCAGGTAATCAGTGAATTTTTGGCAACAGGCTGGAAACCAGTTGTATCAAGGTGTTTGAGGACACAAAAGCATTTATTGCAACAGACAGGGGAGGTGTGCCATTGCAGACCTAATTTGTAAAGGACACCATCACTACATAAGAAACCACCCAGAGATGTTACCATACAGGACCAGACAGAACTGAAGAAATAAAAAACTCCTTCTTCTGCCAAATCTTTCACAGTTTTATGTATCATGCTGTCACAATCAGGCATAGCTGCTTTATTTGTCTGCAACTTAAGAAAGATTAGTGTGCTGTCAACACATAAGGATTTGAATATTAAATTCTGGGTGCATTAGATTTTTTCTGATGGGAGAAAAGCTCTCACAACAAACATGCAACCCCTCTCCCTTCATCCTATCGCAACACAAAAATTAAGTGAGGTTTTAGATCTCTGCCACAGCAGATTTCTGTGAACACTTTTCTTCAGACTTCTGGCATTATTATTTTAGGATCCATTAGGGTGCTGCAGTCTGTAGGAGGCTTAGCATTTTAGTTGCTCAGTAAATGTCATTAAGAGCAAATTATGCTCAGGTTTGCTGTGAGAAAGCTAGTTAACATGGGTGAAAATTGCTAGGAAACATGCTGGTAGCTGAACAGAACAGGCAGTCATGGGACACGGCTTGACCTTAAACTGGTTCTGCTTAATTTAGAAGTAAAGCAGTAACTTGTGGCTGCGGGGTACTTTTTGCAAATATTTAAAATGACTAATATTTGATGTGGTATTTATATTTACTGTATAAATCATTTTGGTAATAATGTATGTACAGATCTACTTACAAGGTTTTACTCTATAGAAAAAAACCACAGAAACACAGAATTTGACATTATTAAATATATATGTATAAAAGCTAAAACATAAATAGTTTTTTACACTCTTTTAAATGAGAGTCATTAGCAACAAATAAAATAAAAATGCAACTGGAACAATTGTAAATATCAATAGTGTATGATAAATATTTTCTAGAGTTTTAAAACGCGTTTAATCTTGTCAGTATGTAACCTCAACTATCAGTTTCTGCTTTGCTGATGTGTTAATGCTTAGTTGCACCTTAAACGTTCAAGCTTTTCAATTCAGCTCTGAACTCAGCCTTGACAGAACAATTTATCACTACAGTAAATATCCACTAATATGGATAATATTAATGGCCATCTCTTTTTAATATTTTTAAAGCTGTTATATCAATTTAAGCCTTTATTTGCCTTTGTGCAACATTTTGGGGATGGCTAATGNATTGACAACTCAGTTGCCTTTAAATGAAAGTTGGGGATGGCTAATGGGAAGAAGAAAAGAGTTTGCATCTTCTTATGCAATTCTGCTACTAATGAGACAAAAAAAGTGCTAGAGAGCTGATTTTCCTTTAGCTTAAGTCCATGTAACTCATGGAGTTAATCAAAATATATAAACCACCCGTGATATGATTTTATTGTTGCTGTTCTATNGGGGATGGCTAATGGGAAGAAGAAAAGAGCTTGCATCTTCTTATGCAATTCTGCTACAAATGAGACAAAAAAGTGCTAGAAAGCTGATTTTCCTTTAGCTTAAGTCCATGTAACTCATGGAGTTAATCAAAATATATAAACCACCCATGGTATGATTTTATTGTTGCTGTTCTATGTAGCTTGGGTGTTTTGATGTTCTCCTTATTAAACCAAATCATTTAAATGTATCAAAGTCTTCCAGTAGGAATTCTATAGGTTTTATATTTAAATGGTGAGGTGAAATGGCCAGAAACAGTTGGCAGACGTGTTTTGGTTTTTATTCTGTTTTTGAGGTGTTTAGCTTACCTTGATGATAATNATGGTATGATTTTATTGTTGCTGTTCTATGTGGCTCAGGTGTTTTCATGTTCTCCTTATTAAACCAAATCATTTAAATGTACCAAAGTCTTTCAGTAGGAATTCTATAGGTTTTATACTTAAATGGAGAGGTGAAATGGCCGGAAACAGTTGGCAGACGTGTTTTGTTTTTTATTCTGTTTTTGAGGTGTTTAGCTTACCTTGATGATAATAATTCCAGGGAAGATAAAAATGTATTCCAATGGCAGCAGAAAAGTCACTATCAACTACAGAGTCTGTACTTTGCTTTCCAGATCCTATCAGACGTACTGTACTTACAGTAATCATGTGGAAGATATTACAGCAGTCGTAATAGGTTAGGTGTGATTCCACTTACAATGCCCGCACAGGATAAGAATTTTTAAAGCTTCAATTTGAGACAGCAAGAAGCTGACATGAAAACTGAAGACATGAAGATGATGATCGATAGACATGATACCATTTTAAATGACAAGAGCAGGAAAACTCGTAAGGCAACAAGAAAGCAATGGATGACCTTGTAAAAAGGCACAGATAATAATCTATAATCTATAATGTCAGCTGCAACTGGGAGTGTGGGTCTGCAATCTGTAGGCACAAGTATCATATATTTTCTGTGTAAGGGAGTAAGAAAGTGCTTTGAACTGTAATTTCAGATTTCACACAGAGTGAGTGAGTTATTGTAAATAATTTTAGGGCCCAATTCTTGAACTTGAGAAAGAGGTTAAAATAGTTTTGAAAGGTGAAGAATAAGACAGTCCTAAATGTAATCAAGGATATTTTCACTGAGAGCTCTTACCAACCCATCCTGCTACCCTGAAAAATGTAAAAGAGATGTATAAATTACCTGTCAAGCCAGACAGGAAAGATTTTGATCTAGTTTACATTTTTGATCTCTTTTCATCAGTGAGACAGAAAAGAGTACCCAGAATACTGTGATTCAGCTGCTGCTAAACTTTGACCAGAATATAACGTTGTCAAAAATCCATTAGAAGATGATATTTGCATTTCTCCTTTGTTCTTCTTTTGTGCACTTCTGCACATGACAGAGTTTAGGAACTTCCTTTTTCACTTGACTGCGCATTGCCCTTTCCCCCACATTACAAGAGATGTATTTGAGTCTCTTTCACTGTCAAAAATATTGTTCAAATAGCTGAAGCTAAAGTAATGCTGTGTATTAGTAACCAAGTTAAGCAGAGGCAGTTAACATCTATTTTAGAAGCCAGCCAACCTCTGTGAACTCTTCTAAGAAGGGCTTGATTTTTTTTAGAGACAGAACTAGTTGTGATAGCCTAGGAGTTGCTTGTGATAATATTATGAATACTTATTCTTTATTGTGTTATTATATCACTCACTGTTCTCTTGAGCTAGGTCAATAGCAGCACTGTCAGGAAATATATCCCAGAGAGGGGGAAGCATCTTCATGTATCCCTCTGAAAACACTGGGGAAATGGCACAGAGCAGTTCACTCCGAAACTCTTTCTTGGTTCCTCGCTGGGCCTGGCACACCAGATTTTTCCAAGGGTACCTGAATGAGATAAGGTGGTAAGGGGTTTGGGGTGATAAGATCTTATTAGAAAGCACCTGGAGAGCAGCCTGACATGTATAATCCACAGGCTGGGAATGGCTGGGGTTAGGAAGATCCTAAGGCAAAACACCCTTGCATAATGTCTGGTTTTAAAGATTTCCAGTCATGAGGCTGACTTTTTCAGGTTGGAGGTGTGCAGTGGCCACGCGTCTCACTTCACGGACAAAATCCTTCACTAGAATAAGCACAGAAGTTTCCATCTAAATCTTGGCTTTTAGCCTCAGAAGGGCTGCACCCCGGGGAGAGAAAACTCAGGCCATAAACATGCAGGGAGGTATCAGGGACCTCAGCAGGGAAGGAAAAGGCACATTTAACGCCGAATCAGGCCAAAAGTCTATTGGCCCTTAAACAGGTTGGGTTTGAGAAGGCAAAATGTTTCCTCTCTGCATACTTGAAATTCAAATTGATATTTGAGTTGGAGAGGTTCACGAGCAGACTCAGCTGGCTAGCACAGTAAGAGGTGCAGACCTGTTATAAAAATACGCCATGCCTCTGTGGTTTTATACGAACAATAAATAATATATAATAATGCCTAATTAACCATGAGGGTTCTGTCCAATGGCAAAATTATACGTCTTTTCTTCGAACTCTATGAATGTTTTACAGAATGCTCTATTTTCTCTTATGACCTTGCGACACATTAACACTCCTGCCCTTTAATTTTGTAGCTCAGCTGCTGAACTGTAGCAGCAAAGGTTTTCAAAGTGAACTGGTATGTTGTTTATGTTTGGTTACAAAAAAACAAACGGGATCTGGACCTGCCGTCTGCCAAAGCATGGCATTGCCACCTGAATATTGGCTATGCGTGATTAACAGGCAAATGTGGACACTGGGAGTCATAAAAGGAGAGCAGCAAATACCAGGAAAGAACATTTGCTGCATAAACCCCCATCAAAATCTGCCTTTGTAAAAGACTGAATGCAAACTGCTGTTATCCTGTCAAAATCGTCTCCACAGCCCAGCAATGAAAGTACCTACAAATGCAAAGATGTTTTGCCTCTGCTAAAAGCAGAGTGCTACTTGCACAAAACAAGGATTTTGCTTCCGTCTATTGGGAAGTGCATATTGATCGGATTGAATCACTTATGCAAAGTCAAGTCCATGTGGGACATCGCAGTACAGCCTTTCGCAAGCGAGTCCACAGCAGATTGCGATCACACAATGGGTAAATTCTCACAATGTACTGGTTGTCCAATTTGGATTTAACCATAAAGAAATATGTCCAAATTCACAGAAATACCGGGCACCTGTTCATCCACCCTGAGCCTCGCTGCCACTGTTCACAAAGCTCACAGCCCCTGCTTTGCTTTACTCTATTGCATCAGTAAATTCGAGACAGACTTGTCCATGGACAGCAAAACACGGGCTGAACCCTGCCAGACTTCTAATGGAAAGGCACTCAATTCCATTTTGGCCATAAGCATAAATCATTGAAAAGAATTCATTTTTTTTAAAAAATGAGTAACTGCCAAAGAAATCTTGGAAGCTACTAGATGGCCCTCGCTTTTACAGAAAACGCGTGCCCAAATATCACTTATAAATAACTGTCAAACCATGTTGTGTTTTAGCATTCATCCCACTGTTTTGCAGGCTTTTTCTGAGGGAATCAAGTGTGTATTTTCAAACTATGTGAGAATTATTGAGAGAGCTTCGCGATGTCTGAGTAGAAACAACATTTTCGCAGCACTCTCTGGATACGCAGCAGTCGGTGCACGAGCAGGCTTGCTCTGCACATCTGGTTTTATCATGCTAAAGCAAATCAAAACCAATTGCCACAACAAGAGCCTGGAAATCCAGCAGCGCTCTTACTGCAGTCGAAACCAGAGGAGCAGCTGTTTTCAGATGTTCATGTAACAAATTACACTCTTGGTTTCAGTCAAAAAATCTGTAGCTTTCCATGGTTTTCTTCCAAAGAGACCTACTTAGGTAAGTTCTCTAACATACTGGCGATACTATACAAAGGAAAAAAAGGAATCTTTTCTACATAACCCATATGAAAGTAGTAGAAAGGTTACAGCTACTCTGTAGATATAAGTTGACAATTCTAAACCTATTTTAAAACTTTACAGATTTACATTTATATATTTTCTTAAGAATACAAGTCCAGTCCTTGTTTTCCCGTAGCAACTAAAATGAAATAATGAAATCCAGGCCTAATGGCACTATAGATATTCACTCCGGTAAACCTGAAGCTGCATGATTTGTCGCTCATGCATTTATCTATATATAGTAAAGTGGGTAAACACTGCATAAAATATATTTTGTGCTTCCTCGGTCTTGGACAGATTAGCACAAATTAAATTTCACACTAATCTGCCCATGGTCAGGAGTGCTACATTAGGAGTGAGGGGGATTCAGCTAATTGTAAAGAATATTTTGCTCTATTACAACGATCTGTGAATATAGCAAATATATCCTGGAGAGCTACCTTTATCAATATGCTTTATCAATACTGCATCAATAACAGATGATGAATAATATCTGTGTGCAGGAATATATCATGTTTCTTGATAGTATTTTAATTTGTTCATGAAATTTGAAGTAAGTTTTCTTTTTCCTTTTACTTCATATTTTCATATTGAGTGTTCAATATTCATCATTTAGGTTACACTGCTTAGTTATGTTTGACCACCCAAGTCACATGGTGTTTGAGTCACGTAAGTCAAGACTGAAGAATATACTGAACTGCCAGAAGAGGGAAGTCCAGGATCAGAAGTTTGTTCCTCAGAGCAAATGTGAAACATTACCTCAGGAATATGAAAACTCTACAGAATACTACCCTTTTTTAAGCAAAGTTTGCTGAAGCAGGACCATGCCAGGCATTTAGGACAAAGTAGCATGGATATAATACTTATAAGACAGCTTGTTCCAACTCCTGTGTTCACACCAATTTTTTAAAAAATGTGGGTAATTGTCTAAGGAAAATGTTACATCTCTTCAAAATAACCAACTGAGTTCTTCTGGTTGGCTCCGTATTTGGCTGAAAGACAAATAAAAATCTGCATGCAGTAGCTCTGGCCATGCAGGAGGCAATGCTCTTTCTTTTAACTGAGTCGAGATCCACAGCAGAAACGTTGTGCGTGGCCGGGGGAATTGTAACGCCCAGTTACCCTCTTCTGGGAAAGACCCACGGATGCCTCACGGGTGGCAGCAGCCGGACCGCCTGCCACTGGAACTAATGGAGAAAAAAAATCATGCCTCTCACCACAGGCCTTAAGTTCTGACTATTTGAAAACTCAGTATTTAAAACGCCCCAAATATATTTCTTTTGACTTGAGACTGAATACTTGGAAATATTTGTGCTACACAGTAGGGGAACTGAGATAATATTATGCTTTGTTTTGTAGACCTAACTTTCCTGCAACAAAACTTAACTCTGTGTTCAATTATAAGCCAGGCTTTTTTATGACTTTTGAGAAAGTATTACACAGTTAAAAATCAGGAATGGTGGTATGTAAAACACTGATAAATAAATGTTAACAACTCCCCATCCTCTTCAAAGAGAGAATTCTATACAGTTTCTGAGCAAGCAAACACTACATACCCACAGAAAACACTGTAAACAATATAAAACATTATGAAATGTATTTACAATACACTGAATAGCTTTAAACAAAAGCTGTTAGACTTAAAATATCCAGGCTTTCCTCATACAGACTCCCCTGCATTTGTAGCTGTTGAATATTTAAATTTAAATGCAAGACTTCAGCATAACATTTACACTTCTACTTTAACACGTTTATAGAAACACATTCTCCTCTCATCTTTGCTCAGAGATGATTTTTCCCATCCTTTCAGAGCAATGGTAAGAGGTAGCTGGTGAGTTCTCCCTAGGTCTTGCAGAAGGAGGGGGCTGTGGCCCTGGGACCACCATGCCAGCGCTGAGCCCGCCCAGCGCCCGGCAAGAAACGTCTGTGCATCCGCCGCAGGGTCCGAGGGGGGCAGGAAAGGTACTGAGGTGCAACACCTTCCTCTCTCAGTCAGGTCTCAGCTAGACAGGGGATGCCTCTTTTAACACCTACGTTTGTAGGTGACCTGCGAGGAAACAGCACACTGGGAAACACATCTCCGCACCTTCAGGAACAGCCACTGGTTAGCAAAGCCATTACCAGCCAAATAGCATCCATTTTGGCTTGGTGCTTGGGTCCTTCCGTGTGATTTCCACTGCTCCGTGTTTTGTACGAAAATATGGGGTCTTACCACCGAAAATCGTGTCTACTCCTCACCAATTTCGATCCTTTGCATCCAAGAAAGTCAGAACAGTAACTCCACATAGGGTATATTCACACTTTGCTGTCTGATTTTTCTTTTCATGCAAAGAGGTGCTTCTTCTGGCATTTCAGTAAGCGTTCCAGGTCTGTTCTAGAAAACAAATTACAGGTCCAAAGTAGCAGTAACTCAGCTTAACCGATTATCAGAACATTTGCAGAAATCTGATTGTCAAACAGTTGAGTGGACACCATAAACCTCCATGGGGAATGTCCCCTTTCAACCAGCAACAAATATAACTACATTATTGCTCAGGTTTTGAAAACAAAAGTACAGCGTGGGTTTCCAAGCCAAGATCCATTCATTGCAGTTTTCTGTCTCACTCCTCATGAATGTACACCATTGCTTGCCAATGTCCAGTATTTATCCTTTAAAACTTTGTCTCTTCCCTTTTATGGAGCAGTAGACCATTATGCTGATGTGTTAGACGAAGAGATTGCATGAGTCAGTCACATTTTTCAGCAACAAGTCCTACCGAATTCACTAGATCGTGGCGAGATGTAGTCTGGAATGCACATTAAGGTATTAATGGAGTGTGTATGCTTGATATCAAGTTTTCATGCTGAGCTGCACTGGTGTTAATCTAGTTTGATTACAAAGCCTAATGTAAATTCTTAGACAGATATTCTATTTTAGCTGAGAAACGAATGCTGACAGTTTACTGCAAGATGACAAATGAATGCTGACATTTTATTCTTACATGTTTATAAATCAGTTTAAAGGTTAAGAGTCGTTAATGCGGGCAATCTGAAGAATCCATATACATAAACAAAATATTCATTTTGGATAACTATATATGTCCAATGTCATTCACCAAAGATAAAAGTCAGATTAAAGAATGAGGGGAAAAATGCAAATTTATCAGTATTAGTTTATCTTTTAACTGGAAACTGAATTACCTGATTGATAGGCCTTCTGATCAAAGACACAATATACAATGTGGGCTTTTTTTTGGTCATTTACTTTAAAAATAAAGTAGCTACATAATGATTTGTAAAGAAAAAAGATTAACCCCTCCCTTCCCACATGACCCACACTGATTAGAAGCGTTTGCCTGTAACTGAACCAATCTCGCAGTCACTCTGGAAAACAGCTAATCAGTATGGTCTGTGCTAGGACACATCACAGGAATAATTTACATTCTTATTTTTATTCCAAATGTCCCTGATATTATTACTAGAGCTAAGAAGTAGTCATGGTTTTCTCATATATTTCTGAGAAAAGGTCTAAATGCTGCTCTGAGAGGACCACAATTTCCAGTGGCGGTTTTTAATGGCTGATGAGGGCTGCCTCCAGATGAGAAAAGGACCATGGAAAGTAAAAATTTGTGGATTTTACTGAAACCCGTGGAAACAGAGAGTCTAGATGAGCATATCCTACGCACAATGTTAGAAACAGCTATGGAGGGTACAACCACCTTCCTCATCATATTCTTCCATTGCTTAAGTAATGTAAAGGGGATTTTCTGTAAAGGGGAATTGAGGCCAATAATAGTTATTAAAAATGCAAAGTGAAGTAGGCTTTGTGAAATACAAAGTCAAAATCCATGATTTCTGGACATGAAAATATAAAGTATATCTATGCACTTTTACTTGCCTCAGCATAGATTTTCCTGGGTACATTACCTACACAACACACTTTGCCACATACTATCCAAGATTCTAATTGTTTTCCATATGGTTATGAGACTTTCCTGATACAAACATTGTATTTCATATCTTCTGTTACCCATTAACTAATGAATGAGACTTACAGAGCCAAAATACATGGCCAGACCAATTTGAATTAAACAATTCCTGTGTTCTGTGTGTCACTTATGAATAAGGAACTGCAGCACACAATTACTTGGAAGTTATAGTTGCATTTCCTAAATTATTAAACCATATTTCAAGCACACACAGAGTACCCCTAAAACAGCGATAGTCAAGGAAAGCTGGGAGCAAAACTTTGGGTATTATTTGAATGACTCGTTCAATTATTTTTTCCTTTATTTCTCAACATTTTTGAATCACCTTCTTAATCAAAATTACTCAAAATTTGTTTTCGAAACACTTTTTGCCCTTTAATTGTTTCATAAATAACTGACTAGGGAAATAAATACCATTCAAACCCATAAATCTATTTCATGTTGTTCAAGTAGGTCACAGGCTCCTTGGTGTTCAGCAAAGTATCTCCTCTATCTCACTAGTGCAGGACCAGCTTCCCGTCTTCAGGGGGAAGTTAGAAAATGGAGTCTGCAGCTCAGGTCTAGAAAGTGTTCAAACTGAGCATCTCTGTTACACAAAAACCGTACGTTCCACTGTAAAACATTCAGAGGTTCAACGACAGCAGCAAAAAATCCAGAGCATTGCTAAATTGAAATACACTTTCAAATTCAAGACAGTCCTCACTGCTTTCTTCACAGCTCATTTATACTCCTGCTCGAGCCGCCAGCTGGCATTCAGACTGTCGTTAGGAAAAGTTTAGGGGATGAGCTATCGAAAGACAGTCAATCTTGGTAAGCAAGGCCTTTCATTTCACCTCTACAAGAACATATTGCTTTTTCTTAAGCAATCACATGCAAGCAATTCAAATGTAATCCTTTTCCTGAACCCCAACAATAAAGTATATATCCTACTCTATGCAGAGCTGCACTTTGCCTGACCACTACATAAGCACCTGCCAAACATAATAAACACTCGCAGTGCAGGTATATCATTACATTTGTCTGCCGCGATGGCTCGATTAAATTGACCTCTTGTTATTCGAAAGGCTGAACAGACATCTGGAATAGCATGGCGGTATGGCACACTTGTGCTTTTTATACTGAAGATATTTCAGCCTTCTGAAAATTGTTACACAGAAGATAGAACTGTCATCTATACATGTTTGAAGTTTATGTGCTGTTTTTTAATGATGATCTTTAAATACTCTGCACTGAAATAAAACCAAAATATCATTCATCGAAGATAAATAACTTTTACGCTTCATGTTTAAACTAGATTATTTGCTTAGGAAGAAAACATCCACCACCACTAAACTTGGAAAATAGCAATACTTTGCATTCACATAATACTTTATGCCTGAGGAATAATCTTTTTTTTAAACATGTCTGCTGCTCAGGATCTGAACTGCTCATGGCTGAACCAGTGAGATCTCATCAGTGCGTCAGTGATTATATCCCCTAAAGCCAAGCTTCTCTATTTTCTATGTCCCATATCTACATCTGCACAGCACATCATGCAGTTATACTGCCCCACTGAATCTGAACTTAAATTTCCTGAATGAACTGCTTTTGTGAGGAGATACTGAATGGGTCTTAGGAAACCTTTGCTATGTCTCAAGTAGTACAGAAAGGGACCATTTTTTCTTATGAGTTCCCAAAATTTACAGGGACATCACTTAGAAATTTTCAAATTGTGCATTACTTCTTAGGCTTTCTTCTAAACTGAGGCTAGGATAAGCATCATATCTCACTTCTGCCTCAAAGAGAAGCATCACTGATGCTTCTGAAAAGAGGTTACAAAAATACTTAAGATAGATCTTAAGAGACAAAAGAACATTTCCAACGGTGCCTCCACAGAATCAGAGACCAGCAGCTGATAACAATTATATCTAAATGTTCACATACCTATTAAACTAGCAAGCAGTTCCTTACTTTCCTAGAGCGCAATTTTTACTGAGAAAAGCAAAATTATGGATTTATAAAAATGAGTTTATCCCCCCTTCAGACTGGGAAGGCAATAGTCTTGAAACCTCAGGAAGACTTTACTGTATCTTTGGAGCTGAATCAGCAGTTGCCATCAGACAACATACGAAGGGGCACACCTTATGTGGTCTGAGGGGGATTTAAACTGTTGGAGTCACAGACTGTTGATGCAGTGATGGCAGATGTCACTTTTCCATGTCTGCTCTCTGCTTATCTAAGAGTCCAATAGACGGAGAGAACATAACCAGCTGGGGAAACAGGCCTGAGCAGACACTGAGACAAGTTTCTGTAGACGTCCATTGCTTCCCAAAGAGTGAATTTTGACGATGCACCATGAAAAGTGCTGCCATGTACGTCAGTACTAGTGTCAGGTCCCACAGGCACACACACTGTCCCCTCGCTGTAGATAACCCTGCACCTCCACTGGCAACAGCCCAGGGAAAAAAATAAATCTTACGTAGATCAAACACTGGTCATGCTCTTCCTACACTCTTCTCAACAAACTCATCCTCTTGGTAGAAGACAAGAACCGTTGTCTGGATGGGAGTTTCAGCTGTTATATATCTTTCAGAGAAGGAAGGAGTCAGAGAATGATGTGACTCCTTTAATGGTAGTAATTCTATAAGTAATTGGCCTTTCAACATGTTTCAGATTATTTGTTCCAAAAAATAGATTCATATATGATGGTAGCTGGGCTTGACCCACAACGCATGTAAAACCAAGCTCTTTAATTGCTTTAAAATTATCTTAATAATTAAGTTCTTATGAAGAAGGTGATACAAGGTAGGATTTAGACAAGCTAACTGCACTTTCTGGGACACATTCTGCTCTCGTTGGCATCGGAAAAAACTCCAGTTATAATTTAGCATAAATTACTTACTTTTTTTCTGGTGGAACTGAAAGGACAATCTAGTCTGATTAATGCCAAATGAAGAACAGCATGACTACTTACTGCATCTATTTTCTGTGAAAAATTATTAGATCTATATTCATTCATTTGTAATATAAATGTGGATGGACAGATCTTTATTGTATTCCAACTGATTTGTGTGGTCTCTAGGCTGGTTTTGGTTTTGCTGCATTCCTTTTTAGGTGAACACAACTCTGGAGTAAATGTTCCATAGTAAATTTATGCATGTTAAAAACAGAATTTGCTTTTTGATGAGCAGGTGGTACAAAAAAAAAACAAACCCCAAAAACCAGTTCATTGATAAGGGTCTGAATGAATAACAACCAAGCACTTGGAGAAAAATCGCCTCATCCTCACTGAGCATTCAGAGACAAAACTGCCCTTCTCCCAAAAAGCACTTCGATATTTTGGCAGGTGGGGCTTATGGTGATATGGTGACAAAGATAGGCTGAGGTCCTAGTCTGAATTTAAATTCAAACTTTTCCAAGTTTAGCAATGCTCAGATCTGAACGTTTTGCTCACCTCTCTGCACATTACTGTGTGTTTTTCTTACATACACATTTTCAGCCAAGCTGAAACGGGGAACTGAAGGGATATAGAGCATAGATGACTATCTGATTTAGAAGGCGGAATTAAAACCTGTTTCACTGGGACTTCTCCCATTTGTTACAGTTAATACAGGAAGTCAGTTCAAGTGAGGTTGGAGGTAACCTGAGAGCCCAGGGTGACAACGGTCGGGGTAACATCTGGTGCATCTTGCTTTTACTTTTCTATGGATTTGCTATCTTTCTCTTCGTTTCCTCAGGGGTTGGATGTAATAGGATACAAGGTCTGACTGAAGGCAAGTGGGAGGTCAAAAATAAGGTGAAGAGGGAAAGTGAAAAGGAGAAAGAGGAAAATAAAAAATGGGGAGAAAAAGGAGGTGTTACCAAGAATATTGGAGGAGGGGGAGTGAAAATGGACTTGACAGCTTACTGGGAGACAGGGTATGATAGACCCTACAGGAAACTATGGACTTTGGCTCTGGATGCCACTGTTTTTAAACATGGACACTTTTTCATTCCATAGCAGCTTTGATCTTTGCGTTGAGTGTGGTGAGGGCTGTGAAGGGCAACAAGGAGGGATTCTCCAAGTCTATCAGCAGCAAAGACTAGGAAAAATGTGTGCCAGCTGCTGAATAGGGCAGGTGACAATGAACCTGGTGATGTGAAAAGGGCAGAGTTACTCAATTCCGTCTTTGTCTCCACCTTTACAGCCAGGAACCACTGGCCCCTGAGACCAGAGGGAAAGTCTGAAGCAAGGAAGACTTACCTTTGATGGACAAGGATCACGCCAAGGAACGCTGAAACAAACTGGACATCTGTAAGTCCACGTGACCTAACGGGATGCACCCACAGGCGCTGAGGGAGCTGGCTGCTATCACTGTGAGTCCAATCCTGATTAACTATGAAAGGTCATAGACACCAGGGGAGATTCCTGAGTACTGAGAGAAAGCAAATGTCATTATCATCGTCAAGAAGTCATGAAGGAAGACCCAGGGAACTACAGATCAGAGAGCCTAACCGTGATCCCTTGGAAGGTGATGAGCAAATAATCCTGAGAACCATTCCCAAACAAATAAAGGACAAGAAGGTGACTGGGAGGAGACAGCATGGATTTATGAAGATGAAATCATACGTGACCTGAAAGGCTTGTACAATGGAATTAATAGGGGAAAACAGTGAATACTTTTTATCTTGACTTTAGCACAGCTTTCGACACTGTCTGCCTTAATCTCTTCATAGACATATTGATGGAGTATAAGCTAGATAAATGGACCTGTAAGCAGATTGAAAACTGGCTGAACTGCTGGGCTGAAAGGGCTGTGATCAGCAGCATAAAGCCCAGCTGCAGGCCAGTCACTAGTGGTGTCCTCCATACTGGAGCCAATACTGTTTACCATCTTCATTAACGACCTGGATGCTGGGACAGCATGGACCTTCTGCAAGCTTGTAGATGATACAAAACTGTGAAGACCTGTTGATAAACCAGATGGCTGTGCTGCCTTTCAGACGGTTCTGGACAGGCTGGAGAAATGGACCAAGACAAATCTCATGCAGTTCAGCGAAGGGATGTGCAAAGTCCTGTCCCTGGGGTGGAACAACCTCAAGCACTGGAACAAGTTGCCCAGAGAGGCTGTGGAGTTTCCATCCTGGGAGATACTAAAAACCCAACTGGACACAGTGCTGAGCAAGCTGTCATAGCTAACCCTGCTTGAGCAGGGGTGGGGTTGGACTGGGTGACCTCCAGAGGTGCCTGCCAGCCTCAGCTGTCTTGTGACATTACCTTTGCTGGGACATGGCTCTACCCCTCTGTAATTTTGAGGAGCTAGTGGCTCCTACTCTACAGACAGTGGTAGCACATACAAAAGAATATAAGTATATAAATGCAGCAGAATCTGTATAAAGGTCAAGAAGACATATTCTCTTTTATCTGCTCCTAGACACTGCAACTGGAGTGAGCAATTCCATAATTCATTTCAATGGGAGTTTTGTTAGTATTAGGTGTAGGTTCCAAATGCCTGACCTGCATTTTTATGGGTGATTTGTTAGCAGCAGTGGGTAATCCTGCAGAGAGAAGAGGTTTTGATACTCTGCACAGTACTAACTTTACCTCATCTCCATTTCTAGAAGAACTTTAGATAGCAGGGTAATTCATGTTTTCAGAATGCTGCATTTTGCATCAAACTGTTTACTGTAATGAAACAAGTAATTTATTTTTATCTGAGCCTGCATCACATCTCTCACTTCACTGCTGGTTCTGAACATCGATAGAGGTGCTTGAACTGTGCTTCTCCGCACCGGTGATGCATCCACAACAGGATCTTCCACAGCCCAGAGTAAAGTAATGGTTCATAAGTGTCACTGGACAAAGTTGTACAACATTTCATTTTTTCTTTTTAATCTTATCTGGTGGTACGAAAGGTTTGGAATTCATTGCTTGGGAAAGAAAACTGGCAGTTTTATCATCTAAGAACAAGTCCTACTTTAACTTTGCTGGTTATTGGCATTAACTGTGTTTGTTTTGATCTTTAAGCAAATGCAAAAACTAATATTATCACTTTACCATAATGTTTGGCTGGCAAGTATACACAGCAGTTTCATATCAGGAAGATATAAAGAATATCTGCAAGTCGAATACTTTATATAAATACTGTTTTTGTATTTTGAATATCATAATCAAATCTAATATGGCAGATATAAAATATCATATATTTTGATGTTTGAAAGAAAAAGAAACACAGAGTGTTATTGGTGAGGAAGGTTCCTGCAGAGCAGAGACAGTTTCTTCTGTGAACTGGCTGTCCCAAAGTGACACCGGTACCCTCTAATACAGTAAAGTTCAAATAACTGAAATAATGTCAACATCTCTTACATGATTATAACATTTAGTTCCATAAATTACAGGAAAGCTTTGAATGTATTTTAGTGATACTACAGATTTCAATAACATTATAGTATGCTAATATATGAAAAACTTCTGCAAACATTGCCAACTTTTTTTAAAAACCTAATATAAAAATTAACCACCAAGAAAAGGCACTTCTCATAAAAGGAAAGGGATTTCTGAAATAATTTACAAAATCATATTGCATGTCAAGTTTTGTAACACCAAAGATAAGCTGCGGCTGCTGATAGACCAACATTTTCCCAATACCTGCTTAACGTAAAAAGGCTGAAACTACCATGAGGACAGAATCCCCAAATCCCTTCCCCACCTGTTCTCTTTGTGGTCCAATGATCGACTCTGTGTTTTGCAGAGTAACACAGGTGGGAGGGCAGAATCAGTAAGTGCTGACTTCTCTCTGTCCCTGTACCTGCCCTTGCGTAAGGCTTGGGATTGTCCCGACAGCCCTAAGAGCTGGCCAGACCTCAACTGCTGAGGAGCACGATGAATCCAGCCCCCACTGTGTGGATCAATACTAGGTTATTACACATACAGTGAGCATTAAAATTATCAACCGTGTCATTCAAAGTGTGTGTCCAACCCATTCTTTCATGGAGTGTTCCCATGAGAAAATCTTTCTAAGCAAAAGCAGACAACTGACTGAGGTTCTAGCACTCAGAGAGGAGCGAGTTTCAACACATGGGGAGGGATATGAGAACCCTTAAAAAACCTGAAGAAGATGAGGACCAGCTGAGTGCATGTAAACCTTTTTTCATGAGGACAGTGCCTCTGTGTCTCCGGTGATGGTAGACTGCATAGTCTGNCTGAAGAAGATGAGGACCAGCTGAGTGCATGTAAACCTTTTTTCATGAGGACAGTGCCTCTGTGTCTCCGGTGATGGTAGACTGCATAGTCTGTTACCTTTTAGAGTGTGGACAGATGTCCAGGCTGAGGGGCAGAGGCCTATGGTATATCCATTTTCCCTCAGTAGTTCTTGTGCTAAGCTATTCTTCTTCCCTTGTAGGTATCCCTTCTCCTTCAACAAGACCCGACCACCAAGAACCAAACTGTGCTTATGCAATATCAAAAAAAGAAAGAGAGGTGACTCTTCCCCTCCACTCCGCTCTGGTGAGACCCCACCTGGAGTACTGTGCCCAGCT
>RSEF01000002.1:569564-581664 GCA_003993805.1 Himantopus leucocephalus | reverse complement strand
TGCCTCCATATTGTGAAGAAGCTTTAATTATGTGAGTGCAGAATTCCTGCCCACCTCCCTGCCCCCTGCTCTGTTTCACTCCATACACAAGTGCCACCAGCATTATTTTAGTTAATTTTGCTGTGGCTTTAAGGGGTCTCAAAGGGGTCTGGATTCAAAGCACTGTCAGTGACCTACATGGAAGACTTCAGATGAGAGGACCAGGCATGCTCGCACACTAACACAGCTGCAGCTTGAGTATCTGACTTATCTCTAATTTCCAGTAGGGTCACACACATCTGTTCTGGGCGGTGTCTGTCCTGACAGTTCCTGGCTGTGCAGTGCCCCGCGTGAAGGTGACCTGGAAGGTGGGAAGAGTTGTCGTTCCCTTCCTCGTTGTCAGACCTGGGGAAAAGGAGACCGCCAGGAGCTGGAATCTCTGCACTGGCAATACTCAGCATTTGGGAGTGACCCTCCAAGGATTTTGTCTCATCGGTATTTTGGCCTCTCTCAACAGGGCTGCTGGGATGTGCAGTGTTTTTGTAGCGCTGATGCCTTTTAACTGCGGCTTTCTTTAGCCATCAGCGTGTCCATACTGCGTGCTCCAAATTAACAAAGTGCTGCTTCCTGTTTTCCGCATCGTCTTTGCCCCTCAATGAGATAATCCCACACCACCCTTCTTTCATTGTACTCACCACGGAATTTTCTTTAAGCCAGGTTTTCCAGGCTGTTAGAGCTTCACCTCAGCTCCACCTCTTTGGAGTGGATTCCAGTTCATAGCTTATGTACGTTCAGAGAAATGAATTAGCCCATCTCCACCTCACCTTGATGGTGGTTCTGGCTTTGATTTCATTTTTTAATGTCTACATTGTGGTTTTTCAGTTGTTATTTTCTTCCTTCTGCATTTCTCAGTGTTACCGTATTTATCGTACAAGGGAGCAATCACCTTATACGAAGGTTTTTGGGATGTGGCCACTACATTCCTGCGGACAGTGTCAGACAATGAATGTAGTCAATAGGTATCTGGTAGAAATGAGAGACTGGGAAAGTTAGCAGTGTGGATCCACAGCAAATAGAAATGATGTGGTTTTATGATTATTTGCAGCAATGAGAAAATGTCACCAGAACCCTAATGTTATTACAACTAATTCAAGACAAGCAGACACCAGCTTGCACCAATGCCCTTTCCTGTTTGCATTAGGCGTGTCCGCCTGATTTATGGTTACAATGAAAAAATCTCTATCATGTAAAAATCTCAGATGGCGACATGAGAGACCACACGACAAATGTGTGAAAATTGTGATATGAATGGGGATTCACAACAGCTTTTCAAGGTCTGAATTTTAGAATACAGACAAATAAATGAGGCAGACAGGGATGTGGCCACAACATTAGTTCTGAGCGCTGCATGTGGATGGGATGCCTTGTGAATAAAGAAATCTTCCTTAAGAAGCCAAAAAGTTGAACACAAAACCCACCAGGCAATGAGTACACGGGGAATCAGGCAGGAATCGACTTTTCTAAGTATCAGGCCTTCATGTGGAGCAAATTTATTTTTTGTATCCTAAACCCAGGAAATATTTTAATGCCTTTTGCAGAGCTATTCGTCTCCACTGGATAGCCCCAAAGATTTATTCACTGACTCCAGCTGACAGGGATTAGCAGATGCAAACCATTTAACTGAGGTTCTCTGCTTCCTGCTGAGTTCCAGGTGTCAAAGGCTCACTAAGGATGGATGCTCTTTGCATAGGTGATTTGATAAGTAATTAATAAACCTACAAAAACCTAAAAGCAGAACTAGGGAAAAGCGTATATTCAAGAGATGTTTTTAGCAATAGGCAGTTTACCTTTTCTATTATCACCTTAAACAAACGCATAGATAATGCATAATCTGAAGAGAATAGAAATAATCACTTGGTCAAAAAACAGGTTTAAGTAGTTTATTTCTGTAAAAGATACGTATGACTTAAACATAGATGTGCTTAAAGACCCCAGCTGGGATTAGGCCAGGATTCTGCAAAGTGGTTTAAGAGAGAAGAGAAAGATTTCTGGCTGGCCAAAGTGTTTATGTTCGTATTTCAAATGAGCAAATTAAAAAATGGGTGAACTAAAGAAAGTGAAAAAATGGAAAATAGTGTGTAAAGTTATGGGAAAACATGGTTCCTGAGCTCAGCTATGTGAGCAGCTACCTTTATTAAATGCTTTCTATTTTTAACAAATGTGTAAGAAACCAAATGTCAGTAATGTATATTTGCTACCCACCTAGCTAGTGTAAAGTTTTACTTTCAGAGAGTGTGATGGTATAACTTTGGGGTTGCGCACGTGTTAAGAGTTGCTAGGTGCTCCAGTAAAGTGAGTAAAATCTGTGTAAAATTGAGTAACTCTGTACCCACAGATGAACAGGTTGTGCTTATTTTGAACTTGTATAAATGGGACCGGTCAACCAAATAGGTGATTTATAAAGAGAAAATGCTAGCAGGTATATTCTGTCATGTGAAAGCAGTTGGACTCGCCAGTGGGAAGAATATAACGCAGCATGGCAGGCTTTAATTTACCTCTGGAATATATCAGGTACCCTCAGCATTTCCAGATCAGAAATGTTTTGTGATAAGACTTTTCCCTTTCGGCACCGCTTTTCAGCTAGGTACTCCCTTTAACCCTGATATTCTCCTTTACTTTCTCATGGTCTAAACACACCCCTAGAGATCAGCAATTGTAAATTACACTACCTGTGGCTTTCTGACCAACTTCCCCTAAAAGTTTTCATCTATGCATGTAGATCTTTCAGAATTAGCTTATTTCAATCCAGATGTAATCATTTAGTTCTTTAAACCAATTTTGTATGATGGATAATCTTCAAAATAACGTCTGCCACCAAAAAGGTCAAAATGTACAATCTATCTCAAATATTGTGGAGTCTTAGATGTATTGGTGTGGTGTTTTCTAACAAATGTTTAATTGGTAATCAAGAATGATTTCTCTGTTTGTAATGCTTTTTCTCCTTCACAAGTCTTATTCCCCAAAATGTTTGCTATAGGACCATTTTTTTACCTACTGAAATTAATGTACACACCTGTTATCTTTGTTGAGACTGAGAACTAGCACAATTTTAAGCACTCTTGTTCTGTATTTAAAGCCCAGCTAACCACCAGAGTTGTTAATAACAGTTTTTGAAGTGTTTATTACTTTTGCTACTGGATCACATGTACCTACACTTACAAATAAAAAAAAAAGGATGAATTCAGTTCCAAAGTACACAGGGATGGGGTTGCTGAAAGTCAGTGGTATTGCACACTCTTACGCTAGACTCCACCCGGCTGCTTAGCTGAAATACCATCCTTTGGCGTATTCAGTTCTGGGTTGTTTCTTTGGCTGATATAGGAACTAAATTAAATACAACTTTTTATGTGACTATTCAAGTCATGGGTTTGCTTTCAAATTTGTAGGATGAAAAATGCATCAATAGGTCACTTTCATAATATAAATTTTTTTATGAAAACACTGTACAGGAGACTGAACAATTGCAAGTGAAGGGGTATTAGTTGTGCATTAGTTCAGATTTTAATATAACATAAGTTATTGAATAGTATTTCTACATCGAATTAGTGGAGCAAACTGCTGTTCTATTTATATGAATGTTACTGTTTTTCATGTAAGACCACTGAACACATAAAGAATCATACCAGAGGTGTCATGAAGCAGATTGTTCCACTGATTTGGACGTGTGGAGGTACTGTCAGGGAAGTATGTCTTCCTTAGCTCCAGTAAGGAGAACAGCCTTCCTGGCTTCAGACCTTCACATTTTCAGTTTTAGTTCAGTAGGTTGTCTTAGACTTAGTTGCAGACCTGCCAGTAAGGACTCCCTCGAAGCGGAGGTATCCTTTGAACTCATTTTCTGTTTGAACACTTTGCTTCCATTGAAGAGGGAGCAACATTAACCTGTTCCTAAGAGCTTCTCTACAGTTTGTGACCTCTACATCCTCCTTGGAAAAAAAAATATAAAACAAATTTAAAGAAATTACTGCCAAACTTCTCCAATGATCTGGAATTTTATTCCATCCATATACATGCATAGTAACAACATTTGTTGAGAAATTATTTCTATCAGAAGTAGAACATTATCTTTGTGATCACCAGTTGCAGTATTGCTACTCTTATATTTAAATATATCTTATATATGAATTAGATTCATAATTGCAGCATTGAGTTTAGGGTTTTGTTTTAGACTGTGCCTTTCAAAAGATAAAACTGATTGATATGACCTCATTACTTACAATACTGCTTCCAGTAATTTTGTTCATTCTTTATAAAGTATTGCATTTAACAGCAAAGGTTTAAAAATTGAGACAGAGATGCATCAGCGAAAGAAAATACAAGTACTATACAAGAAAAAAATTGCCATCTTCATTTAACGTACGTTTCAGATTAAGAAAGTGGACAGAAACATACTGCTACATACAAATGCAAAGCCTAATGACTAAGGTACTGTATCTGCTAAAATATAAAGTGCAAACTGAGCCCAATTGTTCAAAAAATTGAAATTTTAAGGCGAACTTTACAGCATAGTTGAAACTTCTTTGCAAGTTATATTTTAGCATATACGTATATCTGCAACAGCATATAAGAAAAAAAATCAGGATACACAAGTGCTTTTGAAGCTATTTCTAAAATGCTTTTCTGTATTGTTTGTGACTATTTTCTTTAAAATCTACTATACAGTGCAAACCATATGTGCTACACAATAACTATACAATAACATTACAAATGACTTTAATATAAAGTTTTTAAATAAAAAATAACATAACTACAGCTATGAATACTGCTGGTAAAATAAATTAATATTTTTGAAAATGGCACCAATAATACACTTTACTAATGGACTGTAATGAAATTACACCTTTAAGTCTTCAACTCAGCAATAGTGAAATCTCCTGATTGTCCAGATGTAATTCAAACAGCTTTCCTTAGACTGTATGGAACAATATGCTAAACACAGGTACCAAAGGTGACCGGTTGTTTCATTTGACATGTTCTGCTGCATGTGACGAGCAATAAAACTTCTTATGAGTTATAAAGTTTGAAAGATTGTTGAACTGGATGTCACACAGTCGGCAATACTTCCCACTGGTCGGGGCCTGGGTAGAACCATTCACACCTTTAGCTATACTAGACAACTGTTCCTCTGCTGTAGGAATTGCTGGAGAGACGTTTTCATTTGCAGTTAAGGGATTCTCAGAGATCCAAGAAGGAGACTTGTGCCCATCTTCATGCGGAGGATTCTGGGAAATGTTCTCTTGCTGTGGGTTTGCGGCAGGTCTTTCCTCCTGTTTTAGTCCCCCATTAACTATTACCATGCCTCGGTTTTTTGGCAATAGCGGAAGAGACTCTTTCTTCTGCACAGCACATCCATTCGAAGGCGCCTGGCCTTTAGGAGATTCACTTTCTGTATTTGTGCTTTGATCTAAATCAGTATTATGAATGACGAGAGAACCAGAAATGTAATCACTTGGCTTTATTCCATAATATGGAGAAAGCTGATCTGCTCCTTTAGCTTTCTTTATTGCTCCAGGGTAAAGGCATTGTGGAAGAAACAAATGTTTGTTTTCTTCTTTTGTAGCAATAAGCTGGGCTGCTTCACTAAAGACTTTTAGTCCTTGAAGTGTTGCTAAGTGTGTGGAAAATAAGTTTCCATTAGGAGAGGACTGTTTCGAGTTTCCATTTTTCTCACATTTGATTATGCTTCTTTCGTAACTTACATCTGGGCTGTTTCTTTCACTTTCTGGGTTTTGAAACACCTTACTGTCGAGCTGTCCCAGGTCGTTACGCTGATGGGCAGTGACAGGGCAAAAATTCTGCTTGTGAGCCAGGTAGTTCTCTACCTTGTTAAAACTGATCTTGCATACTGTGCACTCATGGTAGTCCAGCAGCCTTTTGGGAGAAGTGGACGTCCTCTCTGATGGAGGTAAGCATTTTTTACTGAGATCTATTGGCACATCCATCTCCAAGCAAGACACAGTGGAGTGGGGAGTATCACACTTCGAAACTGGAACGCACTTGTTCATAGACAATGACGTTTCCAGATGCTTCGAGACTATTCCTGGAAAGATATCACATCGTGGATGGTAACATTCTCCAAGGCCCTCTGTTGACTCTTGAGTAGATGTACAAGGATTGCCAAGATTAGCCACATCTAGAAATCGCTGTTGCACTAGTGGTGGCCTTTGCTCTTGCTCTGGCAGGCACATCTCATACATCTTCCTTCGCTTCCGGGTACGCATTGTTCTCTGCATGGCAGGCACTTTGTTGGAAGCGGACCTCTTCAGTGGGGGATCATGGCGAGTGGCACAGTAATACTGCTTGTGGACCATGTATGTTTCATGTCTGCTGAAAGTAATATTACAAGCTTCACAAGTGGTCTTGTTAGGATCACTCTCCCCTTCTACTAAAGGAGCATTGGGATTCTTCACATCAGAAGGTTTTCCGTTTATCTTCTCATCACCGTTGCTTGCAGTTGACAACTTCTTAGATTGTGCACTAAAGTCTTTTTCATGACTTTTATTGTTTGGCCCAATCAAATCTAAAACATTGGAAGAGTTTATGCAAGATGTCTGCAGAAGTTGATTCTCTGGATCTGATGTGTGAGGAGCTGCATTCAGGATGTTTATAGAGCTTTGACCGTTGCTGGGACTTACAGCTTCTGGCATTTTTTCTGGAACACTGGAAAAATCTGGTGACTTTGCCATCTGCTGCCATCGGCTGCTGCAGTAATGCTTTTTGTGTACCAAGTAGTTGTCCAAATTATTGAATGTTATGTTACACTCAAAACATGTAGCCCCTTTGGGCATCAAAGGACTGTAAATTACAGGAGGATAATTGCTACTTCCATGCCTCAGTCTTCGATGGACCAGTTCAGACATTTTGGCTAATATCTCTGAGGCTTGAGGAACCACAGTGATGTCTTGGGGAAAAGCAAACTGGGAAAGAAAAGGTCCCATTGGGAAGGAAGGGCCAATATTAGGCTGAACTGGTGATGAAGCAAGTCTTGGACTGGATGGTTCAGATTNCGATGAAGCAAGTCTTGGACTGGACGGTTCAGATTTTATTTTAGTGTATGAAAAACTCTGCTTATTAGTTGCAGGCTGGGTTTCTGGCCTCTGGTTTGGAATGAAAAGTGGNTGATGAAGCAAGTCTTGGACTGGATGGTTCAGATTTTATTTTAGTGTATGAAAAACTCTGCTTATTTGTTGCAGGCTGGGTTTCTGGCCTCTGGTTTGGAATGAAAAGTGGAGCCTTTTTTTCACATTTATCAAGCTCTGTATCAGAACTTGCATCTTTAGTCTGCATGGGCTTTTGGCTCTGGGGAACATCATTTCTGCTCAACAGGTCCGTTGCAGGCTGTAAACCTTCTTCGTTTCCACTTGGAGAGTGTTCAATGTCACTTTCTCTCTGAATCTTGTTGCCAGAGACATGTAACTCTTGGTGCTGCAGTAGCTCCCTCTGAGTTTGGAAGCCAAAATGGCAGTGATTGCATCTAAAGGCAGCTTGAGTAAGATGCGAGAACAGGTGCTGATGAAAGTTAATCACCGAGTCTGCAGTGTAAGTACAAACTGTGCATTTCAGACTAGCACCGGGCGGGAGAAATTCTTCCATTTTCACTCCTACAGAAAAGACAAGTAAAATACAAAATAAAGTGACTATTTTGCCCTTCGTGATGTGTACTGGAAAATCAGTTGCATAGAAGGTACAAACACAGTGAGAACAACTAATTTTCTTCTGATGGGATGGTATTAGTCACCCTAACAATACTTGAATTGGTTCAGAGTTTCTTTCCTCAAATGGCTAGAGGATATTCCCAGACTTCTGCTCTGCTTTGGAGAGCTTTAGCATCTGCCTGCATACAGCAGAGATGAAGGAAAATAAAGAACAAGGGAAAGGATAAAAATAAACTGGACTTACTCTACATGCAAAGGTCTTAGAAATTACAGTTTTAACTAATGGAAACATAATGTTCCCCATACACAATCACTGGAAATTTTGAATGCCCAGAAAGCATATCAAGGTCAAGAGGCTCAAGGTTATGATGTGGCTTGAGCTACAGCCCTCAAACTCGGAGCCTCTGAAAGCCACAGACAGAGCAGAAGTAGCACTTTGAGCATTATTAATGCTCAACTCTTTGCCTGCGTAAGTTTGCTGTAGTGTGGGAACAGGATACAGAACTATCCTCATTAGAAAGGACTGATGAGTTGTGTTCATTGTGAAGGGAAGAGAAGGAGTAAGACACGGCTTCACCAACACTTTATCTTACACATCTAATGGCCGTAGGCATCTACTGCTGTAATACACCACCTTTTCCTCATGAAATCACTACAGCTTTCCCTATTATGAACAGTACATTCAAAGCCATCTTACAATCACTGCTGAAATAAAAAACAAACATGCTTCATGGTATTTTGAAACTGAAAATGCTTTTAAAAGAGATAAGACCAAATTTCTCTACTGCAAAAAACACAGATTCCGATTACCTGTTAGACAATAAAAATGGAAAAAAATATTGTTAGGGTTGATATTTGGAATCTAAAATGGATACTTGTCCTGTCTACGCACACACATACACACACACATATACCATGCCTTGGTCAGGTAAACTAGGTTCGTGGTAATTGGACAATATAAAGCTGTAAGAATAACGTGGCTCAATCTGTGGGAATTCATTCTGTTGTATCTGGAGGTCCTCACTTCTCCCCTAGCATCAGTGACTGCCACAGTTGGGAGGGACATTTGAACTACTCTTGGCCTCAGAGGCCAGAAGGGAGCCGAGGAGACGCACAGCACTTTAACCAGCACTTGTTCCCTGTCAGGCACTTTTTCACCACAAGGGCATACCAAGCTTTAGCTCCTCTAGTGCCGTGAGATGGTGTTTCATACGCTTCCGCATCATGTGATACAGTCACAGTGGAATGTCTCTATGGACTCTGCATTTCAGTCGGGGCTCCATGCTCCAGGGGTGTGGGTCTGCTACAGCCCCCAAGAGAATGGTCCAGTAGTTGAAGCAAACACAGAACTAGCTTACAGGGCATTTGTAAAAGGGATGTTTCATTCCCACTGCACATGCTGTTATAACTTGTTATAATCCGTATAGAAAAATAAAGATGGACAGGATCTGAGGGAGAGCAAGAATGATTGAACTGACTGGTTTATGACTAAAAAGAAGGGGAAGGGCTGATGTTTAGCCTCTGATGTAAGAAATACCTAAAGATTCTTACTGGGCATTCAGCAGGATCTCAGACCTATATTTTTCAAGGAACACAGATGCTTATCTCTAGATTGCAAGAAGACATGGTCACTCACAGCTCATGGCTGAAAACCCTCTCGACACCTAAGCCAATGGTATGTCACTAAATGCAAAAAGCTGAAGCAACCCTTTTACGCAATGGCTAAGATTTCAGACTTTTCCTCTGCTTGGGGAGAAACGAATCTTTTATCTTCCACGAATACCTGGTTTTAATTACTAGGCTGTTAAGACATGCTCTTGTTCAACTGCTCCTGTTGAAGCTGTTCCTACTGTTCTGCTGGTTCACTGAACAGTGAAATATTTGCTAGGCAAGAGACAGAAAATGGCAACAGCCTGGTATTCAAAGTTAAGATCTGGAAGCACAAAAAGATCAGACATCTACATGAATGGCTAAGTGTTGTCTGTGTTGTCTATATGAGGAAGTTTCTCACTTGGCACTCTTCTAGTCCTGTTCTGGGAGGTACCAAACTTCCCGAAGGCAACATGATGCCTTTTGGATTTGTAATTGCTGCCCAAGTATCAGAGGAACATCTCTCACTTCACCAAGTCCACAGCGCAGACTCCCACTCCCCCATAAGTTTTTACAGTGCAGCCGAATAGGTCTTCCTTCTGTGAATAAAGGACACATTATTGTCCTTCAGACTCCAACCATTTAACAGGAGGATCAGAAAGTCCTGTAGGGTCTTTGCCTCTTTGCAGACACAGTTCTGTACAGCAGACAGACAACACACCCATACCTGACACTGCAGTCTTTCTTATTTGTAGGTTTTCTCTGCTAATGAAAACTCCAAGGTGGAATGTTCTGCAAACTCATAACTTGTGTTTCCAGACCAAATTCAAAACAAATTCAAACAGCACACTTAAAGGACCTTCAGGGGGGTAGGTAAGATTCCTGCTGAGTTCCAGATTTTTAATCTCAGGAATTTTGTAATCTCACTTTCTGTACATCTAGTATTATAATTTTATAAATTAAAAATACTAACCTCATTTTATATTTATGAGGAGGGAAAAGAATATTGTTATGAAACAAAAGGTTTTTATGAAACAAAAAGTTTTTATGAAACAAGTGTCTTGGGAAAAGCACACAGAGTTCTGGACCCTGGTCCTTAAAGCCTCCTGCCTAATAAGCCTACTCTAGGACCCCAAGATCTTATTTCAGAAGGACTTACTCTCTGGTGGCGTGTATTTCTCCACTGAGCACCAAAACAGGGCAGGCAGAGACTGTAGTCTAGCAGACTCACGTTTGGTGGATGGAATCCTTAAGTAATTGATTGAATCTCTCAAAGACCAAGCAGCAGCATTCTAATGCTGGACTGCTGAGCAAACCTTCACCAGTAAAGAAATGCTACCTGNGCTCTCTGGTGGTGTGTATTTCTCCACTGAGCACCAAACAGGGCAGGTAGAGACTGTAGTCTAGCAGACTCACATTTGGTGGATGGAATCCTGAAGTAATTGATTGAATCTCTCAAAGACCAAGCAGCAGCAGTCTAACACTGGACTGCTGAGCAAACCTTCACCAGTAAAGAAATGCTACCTGTATGTGTGTACATACACATTAAGAGAGAGGCAGCATTCAAATGAGGATCAGTAGGCAAGAGAAATGACACTGGTTACCTGAGAGAGGTGCTTGGTGTAGAACATAGGTCTGAAACTGTGTACATTTTGGTAGAATCTACACCCAATGTTTGCATATATTTGGAGAGACATTGATCCGCTGAATGTTTACAGTGAATAATTCTTCAAATAGCTAAATCTAGAAGACAATACAGGAAAATACATGGTACTTACCACTGTGAGAATTTAGGTGCATTTCCAGAGCTCTTGCATTAGAAAAACTTTTGGTGCACTGCGGGAAAGGGCATACACTGGATATCTGCTGAGCACCATCTTCATTCTCCTCTGACAGCTGAGGCCCCTCTCTTTGCCTCCCACTGCAGTAGTACATGAGATGGGCCTGCAGGTTCCGCTCGCTTCGATACCAAATGCCACAGGATTTGCAAGGGAATATGTCCTCTACAAGCAAATATAACCAGGTGCAGGTTAGCCACGGTGCACTCATTGCCAACAAATTAACACAGTTGGATTAATTCCCCTCACTTCCCCACTAAACACATGCTTATTTAATACAATATTGAAAACAGAGCCATGGCTTTATTAAAATGTCACTTGCAGGTGAGAGACCGAACACGGGAGACAGTTGTTTCTTTCAAAAGGAGATTTTAAAAATAGTTAATATAAAAAAGGAGCTAGAAGTTTTTGGCATGTAATTATTTAAAAAATGAAATTAAATTAAATGTTTGTTGTCAACATGCAGTCGTAATTCAAGAACTAAGCTGTATTCCTAATACATCACTACTCAATAGGTGACNGCGTGCGCAAGTCCTTCCAGCATTGGGCCTTGAATTTTTGAGTGCCAATTCCAGATCACTCTGAAGAATGTATATTTTCAGAATGCTTATGCAGTTATTACTGTAAAATCCTGTTGCTCTGTTATCCAGGAGGCCAGACTAGATTACATTTCCTTAAGATCCTACAGTGTTGAATGTTACTCAGCAGCATGTTTATTTCCTGGATTCTTGTTATTAACACTAGAAGTTAAAATTTCTAATGTGCTTCTGTCCTCTTGTTTTTTGGTAAATTGTTGCTGTTCTACTTTTCACTATGCAAAAGGGATATTTGCTAAGAATAATGCAATTTTTCATTGTCTTCTATCCCAAAGTGTCAGCATCCTCTGAGGGGAAGACAATGGAGAGGTTGCACAGAGTGCTTTCCATCAGCAGAGGGAGTAGATATTTTGATCATGTACTGAGGGCTACATACTTTACTCAT
>RSEF01000002.1:520894-569464 GCA_003993805.1 Himantopus leucocephalus | reverse complement strand
GGGAACAACTGGTCCTACTACTAAAGACTGAGGCAAAGAAGGCCTTAAGTACCTCAGCCTTTTCCTCATCCTTCATCACTATGTTTCCGACCCCATCTAATAAAGGATGAAGATTATCCTTAGTCCTCCTTTTATTGCTGATGTATTTATAGAAACTTTTTAAATTGTCCTTCACATCAGAAGCCAGGTTAAGTTCTACTTGGGCTTTGGCCCTTCTAATTTTCTCCCTGCATAACCTCATGACATCCCTGTAGTCCCCCTGAGTGGCCTGCCCCTTCTTCCAAAGGCCATAAATTTTCCTTTTCCCCCTGAGTTGCAACCATAGTTCTCTGTTCAGCCAGGCCGGTCTTTTTCCCTGACAGCTTGTTTTTCGGCACATGGGGATGGGCTGCTCCTGAGCCTTTAAGACGGCCTTCTTGAAAAACATCCAGCCTTCCTGGACTCCTTTGCCCTTCAGGACTGCCTCCCAACGGACTTTGTCAACCAGGCTCCTGAAAAGACCAAAGTCCGCCCTCCAGAAGTCCAAGGTAGCAGTTCTGCTTACCCCCCTCCTTGCTTCTCCAAGAATCAAAAACTCTATCATTTCATGATCACTATGCTCAAGACAGCCTCCAACCATCACATGTCCTCCTCCGTTTGCAAACAACAGGTCCAGCAAGGCACCTTCCCTAGTCAGCTCCCTCACCAGCTGTGTCAGGAAGTTATCCTCAACACACTCCAGGAACCTCCTACACTGTTCCCTCTCAGCTGTATTGTGACCCCAGCAGATATCTGGTAAGTTAAGTCCCCCACGAGGACAAGGGCTAGCAATCTTAAGACTTCTCCCAGCTGTTCATAGAATATTTCATCTGCCTCTTCATCCTGGTTGGGTGGTCTGTAACAGACTCCTACTATGATATCTGCCTTGTTGGAAACATCCCCATCTGGTCAGAGGCAGAGTCAGAACCAGTGTGGAAAGTTCTGGACAGTGAGACTTGTTACATTAACAGCCTCCTGGAGTTAAGAGTGCAGAGGTTACTCCGAGATGCTGATAAGCCTGTATAGCAAGAGCTGATGCACCGTAAACTTAGATTCCTCTTAACAGCAAGGTAGCAATGACCAGTGCAGCTTTCCAGGGCTCTGCAAAAGGCACTGTTGGCAGCAAAGGTTTTTCCAGAAATTTGATGCTGTAGAAATTTGACTACTTTGCCAAAGCCCAGAGCTGGCCTCATGTAGACTTGCAAAAAAATACATCCTCAGCTGAAACAGGCTGTGAATGAGTAGTTGCACTTTAGGCTAAGTAACTCTCTCACTGGTGGCCCCCTTGCAGCTGTTAGCTACAAACACTGGTCTGCCCTAACTGTGGTAACTGGGTGATCCATTTTAGGGGCTTCTGACACATTCTTATGGAGAGGTCCTGTATGGTGCTAATTGCTGGTTCTGTGAACAGGTATGTCAGCTCACAGCAGCCCCACTGCTAGGGTAAAAATGAACATGCTTAGCTAAAGGGCTTGAGATTGCTGCCAACTCACTCTCTGGGAGGGAGAAGTTGGATGACTTGGACGTTTTAAGCTTTATCTTTTAAAATAGACTAACAATAAATGTGTAGCTATCACAATNAAAAAAAAAAAAAAATAAAAAAAAAAAAAAAAAAAAGAAAAGGAAAAGACAGAATGCAAGGCGTTACCACAGATATTTTAACTAGTCCTGTCTGAAGACCTTGAAGATGGTGTGACTGTTCAAGACACAGTGTTACTTGGTGTGAGCCTGAATGGCAGATCATGTGCCTGCATGTGCATTCACACCTTAAATAATGTGTTCAGTAGTTCACTGTATCTGATTACAACACCTACAAACCATGGGAAGCACGGCCAAGTGCTCCAACATGGGGTCTAAATAGACAAGCTTATAAAATGCTGAGAGCTAAGGATGTGCAACAGGTCTAAGTGATGACTGGGAAGGATCATGGCAACAGCTAAGATATTTGAAAAGTACTTACAGAGAAGGATGAGGAACTAGGGCTGTATAAAGGTAAAAAGCAGTAATAAGAAAAATTTAAAGAAATGAAATTTAATTCAAGCTGAATTGTCCCAGTTCAGGGACTGACTTATGTACTCATTTCCCTCCTCTCTAAGGACAACACTTAATTACATGCTGTATTTTGTCCATGATAGGGTCTACTGATGTCCAGAGGACATAAAAACATTTTTGGGTAGCCACATTGAGTGGAGATACTACACTTACTGCTGTAAGGCATGATCCCCACTGCATTTTGAAACAGCCACTGAAGAGATGTGTTCTTTCTTTCCATTGACTATCATGAATTATTACCAGAAACTGCAGCTACAAGCTACAAGCTTACTTCAGCATCAGAGGCTGGACTTTGTAAGCGAGCTAACAAGCCTATCTTATCTGCTTCTTTAACAGTTTCTGATCCTATCGCCTGCGGGAGCAGATCACAGAACCTCCACACGAGGGCAGGTCAGCTACTCTGGGTGAGGCTGTTGCAGAGCCCAGCTGCCAGACCGCTCTTCTTCCTCCTATGATGTTTGCGGGTTCACCTGAGATGATGGGGGAACAAAAGCAGGCTTCCAGCTGTGAGGTTTAAGTCGTGTGGTTTCTGTGGTCTTGAATTCACTATCGCTGTATTAGCTCTTCATACGTGCCTTAAAGTACTGCTGTTTTAAAAAAACTCCATAGTATTCATCACTTACTGTTCACAATAGCCGTAGGCAAAATAGATGCCATTGCAGCTTGTTGAGGGAGCAATTGTATTGAGTCCAGCAGGCGTGCGGGATACATCCCTTCTGTGAGAGTCATCTGACTAGCAGCTTGCAGCCTTGAGTCAAAATCTACAACAAAGGCAATCAGCTCTTCACCCTCTGAGATGGCCTTGGTTGTGGTACACCAAAGCTGCCCTCCTACAGGAAACATAAAAGCAGAAAGATTTAACTGATGATATCAGATTCCAGAACTTAAAACATCAGTGCCATATCTTCACACTCTTTTTTACATTTGTATGTTTTTTTCAAGGTAAAGAGGCAAATAATTTTCACTTCACCGTCTTCCTCCTATCAACACAGGAATTTTCAGTGTACAAGAATAACAGTTTGGGGATACTTTTCCTAATTATTTGCAGCATGAATATTCATTTTAATTTTTCATTTTGTCTCCTAAAAGGCCAGCACTATGAAAATCAAGATATGGGTGAAAATATTTTATATGGCACTTTTCTAATCATTACTTTTCACCAAACTTCCTGTATATTTTTTCGTAACTCCAAGTTTGTTTTATTTTGAATACCAAATCACAGCACAATAAAGCCAAACAGCTGCAAGAAAGAAATCAGATTTCCTCTTAAGGGCGTTCTTCTTTCCCTCCCTGATGTTTGCCACCCTCTTTCTTTAAAAAATCTTCCCTTATGTAATATTCTTCGTAACATGACTGCTTTATCTCTGCTTACACTGACTGAACTTCCTGAAAAGAAGATATGCCAAAGATCTGTTTCATAAAGGCTTATTCAAATAAAGGTTTGTTTAAAAGGGGGGGGGGAGGTGGAAGAACTTTCATCAAACAGTAAGATACACTATAGCTCTGTGCTGCAAATGTCACGTGTAGTGCATTAAAAAGAAAATTAACTATGCGAGTACATCTACTAATGTATTTGAATGCGATAGTGAATGCTCATTTATTTAACATGTTTAGACAGGCAAAGCACTTATATTGTGTTATCTACACTCTCAGGCCTAGATACATATCCAATGCAGTTATGCCTGAAATAATGTTGCATACTTTATATGTTATAAAGCTTTTTTTTCCTCAGGTTTTGTATATATAGAAAAAGCTATATGTTGTATTCATTAGGCAAGCAAAAACTGTACTCGTTTTGATAAGTAATATTGCTGTGTTTATCTTTCGGCATAACTGCCTTTTCAACTGCACTTCATTTTTTTCCCCTCAAAGAGATTATAGTTTTAAAACAACTTGTTGCAAAAATCTGGTAGAGGAGATAACAACAGTGTATGATACGCCACAGCTAAATGGAAGAATTAGGACATTGTTTTAGAGAAATCTTGGACAATTAATTAAACCAGTCTATTAGCTTTCAAAGATGAGCAAACAAAACAGCATCAGTGACAATGTGTTTCAGTGGAAAAATAAAGCTAAGCTTCCAGACCTCAAAGTGGTGTAAAAGTTTCAAAGCAGAAAAGTGTCTTTGTATTTACCCTTTGGTAATACAGCAGTTGAAGGTGGCTCAAAAGTTTACAAATAATTTAACGTAATGGGACTAAAGCGTACTAAAGTTTACTATCCTCCAAAAGTACGGCGTTAAATGGTGCAAATCTGACTAATTTCCTCTACAGAATAAGAAGATGAAATGTGAAGATAGTGCCATAAACACCTACAAATGCAGAATCCTAATGCCCAGGCAGGAATTCAAACATTTGAAAAGTACGGTCTGACTTATTGCCTGATACAAGTCAGGAGTAAACATACAGAAGCCTTCAGAGTTAAACTGGTATAAAACCTGTTCAGGACAGAACCAGGCTAAATTCCTAAACCATACTTAATTAGTCTCATAGATAAAACTAAGTGAAACACATGCTGCAATTTGAGAACCTGAAACTGGGTACTCTCACTGCAAACACCAAAAAGTACATTTTCTGGGAGGAACAGGGGTTTCATTATTAATATGCACTTCCATTTTATTTACATAAAAAAGATGCAATAATCAACCAACATGGTTTAGTATATTCTAATATAGAAAAAGAGCTCTTCCTAGACTGTATTATTCCCCGGATTTCTTAATAATATAGAAATGAGTCACTGCAGAAGAACCAACTGAGACTTTCTCTATCCCAGCAAACATCTTGACATGCTGTACCCTTGGGAGGGAAAAAAAAAGAAAGTGCAGTTGATTACTAGGTCTCCAGCTGCAATCGGTCTGGATCAGCTAAAAGGCTGACTCAGTCTCCTGGTGTTAGAGCTCCTCAGGGTGTTGACTCACGTCCAGCAGCAGATTAAACTCGGACAGCTGAAGCGAGCAGTGACCTCGGCTGCCTGCACCACCCAGCTCCTGGAGGCTGTCACACCTACGGCAGGCACAGCTGAGTGGGATGTGCGACAGCTCTGGAAGCACAACAATCTCTAGCTTGGCTTATTAAAGGAAACCAGAACTACAGAAGTTTAATCCACTCCTGCATTTGAATGCAAACCATCAGCCCAGCAGGATTCAGATCCAAGAATTACATTGTTATTTTGTTTTCTTCCATCCCACTCTATACAGAACATGAGGCGTTTAAGTGATCATGACATGTATGTCATGTTAAGTTAAATCCCCAGATGAACTCCCAAATGATGCATGCTTCCAGCTACTGGAAACGCAGTATTATTCACCCACACGGACAGGACACAGTACAGTCCCCTCTTGTCCCCTTCTGTGCTTGGTTGCACAGGGTAAGGCAATAGCTGCTGTTCTGAAAGATGCAAACAACTTTATTCCCCTTAATGCAGTGAATGCAATTATGCTGGCTTTCATGCACAGCAGGAAAACAGTGGAAGAGAAGTCTTCTTGAGCCTTCTACTGCACAGAAAGGAAAATGGAGTGCAGAGAACCTGGCAGAGGCTTTCAAATTTAACAGGAAGTTCCAATCATGACTATCATATGAATTATTAGGCTGTCTAGACACCCTTGTCAGGGACCAGGGCTTCCTCACAGGTAGTGCTTACAAAACAGGAAAAAAATTCTTGCTTTCCACAAACATTTCTAGCAGTTAAGACACAACAGACATATACACAGTAATTTCTCAGGAGCACATCTTTTCATAAAGCAAAGGGCAGAGTTAACAACAGATTTTCAAAAGGATAATAAGGATGTCTCTAGTCTTTGCCACGTACCGGTGGCAATGGACAAGGAGATAGGAAGATGTTTGCTTGAAATATTTGCAAGACAGGAAGATTTCATAAGGGAACATAAGGGCCTGTTATTTATATGAGCTGAAGTTCTGACTAAGCTGTCTAGAAATTTTTCAACGAGCTGTTCCTTTTGTCAGAAAAAGCTTATGGGGGTGAAATGGTTCTACCAAAGCTTTACCAGGCCAAGTTTCTCAGTCCTAAGACAGACGCAGTCATCAGAAGAAGGAAGAACGTCCAGATAAGCTCTAATAAAGATGAGTGACTGACAGTGCCTCAGAAATCAAGTCGTGGTTATACTATTTGGCTAGAAGGCAAGACAATAGTAGCTCTTCTCAGCTGTAATGAGTAGACCCTGAAAAGGGTCTACTGGTTTTACATGGTGGGGTGAGAAAAGTCTTATTCTTGTTCCAGTGCAGGAGGGAAGATTTTGAAATACCAGAAGGCTTTGTGACATCGGAAAGCTGTTTTCTCTACAAGTCTAGTCCTGACTCTGTGAAACTGAAAATAAGCTTTTTGAGCCTGCATTATATTGTTTTGTATCTATGATTAAACCAAAGAAGATTTGTGATATACAATACATACAAGTCAAGCAGAGGAAGAGAATAAAAATGTCTGTAGCACTACGTATTTATTTGAAATCTTTTTCTAGTTCACATGCAAGGAATTAGAAATGCTCATTTAATCATAGTAAGTTGGGAAAGTTAAAGAATATCGTGTTGTGCAAACTAGAGCAAAAAATTATATTCCAATTGCATTGGCATGAGTTCTTTATCAAATGACATCAGGCACTGAAGCAGCTATCTGATACCTTCAGAGTTTCCACCAAATGGAAAGGTTATTTCAGGATTCTCTTCTTTGTCTGCATCTTTCACTGCAAACATTTTTGCTGCTTGAAAAAACCGCAACACCCTTAAACAGAAAGAAACCCAACAAACCAACTTTCTATGCAAAGGAAAAAGTAAGGTCCTGATGTCCCTGAAAAACTGTGGACTTACTGTTCTTTGTAATGTTTATGATCAAGATTCTTGTGCAAACAGATCTGGTTCCTAACAGGAAGCTTATAAATCATACTCATAATTGCTGTCAAAACTGCAGTGGAGTGTACTGCAAGTTTCGATAATAAAGAATAGAGTCACAGTTCAAACTTGATTACATTTTGGAAATTCATGCTGCTCTTACAAGAATCAGTGGTCTTAAATATCTTCTTCTCCTGCCAAATTTTTCACTTGCACTTTTTATTATTTATGAAATCAGTGTCTGCACAATGTCATGCAGACCTCTGCTGATAAACTCTAATTAAGATTAAGACAAGCCTTTTGGAAAGGATCCCATCATTAGCAAACATGATAAACACAAAAATACTCCCTACTTGTCAACCAGGAGCAATTCAGTAACCTAACAGTATTATCTGTTGCTAGGCTACAGAGCTGACAAAGCTTCAATTATATTGTATGGCCATACCTATAGAATACTGTATAAGCAAAATGTATCTAATATAAAAGCATTTAACTTCATCCATGCTATCTGTAATTCACGGCTTCTTTCAATGGCAAAAATCAGGTTAATAATTACATAGCATGCTGGAAAAAATCTTAGCGATGTGTCATGTTTGCACAATTTTTTCTAATTTATCTCTGTGATTGATAGACATTTGCTTTGTAAAAATAATAAAATGCAAGCAATAGGATGCTGTAAACCACAAGCGCAACTACATCTGGGCTCATCAAGATATGGAACCACACTTAGTATAAAAAATATATAGTAAATTGAACCAATTAAATCATATTTAGATGCAGCAATACTCTATCTTCTGTATTCAGAATAAGGACTACTGTGGTGATAGATAGGCATGCTAATACAAAACTTTATTTTATGTAGGGCAGACATCTAAAATACAAGAGAAACTTGCTTTTCATTTTTTACACAGCCCTTCATTTTTTCCTTCTACATTTTGAATTTTTTTAAACAAAGCAACCTCTATTATCCTATTTGGAAACAGCAATTTGCTCTGAAGATTTAAGTAAAGCCATGGCCCCTCACTCGTTCTGATTCTCAGAACCCTACATCACTTCCAGGGAAGACACAGACCCCAGCCCTGTGAGCCTTCCAACAGCAGGCTTCCTTTTTTTCCACTTATTTTTTGCAGACCTGAAGGAGTGATCATTTGGGGTCCGTGGGCCACACTCTGAAAAAAAGTGTACCCTATTAAATCCACCAGGAGAAAAGAGCTTCATAATGGACGGAACCATAACNCCTTTTTTTCCACTTATTTTTTGCAGACCTGAAGGAGTGATCATCTGGGGTCCATGGGCCACACTCTGAAAAAAAAGTGTATTTAAGGACAGATTACCCTATTAAATCCACCAGGAGAAAAGAGCTTCATAATGGATGGAACCATAAAGCCTCTTGATTCATACCGTTGCTTTTAGGAAAAGTGATTTAAGAAAGCAAGTAGCTAAAAACAACATTTCCATTGAGTACAGATGTTTCGTGGAAGGAAGTGCAGCTATTTTTTCACAGATGAAGAAGTGTAATGAGAATATAAACATATATTCACAGGCAATCCCAGTTTTCCTGTCTTTAGTATCAGTCGGTTTTCCTTGCTGAACCATTTGGATCTAGTTTTTTGACCCAGAAATGGCATACATCTTTCACAGAAATTTAGGAAGTCAATGGCAATTTCTATTAAAACCAATTTTCAGTGCCAGTTAATTCAGAAGTACTACTTTTGTGTAGCAAAATTTGTGCTTACTGGATTTGATTGTGTTGCTGCAACAACATAATAGCCCATTTCCTGTACACACATCTTTTTGCAAGAAGGGTCAAAAGACTATCAGAATTTATTTAAACAACAGACTGTTACTCTTAGTGACTTCCAGGCACTGTCAACTGAATTAAACCTTCCTCTCTCAATGAAATATTCCAATTTGTAAAAAATGATGCTTTTTAGTAATGGTAATGGGGGTTGGAGTTAATTTACTATCTTCCCTCCTTTGTTGCACAGGTTAAGCATTTAAGGAGAATTTGCACATGACAATAGGATGGGATCTTCATATTTGGGTTCCTTCTGCTTCTCACCCATAGGGTTGGGACGACTCAGCATAATGAATGCCATTTCAGTGAGGCACAAGTTACTGGGCAGATCTCTAATTTTTGACATGAACAAAGTACATATATCTATATGTAGACACATTGTTTAATAAAAAATTATAATTAATTCAAATCCAATACTGTTGAAATTTTTGACAGTAGAGTGGTACAAGGAACAGAACTTATAAATTATGTGTGCCCCTTCTTTGAAAAATGCTTTGGAGGTTTCTTTGTGCATTGGCAAATACAGTAGGAATATGAGGTATTGTGTGGATCCTCCTGCACAGCACCTGATAAAAGAATAAAGAGCTGTGACATATTCTTAAAACAATAGAGGAATTAAAGAGAAACAATGGGCCAGCTGCTTCATTAATACAATCAAAAGGGAGCCCAGCACAGAGGAGTCCAGATAATTAAGCACTACTCTTTTAGACCTTTTTTCTATAATAAAATTGCTAAAAATTTATTAACTACTTCATAGTTGTTAGATAGATCTATGTACTTGTTTATTTAGGTTGATTAATGCCTTTTCAGTATTCTACAACATGCCAACTCATGGTTCATACAAGTTTTTGAATAAAATAATGTTAGAATAAGTGATACAGATCTGTGGTATATACAGCAATAAATCAAAAGCATTTTGTGAACAGTCTTTCCAGTTGCTAAATAATTCTTCGCATTCTTCACATGCGTACACAAAATATATACTTTGCACAGCATTTTTGCTATTCATGTATCTTAATGCCAGGGTTCTAACCACCTCTCTGTGAAGTGCCTCAAAAATCACCCCTGCAAATTCAGACTTCTCAAACTCTCACAAAAAATAGTTCTAGTGCTACATTAAGATTAATGAGATGATTCCCTAGCACCTTCTATCATTTTTCCTTGTTTACTCATCAAAGGAGATTGCCAAAAGATATTTGACCTTTAATTTTAACTAAACCATTGCATATTATAAGCCTGCAGTGTACTGACTGCAAAAAATGTAAAATCTGTTATACTCTATAAAATTAGACCAATACAGTGGAGAAACCAGTTCTGTTGCCACTTCTACTATTACCTTTGCGTTCAGCATAAAATATGGACCCTGCTTCGTTTTCACCTCACTGAACAAACTGCAAAATAAAGGAACTGCAACGATATTTTTTCAGAACAAAACAACAGAAGAATACTCAGCTTAAAGGCACTAGCCAAATTGAGTAAGATGGCTTTAAAATCCCTGCATTTTGAGATATAAAACATCTGACCAGAAAGAAAAGTACTCCTTCAGAATGTAGCTCTTACTCCTGCACCTGAGTCAACCTGAGCTTTGGACCTGACTTCAGCTTAGTCATATGCTGACAGCTGACAGTGGTTTTGTCTGAATAGATGATTTTACAGTTAAAACTGTCAGGCATTATCTAGCTGATAAAGAGAAACAGAACTTGCCAGTCCTAGGGGAGTGTACTCCCAAACTTGGCATCTCTGTGTCAGTGTCAGAGGTAGGTCTTTCCCTTGCTCCAGTACAACTATTTCCAACATCACAATCTGTATTGCAGCAGCTCTTGAATTAATACTGCAAAAACCTTGATCAGCTGAACCCCAAAGAAGCACATTGTTTCTGAAGAGCAAGGAGTATAACAAACACTCAGATTGGACCTCTTATTTTTTCCACTGTTGTCTGCCTGCTTTGTGTTAGTTTCAAGATTTCTATGTGTTTCCCCCAATTAAATGACTGGGTGTAACACTCAACAGAGTTCTATCAGGTAGAGAGGCAAAATAGATTAGTGCTCTGAAAATATTCACAGGAAAATAATGTGGTAATTTTATTTGCCATTTTCCCCCCTGATAGAGCTGTCACAGCTTATTTACCACAGGGGGAGACAGTTAAACCCATATCCTTAGAAGTTCTATGCATTTAAGAGGCTTATATATCTCTTCTGGGACCCTCGTTCAAATCCTGGGCTAATCAGAGTGAATACATATCTTTCTATTAGATGGCTCTAAAAAGTCTTAGGTGATATCAGTTCCTGGTGGACGACAGTCCACAGCGTAAAACTATTAAATGTTTGGCACAAATGGCAATACTTACGGAATGAAGCCGAAAACTGTAATATCCTCCCACATCACAAGAAGTTAAGTCTGCTGCTCAGAGGTTGAAATTAAAGCCTACCACAAATGCTAAACCTGTTATATTTCCTTAATTCAGTATAAACTCAAACAAGGAAGTCGAAGGAGTTCTTTCGCAAGTTTAGCAATTTCTTTCTTTTTTTTTCTTCTTTCCAAATTCCTCTGTTTTGAATTGAGTGCTACACCTTTTTTACATTTGAATTGGGTCTCACTTGAGTGTTATTTCAGCATTTACTAATCCTTCGAAAGCAAATGATAAACAGCTTGAAAAAACTGATAAACCCTTGCTGACATCGCCCATGTTGCAATCCCATCACCACTGCAAAAGAGCTGAGACTTCCTGTCGCAGCAAACTCATCTACCCTTCTACTTTTCACAGGATCGGTGAATGGGTACCCTCCAAAGAGCTTCCCTGGAGACATTCCCACGTGACCCCCGCTGTGCCGCCCAGCTTTTGTGGATGCACCAGGTTTGAGAGAGAGAGAGAAAATGTACTGCTGAAACCAACGACTCTGAAGCAGGGCTTTGGTTACACACATTCCTACAATCCCCGCTTCCCTAACAGCACAGCTGTAAGGTGACCTTTTTGTAGCCTTACAAACACAATCATGCCTGTGGATTGTCTTTTCAGAGTTATTTTGTGAGACTGGAGTGTATGAAAAAAGGAGGTGATTAAATGAGACAATAGATATGCTTTAATGGCACCTCTTTCTTACAGAGAAAGCAGAGTACGCTACATCTTATCAATGGATTTTCTGCTGTCTTGCACCTGCTGCTGCAGGGCTCATTTCTTGCCCCTGGGCAAGTAGAGTGAATGGCAACGGTACCTGAGCGGGAGGAAAGATTATATAGAGGGAGCTGGATTGGTAGGTTGTATTTGTAAAGGAAATAAACACATTAAATAGAAGGACAAATGGGGAAGTTATAGAATGGCAAAACCAAAGTAAGAAATAAGCATCAGCTATGAGACCTGGTTGCTTATTCAATACAGGGGCCACGCTCCAGAAGAAGCTCAAGGCTGTGCGTGAAACAAAAGCCACCTTTTATAATGACCAGAAGCTGGAGCATTTAGTTGTGTGCACTGTAACCCTGAGAAAACAGTTGCTATTGCTGCTAGTTATCTTGGACCTTTCCTCACGTTAATGTTCAGCTCACAGGTTGAAGTTCAGGAACTAGTTTACCTCAGCTAAGACAACCATGGAAGCAAAACAGCACTTCTTGATTCAAAAAAATCTTGCTCCTTCTTAAGCCATTAGAATATTTTACATTGGCTTCAGTGGAACGAAGAGTATGACAAATCAGTGGCTCTCTTACTAAACAAACAACTAAATAAAAAGCATTAAAAGTAGACTTGCTTGTTTAATGTGTTCTAAAATGTAAATGTCATAGAAGCTACCATAAGCATCTAACCCAGTCTTTTATATTTAAAAAGTACCTCATTTGAAAAAACAGCCGCCACACGCACACAAAACCCACATGAAAACCCCAGATTTCCTCCAGATGTGTTAAAAGACAGGTATCATACTTTTGCCTTTTGAAGTACAAGCTAGAAGCGAAATGGACTGAAAACTCACGATGATCAAAAGCATTTCCACCTTCCAAGCTATATACAATGTGCAAAGTAAACAAGCATTGTAAACCACTGCCAGTCTACTGTTAAGTTAATCTAATAAGAAAGACTGAAAGCAAATCCTGTAATGGTAACAGCAAGACTGAGTTACTTCTGGTCACAATTGAAATAAAAAAAGATTATGAATGAGCAAATAGCTAAGACTCTTGCTGTACACACTAACATGGATTAGCAATTAAAGAGGATTCTGTACTTGATGATTTCTTCCAAAACAGGCTTAATAAGAAACACCAGTTTACTGAGCACCATACAGGTGCACAGGAGCTGCCATGCTGCCTGCCTGGTCAGCATGATTTCTAAACGGCCAGGAAAGAAGTGACTGTATACCCAAAGGCAAGCTGTCAAAATTCAGGCTGCAGCTGATAAACTGATTACAAAGCTGCTTAAGACTTTGCTTGTAAACAAAAGCATTTATCAACTAATAATTTGCAATAAACTGATGTAACTCCCAGCTGAGCCCCAAACTGTAATTGTCTTTACCATCTGCCTATTAAAATACCATTCTTCATCACCAAGCAGGAGCAGAAGGGAGAGAATCTCCAACAACTACATAACTTGCATGCTTATAAATAATCTGTAAGCATTTCACATGTTCATTATGATTGCCAGGTTTTGTGCACTTCATTTTCTCTTTTTGAGAGGCAAAGAGGTGCTGTAAAGTGGCAGAAAAGAAATTAATAAATACTGCCTGGTGCAAGAAAAAATTATGTAAGTTCATCATACTCTGCTGTTTCTTAATTTTTTTCTCTTTTTGCTACTCCATAGGAACATCACGATGGAAGCCCCCTCAAGCACAACTTGGCAGATTAAACTCTCAATTTCTTTTCAACTTGTCAGTTTTCATTACCTTTCTTTCTTATGCATTCACTTCTTACAGCCGCTTCAATGGGGAGCCAGTTAAAGCATGCTGGCTCCCCAGGGGGGAGTCTGCCGGGGTCTGAGGGATTCTGCAGACTCTGTGGACCTCTACAGGGTTACCTTTTAAGAGCACTTCGCCTCTCTCCTTGAGAGACTTTCTGAAAACTAAGTGAATGTACATGCTTGTATTTTCAGCCTTAGTCCTGAGAAAGGTGGTAGAGTTTAGACAAAGTTCAAAATTAACAAATTCGCATGCTCTACAGCTGATACACCCCGAAGGAAGAATCACTTTGTTAAACGCCTAAAATATTCAAGTATGAGGGGGAGAAAACAGGAGAATTGATACCGTGCAGAGAACGGCAGCCCCTCAAGATGTGTCTGCATTAAAAATTGAATTTAACAGAGAATCTCACTATGATTTAGTGCAATACAATCCACCAAATATTTCTGCACTCTGTACTCTCAGCCACCCACTGTTCTAAGCACAAGGCTGTGACCAGAGACCTACAATCAGTTTACCTCTTCAGAAATATCTGTACAAAATGGAGACATGCTTTAAATGCAACCTTATTTCTCATTGACTTTCCAGATTGAGACTAAAATAATCTATTTCGCTGAAGTGAGGTTTTTCATGTGTACAGAAAACATTTTAGGTCATCACTGGGAGAAAAATGGGGATCTAAAAGAAAAAGAGGGAGGTTTCTCCTGTTAATTGACTGTTGACCTGTTAATTGCATTGAAATGCAAGAAATTAAAGGATGATCCTCTCCCTTATGCTCACAGAAGCAGTCTCACTTCCTTTGGTGATAATCTTTCTCCACCTCACAGTGCCTTTGTCTAACCCAGTGTTCCTACTAGCATTGCCTGCAGAACACCACCTCATTCCCAAAAATTAAAAAAAGGAATCAAACCTCAAGACAGTTTGGGACCTATGGACTTAATTGTTTAAGATACATTCCACTCAATTATGCCTGTAAACTGAGGCAATTTTACATGTATATAGTTACACGTACTCATGAATATGTTGGCTGAACCGGGTCTCCATACCCCAGTTTGTATCCACAGTACTGGGACAGGATACAAACTGGTGTGGAATAGAGGGAAAAGTGAACAGCAGCATGCATGGATACAGAAAACACACGTATGCAAATTCGATTACTTTTTTTTACTGTTGTAAAGAAAAATTTTTGTTAAACACTAAGACATGTTGATGAAAAGCACCTTTCAAACCTCTGTAGTTAAAACTCATCATATAAGTTATTTAGGAAGTACAAACTTCAAGTAATTTGGTAGGGCAAAATCCTTAGCATGATAATGCTGAGTTATGTTATAAAGTTAGAAGAGTCATGGAGTTTTAAAGACTTGTGTTAAAATCATTATTTTTTTTTACAAAAATGGTGACCAAAAAAACCCCAAAATCAGAAAAGATTGGAAGAGACTAAACAGGAATGTGTAATTCCTAGTGGTTGCCACACCAACAGGCGACGTTAAGGGAATTTGTCATTGAAATACTACTCGTAGTACCCAAATCTTATTTTGTATTTCTCAAGGTCCTTAAAAATCACACTTTGTTATTTATGCAAATAAATCTGAACACATGCCTGATACTGGAGTTTTATGAGAATGGGGCAGATTTAATACCACAGAAACGCTTTTCAAATGTACACATCGCACTGTTACATCCCTTTGCATGTATGACGTGCGAATTTCAGTGAACAGCCCAAGTCACCACACACCCCCACACGACCACAAAGGATTAACTAATGAACGAGCCAATTTTGTGCCATTTTTACTGTTTTCTTCCATGCCCGCTGATTCGAGCTGGAAACAGCACCCAGGGCAAGACTCCTACTTCCCATCGGTACTGACACCGGGGCAGAGCCGCCGGGGAAAAGCCGGGAGGCGCCGGCGGGACAGCCACCACCCCCGCGTCCCCTCAGGCCCCGGCGGCCTTCTAGAACCTTCCCTGCCACGAGGGCCTCCCCGCCCCGCAGCGCCCCTGGCGGTCGCGCCCCGCCAGAGCCCGCGGCGCCTCCCCGCCGCCGGCAGATGGCGCTGCCGCCCCGCCGTGCCGCCGGGCGCGGGGGGGGGCGGGACACCGGCGCCATTATTTATTTAATTTTACACAACACTGCACATCGCGCCACCGGGGCTGATAAAGCCGGGAGGTGTCGGGAAGTTTGATTAAACCCTTTCCACCCGAGCCCCTTGTGCCTGCTGCTTTCCTGACAGTTGTTGTCGTGTCTCTCTCCGCTCCCCCCGCCCCCCGGTCCTTCCCCGCGCGCTTTTCCTGTCGCGACAGAGGGAGATGTTGCGATGGTGACGGTGACAGAGCTCGGCACTGCCCCGGTGGCACAGGGGAGGTATCCCCCCTCACGGGGGGCGCTCGCTGACAGTAACGAAGGAGGTTCAAATAAACTGCGGGACTGATGCGCAAAGCACACAGTACGTCTTAATATTTTGTCAGATATTTAGGCAATATTTATACCTTCTCTTTACGGATATCATACCTCTCTGTGCTTTAAAATGGTGTAAAAGCCCAACAGGGTGTTCCTCTGCTCGCTGGCCTGCGGATGGGCGCCCCTGGTGAACCCCGCTCCCCAGAGGCCTCCCGGGCCCACCCCGAGTTAGACAAAAACTTTGAGAAAAATGAGTCCACGCCGCAAACGGTGCACCGGCACGAGCCCCTCTGCGGCCACGACCGCTGCTGGGCCGACTGAGGTGGACGCCGAAGCCCTCGGGAAGGTGTATTTCTGGGAACACCGGGCTGGGGACGGGCAGGTATGGGACTCAGGGCCTGGGCGGTGNCCCCCCCCCCCCCCCCAAACCCACAGCCAAAGCCCTCCTTGAACCAGAGGGCAAAGGCAACGCAGGGTGACGTTTCTCCACACCCCCCTCTGCCCATCAGAAGATGTTCATCGAAATCGCCTTTGCTCACCACACAACCCAGCGGGCGCCTATTTCTGCTTAAGTCATTCTACTGCGAAACTGGGTAGGGAAAAGATGCGGCTAAGGCTGGAAATTATCCAGCATCAGCCACTTCATAATATTTCTGTTGCTGAGCAAAAACAGCATTCCAGGGCGCGTGACTCCCACTGAAACACGTGGGAACGGTGACGTTAAAAGTTTGTGGAAACCTTTGAACACTTATCTCTGTCTCGTGAGAGTAATGAAGAAATTTCGATGTCAGGCATGCAGTGATCCCAGAAGAACTATCTGGCTTTTGGAGGAGCAGGGATTACACACCGAGGTGAAATTCTGCTAGCCCCGCAGTGCTGGCATGAACCCCTGTGTCCCGGCTGGCCCTTTCTTAGAACTGCACAAAATCTTAAGAGGAATGGTAAGAGGCTACTCTAAGTAAAGAGGCCACAGAGATTAAAGAAAAAGTTCTATTAAATGTTTGGGATGCTCCTGGGAATAGAAGATTTTTACGAAGCAGAACGGAAGAACTGGCAGCAATTACCTATCAAGCCTTCCAGTCTGCTTGGAAATCTGCCCTGCTGTTAAGGCTGTTCTCATGATCACCCCCGCACTGTCCCCCCTCCCCGTCCCCCACCATACTGATGGACCCATCTCTACGCTTCACTGACCAGTCCTATTGGACACTAAATGTTATCTACTACCTCTCTTCCTTTTTAACCAGGACAAAGTATAATGAACAACTCGGCATCTCTCTGGGGTATGGAAACGGAATGCAATCTGGCACCATGGAAAAACACAGTTCATCATTGCCTAACATACGTATAACTCAGACCAAAACACAGTCTCTTGAATGCTAGCCAGTTTACAAGCAGTGAACCTCACCGTATACACAACCTGCTGGAGATGCTTCACTGTCTCATATCTTTTTGTTCTGCTAAAAGTTAGCACTCATGTGGACAACCATCTGCATCTACAACTCAGAATCACTAAAATGCTCCATTAGTCTTTCCCTTAACGCGTGCCTTCTTGGTCCTGAGAAGATGATCCTATACCATCCTATCTTAAAAAATGTGTCCTCATAATTCTTTATTAAGACACCGGAAAAATCAATGCTGTCTACGCCCTGGAAGTGGAAACAGGATTTAGTGTCTATCTTCATAATGGAAAATATTGCCCATGTGCAGAAGAAACAGTTTAGACCTATTTCCTCAGTCCTGGGAGATACTGCTTGACGTAACAGTATAAAATGCCTTTCAGTATAGTTTCTTATTGTATGTTTAAGTCTTTTTAGCTTGGGGGTTCTCATTTGGTATCTTCTTCCTGATTAATTCTCTTTTCTCATTTTCTTTCAGCTTTCAGCCCTGTACTCCACTCCACATTCTCAGTTTTCATTAAATACAAACTGATAAAATATTAACTGATTATTGTTAATCTATATGCCAGTCAGGTAACACATACACTGTAGCATATGTATACACGTGCAAGTATCTGACTTACTGGCCATTACAAAAATTCTCTCAAGTCTTCACTGTGATCAGTCTGCTGGGATGATGTTCAGCTAAATGGATAGATATTTTTAAAGTTGAGAAGTCTGTTGTACAGGTACACTGCAGCTCGTCTGGATACATTACTTCATGGCACTACTGGAGATGCGTGAACTATGTATGAGATCCTGTGCCTTGTATCCTTCAGTTATCAATTCAGGGAAGTTCTACGCAAGTCATCTCTCTGAATCTGAATTAACATTTTATCTCATTGCTCATTTACCTATGCATATTATTACTAGATGAATTAACTGCGCAGACAGCTGAAGAGTGAATACAGCTTGAGAAACGGAAATAGAAAGCTGTAATCGTAACTTTTTTCTAAGAAAATCTTTATTTGGCTAGTTTTGACAGGTCATTCAAGACTATTCAGCTTCATGACCTAAGTCCCCTATGTATAATTGTATGCCTTTTAAATGTTAGCTCAGATATCTAATCTATATCTAATAGATACATCCAGTTCTTTGTCAATGGAAGTGTGCCAAGATAACGTGATATTTGAGTAGGAATTTAAAGAAAAGAGCTGGCAATACCAGAAGGAAGTTCTAGCATGAACAACCTTTTGAGAAATGCGTAAGTCACTGCAGGAGAAAAAGATATAAAATGGACAACCAACCACTTTTGGGGGCAAAGAAAACACAGCATTTTGAGGGGAAGACAAAGGAAACTAGAAAAGAGAAGTATGAAGGATTTTACAGGTAAGAATGAGAGGCTTAAATGTACTATGGGATGATAAAAAGATCCCGTGAGGATTCAAGAGGGCAAAGCTGGGCATATTTTAAGTGAGAGAAATGATCTTCTCAATACACATTTGCAGATGCTAGAAAGGTTTGAGGAGAATTTCAGGCAGCAGTCACTGGGCAAAAATGAAGAAAGCTACTCCTGATCTCTCTGATGTGCTCACATTTGCTTATCTGGGAGAATTTCAAATGGGTCCGCTGGTGGGCATACTTGCACCTGCAGAGCAGCTCTCTACCCTTCCGCTACGGGCAATCGCAAGGAGCCACTCACAGCTGGCTCTCAAAGCACATTTGTAAAAGTTAATTAATATAAGGGATATGAAAGCTATTACCTGAAAAAAATACCAAGTTACTTTCAGATTCTTTCATTATTAATTATCATTAATAATTAAATATCCTTGGTTTACGTATTCAAGACACCTCCAGACAGGTTCCTGCCCCAAGGAGTTTGCCATGGAAAGGTCAGGTTTCAAAAAACCATTATTTCTAATAACAAGTGCTTAATCTGCAAGTAGCCATCAACTATTTACAGGAATAACACCGTTTTGTGTCAGTCTTATGTGACTTTGGCCTCCAAACTGACAGGGGATGACAAAGAAAGAACAGGAGACAAGTGACAGAAATGACCTGGGTAATGGCAATAAAAATGGATAAACAGCAATGTGTGGGGTAGATTAAACAATCTGTGAGTGCATGTAGAGTCCTTAGCTACAGCACTTTTAATTTTTAATGGATTGATCTGTATATCTGAGAGAGTGAAGTCCAGGAAGAGGCTCGGGGTAGCGGATAATTCTGGAAGGCCAGCTGAAAGGTATGAGTTTTGATGAGGGACTTGAAGGAGGAGTTGCAAATACTCTCATCCACATAGATTGTCTACTTTTTCCCCAACGTAAATCATTATATTTCTTGCCCCAATTTTTTATCAAAATCGCTTCCAACTTATTTCAGTCTGTCACAATAATATTTTCATATGAGGAGTGTTGTAACCTAATTCCTTCATTTGAATAATACATTCATTTTTAATTACTGCAACTTGATCTCAGATTATTCAAATAACTGTTTCATTTTTTATGCTTACCCTGACCCCAGTGTATTTATAGGCTTTTATCCTTACCTGATACCAGTGTAATGTAATTATAGATTGTATTTTAATCATCTACTATATCCTAGTGAGTTTGTTTAAATCACTCCAATCCGGAGTCTTTTATTTCTATGCCTTTTAAAATTCTACAATGGCATTCTCATTGCATAAAAGCAATATTTTTGTAGTTTACTACAATGAATGAACATTTTGCATGCATTGCTGGCCATGTTTCTAATTTAAATTTTAAAAAGTCGATACAGAGAACTCTATGTAAAATGAAATCCTGACTTGTAAACAGGCATGGGACAGCTCATCACTTTAAATCTTTGTTCATTGCTCCTATTTGCTCTCTAACATAACTTTACAAGAAACATAGCAGAAAAAGAAATAAAATTCTTTTTTATCCTACCAAAAATAAAAGTATACCTTGTACTAAGAACTGACAAAATATTTATCTTTTCGGCTCACAGGTGCCAAATGTTTGCAAGTCATTTTACCTGTATTACAAGGAATTCCATGTTGAATCCCGAAGATAAATAGTTTGGGTGGCTTGCATTATCATTAGTCACAGCCACATTTTGGTTGCCAGGGTTATGAATTCTCTTTACGAAGGATTTATCTCAGAAGTGTTGCATATTCTGAGATTGTTCAGTTTTGCTTAATAAATTTAAAAGCAGTAAGTATTATGTTTTTTCCATTCCTTAGTGCTGATTCAGGAGTTCCTCCTTCCCTATCTTTTGTGTTGCTTCAGGATTTGGATGCAGAATGGAGTCAGAAATCAGGTAGGTGAGGCTCTTCACATTTGCGCGTCTGCTGAAGTGCCAGTATCTTTCTGCTCATCAGATTGATTTGTGTTGAGATAATTGCCATTGCTCTAGTCTAGAATTTTTTTTTCTGTGATGACATCTAGCAGCAAACAGTAACAGACCTATGAATGTCCTTACAACATGCCCTCAGTTGCAGTGTATGCATTTTTCTACAGAGTGACGTAATGCCCAAAGATACTTCCAAATTAAACGTTCGGCTCAGCAGTCTGGTGTAACCAATGATACTGTTCCCAAAATTGTGTCTGTGTCTACAGTAGATAGCATAGGTGGAAAAATAATCAAGAGAACAAAAAAATCACCAAAGTTATTAATAAATCTGCTGGTTTATGGCCACTTACCATTGTGTTATATTAGGGAAAGGGGACTGTATGTGTGCTGCTAAAATTCCTGTCACTTGTGTTCTTCTCACCCCTCCTTTCTCAAATCTTTAACTAATTTTTAACTTCAAGTACGTCTATCTTCTGTTCCTTTCTGTTCTCCATGTGTGTCCATCCCCGCTCTGTTTCCTCTCTGAAATGTCACTTTCAAATCTGATCCCTCCAAGCTACTAGGAAATAATTGTCCAAAAGGCACAAAAAGGTGATCCTGACTGATGTCTTTTGAAAGGCCTGGTAAGAAATGGGTATTAGATGCTTAAAAGTATAAATAAAGTGTCCTGTTTTACTCCTACCTCTTTTACCAGGTGATCTCTTCTCAGTAGGATTTAAGAGCTGCCCAATGTGTCACCAGTAACAGAGGAATTCTGTATAGTACCTTGAATCTCATGAACAGAAATACTGTCTCACAATAGTAAAAAAAAAAAAAAAAGAAGAGAATAAATAAGAACAGGAACTATGGATTTATTGAATATAATCACTGACTAAAATGAATTATTCTGCTTTTCCAAGATCCAGACAGAGAAGCATGTTTCCCTCTGGGATTTCTACTACCATTTGGTCTAATATTCATTTTGCCTATAATAATACAAGCTTCATTAAAGGAGTAAAACAGCAATTGTCTCCTTGAGATCAAAGGACAATCTGTTAAATAAAAGCAGCCGGATCTCTAGAATGAAATAGTAGGAAAAGTTTGAACTGAATTTTATGGTGAATCAAAATGTAAATTGTAATTTCACAAGGAAGACACACAGCACAAAATTAACTTTGTAAAGACATGGAAAGTGGATATGTTGATCTTAAAAATGTGCACAGATACTGAATACTTATCTATCGGTGGCATTTCACTATAACACTTCCAATAGATGAAAAACAATGCCTGACTAAGAGTACTGGTCTTAAAGAATTACCATTAAACAAGAAACATTGCTTATCAGATAAATTATCTGATTGACCTAGCTTCTATTTAACTGATAATTAAACTATTTTCTATTTAACTGAAAATTAAATATAGCGAAAAAATCCATCTGTCATCATGCAAATCTTGCGGCAGAATAGTACTTTTTTAAAAATCTGCCTCATAACACCTGATATTATTCCTAAAGCTGTATTTCACTGTTTAAGATTTGGTACTGGAAAATGAAATAGCATCTGTCTTGCCTAGTTTCAGCATTTGTTTCTGTGGATGTAATAAGAAAATCAGTGCACCTGATTCAGGTTATCTCTGAAGAAAATACTTACGAGAAACAGACATGCTAAAAATCTAAGCTTCTCTGAAGAAAAGAAAAAAAAAAGCTCTCCTAAAAAAGAAGGGTCTTCGCCAAGCCAAAAGAGAATTAGGGATGCAAACGCCTCTCTAGTGAAGCATTCCCCAAGGACACGGGCAGCCCTGAAAGCAGACAGTGCTAGCCAGCAGACCGGGCCAGCTGTGGGCAGTGAATGAGCCCTTCACGCACATCGGTGTGTTCTAACATCACCCTCAGTTTCCTTAGAGTAAAATGGTGCTAAAAGCAGCAACGGGAACCAATACTCTTGCAGGTTTTATTTCCCTCTGCAAAAGGCACAGGCTAGAGCAGTGAAGTTCAATTTCAATCTGCCACTGCCAAAGTAACTCAATCTCTAAGTTATTTCAATCCTCTTATTGAACTGTGTCCCTATTACTAATCAAGAAAAAAAAAATTAATAGAAATTATTCTGAGGAAGAAAAACTCAAAAGAAATAAAATCCCCGTGAACATATCTTAATTCTAAAGACTTCTGAAAGACTTGTGTTTATAATAATTAGAAAAAAGATTTTGGAACCATTTTTGCTCAACATTTTTTATGTGATTTGCAAATGACACTTCTTAAATGTGTTCAACAGTCACAGATCATGGGTCTGGACTACCAGCTTATAAAGGACAGTAGTGGTCGGGTTACCTGGTGCCTTTATACACCTGCCAGTAATTGAAAATTTAGGGGAACAATCTGCTAATCTCAATCAACGTAACATATAGACTCCACGAGTGTAATTTATAGCTTAATGCATCCACAATGGATTGTGAAGTGCATTGATGACTTTGAATAAGAAAGGTTAAGTCATTATTACTATTATCTCATCAAAAAAACCTGCATTTGTTTCTCCACTGGGCCAGTCAAATAATTGTCTGGTTTTGCTATACCACCGTGATCCCTGATACACCAATGGAAATAATGGATGGACATCTGTAGGCAAGATTACATGTTTTGATTTCAAATGGAAAATAAATGACAAACTCCCACTTTACAAACTTTGTGAAATCCACCTAGTTCGAGCTTTCAATACCCTTATTTAAAATGCAAAAAAAAAGTACAAAAAAGTAAAGAAGTATGAAAGAAATCAATACTGATGCCTCAACAGTACTTTGGTAAAAATATATGTCAAAGAAAAAAATTAAAAATCTTATTCATCACCAACTAAAAAGAAATATAATGCCACTAAATATAAGTAAATATCTAAAAGAAATTCTATTTAAACTGGATTTCACATTCTAGGATTTTCTTTATGCATCATAGTGATTTCTTTCAGAGGGAAAACATGAATACTAGATGCCTTTTTTGACACCTGTGATTCATATTTGCCTGTGGCACAAATAAGAGTGGGGACCTTGATAATATAATTTTTTCACAACATACTAACTTCGGTTTAAACCAGCTAAAATATTTCTGCTGTCATTAAAGTGTCTTCTATTTTAAAATGAGTTTTTTCTTATGAAAAAGGTGACAGTTTTGCGCTGTAGTAAAAACCAGGTACAGCACAACATACCTTTTGACAACAGGAGTCACTGCTAGGAGATGGGCAGTTCAGCTTTCATAAACCTTTGCACATTGCTCCAACTTTCTACTGATTCAGCTCTCCTTTCAGCAGATTTTTGCACTGTCTATAGTGCAGTAGGATCTATGCTGGCCAGCTACAATGTCATTTGAAAAAGAACAACTATTTACTAGGAAATACACCAGAAACACTAAATTATGCCATTAGATAGCCAGTAGAAGTTAACGATTTTGCTTCATGATTGATTCTTGCTAGATTGGAGTGAATGATCCAGAGACAGTGGTCTTTACTTCCATTTTACCGAGACCTTAAATTACATAGTCCTCATCTCCCTGTTTTGTAGTTAACACATCCCTTGACTTTAGCGAAACAGCATTTGTTCCAACCCATACCAATAGGTTCAGACGATCGGTACAGAATGTCACTCAAACGTTCTTGGATAGGAATATCATCCCTAATAATCAAACTTGATACACATACTGGTTCTTTGGCATGTCTATCATCATGGCCATCTGTTAGGGTGGAATTGTGCCTACTAAAAAGGAGATATGCCAGTTTTAACATGATATAGGTGCCATAAAAATGCAAGTGACGAAGGAAAGGCTCTAGAATATGGCAGCGATCAGTCTTCTGCAGAAAGATCCTCTGGATAGCAACCTAACTGTTAGGAATATTATATTGATATCTATGATAATTAGAACCTTGGTTGGCTTTTCTTTTGGTTCACCTTGTGCGGGTGCCTGTCTTCATGCTTGGCGTTCTACGCTTGCTGATGGAAACATACATTTTTGTCATTTACCATTAAAGACTAATCACATTAAATAGCCTAACTGGAAGGTCAAATGACAATAACATGAAAATTGTCTTTACACCTTTTAAAGTCTGAATTGATACTGATATTTTACTTTTAAGAATAAAACACAATTCTACTTATTATCCTTACTTAGCAATGCCTTTAAAGGGTCTCCTTTACTAATAGTTCTGGTAAAAACCACGACTCAGAAGCACTCCTACTGTCTGATATTGTTGACAGGAAAATGACTTCTCTTATAGTGTGTGTGCTACTGCATCATCTTTAGCAACATAAAAAATACCCTGCTGGAACAGAGGTGGTCTATCTAGTTCAGACTCTGTTTCTAAAGTGGCAACAGGCTATGCTATTTACTAAGAATATGAGAACTTGGCCTCCTTCTGCAGTTCATTCCCCTAAGAGTTCCCACGCATGCACATGGATTAGTAATGTTAGCAGGTACATCCTCTTAGTACCATTTACAGATCTGTTGTCCATGAATTTTTCCAATCTCTTTCTGAACCTGCTGATACTGTCTGCATTCACAGTCTCCTGTGGCATCAAGTTCACGAAGTTAACTCCCTGCTGTGATAATCTGTTTTAAATTGTTCTTCTCCCAGTTTCCTCTAGCGCTGCAGGATTTGAGGTATAACAGTTCGTTCACTTTATCCACCAGCTTCAAGATTTTGTAAGCCTGTATCATATTTCCCCCTTCACCAAATGGACGAGTCTCAGATTTTTTTTCTATTGTCATAAGATAGCTGCTCCCTTGATCACTCCAGTTGCCTTTCTTCAGCTGTGGAGATCAGAGCTGCATGCAGTACTCAAGATCTGGGTGCACTGAGCTTTCGTATACGGCAAACTGACAGCCTCAGTCTTGTTCTAAAAACTGTATAGGCTTTTGTGATCTGTAGCAAAAGATCTTTAGATGTGTTTAAATTAGAAATCTAGTCTCATACAATGGAATGGTTGCCTCTGGGGCTCAGATAAAGCTGTATATTGTCACTGAAATAGAGCTGTTTGGTACTTCTGATTTTCACAGTATACGTAGCATATCACACCTGATAATGTAGCTATTCATTAAGCCATATGATCATACTAATGGTGAAAGGCTCCACAATATGAGCATACACATAATTTGTAACATTAGACAGCTATGATATATACAGCTTCAGACATACTAAGAACTTTTCAGTTACCCATATACCCAATGCACATTTTCTGTACCTGAGAAGCTACTTGAAAACGCTCAGCAATTTTCTAGGTAACCATAAAAGATTGAAGAGTAAACATTTAATACTATTTTGCTCACCAAAGTTTTCAACAAGAAATTATTCCCTCAATTTCCATTTGAGCAACCTGCTAGCCTACAAGCAGAATTTCTGTGTCAATCAAAATAAATCTCTGAGAATGCTTCAGACTTCATAAAGTGTCAGCCGTTCCTATAGGCCTGAACCTATAGCCAGCAGAGTCGTAAGAAACCTCTGGTCCTGATTTGTTTCTTAATGCGGTGCCAGCTCCTGCTGACACATCTGCTCATTCTTTTTCAGCTCCCTAAGTTACTGGATAGACGATCTCTTTGCAACAGGTGAGCCCCTTCCAGCCAGTGTAGCAGCTGGGGCACATGCGTGTGGATTAATGGCACCTGAGACATGCCAGACTCGCAGTATCACAGCTGATTGTTCTTCTCCCAGCTTGGCTTTCCCAGATGATACCACCGTGCCAGTGCTCAGAGGAGAAGACCTGCTGTCTCTTCTGTTTTGCTTGGCTACAACTTTGGAGAAAGGAAGAATATATTACCAATAAAATTATGTTCTCTTTTAAGCATTACACCATCCTTGGTAAGATATTTGAGTTTCAAGGTTAATAGCTTCTTCCCTGTTTCAAGCATTCTCTGAATCTTGATGCGTCAGTCTCCGCCACAGGCTTGACCATCTGATTTGCCAAACACAATGGTAATTCAAGACCAAAACCCCCTCTGTTAGACAGAGTCAGTGGTAAAGGCAGTAAAGTTTGCTAAATGCAGGTTTAGTGTATTAGATAAACCCAATGCAAGTACAGGTGTGTACATTAGACCTTTTGGAGGTAAGTCGTTCGGCACGGTTTTCACCAGTACTCTGGGTTGGTAATAACAGCAAGTTTCTGGCGTACTTCCTAAAACTTGTTTCACAGAAACAATCAATCAAAGTATAAAAATTGTATGGTACATTTTCAATATCTGTCATCTGTGGCAAATATTACAAATGCTGAATGTAGCTATTTACTCTTCCTTGTCATACCTGTAAAATTCCCACTGTCCATACCATATCTAGTGAGGGAAAAATAGGATGAAGAAAAATACAAGCTCCTTTTCTGACTAAATGAATCTGTTTGAGGCCCTGACTTTGTGAAGGACAGTATTTATTGGTGCACAAACCTGCCTTTGCAAAGAATCAAATTCCTAGGGAGAAAAAAAGATGTGTGCTGTCTGTAGGCATGGGAAAAGCAACAAATTCATGTTGCCAAAAGGCACATCAAAGAATGGGAAAATGCATTGTTTTACTAATAGACATACATATCAACAACCTACAAAGCTGCTTTTGTCAAACTGATCTATCATTATCCAAGGAATTATTGATGGAAACTTTAGCTATGCTCTATGTAACCGTAACAAAGACCGACAGTTGCACAGCTTCAGGAAGAAAAATTACATCAAAAGGTCTCCTCTCACCTAGGTGTGAATATCATGACATCAAGTCAAAATGAGTGTCCACTGGAACTAACACACCATAGAAACGAGTGTGATAGATAGATGGGTAGATTGCCAGAGGCCTGAAGGAAAGGCATTGGTGTTCATAATGGTGATTTTCTGTGTTTACTGTGTCCACACTAAGTTCAGATTTTACCCTGAAAATCAAGTGACTTCAGCATTCGGAGATATTTACCTTTAGTGTGAAAGTACATCAAGCTGAGTAGTAGTATGTAGCAGGAAAAGAAGAGCAAGAGGGATTTTTTTTCCTGTTCTGATTCAGTTGGGCTTGCTGAATGCCATATCACAGGCTGTTAAAGGAAGACCCTTCACTCCCAGAACTGATGAAAATCAAGTCTGCAGAATAGGGCCTAACTGCTCTTTTATTATAAAAATGTCCATTCCTTTTGTCCCATAAATAGCAAATTGCAGAATAAAAGATTTGACCCCTACATTACATTTTCAGTCATAAATACAACTTCCACAACCTTCGGTTTTTATAGGATGGGAGCCCTGTTTTTATTAGAGTTGACATCAGGGTAAACTTGGAGAGTATGATGGAAGACTCTGTGATTCATTTTGAGTATATTAAAATTCCATATATGTGTATTTATATTTAAATGCGTGTGTGCATTACACACACATGCACACACACAGAGGTGCATATATTTTCCATTTATATGTACACATGCATATACACATGCACACATAGTTCACAAGACTCAGCAAAGCCAGAAAAGGAAATAAAAGTGATTTTAACCTTTAACATACAGGGCATAACCCTAAGCTACTGATCATTCTACTCTGAATTATATCAGCATGAAATATAACACAATATGCTGCCAAGTGCATTAACTATGGATTTTAGATTGGAATTCGGAGAGGGGGAGAGAAGAAATCTCATTGTGCTCACTCCATGATTTTAATTAATAAAAAGAATGAAAGAGATGACAAACTCAGTCTCCAAATAACAATGGCCATTCAATGCTTATTTATGTGGCTGTGGTGGATCTCTACTTTATATTCATATAAACAGGTAATAGTGTCTTCGTTTTCTTGTTAGAGGTCCGCTACACAATATGAGTATCAGATGGACTAATTTCAAAGTTGAAAATACAATCTTGTTTCATATACTTGGTGCTTCCTTGAAATGTGATGTTACTAGCTTTGTTTAAAAATCAATTGTACACGTTGCAATGTACAAAATACATATAGCTAGAGCCTAGTCTTCATAGCAGCTCCTATTGTTTTGCATGAAAAATGCATTGACTATAGCATTACGAGAGTAAATGTGCTGTATGCTGAAAAATTCTGTCACTTTCTATTAGCTGTAAATTATCGACTAGTATAAACCCTAATTTCATTTGTCACATTCTGTTGCATTGCTGCTCTTCCTTGTTCCCATTCTGTCATTCTGGCAGGCCCACTCTGCCCCAGGTATCACGGCATCGCCATCTGCACCCGACATCTGTCTCTCTATTGATCACACGGGTTTAGCACTTGATCAAACAGAGCACGACAGAATACATCTCTTTTTGCAGTACTGCCAATGCCAACTGCTGCATGAAATCTATTACAAAAGCATTCTTTTACCTAGTTTCTGAAACTGCGAATAGCTTTCTCTTCTTTTAAAAGACTCTTCGGTTGTTTTTTTTTTTTTCCTTTAACTTTCCATCATTTATTGCAGAGGAATAGAAAAAACAATAGGCTGACAAAAATGAGAACGGAAGCATTTTTATCCCAGAGTATGCAAACTAGGAAATTAGGCTACCCAAATTGAGATTATTTATTGAAAGAAATTTTTACATTAATGCGCAGTTTGTTAGTAAACATACCTTTTTCATTTTGCTGGGAAATGATGGTACCAGCCAGACCACACCAGAAGGTGCTAAACAAGCACCTCAGAGATTCAGAGGTGGTGTCTGGAGAGCCTTAGCTGTCTCCAGTTTAGATGGTGTAGCAAGTGACTTGGGGACCTAGGAAAGGTACAGAACAACTCAGCACTCAATGAGGGAGAAAAAAATTAGTGCATCTGAGGACTGATCTGGCGTGCCGACCTGGAGGACAGACAACAGGAAATTCTTGGCACTGGAGTATGTCTCCTTCTGCAAATGAACTACCCATAACCAGGTCTGGGCACCAGGTGCCTCCATTCTTTTGTGAGCAGGAACAAGGAATACTTTTCTGAGCATGAGCATTTAAATAAGCAGTATTGATGCTTTAAAACACTAAGAAGGTGTGCACTGCATTTTGCAGAGGTATTCTTTTAGATTCGTATGAGAACATGTAGGATAATCCAAGATGGTCACCTCATAGGCTTTAATACAGCTACGCCACTTACACAAGATGAGCATTTGGCTTCTTTCAGGGGATGAAGGGCAAAAAAAACCCTGCGGTAGGAGACTCATAGTATTCTTTCACAAAACATTCTGTGACCAATTCTGACACCGAAGGGAAATGAGGTTACTTTGAACTTCATAAAATTAAGCTTTTTCATCAGTAAAATCACCAACATTGGCATAGGTGATATTATGGATTGACTGTCTTGGAGAAAGCTCTATCCAGGCTATTGTGCAGTTAACAAGCTGCAATGCAACCCTGCATTCTTGCAGAATAATTAGAAATTATTTTTAAGAGAAATGGTGAAATTCCAAAACTGTATTTGGTTTCCAAGGCCTTAGGTATACCTATGGCAAACAAGGTTTTCTCAGTACTTAACGATTTTAACTGTGTTATTCCCATTGATTTTATGAGAAGTTCTCTTATAAAAGTGCATGAGAGGGTACTACTAGCCGTAAGAAATGACGCGTATAAGGCTAAGAAATTAAATTATGGGCTTGCAAGAGTCACAAGGACAACATATCTGCTTCTCAGACACAGCATTATGGATTAACAGCACCTAGGTATTTTATGATAATGTCTTCATGCTTTCCACAGGTGTATACCATATTTCTATCAGTTGTAATGTCTTTTAAATTCAGTGGGTAAACAAAAAAGACATGCACTTTCTGAAAACAAATGTTGACTTTCTATTTACAAACTATTCAATGACCCATTTGCCACATGCTGTTTTCCTTATTTATGCTACCTTTTCAAATTATGCTGGAAAAAATTTTGTTGTTATGAGCAATCAGATTAAATCCCCCTCCCCAACCAAAATCGTGAATGTTAAAAGACTATTTTCCTTGTTTCAACTGACGGTATTAGTTACAACACAGGAATTAGACCGGGATCTAGCAATGTATTATTCATTAGATTTTTTTTGTAGCCAAATACATTAGAGTATATAGTTATACCAACAAATTAATATTTTAGAGCTAATTGAAATTGTTCTTCCTATAAAGATTAAGCTTCTTCCCACCCTACACACTTCAGTCATTAAAATAACACTTTTAATGCCTTGTCTAAATGATGTCTCACATTAATGCAAAGCTATATTAAAGCACTCAAATGACCAGTTCTTTTGTAATGCATTCTATATGATCAGACACTGGGTCAAATCTGGGCAGTGTGTATGAAGTGGTATCAAGTGGAAGCTAATTAAAATATATTCTCTATAGAACTTTACAGAAAAAAGAGAACAGTAATCATCAGAAGGTAGAGTCTGAAAATGGCATTTCTGAAAGGCTTGCAATGTGATTTATTCTATTTGCATGAGGATACTTTTTGGAATAAAGGCTTAAGAAAATGGCATGAATACTTAAATTACAAAGTACCTTACTTCATTCCTGACAATCTCAGAGATAACCTGTTTCTGGTTTGTTCAAAACATAACTTTAGAGCATTTAGGTTTGTTAACAGAAACAGTATTTAGATACCTTTCTCATAATCAACTTAAAAAACCCCAACAAAATATTCATGAAATATATCTAGCCAAATCTTTTAAACTTTTCAGTCTCGTAATAATTTTAACTCACAAAATGATGTACGTAACAGAATAACTAGTGATTGAATCTGAATGCAGACAAATCCTATTTCCTTTATCAAAGTAAATTCACCTCCCATATTAATCAGATCTGTCTCTTTCCTTACCCAAATCCCTGAAATACAGTACATTTAATTTTTTTATTATTTTTTTTAATCCAAGTTTAACAACATCGAAGTTGAATCTTGAGATAACTTAACCGGTGTTTTCTCTATTGTACTTTTACAGATTCAGGGAAGGGGAAATAAATATGGCAATGGATGAGATTGTCTTGATATCTCCACGTTATCCCAGAGGAAAGACTTTCATGAGATGTTGCCATTTCGTGCTCAAACGTAGGTAGATGTGTGGGAAGGGGGGAGGGCGGCTGTAGTCAAGCTTGCAGAGTTAGCAAGGGGCAATTAGACTGCATTTGTTCAGGCTTTGGTCAGTTTGTCAGATAAGGCATCAATCCCCTTTATCCACTGACTTATCTCTTAAAAAAAAAGAAGTAAATATGAATTTCAGGGATGTGGATGTTAAGAAGATGGATGAAGCATTTTCTGGGGATAACATGGAGGGTTAGAAAGATCTTTTGTCTGATCTAGTGCAGTAATTCTTACGGAATAATAATAATAAAAAAAAAACAGAACGAACTTTTTAGTCCCATGCAGTATGCTGAATTTACTATCTCTATATAAATACAGTGATGTAAGCATAAGCATTGATATTTTTTTTTCCTTCAAAATAACTTCATTATACTAACTGCTGATCTATAGAATGACCTTTTCTTTCTCCTAAGTCTGGTTGCGATCGACCTTTCCATTCACTGTTCATAGCATGGTAATGGTAAGTGCACATTTTTTAAAAGGCCGGTGGGACACTTTTTTCCCCTGTAGCTCTCCTCTTCATTTGTTATTATTTGTGGGATTATTTTGATGTTGGCCAAATTACAAATCTTCCAAAAATGGGACTTTGCGTTTGTGCTCGCACTCCTGTGCTACAACTGTGGTGTTTCATGCAGAAGATGCATCTGCATTGCAGTAAAATATTTCACCCTAACTTAAGCAAACATACTCATGTTCATTTTAATTTTAATAGGTGACAGTTTAACTACTGCAATGGAGAACGTGGCACCCGTTTTAGTGGGAGTCCTGGCAGGCTGTGCAGCTGGTACTGGCCTCCAGCCCTCCGCAGCCGTGCAGGAACAAAGCTGAGTTCCACCTTTCTGTCCCTACATCTACATCAGCTTCAGCAACTGTGCTGTAGACTTATGTAAAGAAGGAAAAGGTAAAACTTAAGTTTTTCTGGATTTCCTTTTGGTTGGGAAAAATAATTTCCTGAAACAATGCCATTTGGCTATATTAGTAATTTATAATAGATAAACGTAGTTCTAGTTTGCAGTGCCCTTAACCGCAACTCCTGTTCTTTGCCTTGCAACTCGCGGGGGAGGTTTTTTCCTTCCTTTCTCCTCAGCAGCACCAACCAGTCCCTTACGCACTGGCCTAACATGCTTTGGTAGCTGCCTGGCTGCGTAATCCCGTGGCGAGGGGAGGTTTGTGTACGTCCCTGAGTCTGCCTAGCCCACCACTGAGGTCATAAATCATATCCTAGCCTTTGTTGGCTTAAAGAAGGGTCTTATTAGCTTAGACCAGAATCTGATCTTAACATCTATGTGGAAGAAAAAAGCAAATCAAAGCCAACGAAAATCCAAACAAAAAGACCAACCCACAACGTAGAGATTCATAAATGGTCTTTAATAGATATTCAGCTCAAAGGATGTCTGCAACACAGTATCTTTGATAACCTGGCAAACTATTCCCTTCTCTAGGAATCTCAAGCGCCATTAGTGTATAAGGTTCAAATACTGGGAATCAGGTGAGGATGCAAGGAGAAGTTTTACACTATCTCTGCTTACAGCGCAGTTGGCTTTATCATCTCCCACGAGAACGCTGCTCTGCTTCTAATACGCCAATAAGTGATTCCTTTTCACCTGAGATCTAAAGGCATGGCAAGAAGTACTGAAAACATGGGGGCAAGGAACAAGAGAAGTGAGAAGAGAGTAACAAAATAATGGAAGGGCATTTCTGTTGATTTTGACGCCTGAAAGGAAGTGTTTTGGTTATCAAGTCTGGCATCCTGCCTACTGCACATCTTAGAATTTGCCTGGTAATTCTGGGAACTGCTTGTGCTTCACAAGTTGTGGTCAGATTTTTCTTTTTGAAAAGTATGCAGTCTCCATTAAAAGAAACAAAGCAATAGACAATACATCACAATTAAACTGTTCCAAGGACTAATTAATCTCAGTGTCTCAGCATTTATTTCCAGTCTGAGCTCTTTTCGCTATCTAACCTTTGGATACTGCTGTATCTGTACTGCTAGGTTAGAGAGCCATTAGGAAAAGAGAAGGAGAAGATAGCAGTAGATATAGGGATGAAAACAAATGCTATTTGGAAAATACTAATATAAACTAGAGATTCTTGAAATTCAGATAAAAGGCTAGATTTGTAGAGTTTCTCCAGTAAAAACATCTAACAATATTACTGTTTTCATTACAGAATGATCCAATATAGTCCTCAGGAAGATCCTGTTTACGTTGAAAGAACAACTTTAATCCCGTAAGAAAACTTCAGCTTAGTAGAAGCATCAGAGACACATTCAGCCTGTCTCTCTCTGGCCCAGTGACAGGTAGAAAATTTCCTGGAACCAGGACTGCAAAGATGCATTTATTTCTTGCCGTTTTGTATTTGGGGTATTACAAATGTTGTTAGCTTTCATTTTGCCCTGAACTTCCATGTGAAAATACCATTTTACAATAAATTATCTGAATTCATCAGTAACACTTGTTTAGTTAGTCAGATGCTCAATATGCTGTAAGGTCCAAAATATAGATGACCTTGTGGGATTGTGAACAGAAAGGAAAACTATAAAGGATCACAAGTGCTAGCTTTTTTTACAGTAAGCTTTTGCGAAAATACATGTTTATATAAATACGTATATATACACCCAGCAAGAAACACTTACATAATTTCATTGCACATACCTTTGCTGTCATTCAGAGACCGTTGTAGTCCTTCCAAATATCAAAATTAACAAGAAGTGAAAGGAAAGAAGACTCTCAATAAAAGCATACAATTTAAAATTGAAAACTATGCTACGGAAAATGCTGGGATTTGAGCTACTAATCTTCAGATTAACCCCTATGGCTCACTCAGGAGATGGTTGTATGAAATACAAACAGCTATTACATCAGCTTTTACAAGTGCAGATGAAGCTCATGGTGGTCAAACTAAAAGCAACGCACTTTAGAAACACTTAAGGTTTTTTTTCCTGAGGATGCAGGACAGCAGATAAAATATCAACATTCTGTGCACAGCTTTAAAGATTAACAAATCTTGTATTTTTTTAACATGTAGCTTCAGATCGTGACACACCAGACAAGCTCTTTATTTTTTGAGTGCATCCTTCAACACTAAAAGCAGTACCTATCTCTTTGGAATTGCAATTATACACAACAAATGAAAATTAGCAAATTAAATATATGAGTAATATGTATTATCTATACTAATTTGTTATGATCACTGCAGTTAATGGTGGCCATAATAGTTTATTAAAATATTACCTGACCATTGGTTAACAAGTTCTGCAAGAACCATAGGCTAGCTGGTCTCAAGAGCTATAATTATTATATAAAGCAGAATTGGATACTGTAAGATTTATTCTTTTAAAATCCAGTGCCTTTTAATTCCAAAATCCCAAGGGAGACTAAATAATAAACAAATTACCTTATCATCAATAAATTACAAGTATTCTGTCAATTTTAATGTATACATTTTATAGTCGTTGGCTTTTATTATGGAATTAATATAATATGAAAATTCCGTAAATGCAATTAGTTGTTGCTTTATTTATGTGTGGATTAGATCATCACTGGAGATGTAATATTACAGAACAAATTCTATTTTCAAGTGCTCTGGAAAAAATCTGGAGTGACCGAATAGTTTGAGTACATCTAAGCATAGAAAATCAAAGTAGTGTATTGGTTCTGCATATGCGCAAAATGAAGGCTATAAGTATGCTAGTCCCATGCTAGCATGCTAGTACCTTGCAGCAATAGTGCCAAAGGCAGGTACTTTTCATCGCTAATCAGGCTGTTTCCCAGCCCTCCCAGTATGCACGTGTTGGCACACTCACTCCAAAGCAGTGTTTTTCATGACTGTGATCACCCCATCAGCGTGGCTATGAAGCAAAGATCAGAAATAGGTGCAGAAATGGTAATACGCAAAGAAATGGAAATCACTTCTGTAAAACACAAGGAAAAATGTGGGTGGAATTTGTAGGAGTAAAATACATGCCCAAGAACAGAAAGCATGATTTATACGGTGGTATTCAGAACAGCAGAAAGGTGGCATGAAAAATATCTTAAATAAAATAAGGGTATACAGCTTCAGCATTTTATATTTTTGACGAGATAAAAATTTACTTTCTTGTATTTATTAAAGCTGGATATGGTCTGGATAAGTTTAGCAACTTAGTTAGTAATTTGTTGAAAAAAAACCCAACTGTATTTTAGGAACTTTTTTGTCATAGATACTTTACAACGTAATTCTCATTGGGCATTAAAAACTGAGATTCCCCAAAGGATTAACTCAGAATTATTGATTAAAAATATGGTGGTGGAGTGTGAAAAGGAATCATTCTTGGGAAAAATATTTCCATATATGACATTAGATTAAAAAAAAAAACAAAGGTAATTTATTGAAAACAACTTTTATTTAGCAGTTTGGGGAGAGATGTAGGAGATCCGATGATTAACGCCCTACTTTCAGAAGTCAGATCTCCTTGGCCCTCAGCCCATTACCAGGAACTTAATCCATGACCTCTGACACGAGTGATTTAAGCATCCATATTTTCTTGAATGGCACGGAGTAATGTAAGACTAAGTAACTTGTTAAAATGGAAATTAAGGCTTATTCCATGCAGTCTTGCACAGTGGTCTTTGTTTGCTTTTCTAATGAATACCTGTTAGATCAGAACATGCCCTTTTTGGCTGACCTTGCCCCGTTGGGTTACACAGGTGTGTACAAGATAGCCACTAGCACACCCAGGATTAGGGACGCCTACTGAAACTCCTGATTACTTGCTTGACTCACATGAAAAAGCAGTCTGTATTTTTTCTGATTAAAGCATCAGGAAATTCCACTTCAGTGGTGTGTAAAATTTTTATAAACTCTGTTCTGAAACAACATTATCATTATGGTAGTCAGACTGTAAAAGATTGGCTTAAATGTGCTCATCTGTATTTCTCATCTTTTTTCTTCCCTTCTAAATATCTTCATATAATTGTCTTTCTCATACTATATTTTTATCTAGCTTTATGCATTACAAATATGCCTTTGTATACACACGTAAACACCCTCCAACCCCCACAGAATCCTTTCTATGCACACAAACTACAGATTATTAATTAATATGCCCACTAGGATTTTGGCAAAATGAATATCACTGAATTTAAAATTGTTCCTTTAAATTGTACTATTAAGGCAAACATTACATCATTAAGTGAAGGAGCAAAGTTATTATGTTTTTTTCCGAGCAAGTTTTAAAAGTATTCAATATACTGCATGTTTACAAGAGAACAGAAAAAGGCAGCCTGGCTTTGGAATATGAATGTAATCTCTACACAGACCCAACTGTTTCTTGTTTATGACAAAGGAGTAAATAATCCATTGATCTGGCAGCAGGGCACCTGCCTTACCAACCGACTCGGTATCAGTGGTCCCTGAACCCTCATTATTTTTCCTCAATTAAAGTTCATAGTCTCCTAAAGTCTGTGCTGAGCAGATGTACAACTGTTCTTGACTGCTGAACACAGAAGAATCACAAATTTAGAAAACTACTGCCATTTCATAAACCCTAGAAGTGCATCATTTGTTGTGGCGAAGAAACATTATAAACAATATGTCTCTTTTATAGGCTGCTAAGCCAGCACACTACAGAAAAGAATATTAAAGTTCAAAAACTGTCACATAAGCAGTGCATTATGAATACTGTAATGTGTTTTTTTATGATTCAAATAATGGTTACTGAAATGAAAAAATAAAGCCCTCTGAGGGGTATAATGTAAAAAATGTGACTTATATTTACCTAGAATTAGACAAAATTGATGTATGAACAAAATCAAACTGGAATCAATGATCTGCAGAGAAATTCAAAATATAATAACTGATAAATCACCGAAAGCAGAATTAAAGTTATGTTTGCTGTATTATCGCTTTGGTTCTTTGTAATTGCTTCTTTCGCAGAAATAGGGAAGTCAGGAGAAATAATCAGAAGGGCAATACTACTTGCAATTATAATGCAGCAAGACTCTAGCTGCAAAAATTAACCGAAGGATACACATTTCACGAGAAGCAGCCTTTTAACTGTGGGTGTGTGCTCAAATATTGTAACACATGAAAAGAGACCGCATTACATACATATTCCCTACAGTACGTCGTGCTGTACGCTAGAAAGAAAATCATCTCTCGGTAAGGCATAGGGAGATGCTCATTTCCAGCACCAATCAGCTTAGGAAGCAAACAAAACCCACATTTTGGGGGGACAAAGTTAAAGTTCCGAGGCAGCATTTGTCAGTCTGTCTCCAGCCCGATTCCGGCACCGCTCTGTTGCCACAGTATGTGCTGGATTGAGTGCAGCAGATTGCGAGTCTTTAGGTCAGAGTATGTGCTTGAAGCATCAATAGCTACACCTGTCATTTTAGTTTTTCTGGGAAGAATATGTTATTGTTAACACTGCAACATGCATTAGCCACAATCTGACTTTGAGGCTGGGCACTGGATTTGGAAATACAGCCAGTTAAAATATTACCACTGATGGCGAGGTGTGGGCGTTCCCTGTAATGCCCGATGGAGATATTGTCATTAAAGTGATGTATATAAGCCCGTTTGTACTTCGAGCTGTGCTTACCGTGAGACTGTACCCAAGTGTTTGTAAAACAAAAAAATGCAGAAAAAGGCATTGAGAAGAGAGGGAATTATCAAGGAACTCATTGTCCAGCCAAAATAACAGAAGAGATTACTGGCTGCAATCTTATGTTATTAGCAGGGGTCATTTTCTCCTTTCAGCTTTCACAACTGTTTACTTCTCCTGGCTTATTTTCACAAATATTTTGCAGAAAGCTACTTAAGCTAATGAAATCTCTACCCTGTAGTTCACTTAAAACTACTCATGCTGAACCGATGATTCAATCATTAAAGTGTTTGATGAGGATGTAAGCACCTTTGGACAAAAGGTAATGTTGGTATTTTAAAGGATGCAGAAGTCAACAAAGGTAACTACTGCTGTATACCGAGGGCTCAATTCTCTGCGAAAAGGGCTTTTCTTGAATTTAACACCAACTGGACATCACAAATTTGTATGCAAAGCTTTGCATGCTTTATTTCACTGAATAAACGGCAAAATTGCCAGGCAGTTTCAGTCTTGCACTAGAAAGAATACAAGTATCCGTGCAATAGGATTTTTTTGTTTATACAGTATAGGATATACTTCTGCATACCAGAATATGGGATATTTAGTGTGTGATAGTGTAACTTGCAAGCAAATGTGTATTAATAAATTACTTGTGAAAAATAAAAGACCATGCTAAAAACCTAAGTACTTTCTTGCCACCAATAGATTTGTGTAGACACAGGACATCCCTGTGAACTATACAGAAAAAAATGGAGGTAGAACATAGACCATTTCACTCCAGAAGTATAGATGCACAATTATGAGGTTTAGGAGACTGCTCGTCTTTATTAGGTACCAGAAGCTGAAGGCTTTCTTGATGCATTGATATCAGGTTAGATTCTAAAGGGCAACGGGATCAAATGCCACAAAAATTATTATGCTCTGACACTGGTGCAGTGTTACAGTATCTGCAAGGTAAGTCTCCTAACTCACCCTGCCCGTCTGTCTAAGAGCTGCTGGGTCCCACTGCAGTTCTCCATCCTCACCCGACTCCTGTAGGAGGGGTGATGACACCTACACAGCCTCATGGCTGGACGCAGGCCACGCTTCCATCCCCTCTGCAAACCTGCTGGCGGCAGCTCCCCAGCGGTGCTGCTGCAAATGGGGCTGCCAGGACGCACCGGCGACCAGCAAGCGGCTCTGCTGGAGCCGGACCTGGTCTCACCGACCAGGAAAGGGGAGGGGGTCTCCCTGGTCTCACTGACCAGGCGAGGGGAGGGGGTCTCCCTGGTCTCACCGACTCGGGCGAGAGAACCGGGGGTCTCAGTACCGCACACTCCTCTCTGCCGTGGAGCCTTTACCAGATGGTGAAATCCACAGGGACAGGTTTCAGCTTTCCACCGAAATTGGATAAGCTCGTAAGCAATGAACTTGTCAGAGGAAAAATAAAATCCAGTGCTCTCCTTTCAAAAAAACCCCAACCCCTTTCGCTGACTCCCTGTCTGAAAACATTATGGATATCACTCGCCGTGGTACCTAGACAATTTTGGAGGCCCAGGGCTGGCAGAGGATCAGAAGTTGGACGCATCCACGTGGCCCTCGGGCCCCGCAGGAGCGGGCGCTGCCGCACCCCCGGTTTTGCTGAATTATTCGTCTGTCTGCGCTAGCAGAAAGGCAGAAGCCGACACCTCCTCAACTTAGGGAGTAGAGACAATGAATGAAAAATAAATTTTACAGCTTTTCTGCAGCCTTTTCTACCTTTCCCCAGGAAGTGTACAAAAGAATCAATTCTTCTGCATATCAGCCCTTACACCTGCAGATGTGGGAAGAGGCCATCACTCTTGCAGAGCGGCACTTAGCTGCTCCTGGAGAGCGGCAAGCCCTAACAATGTGCTCCAAAAAGCTCTCAGACGCTGAAGCATTAATATAGGCTCTCTCTCCTCTGTCTCATTGCTCCAAATATAAACTAGATTTGATGCACCCGTCGTGTGTGGAACTAGCCTACGATCTCCATGCTAACAGTCCTTCTTAAACATTTTGAATTATTAACACATTAAATACTACACCCAGTTCTTTCAGAGCAACGCTTCTAAAAATTCAGCTTTCCCTGTTTCAGGTTTTCTCAACAGCTGTGGTATCTTTTCCTTTGAAAGTACTGCAGTATCTGTGGGCTGGAAACATGTTCCATTTTAAACTAATCCCAAAATGTCACTGTAGTGACCAGAAATACCCTCTCTTGAAGCTTCATTGTTTTACAGACCTTTGGGCTGACTTTTCTGTGTACCAAGGCAGCAGTGGATGTTATAAAAGAAATATACTTTATTTCTAACTCTACTGAAACACAGTTCTTGATTGTAAGACTATTTCTTTCAGTATGTCCAAAAATTTAGTATAGTGGTGTATCACTTGAAATGTGTCAAACAACTTCGACATTGAAGAGACGCAGAGTTTTGCCATGTGCTGTCATTCAGACTCAAATTTAGCTTCGCCTGACACAAACTATTATTAATGTTGATAATTTAAAAAAAAATCGTTACATGCAAGTTCTCATGGATCTCACCTCATTTTGGTGTCAAGTGGAAGAAACTAGTGGAAGCGAGGTTCTACTCTGAAAATACGCTTAGGGAAATGGTGGGAATGCTCACTCATAGGTGTCATAGACTTCCTACACTGTCTGGTCTGCCACTGGAAAACTTGCTTTCAAATCCTGTCCTAAATTTGAGCGATTGCAGGTCAGGTATGGTTCCTGATGAGGTGCAGAGTTTGCTCTGATTGCCTCAGTAATTACTTTCTAATATTATTAAACTTTTTACATGAAGTAATTTCTCTTCTGATTGATCCACAAAGCTCAGGTCAAAGGCCATCTAATTATAAAAAGTTGCAGATCCATCTTCTTCATTTGAAAGTACCTCTTGGTCAAGAGCTGAATCAAAGTTCATATTCACATTTGCAACTCTCAGACCATTCTAAATCACTTAAAAGCAAAATATAGCTAAATAATGTCTTTGCTGATAAAATAGCAGAAAGAAATCCTTCTTTCCTTACTGCAAAACTAAAGGATGTTCCAGTTTTTATAGGCCTTGGTTATAAATATAAGATAGCGCGAGCATATAAATGATTTCAGTTATGCTTTAATAGTGCTTAATAAATCAAGATTGCATATTAAAGAATACATTGACATTCTAAACCTTAGCATAATATTTAATTAAGCAAACTACTACTTTGATCTCCATATTGCTGAGCTGGGTCCAATGCTTCTTCTACCATCAGTGAAACCCTCACAGACCTGAGCTGTTTAGTTTCTTTCCCTGAAAAGTATAGTATATGTGGTGAGCAAAATAAATTGGAAATAAATAATAGTGGACAAATTCAGGTTAAATTATTTATGGATCACGCTCTTCTTTCATCCTGCGATGCTAGTAAGCTAAAGAACTTGTGTTAGAGGCTACCGGTCAGGCAGAGCCTGACCTTTAAAACATAAAGTCTTTATTCTTGTTGTACATTAAAAAATCATCTTTCTAAATTGATTAGTAATACTGATGCACCAAAATGCAGCTACGTGTAGCAGTTGGGCCCAGTTGACAACAGTGTTAGCATAAGTGGATGAACTTTAGTTAACCCTGTAGGATAAGGGAGTAGCTCAGTTATAAGAATAAAGGCATAATTTCAGCATAACAAGTTGTTAATCGCTGTTAAAGCCAGACGAGCCAATTAAGAAAGGGATATTCTCTCTATAACTGGGGGTATCCCTTGGGACAGACCCCTGGGGACCGCCCAGCCCAGCCCCAGGACTACGCCGAGCACAGCTGCACCACTTGGCTTCTGGACCTGGTTGTCTCCCTCCGTGGAACAAGGAGATCACATAATTTGTAAAATTGCATGTATCCATGATTAAAAGTGTTTTGGTATCCAGGTCCACTTAGCCTCCAGACTGTCATTTCGTCTTGAACTGCGACACTATGTGGATAAATCAGACTTCTCACAGTCACCTGTTTACCGTATGTGTATTTAACCAAGCACTAAAAATATAATCTCTATGTTTTCAGTAATCTATTTCAGTAACTGAAACTAAAATGAAAACAGACAGTTAAGACATATGAAAACAAAATTAATATATTTTAAGATAAATACATTTTAAGAGAAAGCATCAATAGATTTTTTTTAAAACCAGTTTGTGACTGGGCAATGATAATGTATGATGTGAGGTACAAGGATTTGTAAGAAATCACTTTCTTTTCACTAACATTACCACACTAATATATTTAACATAGACATTTACATGCTTTGCATTTTAAGTGCCTCTGAAATTCAAGCACCAAGCCTGCACATTTCAGCAGCACCATCAGATGTAATGAGTTATGGTACTATCGGCATGTTGATAAGCTATAGCCCAAAGAAGAACAAGAAGGAAGTATAAAAAATATGGCCAGAGGATGGGATAAAATTATCAGCGAGTGTGTTTTCCTGTTTGGTTTTAATCTACATTTAATTAAATTCTTATCTTCTGTGTACTTATGGTCGCATTTGAATGGCGAGACTGCATTCATTATGAATGGTAAAACTTAACTCGGAGAACATTTCATGTGGCTTCTTTAAAAAAAAGGAAAAGGAAAAATACTGTCTTTATTCTTTACACTTAGGTCTTTTTAAAGAAGGGTTAAGTTACTTGGGGCTGAAATGGTGTTCTGCACTTAACTGTTAGGTTAACTGATTTCTAAAGTTGCTCTTTAATCATTTTTTTTAACAAATCTGTAATTTGGAAATATTAATATCAAAATTTTGGTTCTGTGAAGTCAGCAATGGGAGAGTAACGTAGCACATGAAAGAAGTGTTTTCTTCATTCTTAAAAACAGACAATGATAACAAAGTTCCTACTAGTAACAAAAAATATGTGTTAGGCTGCATCCAGAATTACTTATAGCCATAAATTTCTTCAAAATTAATAACATATTAAAAAAATCTTAACAATTCTTTCTGAGAGTCTTAGTTTGTATTATTGTTTTTTTCTATTTTCCAGATCACTGGGCTGACCATGCAGCCCTCCTTGGGCAAAACTCAGCTTTAATCTTCTGTAAATAGGGAGGGCAGAATTGCGTACTTTGTTTTACTTATAAGTTTCAAAGGTATTTTGGGGGCCAGAGGACAAGTGAGATCGGAAATGACACTACCAGCACAAAAATAATATCTAGGCTAAATTATTAAAAGATATAACAAAGTGAAACAAAATAGAAAGCCTTCTGCATGTCCTTATCAGTCAGTACAGCAACTACTACACCATATATATTTTTAAAACATTCCATTTAGCTATCATTTTCCAAGAGATGCTATCTTGCAATGCAAAATCATATGACACAGTGTCAGAAATATCCCTGTGACTTTTATATTGCATACATTTATTTTCTTTCTTTGAAGGGCCTATCCCCAAGACGCTTTAAGGACATCTGAGAGGTACAATGCATTCATGCAAACCCAAGCCCTACCAAAATGAAACCTCCTCAAATTAAACATATTCCTGCGGTACTGAATACTCATTTTCCTCAGCTAACCTCCACAAAAGCCCTTGAAAACCGATCGGCTTTGAAGTGTTCGTTGATAATTAACAAATATGGGGAGCTAGTGCAGGTAGAACATTTCAGGGTCAAAAGTCCTACTAGGAAAATGAACACATTGGCACCAGAAAGTAATTGTTTTCTTGCTCATTTGGCTATTGATTTTCAACTCCCTCTTCCCAGAGAAGTTTGGATTTTCTACAACTTCCCTTCGTTCCTTCCCCATTCTTGAAGTATTATACTACTTACAATAGATAAAGGAAAACCAGAAAGGCAGGAGGGGAAGGAAAAGCATGGGAGAAATGAAACGTTCAACGGTGCAGCATACATCCATTTTTTGTAGCTAAAAAACCCACCAGAAAATAACATTTTTAAAGTAGAATTTCTATTGCTGAAATGCAAATGTTGTCTCTTTGCTTTCTTCCACTGCAAAATTAAGCAGTATTTGCAATTTTTTTAAAGTATAAGCTGTACAAATCACTTTCTGTATCTCTTTAGAGCCCACTGGATTCCTCTAAGCTATGCTATTAATGGTGACTTTTGCTTGATCAGCTGACAGCTCTGTAGCCTTACGCTGCGTCTCCATGTAGAACATATTGTTCTGCTATAATTTTTCAGGTTTAGAAACAGAAGTCACTCTAGCAAAGTCCTCATCCAAAAGAAGATGTTGCGATCATTTTACATAATAAAGCAAAATAAAAAGCTCCTTCACTACAGCATCTACCATTAAGCTTTAATAAAGATTCTGAGATTGATAACTGTGTCATGTATCTTCTGTCATCATTGCTGGGGGAAAGGCAATTGTCATTCCTTCCACTTGTATCCAGCCATGCATCGATGTTACCGGAATTTGTCTTTTTTAAGTATTTGCCAGCTAATTCGCAACTAAACCACAATTTAAGCTAAGTAAATCACTTCACTGCATTTGTCAGATCAGTTTTGAGAGACAACACAGTCCTGGCTTAATCCTTTAAACACTGAGATATGTAACTACAGCACTGAAACAAGGGAGGTGGTTATCCCGGGTTTCCTCTTCTTACTCAGATCTGAGGTAAACTGAATCGCTCTCTCCAACGCCTGTCTCCGCACTGGGATTATCAACAGCCAGGCTGACACTGATCTCAATTTACGTGCCTTGGATACACGTCTAAAATTAGGGGGAATCTGGGCTGCAGAGCGTGGTACAGTTGTCATTCAGGAGAGACCAGACAACGCTTTTCCTCAGTGTCTCTTCAGATGGCATTGTGTCCTTCTGCAGAGGAGAGGTGGAGCAGTCTGAGAGACACAGCAAAAAAAGCACATGGAAAATACCCTTCCTTAGAACAAACCGTCAATTATTACTCTTGCATTTAGGAATCGCATTAGTGGAGTCACTTTCCTACCTATGCATTTCATACAACTTCCAAGGAGCTCTTGCGGGATGGTATGAGAGCTCTTGGAAGATGTGCTGCCAAAACCTGCTAAAAATGTCATTTGCAGCACTTCGTCTGTAAATCTATTTTATTGCTATTAGCTGTGTTAGCATAAAAATACCAACTCAGCTTGAAAAAAAAGGTGTATGTAGCCAGCTAATCAATTGCATAACTTTTCTAAAAATGTCTTCAGCATGATGACATTAGGCAACTGTGAACCTGTTAGCTTCCAGCTCTGCTGTCAGTGCTATGATATAACGAGTGCCAGCATGGTGTTCCAGTCAGCTACTGCCACCTGCTCCACTTTGGAAAAAGAAGTCTTTTTTTGGCAGCCATCAGATGTCATACCCAGTGCCCACTGGCAAGAACGATGACTTTTCACCGCGGTCTCCTTCACTTAAGAAAGTCTTAAAAAGAGGCCTAATGGAGAGGGGAGATGAAAGAGCTGCGGGGTGAGATTACGAGCACGGTAGGAGCACCTGGGCATGAGGGTGCCCAGGGTGAGGGTTGATTCAGAGAAAGCTCCGGCTATCTTACTGCTCACAGAGAACCGTGACCCTGGCTCTGAGTGGGTCTCCAGAACATTGCAGACAGGCTCTAGGCAGAAAACCAACCTCCGTTCTGCAACAGTTCAGTGTCTGGCTGGGGGTTCCTCCCTCTTCTGCTATCTCTGCATACATTTCTGTGTATGTGTATCACAGCACTGTGTCCCTTGACTCACCCAGATGAAACCACCACAGCAAACTGGGGCAGGCAGGAGTGCGTCTTCCTCTCCGACACTGCTCCACAGGGACTGCACAAGGGCAGAGACGTGGCGCAGAGAGCAGGGAAACAAGAATAACCTGATTTTTATGTTGCCTGTTTTGCTGACTAGACTTCCCCGACTGGTAGGATTCATACTTTGTCTTCTGAGCCCAAAGATGTGAGAGAAACTGAATTTACTCAACTGAGAGGGTTATCTGTTGATTAATGAAAGTCCAGTGTGATGGAATATCATCCTAATCACATTGCACACTGACCAAATACTGCTATAAATGAAGGGGAAAGAGCATTTGCTTTTTTAATGGCTACAGCAACTGGGCTTTAGATTGGTAATTTTAGCAGTATTATGCTAAACTAACATACACACGTCTACCATAAGCCTAATGCACTGATTTTAATAGGTAATGCTGGCATTAAATGCTGCTCTATATTGGGACAAGCCTGTTCTTTGTATTTATATTTTTCTAATGTGCACAAGCATTTACATGAACTGCATTTTTACTTCGCAGGGATTTTTACTGGAGTAAGAGGCACAGATTTACACTGTGTACATTTGAGTGTATGTATAAAGAAAAACAAAAAGAGAGAAATTATACTATTCTTATTGCTTGCGAACAAAAGCATGACTGTAACTCATGAAAAGTGAAGCAGTGAGTTATGACAAACCTGCCCTCGCAAGACAACCGTGATGATAAATAAAGTATACAAACCCAGACACATACCACACTCCATAATTCCTTGCAAACTCTAAGCCTACAGTTTGTTTTGACGCAAGCCTTGCCTTCTATGGCAAAAAAATCCAACTTTCTGTTGTATTAAAGTAAAATAGAAATAACTATTGTTCCGTTTATTTTTAATTTTATCTAGTGTTCAAGTGATTGCAAAACCATGACAGAAGTTGCTGTATAAAGAACAACACTCCCTTTAGAGTAGACTGACATTACGGCTGGGTTTTTTTTATTTATTTCAAATTTCTGTATTTCCTAGGAATTTGGGGGAAAGGGAAAACGTTCTTCAAATTATAAGGTTGAGACTTTTTCTCCATTTTTCACTCTTTCTCTCTTAACACAAATGTTTTAAAATAGTCAAGCAAGAAACAGTGCCACGTATCTACTGAGACTCGCTGAAATCAGCCATTAACAGCATCCCACGATGGTCCTGTTCCTACCGCTTCTCACGTTTGCTGACTTATTCAGCACTGTCATCGTTTTAGCACATCTGATTATGATTCTCTCTAATAGGAATCATCAACCTGGATTCAAGCTGACAAGGTTTTGTGAGGGGCTCTTTTTCATTGCTAAGAATTCATCTTGTTCACAGATCTTTATGTTTTTAATTTAAAAAGCATTAACTAAAACATTTGAATGGTTTATGTATATGCACTAAAGCATATGAATTATTTTTGACAATTGTTAGCCTCCCACTTAATATTGAGAACGTAAATAAAAGTTGCCTTGTTTAACTTTGAACTAATTTATCTGTAAAGGACAGATCCTGCTTTTCTCTCCAGTCACAAGTCTCACTGAGTTTAAATTTCCGCGTCCGAGGAAGGCTTGCTCAGTCGTCAGAAATGCCAAACTGCAATGAACCATGGCGATGGCTTAACTCTTCCACAGATGCACGTCGGCAGGCTGGATATAGGCAAGTCTTTCACATCACAAATTTTACTATGAAAAATGCTTTTCTTAAAGAAAAATAAAAAAAGGGAAGGAAAGAAAAATCTATGTCAGTAATACATGTGAAAGGTCTATAAATTTATTTGCTTCTACTAAGCACTCAATGCACTTGCTAACGCTGAGCTTTCAACCGTCTCTGGTTGATCAAGAGAGCCTGTCCTACACCATTGGCTCACAGCCTCCCTTGGTGGCTGAGGCCATGTCATCTCCTGTCAGGCCCCCAGAAACGCGCAGTCCCTGGGCATGGAGCCACCAGCCCGTCGGCAGCCCACGTAGTCCCCAGCGCTGCGGTGGATCTCATCAGCAACACGACCTGCTGCCACCGGGACAAATTCAACTTCTATACTGTATATGGGCTTCTCATACCCTGCTGGTTGAAGTTAAATATCTCAATCCTTTTATTCAAGGATTGCAAGGGCCTGAGTCCAGAACATCTGAAAATCACCCAGGTTTCACACTGAAGACTGCAGCCAACAGCTCCAGGCCCCAGGCACGTGGGACCTCCAGGGTTAAACCTTTCCTGAAGGCCAATCTGAGACATAGGACAAACTCCCACAGGTGAAAAGGATGACTACCATTCTTCCATGACCTGCCACAAGCACATACTGAGCTGCAATCTTCAGGATAAATATGAGGCACTATTTACATTTTAAATTCTCTTCCCAAACAAAAGCCATATCAAACCTACACGTGGTACTTCAGAAATACTAGGAAGAAGATAGTAAAAATTAAGTATGCAAGCAGATGTCAGTCATATTACATTACTGGAAAGCACTTGAGAGCCACATGAAGGATCTTATAGGATCCTGCATTGAACTGCATAAGGCACTCCCTCCTTCCCTCCGTTTTCCGCCGAGGCCCCGAATTGCACCAGTCATGGTCACTTGTTCATGTACTATAGCTTCTTATTTTTCACCACGTTCAGTATCATA
>RSEF01000002.1:473394-515894 GCA_003993805.1 Himantopus leucocephalus | reverse complement strand
GCCTCTTAACATTACCTGCCTATCTCTTCAGAGCTGTCACCTATGGTAATACAGTTCCAAAAGCTTTCTAATCATTACTCATTCAGGCAGCATTTATTCTGTAGCCAGTAAAAAAAGTTTGGAGTTCTTAGAAGAACAAGGTGTTTTCGCTTGCAGTTCCCTCTGGGGCTTTAATATACTGTACATGCCAGGATGCCGCAACATAAAGGGAGTCGATTAAAATAATGTAGAGAGGAGAAGAGTAAGACAGTTAAGACATCACGAACACCGCAGCAATCCACCTTGAACAATGTAAAGAGACCGTTGGGGTTAGGAAAGCCTTTATTCTCAGCAGCAATCCCTGCAAGTGCACGGAGCTTCAAGTAAACAGCTTTTGTGAATATAGAATCTGCCGGAAGAGCAGGGGAACCAGAGGTAGCTGGCATCTCAAGGCAAAGTACATCACTAATATTATAAGCATCAAGACCTTTGTGCAGAAAAGAATTAAGTGCTTTTTTTTTGTGTCTGCTAACAGAACTGAACAGCATCAGAACAGTGATAGGAATTGGTCCAGGTCTGTTTCCAAAACACACGGGTTGATTGAACAGCCAAACACTCTTCTTTTTATTAAGTGGATAAAACATTCTTTTTTCTTATATACAGAATCATCTGTGGTGGCAACCCAGGAAAATGGAATAACTCCACTATTTACAGCTTTAAAAATAATATCTGTTTAAGGAGAACATTGCCAGCCTAACAACCAAAACTGATTTAAGTACAGTGAGAATGTATAGGGGATCTGAATGACAGACAGTATTGCATCCAATTACAAGCCTTAGATCCCCATCCCAGTAAATAACGTATTTCTTTGACCTTCCTGTAACCAAAGATACAGCGAGTTGTCGTCATAGTTATAGTAGAAACAGCAGTATTTAAAACCAATTTTGAGAGGCTGAAAAAACAAGCATGTGACTGATGCTAGGCATATTCTGTAATGCTCTAATAAGACTACAGTAGTTACGTAAAACAACCTACACAAAATCGAAGGTATGAGCTATTGTGTTTTCAGCTGCAGATTCAGAGCCACAGAAACCTCTTGTAGTTGGTATGCACGTTCCTCCTGCCCATGGAAAATCGTGGCTGGATGGTATATGGAGTTTTAAGTTACAGGAGCGGCACAGGGTTCCCCAGAAGTGAATATTATATTTTCCATTCACATATTGTTTATTGAATTGCTACATGGTATTGTAATTGCCGAACAATTGGTAGCATTTAGATTGTTAACCAAAATGGAAGGGAAAAGAAATCCACCCCGGAATAAATTTGTAGTCTGAAGGCTGTAGCAGCTAACAGTCAAAAAGAAAAGCCACAAAGTGTTCCCATTAGCGTGCTTTAGGGAATCATTTATTTTATGAACTTCTTTTAAGAGGGAGAAGTAAAATTTTGGTGTACGATCATGGTAGACTGCTGCAAGAAGACACTGCCAGTGAAATGAAATGGAGGTATAGAGGAAGAATGAGGGCAAAAGAGTTACAGAGTGCTGTAAGTGAGGGGCAGCAGCTTGTGTAGCACGTGGAAGTACAGAGAAAGTTATTCTGAAGATTTATGAGAAGGGATGCGTTTTTAGAGTACTGTGGGATGTGGCACTCTTTTCGATAGAAGAATTGGATAGATTAGAAGAGAGACATATGAGAGAAAAAGGAGCAAAAAAGAAATTTAAAGGGGAAAATTATCAGGTTATAGCCCAGTGTTCTAATGGCAAAAAATACAGGAAACTTGGGAGAGGTGACTGAGAAAGACTGAACAGAAATGGGCATATCTGGAGCAGGTACTGCTTTTTGAAACTTCAGTTTATATGATGCCTAGCACAGCAGGTTCTTGATTCACAAGTAGTGCCTACGGACAATGAAGTAGCACAAAGAAATACATAAAAAAGCAACAGATGAACATCAACACCTTCCTCAGGAGAGGATGAGATACAGAAAGAACTGAGAATTGGGCAAAAGAAAAAAATCCCAGCAATAGTAATGTGGGTTGGACATTGCTGATTTAAAAGTCAGAGAAATGAAATACTGAACATACGAGTATTCACTGGTATCCTATGGATTACCCACAGATGCAAGTAGCCCTTGAAATACTCTAGTGTTTTATGGAGATGGACTATCTAGCAGTGCCTTTTGTCCAGCAATAACACACTGACCCCTTATGTGTACTGAATACAGGGGTTTAGTTGCTGACTTTCTTGAGTAACCTTTAGAGATATAGCATTAATACAACTGTTTTACTTTTTAGGTAATTTGGTTTCAACTGTTGGAAGTAGTAGTATTTAACTGGTGAAGCAATTAGATATCAATCAAATGATCTGAAAAAGCATAACAAAGGGCTGAAAAAAACCCACACTATATTAGCTCCTTTACAGTAAACATGCTAGTTTTGTTTGGGTTTTTTTTAAATAAAAAGTTAATAGGAAAGAAAATACATTCACTCATATATGTATATTTTTTTTTCAACAATTCAGGACAGAGACAAACCACTGACTAAAATTAAGGAGGAGTTAAGGTACTCAGTACTTTACAGTAAAGTTTCTTAAAATTATCTCTGAAACATACAGAAATATTATCTATGCAATTAATATGCTTTTTGAAGTGAGAAAGACCAGAGGTATAGGCAGGTACTTATACCTGTGAACATACAACTACAGGTAACTAAATAAGTTTTTGTGGACACACAGAGACAATATTGAGATTTTTTTCTATGCACATATACGCATATGTATGCGTATGTATATGCACATACAATTTTGCATATACTTACACATATTTGATTAACTAAATTCTGGCTGAAATTATTATGCCACATGTGCCTTTTCCAGCATGATATTATGTCATGTATGATTCAACCTTTTAATGTGAGATTTGCCCTTGTATTCTGAATTTTAAAAAGCAGACTTCATGTAAAACCTCATTAGAAATTCCAGTTTAACTTTTGGATTTCTACAGTGAAGTGTATGCATAGTCACTCTGCCCTGTCTGATATTATGGACTCTGTGATTTCGTCTGGTTCCCCTGAACTTTGATTTTTAAACCTCAGTCACATGTAAAAACAGTTGGAGACACTGGACCTTTGCCCTCTACGCCTAAAGAAGGTGCTCACAAGACAGAAAAGCCTTAAAGCTTCAATGAGATGAAATTTCAAGTTGTTTAAAAGTGAATTTTGAGTGATTCAAAGCACATAGGCTGTTTCCATTCATGTTAAAATATTTTTATTTGACTCATGAACACTACAGAAAGACAGCATCACTATAGCAGCCGGATTTTTTTTCAGTCGTTTAACAGCTGGTGTTAAAAATGTTCTATTTCTTCCTTGGCATCTAAGCTGGACTGTTTCTGCAGAAGACACTACAGGCTTCTGCTTTTGTGAGGGAAATCCTGGGCAAAAATGGTAAGAAAGAGCTAGCTTGTTATCTAGAAGTAATAGAGGGAAAGGCTAAATAATAGTTTATAATTGGGACTGGCTCCTTTCGTCCCACGCTGTACTACTACCTATACCCATTATTGTTAAGAAATGGAACATTTCTTAATTCTGGTGAATTTTATTTCTACATATTACTGTTCTCCTGTAAATGGACTAGGAAACACTTCGTACTGCTAGTACTTCCTGGTATTGAAATGCAGCCTGCTTCCCGTGATGAGAAAGAAAATCTTATCAAAGTGTTACAGATGTTCTTCAAATGATTTAATAAATACAAGAATATCTTCTAAGTAAATGAGGCAAATATGTCATTCGAATTCTCACAGCCTCGATAATTAAAAGCAAGACCACCAGCTGACTTCTTTTATTTTTTGAAAGCACAACTTGATCTGCACAAGGAATGCAACCTTCTTCAATAATGTTTTCCCTCACAAAGTTAAGAACCTACCTGTTGATCCTGAGGCAAATGCCAGTAGTGGTCCAATATTCATCAGAAACTTTAATTAATTCTGCTTCCCTTTGGGCATCTTACTTTCACCACAGTGGGGGAAAAAAGAAAAAAAAAAACCTACCCAACCTGTGGTCATTGATATCAGTATAAAACTAGGACGATGCTTAAACTGGAAGACCTGGAGTTTCACATACTTTGCTCATATTTTTTTAAGTGCCATCCAATTAGTACACGGGGACTGTGATGTGTCTCAGTGTGCAACCGTTGCCAATTTACTTTATAATTTAAAGAACTTAACCCTCCCTCTAGCATCTCCCTTTTACTCTTGTACAGCTTTATTGTTTTCAGAGGACCGATATACCTATGAAACGAATGAAAAGTCATACTTGATCCAGTGGAATTAGAATATGCATCTAATGAGTCACACTGAAAGTTAAGCAGGAAGGAATCAAAGCAAAAATTACTTCCTAAGATGTCAGAATATATTTACCACATATCCTAAATGAAAAAAATAAAAAAAGAGGAAAAAATGAAAAAAAAAAAAGGAAGATATTCTAAGGGTTATGTACGAGCCAGCGTTTTCAGAGAAATGTATCAATTCCCTTCTGTGCTGCTGTTACCTTGCATGATATTGCCCAAATTGTGCTGGGTCAGATTTTCGAATCCCAGACCCCTCCGTGCTGGGCTGAATTTTCACAAACAGCAGGTTCCCACCTTTTGTGGACATTTGTAATAGCTGGGCTGCTAGAAACCCTTGGTGTTCCTGTTAGGAACATTCCTGACTGCACAGGGTTAAAACACCTTTACATTTCTCATCTTTATTTTCTCTGGATCTCAATACTTGAAGTGTAAGATGGTGCTGTATACCCCACATTGTACAGGGCTGCTGTGATGACAGATACATCAGAAACACTGAGGTACGCAGATGTTAGAGCAGCCAAAGCCATATAAGACAAAATACGGTGCAAAGTAGAAAGGAAGCTTGAGGTACCTTACTGCAGTTCAGAGCCTTAAAACCAAGAATAAACTGTGATGTTTATATTAACCTTCCATAAATCGCTGGATTTTCCAGGAATGTAAATCAACAGAGCATTTGGCTGCAAAATTATTCTTTATAATCTCAGAGGTGTCAATATAAAAACTCTCATGGACAGGAAGCATTGGGGTTTAGTCCTCAATCTATGCGACTCTTTTCCTAGCTATGAGCACATTTTGTCTGCAATCCTTCCGGCCCTGGTCCTGTCTTACAGGGCTCATCATTTGCTAAACGTGTTATTTCAGGACATAACCTTTCCCAGTGTTAGGCAGAAGAAAAAGACTTAGATGACAATTTACACTTGTACTGCTAGCCCCTGTGTGCTCTGATACAGTCAATACAGGCAACCCTGGAAGAGAAAAATGTGAAGGAAGGAAAACATTTATATTTTTGGTTCTACGGCTATTTTTGAGAGGAGGTATGCACTTAGCTAATAAAAGATCTACTCACCACTGACATTTTGCCCGAATAGCCATATTTTTGAGTTTTAAAGCTTTAAATGAATACTCAATAAATAGTAGTATTTTTGAAACGGGACAATTTCCTGAAAATTTCTTTGGATAGTGTGGCAAAAATGTAGCTACCGCATTTGTGTCCAATGGGTTTGTGGTGCAAAGGGATAGGCCACATGGAGGGCCGCTCTGCAAAAGCAGTCATTGCTGTCAGGAAAGAGAAGAGGTAATTGATAAAGCTGTGTTCTGCAAATGGGAGTTTCGCTATAGGCCTTAAATTTTAATCCCAGGTTCCAATATTGTACGTATATATGACTGCTTTCTTTGCAGAGCGTACAAATTGTTTGGGGAGAAATGGAGCTACAAGTCTACTCCTTACTGATTGTGGTTCCAGACTCTTATTTGTGGACTCTGAAGTAGAAAGAATTACCTCCACGTTTTCATGGCTGCCTAGGGGTTTCAGTGAAAACAAGCCCCATGCCCTGAGTCCTTTCTGACATCTTAACATCGTTCTTTTTTCCCAGTTATTGAAGTAGGTCATAGCCCTGACAAATCTATTATTCCTCATTCATAAGCATTTGCAGTTTACTCGGACAGTCATTTCTGGCCCGGAACATCACTGAATGTTCAATTTTCTCTGTTTTAAAAAACTGAGACACAGGTACCCTGTTAAGTGTTATAATCAGATTCCCCATCTCCACAGCACATGGAGGCCAATGTCAAGGGCTATTCAGAACTTCTACAACTCTGTCCTCTCATATAGCCACTAAGTCTAAAATACATACAGAAATAAAAACAGTAATGACGACTGATTCAAGGCCCTATTTAAAATTCTTCCGTACACATCTCTGATAAAACAATTTCTACCATTTTGTCCGCGGCGTAGCTACGACAAGGCTGCAGGTCAGGTACAGCAGTGCTTTGATCACCGCCAGTTTTATTAGATTCCTGCCGCAGCCATCACTTGCATAAACCAAGAAAAGACCAGAAGATGCAAAGTCCTCCTCTGCACCAACACTCCGGCCAGCTCTTGGATTCCCTTCCTGTGTTTGTACTGGAACAGCATTTGAGGTTTACGTTAATCCATTTTACCTAATGCCTAAGGAAGGATAAATTATAATGGTCCAGCTGACAAGTGGTAGCTACATTGTGCTTGATTGCTCAGACTGGTAGGATTTAATGTACCTCCTTGAAAGAAGAGAGAGAGGAGACAATGGCACAGGACAGCTTTTTTTTCAGCTAGGACAGAAGCTAGAAAACCCAGGAGCCCCTTATTGCCACAATTACTTGCTCCGTACAGATGTCTTAGTTTCACTGTTAATACAAAACACTATGGACTTTCCTGATACTACTGCTTTTTAGTATTAAGCTTTCCATTTTAAAAACAGTGACCAGAAATGAGGTCACTAAGATTCACTAATTTCTGGAAAGTATGAAACACAAATATTCAAACAGGACCAACAGTTCCAACTCGAAATGTTTAACAGTTTTATTTCCCATTATGTTCAAAGGAAACACAACTGGCTCAGGGGAAAATGTTTCATTTTTCTTAAATTGCAGTAGCTTATTGTTGACATAAAGTATTTTGGTTGTAATAACTTCTTAACTGTCATCACTAAGGCTATAATATATATTTTTTAACAACATTCACAGCTCCCAGAAGTACTAGCTTGCTAGTGGAGATTTTGACAAAATAAATCATGCATTTTTAAAATAACTTCACTGCACTTTTACTGCAAAGAATGATCACTTCATTTCATTGAGAAGATCATTAGGGACTTTCTCATGTGCCACCAAGCATAGCAAGACCTAAACTGCCACACTTCGCTTGAAAGCAGACATCCATAGCCCCCCTCTTGCTGCTGCACACAAACATGCTGTAACCTGCAGGCTACCTATGCAAAAAAATGGCAGCTCACTCAACTACCCATTTCAGCTCTAATTTTAACTGAACTAACTCCTGTCCTGTTAAGTCAGGAATGGCCAGCACACGCCTAGCAAATCAGGGCACATGGATGCTATGGATGCGTTTTTCCCAGACGTAGGCAGTAGCTGGGTAACGAGGGAGCCTCCCAGCAAAGGCGCGACCCCCGCACTAGACACAGGCAGTTGTGCAGTTGTGCGTTTCAGCGGCCTTGGAGTCACGGCGTTCCCAAAGTCAGCGGTGCTCGGCTGGCTGGGGGCCACCTAAGGAGCACTGTGGGTTCTTATTGGGGTTTTTGGACTTGATCCAATGTCACTTTTGGAAATAGGCTTTAAAATAGAATGATACAGCCGTCACATAAATCCACTAAGTTAGTGAACATGTGAAAAGGGGTTCTTTAAAGCTAGGCTGGTGGGGTGCACGATGTAAGTCAGGGTTGTGAAAGCCTGTCCTGATTTAATGATACCTTTCATGCTGCGTACGTGATAATGTTCATTCAGTGTGTACTTTGCCTAAAAGTTAAAAAGTTAGGAACTGAAACACATGAAGAGAACGCTCATATCCTAATATCCATACCCCTACATGTACAAGCATTATGAGAGTAGCTTTCACCACAAGAACATATACCGCTTCTCGAACCTGGAAATATCCTACAGATTTTTCATATACTCTAGAAAAATGCATTTTTTAAAAGCACTCATTAAATAAGGCACCAGTTCACATCTCTCATTCATTACAAGTATTATGATGTGCATTTTGTGCCTGTGTAATTCTGAGCATTCTTGATTTACTCCCGTTTCAGCGAGGTCTATGGGTATTAAGAAACTGGGCCAAATCCTGGACATATTAAACAGCAGGATACTGAAAGAGTTGCCTTTATACTTTAAGACAGTAATGGAAATTAAATAATACTTCAAAACATTTTTTGAGACTTGTATATTAACGTATTCTCCGAAGTAATACATGCACACAAGGGTGCCATGCTACTTGTCCTTGTGACTTTGGCTTCTGATTACAGCTTTTACTCAGCTGAAAAATGTTAAAATTCTCTTAGCGTTGTTCTTTAATGGAAACATTAAAATGAAAGATGACAGGTTTTTTGAAAACTCCAGGGTCCACCTAAAATGACTAACCTAAATCATATGGATGTGTGCTTGCAAGCCACAATCTTGCTCAAAACTGGCTGCTAATCCGAGCACTGGTCTAATACCTACTGTCTGCAACATCAGGAGAACAGTCGAGCTCTCTTCTTCTTCCAGATGTTCTCCCAACCACATTTGTAAACGTTCATTTGCTGATCGCAAAATCACAGCAAGTTTATGCTACAGTGGGCCTTAAATACCTGATTAATTCTAGAAATTACCAAAATAAATACAGGCTAAGTCTTTGCTCATTGAATAAGGATAAAGTAACTTCAAAATCCACAGCCACTGGTTGCCATGCAACCTGCTATAGTATTATGGCAGAAATAAGCTGTGCTTGAATTTTCAGTGCCCTCTCGCTCAGCCTTCTTGATGTTGTGATACTCTAATGCTTCTCAGCTAACTTCCATTAAGTAGTTTTTTGTGGGGTAGTATTCCAAGGTTAAAATGATTAAATAACTTTTATGGTTGATCAAATATAAGCCCTTATTATACACAGTAGGCAAAACCATACATTTTAATTACTTTGTTATCAAAGATCTAGGTATTTACATTTCATTTTTCAGTTATAATTCTGAATTTAGTTTGACCTTCATAAAAAAAGAGAAGACCCAAGATTCTTGCTGTCTTAAACAATTTTTCCCATAAACAAAAAACCACATTAAGACATGGTAACAGCAGAAACACTGCAATGAGATCTATGCAGCCTATTAGAAATATTTTCTACTGACATATTTTGTTTTATTTAAGCATCGTCTTTTAATTCTTCAGTTGAATTTTAACTTTAATTATTTGTGACTTGATAATACATTTGCAGTCTAAGGTTGATAAATCAATGCTTGATAATATTGACATTGCATTAATTCAAAGTTCATATTTAGAGCTATCAATGGCATTTTCCCCTTATGAGAAGTATGTTCCAGTTTAAATACTGGAATAAAAAGAATAGTTTCAGATACTCCACAGAACTTTGCTACTGATAGGTAACAAAGTAATTTTCTGTAATTAAAATATACTAATATTTACAGTGATATATGTTTGAAAATTCCTGATGAAGCAAAGTTTGTATTTTGCATTTTTGGCTTCTGAAATTATTTGAAGAAGACAGATTTCACAGACAAAAATCTGCTTAATAAGGTCTTGTCATATATCCATTTATTACAGAAATCTAATGCAATTCAAAATCTATCCATTAACCTCTACAACTTATGTAAAAACAGATTTATTAGAAGAGGACGGAAATACCATGTGGGTAATTTACACTATAAATATTTCAAAATAAAAATACCATCTTTCATTTATTAAAAAAAGCAAAAATGAAAAAAAAAAGCCATAACATATTTACGTGGAAAGATGTTCAGATCGTCCCTTGTAGGAAAACATTTTTTTTTGCCAAATTTAGATTCAGAATTGTTCATGTTTCTGCTACATTAGGTTACATAGCAATGTTAAAGAAAAAACAAACATGAGTTTAAAAAGCTTGTATTTTAACTCTCAGAGGCTTTTTCTCAGGGGCTTTTTTTTCCTCACTATTTTACTATTTTGTCTTTCCAGAGCTTTACAGCTTTTCCCACAATCTACTCTGATTTTTAAATACATATGATTAAAAAAATACACTTATGCCTGTGGTGGGAGGTTATAGACATATTTTTAAAAATTATTTCCTTTTCATAGTGTACTAGTTCATAACTAATAAGAAAAAAATACTAAATAGAAAGCATGAAATTAACAACAAGCAGTAGATACAAATAACCTTGCAGCCGAAGCTTTGTAACCTAATTCCAATAATGGCTCAAAGATACATGGCATAATAACATTTTCTCTTTTTCAGATTGTAATGATGTTCACATGCAAACGCATGGCCAGACTCATCGGTATAAAATGATTGCTTAACACATTCCTTCTCGGGCTTTGTAGTCTCACGTCTGTGTAATATGCCCCTTTTTGTATCGTACAGTGCGACACTTAAAGTTAGCTTCAAATATCATCACTATATTCTCATTTATTTTGTTACTTTAGGGAAAAAAAAACGCAAACATCCTCTCCCCGCCCCCCCAGAGCCCTGGATTTAAGGAATGGCTCTAAACTATGGTCATCGCCTCCTTATTCCGGTTAAAGAGAGGGGAAGGAGCTTATCTGTTTGGAAAGGCAATCTCTTGTACCTCCTTCTGTAAAGGGTAACCGGAGCAGACAGCACGTAAGTGACACATTGCCTTGTGTTTCAGAAACAGATGGGGGCACTAGCCAATATGCTCAACAACATCCCGCCCGGCGCACAATGCGGCAGAGCAGCAGAGCTCGCGGCGGCGGCGGCGGGGAAAGCGGCACGGCAACAGTGCCCAACACAATTTGAGCCATTAATAATTAGCAATGCTAAACCGCAAAAGACTCCATCCTCGCTGTCAGGTGTTTAGATAATGCCATCAAGCGTGGAGCCCGGCGCCCACAGTCATTTTGTAAAGTCTATCTATCAGTTTAGGAATGCATTTCAGTTGCTTAGCGTGTATACAGTCGACCTGCTGGTGAAATTACATTGTATAAAGGAAAATACCGTACCACGCAGGAGAAGATATAAAGCAGAAAAGAACTTAAAGGAAAAGTTTAAAGGATCTGTCATCAAAACTTTAAATAGGCCTTTCTCCAGCTGTAGCTAAATTATTGTACTTCTTGATACTGTTTGCTCCTCATAGCAATTGAAAGCATATGTAATTTAACAGCAGGCCTCAATCCTTTAATAAGCTGTCTTTAAAATACCTTACATGGATTACCTATCTGTAAATCTGCTTCCCATGCAGAATGTGACAGCATTATGGAAATTGTGAGTTCAGTAAAGATGGCATATACCAAAGAGAACCACATCTGCACACTGTAAGATTATACCAAACATTGGAAGTAATCTTTAGTCATTTATAATACTGCAGAATGCATAATTAAGATTAAGGGCTCTATTCTGCCCTTACTTATGTCCTACGTATCTCATAATTTTTTTTCCCCCTGTAAATTAAACAGAAAAGTAGCACTGCAAGGCTTTCTTGTTCAAATTATGCAAAGTTGGTATTCATCTTTCTGCAATTTGGTGCACATCTAAGGAAGTTTGGCAAAAAGGGAACGATCACATATGGAGCAGAATCCATACTAAAAAGGGCTATCCTGTGTTTGCCAAAAGGAGCAACTTGCAAGTAGCACATATTTCCTTATCATTTAAAAAAAAAATAATTAAAGAAACAAAAAACAAAAAAGAGTTTCCCAGAGCAGGAGCATAGTTCAAAGGGATACTGTGCTCTGAGTCACTCTGCTGAATGCGCAGCCTGCCTAGACAAAAAGAAACACAAATGTCTGAAAGCAGCTAACAGGGGAGGGGGAGTCGGAAAATTTTGGCAAGGAAAGGGCAGCACTAATATTCCCCGATGCTCGGATTTCCAAGCCGTACCTACTTCTGCACTTAATAATATATAATTTCTTCTGCCGTTTACTGGTGGGAGAAGCAGCAACAGGAGAGCCTTCTCAGAACCTGTGCTGGTGGGAGGCGAAGGAGGGGGAGAGGCGCTTATGGTAACCATGCTCCTTCGGTGGAAGACCTATGCACCACCAGCCAGCTACATGTTTTCTTTGCCTGCTCTCAGCTCCAGGAGTCTGCAGACAGCGTCTGTTACCCACTGTTATTTACTGTGAACTTATATTTATTCCACAATATACAAGTTCTTTACAATTCCCTTTCAGTTGGGTACCACGATATGGGGTCTGCAAGTCCCAAAACAAACTAGACCAGAATCTGGCCTTACACCTTACCTCTGACAAACGCCTTTATTATTTGCAGTAGATGAATGAAACGAAATGCCTATCTCACTGAAAGCTGTTCGTTATCTTCCACTATAGAAATTAGGAAACGTATCAGTTAGTGGCAGGGTAACATAGTTCACATCCAGCTTTGGTCTTTTTCTTTGCTCTGGCAATTCATGAAAGCCAAACAAAGGTTTATTTTTTTTTTTGTTTAATAATTTTTACTAATGACTAAGATTCACACACATGGTTAATGTCTGCTACTTTGGAAACATTGTGGCATTTCTAGGACTTGGCATTTGAGATGGCAGATGGGGTGGAAAAGAATTTGCCTCTGGGGTTAGGGCGCTACATGGGTCTCCTTTGCCCACTGCAGAACTATTTGCTCGTTCCCTCCTAGTGTAGAGCACTAAAGATGCTGCCATTTAGAGCATCTGAATCTGAGTTTTAGCACTTACTTTATTCTCAGAATTAGTGCTGTGTATAAACGCTGGTCATACTAATAGCAAAATACATTGCAAATACGTGCGGCACATTCAGGCCCTGGAGAGCCTCCAGTGTTAAGTGATATCTCAGCTGCTGTGGCAGCTTTCTCACATAAGGAGGACACTTTCCTCCCCCCACGTGAGAGCCCAGAGAACGCACAAGTCTTTCAGCGCAGAATTAGCTAAGCAACTAACACATCATACGGCAAAATAAACAATATTCCCAAGCTTGTTAAAAGCTAAACGTAGCACTTTAGAGAACAATGCACAAACGAATTTCAAGACTATGTTACCAATAATACACGCGTAATCCTCCAGCCAGATGTAATTTTAAAATTGTACAGAAAGTGAGGAGGTGATTATTAAAGGATCACGAACATATTCCAGCTCTAAAACAGACGTAGATAAACTGACATATGCACAGACATCTCAGATGGGGACTCAGCACAAAAAATCACTGGAAAAAAAAAAATCCCTTTGCATTCCTATATATATTTGGAACCGTTAGTTCCTCACTGCTGCAGTAGCATTCATTTCCTAAACTTCTGAAATCCTCTTTATCAGTGAGATTCTCATACACTCTTAAGAGAAAGTAATGGTAACCTATCACTTTTAAGACTACAGCTTTTGAAAACCAGACTGTCAGAATACTGCAGGATGTACAATAAAAAGCGAACGAATGGCAAAGAGACTGGCTAGATGTTTTAATATGTTTCCAGCATCCACGATTCTATGATTAATTTGTTCTCTCTCATCCTCTTTTCAAAATGGTAGGAAAGCCACTACCATTTCTGAGTTTAGCATTACTGTAAATTGAGATCCTGGTTCAATTTAGGGATTTTATTGCAACAGAAAGCAGATTGATAATGATTATTATTATGAACATTTGTAAGGCAACAACTATGGCAATATTTGGCTTATATTAAAAGGAAAATTGTTCTCAAGTACCAAGAGCAAATGTCCAATAATCTGTGTATAATCTCACTTTTACAAAAGGAAGAAAGAGATTTTCTTTCCTGTACAAAGTGTTGGAGGACCCAGACAAAAGAAACACCAGAGTAAAAGCACGTCTTAAGCAGTTCCTGAACATAGACAAGAATCGGAAGAGCTGAACATTCACAAAGCTGTCTAGATATACACAGTTCATTTGGCAACAGTACCTCCTGCTTAAATTACTGGTGATTTTCTATTGTTTCTGCATCTGAAATCTTACTGTCTGACCCCCAAAGAAATTAAAAGTTTTATAAATCTCTCGGATTGTCCTGCCATAACTGCCCAGCAGCCTTTCTGGAAAAATGAGGTTAGTGGGTCACTACTTTTAATAGATGGCTTCTTGAGCAAGACCCAGGTCATTTATAGTTTGACAGATTTTTGGCAAATGTCCTTCATTTCGAAAGATATTCACAATCTCCAGCACTAATAATTGTACTTGCATCTATCCGTGCCATGTTTTAACTAAAAAGAAAGAAAAAGGCAATTCACAGCTCAGTACAATCTTCTCTTCTTATTCATTAGTAAAAGCAAAAAAAAATGTTTCTCAAAGAGGGGAGAAAGGTAAAAAGTGGTAGATTGGAATGCATGGAGATAACTCTTTTTATGCCTTGAAAATTTCCAACTTCTTTTTCCTCATTATCTCTACAGAAGCGTCATGTATTTGAGCAGCTAGGGTGAAAAGCTGATGCTGAATATTGGTATATCCCGCAGCAATTATTTTACAATGGCTCCCAGTTCACTTGCGTTGCCCACATTCTAGAGGAGCGCCAGCATGCTGATCAAGAACCTGCGCGAATGCTCATTTAACCTGCCCTGCATGTGTGAGGTCACTTTACGTGTAAAAGCCAGCATTTTTGTGACATTAGTATACTTGAACTTAGCCATTTCTCTGAAAACAATCCATTGATCAAAGGGATTGCATGGTTATCTTGGGAGCCTTCGTCTCTTACTCTATATTTAACAGTTTTGTAAGATACACATTCTGGTAAAGAATAGAAACTAATAGTAAATAAAGAATACCCTTCTTAATCTGCTAATATTTTATTTTGGAGCTGAACAAGAAAGAATAGATTAATGAGGGACAGAGCCAGCCTTTACATAATTTCAAAGACTGTTTTTATTCTACTGAGATTTTTTTACCAGTTATTTCCCTTTTCAAATGCATCTAGAAAATACACTCTATTTTTTAACCTTTAGTGCAATAGTTTATCCTTGAAGAAACACTACTAGATCTACTAGCTAGCATTTTTGCTAGATCTACTGTTAGACCTGATAGGCTGTTTCAAAGAAGACTACAAGAGAAGGCACTCATATTTAAATCAGAAATGGGGATGATTCTGCTTTAAACTCTGCTTTATCTATCCATATACTTCTCTTACTATTGCCTTTATAGCAAGAACATTTGAATTTTGATTTCCTGCATCTAGTTCTGAAAGAATTGTGCAGCATTACATCTGGTGCAAGTGGGTCACTGTTTTCTAACATGTTATATTATTCCAGAGCATGGAGTGAATTTTTGCAAAGGGTACCCTGTCATCTCTGATATTGCAACCGATCATAAGCTCTGAGAGGTGTGTACAGTGGTATGTGTTTGATCAGTTAAGTATTTGACATTATCTTCTAAATGCTATCTCTTCTGCTCCCTCAAATTCTGGAAGTGTACAGCTGCAAGAGAGATCATCTGTTCTGTCCTCTTGTCTCAAGACAGAATCAACAGTACTCTAATTCATCTAGAAGCTAATTCATCTAGTCTTTCTCTCCTCTCTAATGATGCAGACTATATAACTTGTTCCTGAGCTTCACTTTCCTTGTCCCAAACTGATTTCAAGTACAGAAGCAGAGGGTTTTTGAAAGTCGGAATGCTCATATGATGCTGTAAAGCTGGATCCATTCATTCTTCTAGTAAAAGGAACTATTTGTTCGACAATACAGTTCCAAAAATATAACTGCCTGCATTAGAATTCCTGTTCCTTAATTCTTTTTTTAAGTGCTGCTCTGTGAAATCATTTGTGACTATGTTGATTTTGAGTAATTTATTATCACTTGCACCACCTTCCCTTTCTCTATTAATATTCTCAGTCAATTTTTCTCCTTTGGTAAGAGGACACCAGAACTGCCTTTGAAAGAAAGTGCTGAAAGACTCAGCGGTCTTTGCAATCTTTTTATTTTTCCCTTTCTGTTTCACGGGAAGAACCATACTCCATACCTCTATCTTCCTGGCAAGAATTTTTTTTGTTGTTGTTTACTTGAAGTTCCAAGGGTGAGAAACTAAAGTTTCTTCTCCTCCCAATAGAAGAAAATGCTATTATATGGAGGTAAAAGTAATGACAGTTTCATGAAGCAACACAGTGAAAGGAAAATGGATATATAAAAGAAGTAAAAAAAAAAAAAAAAAGAGTAAAAGAAAGCTTAAGTCTAATAACAATGGACTGAGGTAGCATCTTCATTTTATCTATATGTCTAACGAACATTTAAAGACCGAGATCAACTAATTAGTGGAATCATTTATTTAGTGTTAACTCTGTGTGTGGTGCCATACAAATAGATGTGCAAATACAAATAACACTATTCATGCCCCGAGGTTTTTACAGCCTTAAGTGACACACACATAACTATACTCTTAATATGGATAGAATTTTGAACTACATGTTTAAGGGCTTTGTTTTGTTTGCAGTTGTAGAGGAAGAAAGGATTGGTGCTGCAAAATGAAGAGTAGTGCTTTAGAAAGCAACACGTACTTTGCCCCAGAGGAGAAATCAAGACAATCCTACTGTCTTCTAACCCAGACCTGTTTTATCCCATGTCCAACTCGGTTTTATGATTTGCAATTTTCTCCTTCATCCTTTTGCCTCTGTAGCTACTTCTGGAATGGACTTTCCATCCCTAAAAAGACTGCAGCTATTTCTCATTTCTCCCTCTCAGTCTATCTGTTCCCAGATTCCCTTTCAACACTGTCTCTACAGCAGCACGTCTGATGAACACCCTACTTCTTTCCGTCTTCTGACTTGGATAAGATTGTATTGGGATACAGGAATCTTAGACTAATTAAATGACAAATACACCACTCTGCTCCATACCAAAGCTCAGCTAGCCTTGCTTCTCTGATGCCCAGCTCCCTAGTTCAAGTGCAGCCTGGATAAAACAGCGCTTAATCTCCTTTCAGATCTTACTAAAGACTACTGCTACCCTTCTCGTTTAACCTTTCAAAAGCACAGCCTTTCCTATTCATCCACACAACTAAGATCACACGGTTAATTGCAAAAACCTTACACTACTCGTATCTAGTCAGAATGCTGTTACCAAACAATATTTGCTTTCCATTGCCTTGGCCATGTGATGCCTGTCTTTACCTGTCTCTGCTGTTTTCCCTTCCCTATTGGATGAAACGCAATCTTTATACTCACTTCCATGGAATATTTTCTTCCTCTTTCACCCACTACCATGAGGTCCGCTCCATCTTCCCATGACACATAAACCAAGCCTCCAACTCACACTTCTTACATTTTCAAAAACCTATGGCTGTGCTTTCTGCAGTATCCCTCAGACTTCTTGTATACTCTCCATCAGCACCCATAGAGCTACCTCTTCTTTCAAACCCAAATCTCCCTTCCCCTTCCAATATATCTATAAATTTGGTTGTTGCCGGTGCGCTGAAACCAATGTATACAGCGTTGACTAAATACTCTCTGCTTGACTAAATACTCTCTGCTTGCTTAAGCATGTCTGCATTCAGCTCCGCTCTCTGGTTTTTTTTTCCCCAGTCGTGTCCTCATTGCAACACGTGGCTGTTAAAACAGCAGCAGAAACAGTTATGAAAAAAGATACAAGATTTTAAAAACACTCAAATTTTAAATATTTTCCCTGCAAATCTAAGTAAAATCACGTGGGAAAATACATTTAAAAATACAAGCATCCTATGAACAATGTCTATATTTAATCTAGAGATGAGGTGACAAAATATTGAGCATTTAGTCCCGCTTTAAGATGAAATGACCATACAAATACAGAACTCTTACATAGGCTTCCCGGACAGTATTATAGTGGTTGACAATTATAGTCAACAAATATCTAAATAATGGTTTCACATTTTTGTGATCCAGCCTGTAAGTCACTAATGCTAAGTTAGTTAGTTTAATTAAACAAAGTTATAATAAATTTACTGCACTATTACAAGTACTATTACTACTGTTATAGAATTAAGACTCTCAACTCCCAAGAAAATACATGTCCATTTATACCTCCCACATGTAATGAAACATGGGCTTTTCAATTATTGTGGGGTTTATCCCTGTGAGTTGTAAAAGAACCAGCCCAAAATACTAGATTCAGACCTGGAAAAATTGTTATCTGAATCTGAACTTTGCATTTAGTGTTCATCTCTGATGAACGGAAAAATGAAAACTAAATCCATTTTTGTCCTGAATTCACACGCTATATGGTTTGAATAGCTGTAGTATGAACTCTCCCTTCAGAGGAAATATACTATAAAATGTACATTGCTACTAACCTCTGCTGCAATCTTGTGGTAACAAAAGTATATTTTATGTTTTGAGTTAGATTGGATTCCGGCTTTCCAAAAGTGGAAGGAAAAGGCAGTAATCTACTTTTCTACTCAGTTTTCAAGGTCTGATAAAAAAGTTGTAACAGGACTGTGACTAGGCTAAAATAAACATAGATAGCAAGGCATTGTTAGAAAAAAAAATCAAATATGCCTTTTCTAAGTTTGTCGGGAAAATATTACTTGTGATAAAATGTCTCCTTCTTTCGGGGCAGCAGATGCCTGGAGATGGGAACTTGAAGACAGCCTTTAGTGATTCAGGCTGGAGACACTCGACAATGGACTGTGCCCGAAGATCAGCCAGGCGGCACAGGAGCCATCGCATGGGGAATGTCCGCACGGAGCTGCTGGTCGGATGTGCTCTTTTGAAGACTTTAGCCCAAATGTAAGAATTTGATCTTTTGCAATCCAAAACTTTCTTCGTCTTGTGGAAGAAAGGTTGGGAGAGGCTGTGTGAATTCTCCGTGCACCGCAGCAGCAGATGCTCTGGCTGGCAGTGACACCAGGGCATGGAGGTACCACGCTCCTGCCCAGGCCCCCCAGGCCTGCTTCACCAAAAGCCCCCCAGTGCTCTGAGCTGGGAATGAGAACCATACTGATTTGCTGTCATAAAAACTACATAAAACTCAAAAAATCTGTTTTTTTCCTTAGGTGCGGGCTATCATTTTGATATGTGTAAGAGATTCTAATGATACAGACAGAGGCAATCTCTGCAGATTTATGAGAGCTTCCCATTAACCTTTTCATCGCCTCTGTCTCCTCAGCAAGGCTTCTCGAGGCAGCAGCTAAGAAAGGAGAGACTGCCAGCATAACTGTAGGAAAGCTAAGGGATCCGCGTGGGACGCTGATGATCAACGTTGCAGCTTAAAAGACTTGCCTTCTCTGCAGGGAAATGCAGCTGGGGTCCTTCAGGAGAAAAATGTTACAGTTTCCACTTCCCTGTGTGGATTTCTCTCAGCTGATGCATTGTCTGAACCCTTCGCAGGTAGTGCTTTCTGCTGCCTTTGAAAACCACTACTGACATGTCTTTACATAGCACACAAATCACGATGCAGAGGAGAACACTGAACTGGACCCACCATTAGCATTCTCCTATTAAAGAACATGATCGACTGCCTTGTTTTGTGTTTTTCCATCTTTTATTCGGAGCAACAAAATAACTGAACCTAGCCAAACTATAAATGAAAATTATAACTAAAAAAAATTGGTTTCATAAATTTAGCTGGTCATTGCTCAGATGAATTTTAACCTTGCTCATGTTGTATTTTTTCATTTTTTTATTTTTCTGATGTTTAGACAAAGCATTTCATTTAACTTTTGTTAAGGAAAAAGGCCTCTGATATAATCCAGTGAAAATTCAGGAGGAGAACTTTTGTGCCCAGTCTATAGGGCACTTACATTCCATGTCATTCTCTTTTTCCCATGCTGTTATCTCAGTCACAATTCCAGCCCCATTTTTAGACTGAAGTGATAATGATGCTTGTTTTCACGTTTTCTGGTTTTGCTATATTTAAAGATAATTCCTAAGGTGATAAGAACTGTCAATCTCTTAAATTTAGAATGTGTATACATATCTTTTCATTAAAAACTTGATCAAAATCCAGCTGTTATTGCACCAACTAACTTTTGGTATTGGACTGTAACACTTGTGACCTAAGGTGCTGTGAAACTGGACAATGGCACTTTAGGTTCAGCTCCACAAAATTAAAACTTGGAATATACGTATGTTGTATTTTTAATCTGGCACTAATGCTGTGGAGACCCAAATTGTCTTAAAAGAGATACTGAAGTTCTATTTGTATATCTAAGTCCATACACAGATTTATTCTATTTTGGGGCGTTCATACGCTGAATTTATTTCCAAGTGTGAAGCGTATACCCGATTCTCCTCCACGAGGAGATTCAGGTGACTGGGAGTTTGGCTTGCACCCCTTTCTACTCTGCCAGGCCATAAGCCAACATTATAAGCTGCATTTTTTACTTTTCTGAGTCATCCAGATAAAAGGCAAAAACAGTAAAATTCCCTGCACTGTGCACCACTCAGATAACAAACAGACAAATAAATATAAGCAAAACAACATCAATCTTTATGTATACATTAAAATGAAAGTGCGGTCTTTCAGATCCCACGTGTTTCGTTCCTTTTCCTCTTTTCCACTTTCCTGTCCTTACCCTGTTTTTTGCCCTCTAAAAGCAAGCTACCCCCTCCTCTGTACGCCTGCAGCCGCTGATGCTGTTCTTATTTCAGGAGAGAGGCTCTCGCTCCCTCTCTGCCTCCCCAGTAAGGACAACACTGATGCCCTAAATATTCTCACTTACAGCTTTCCAACAGGGGGAGGTTCACCTTCTCCATCTAACCCTGTCGTGCCTCCTTCCCTGGCCTGTATCAGCATCTTTCCAACCTCCAGCAGAGTCGGGGGGACCGCCTCTTTCCTTCTATAACCCTAATTGCCAAATGGCTTTGTGGGACTCCAGGTGAGTAAAAAAGCAGCAGAATTAAGGAATTAACGTGGTGCTAAGCTTGGATCGATGGCTCCGGCAAAACTGGCGGGCAGCGGCGGCAGCGCAGCACCCTGGCAGCTGGACGCTGCGGTGCCCAGGCACATCTGCCTTCCCACCGGGCTCTGCCCGCGCCCGCGCCGCAGCGAAGGAGCCTGCTGCAAAAGAAGATTGCCACAGGGAATAAAAGAAAAACCTGAGGGATAAAAATGGATAGCTTCCAATTAAAATTACCATACTGTAATTTTGTTAGTTATCAGTGACAGACTAAAGTACACGGCAGCTTAACTGACAAGAAAATGTCCTTTTGGGCATAATATAGCATACAGATCTTTGACTTTTTAGCATGCAGTGTCCAGATGGTACTTTTTTGCTTCATGTTGTGATCAGGAGGCAGAAAGGCCATTTCGGAAACAGTGGCAGTGAAAGCCAGCATAGATCAGAGGCACACGAGGCTGCCTGAACGTACGAGGATGTATCGTATCATTGCAGGTAATCCTCACATGAGGGTACGTACGGTAGGAAGGATATTTTCTAAAGCTATTTGCTGGAGACACTATCAAGTGCACTTAGAGCAGCGGTTTGTGTAGCTGATTGGAAACCTACCCTGCTGCTGATGAATGCCCGTTAAGACGAGCAACATTTTATTTACAAGATGTAAAGAAAAATGATTGCCGAATAATAAAATGTTCCACTAAATTCCAGCATGCTATATTAAGTTAGGAATGCCATTGTATATTAAAAAGTTATGCCCTCTTCATTTTTTCCCGCAGTCTCTACTTTAGAGACGTGCACAATGCGCTTCCCCCCCCACCCTACAGGAAAGATAATCTTTCTTCTTCAGCGCAGCACAAATCCTGCGGCTAACTCCCCTTGTGAACCTGAGTGGTATTGACATGGGGGTGTAGAGTCAGGCAAAAAACCAGGCATCTTCTGATGAAACACATAAACTACACACATTCAAGAACAAAACAAAAATCTTCTAAAAGCCTGTGTGTAAGATAAGACTGCCTTGGGGGCAGCTCGAACTTGCGGTCTTGGCCATTTACGCAGGATTTTACAGAGCCATCTATTACAGTATTCAACAAAAAGAAGTACTTCAAAAAGCTTCCTTTTTTTTTCAGTTGGAAGTACAATAATTTGTAAGTCAAAATTTGGAAGTGTTCCCAGTTTTTGGCAGTAAAATGATAATACTGGGCATATCATTTTAAAGTGGAATCTCATGGAAGTTAATTCAGACGACAAGGTCACTTTTAGACATTTTTTTTCCCTTATGTTTTGGACTGAAAATAATTCCCAAATCCTATTATTTGAAGCAGGGGTACTTACCATAGCAATCCCTGCCTCCCCTGATACACATGCTACCTCTGAGATAGAGTGCCTTAAAAAAAAAAAAACCCTCACAAGAATATATACCATGAGCCTCAGAATTTTTTAAGCAAAGAAAAGAAAAAGTTGTACACCAAGCTATCATATAGTGTACCTTTGTACTGCTTGGTTTTAACACGAACTTTTCAAACATGTGAGTTTTCTTCCTTTGTATAAAAACAACCAACTTGGAAGAAAAGGAGGAAAAGGATGAGGGGTTCTTTTAACTGGTAAAATGGAGCAGTAACTTCAGTAAAACTGATAAAGTAAAATTAATTTTGCCCCAATGTTTCCTTGTTCTGTCTTACACCTCAATCTGAGGACATGATGCGCTGAACCTGTAAGTACTACTACGTTATTGTAATTAAAACACAAAACCAACCAACCAAACCCAGCAATGTGTTTGTAGAGAATGGGAGGCTTATGGGAAATCCTGATTAAATTACTGCCACCAAAATAAAGAGGCACGTGGGGGTCAGAGAGATCAACTTATCTCTAGATAAGATTAAATCAACTCACACAGAACTGAGGTATCCAAGAGAAGTATCATAGGTATAAAATCATACGTGTGACGGAAATATCTCTGAAGAGCATTTTTTTTTTTAATTTGGAATAATTTGGTTTGAAAGTAACCAGTATTTGAGTAAAGCCTCCGTGTCCATTTATACCAAATATACCCTAACACCCTTTCCTCTATTTCTCTCACATTTTCTTTCACACATAAACCCCGTTCACATTCTATAAGCTGAACACTGTGATATACTATCAAAATGCAGGCTACATTTATCTAGAACAAAGTATAAACATTTCCAGTTTGTGTACTTAAGACTCATTTGCTTGCCAAATGGCTTTGTCTCCTTCCTTGGTTATTGTCAGAAGGAAGCATTTTGATCCAAATGACTGGATTCCTCAAGCTCAGGTACTGCTGATAATAGAATTTATGACAAGCTAAAAAGCAAAAAGTGATCAGAGACCCTTTTTAAAATGCCATCACGTTGCTGACTTAAGGTATGACTTAGAGGCCAGATATAAGACTAAACACACATGGGCTTGTAGGAGATTGCCTGGACCACTATGCTCCGATACACACGCCAAACTCCTGCTGATTTAAAAGCAAATTTTCAAACCCACCTGAAAGCACAGTTTCTAGAGGAATATTAAAGATGTAAGTATCACCGCTATCTTCAAATAAATGCACATTTTTTCTGTGGAGGGCTATTCCCTTTTTTTTTTTTNTTTTTTTTTTTTTTCTATAGCATCTGTTCTACTGAGTAACAAAGCAAAACAAAACAAAGTAAGCGAGCAAGCTAATAGCAGCAAACCCTTTATTCTGTAAATTCCTCCTAGCATTGTGTCTCTCGCTAACTAGCTCCTACTTGCAGCCTCTGCTCTGTTTACTGTTGTTTGCTTTGTTTCTCTGGAAGCACTTTGGTACATGACAGATAGAACAAAAAGAAGAAAAGTGAATTCAAAACTGCAAGAATCCGGCGTAGAGCATATCTAATGGCCATCTGCATAAAATGCTTAAAGAAAGCGGAAAAGCACAAAACTAAAGGACCCTTTGCGCGATCTTTCCCTCTCTCTGCCATGTGTCATTTACGCATATGAATCCAATGCATCTCAGAGATGATTATCTGGCAGTGTCCTACTAATCTGCTCATCAGTTACAGGACAGACAGGCGCATTTTAAGTGTATCAGTTCCTCTGTGAGTCTGAGTTAAACTGAAGCCATGAGAGAGAGAAAACAAATACATTAAGCCAGTGCAATCCTAAAAGATGATAACAGCTTTAAGTGATCCAGGAGAGCCCCAGAGCCTAAACTAGTGAACTTTAAAACAGTCTATGTTAAAATAATGCAGCAAAATATCTCTGTTAACTATTTTCTTCTTTTTTTTTTCCATATTAATACGCAATGTGAACAGATTCAGTATGTTTAACACAACAGTACAGATGGAAAGAATAACAACTGAAACTAATTCATTTTGATTTCTGCTTTACAAATAAGAGAAAGACTTGGTCTTCTCTGAAAGATTTATGAGGCTTCCCACCATAAAGGAGCCTGGATTACAGCTATGCTTACTTTATAAAATGAAATTCTGCCATTATAGGCAAGAGTTCATGGCTGTAATTATTTCAATGCACTTCCCAGTCAATGTGTCTTACACAGCTGAGCCAAACCCTCTCTTACATATGCAGGTCATTTCATAAGAAGTCTAAGAGCTTCAACAACTTTGTGTGACCTTGCATTGAATAACACTGGAAAATTGATTTGGCTCTAGTAATAAAAGACCGTCTGCATTATCTGCATTCTAATTATAATTAATATAACCAGGATAACTGCTGTATTATTTACGATTAGAGCTATGGTGAGCACAGTGTAATAATAATCTGCTACATAATTTTTTATTGATCTGATGGCTTTATTGCAGAAAAAACAAAATGCTACACTGCTGTACTACTAAAATTGCCTTTCTAGACATGTCTGTTTAGAGGAAGAATGTTCATTTAACATTTCTTTTATCTCATCAAATTCCCATAGATTTTAATATCAGAGAGAGTATGATGCTTGCTTGCACGCTTGCTTTTTCTTTTTTTTTTTTTTCCTGGCAAAAGGAAGACGAAATGGACTGATTAACGCACCCATACTTTCCATTGTTCATTTCCTGGGAATCATTCATTCCTTGCAATTCTTTAGCAATTCCAACACATCTTGTTAACAAAATTGGGCTGTACCCCAAGAATGTATAGCTCTCCCTTTCAACAGAAAACTTACCATTTGAAAAAAAATAAAATTGAAAAATAATTCAAACTTGACAGAATTAATTTAATTTCTTCTCAAAATACTAAGTCATTGCTTAGGAGGCTAAATTGTTGTTCAATGATCTCACATTTGAACTCTTCCTAAATTCTGCTTAAATGGAAATGAAGCTCTCTTAATTTAGCAAAACCAGCTACAAACTGGCGTGTTTTGGCAAAAACTAAACATGTAGTGGGAAAGCTTAAGGCAGCCTTTGTAGTAATCCAGTAAAAAAGCTGAAAATGAAGGGATTTTGCAATTTCAATATAAAATTCAGAAACTGGATGCGGAAAAAATAATAAATAATAAAAAATCGCTTTTCTGGAAAGCAATTACAAAGCTCTCTAATGCCAAAATAAAATTTCTTCTAAAGTTTTTTCTTTTTATAATACGATACTACCTTTATTTTCTGATCTTTACTTGATTGCAAGTGAAATAATGAATAACTTGTATAGAAGAGCTCGTTATTAGACCTCAGAGTTAATATTTACAAGTATGAATCTTCCGAGTTTATTCTTAGAACTTGTTTCCATCTGCATCAAGACAATATCAGAAATTAATTATAATGTAAGATAGAACAAATGCCTATCATATATTTATAGGTAATTTATAGATATTCATGATTACATATTGTTATTAATAATAGGTGTGCTGATGTTATCATCTATGAAAGAAAGATAAATTCTCACTTTCTTATTCTTTCCCTGCATGTTTTCATCTCTGCAGTCTGTGCTTCTGGGTGATGTTTTCATGTGTTTATAACAGCTTCTACACTCCTTCTTTATAGAATTGATTGCATTTAAGCCCTGCTGATTCCTACCCAATTATGTTATCTTAATATATTATTTTATTGTCATTTTTTAGAAAGAAAAAACAATCAAACAAAATTCTTGCAGCTGCACAGGTATTTAGCTCTCATTTGTACTGCTCTCAAGAGTTATCAATTTAAATTCAGTGATTTGCCATTGAAACACAGGCTTGAAATAACTTGAAATAGCGCCTATTACTAAATCACACGATCATCCCACTAGCGCAAGGTTTAAACAGAACACTTATTTTCCTCCCCAGGATCACCCAGAACTTCTCCATTCAGCGATCCCTGCATTTTTCACTCTTCTAATTGCTCCACCTCCAGTAAGTCACAAAAACTCAAGTCTCCCTCCCACAGCATGATGCACAGAACCAGTCTCTTCCTTTCCATCATGAGCAAGCATGAGATGTGATGTTCAGAAGACTGCTTTCTAGGGCAAGCACGCCAAAGACCAAGCAGCTAACCACCCCAGCGTTTTCAGGTGTGGATGTGGCTGCCATCTCTGGATATAAACCATTTACATGTGAAAGGATGAAAACTAAAAATACTACTGGAACTTGTTATTACTTCAAAAAATACATTTGGGATTATGAGAGGGACAAAGATGTCCAGTATGGTGGTACTCGGAAAATCCTTTGTTGCCTGATTTTATTCTAGTCTCAGCTGTGAAATGGCAAAATTATGACCTGTACAAATGGGATAGTGGGAAGGATAGAGGTCAGAATCACATCTAGAGATTTGACACAGTCTGCTATTTAGGCTAAATCCCAGTTCCACTGCCGCCAATTTAGAATCATAGAATCATAGATTCATTTAGGTTGGAAAAGACCTTTAAGATCATTGAATCCAACTGTTAACTGAACACTACCAAGTCCACCACTAAACCACGTCCCTAAGTGCCGCATCTACACGTCTTTTAAATACCTCCAGGGATGGTGATTCAACCACTTCCCTGGGCAGCCTTTTCCAGTGCTTAATAACCAGTGAAGAGTTTTTTTCCTAATATCCAATCTAAACCTTGCCTGGCGCAACTTGAGGCCATTTCCTCTTGTGCTATCATTTGTTATTTGGGAGAAAAGACTGACCTCCACCTCACTACAACCTCCTTTCAGGTAGTTGTGCAGAGCAATAAGGTCTCCCCTGAGCCTCCTTTTCTCCAGGCTAAAAAAACCCAGTTCCCTCAGCTGCTCCTCATAAGACTTGTTCTCTAGAACGCTCACCAGCTTCGTTGACCTCCTTTGGACATGCTTCAGCACCTCAATGTCTCTCTTGTAGTGAGGGGCCCAAAACTGAACACAATATTCAAGTTGCGGTCTCACCAGTACTAAGTACAGGGGGACAATCACTTCCCTAGTCCTGCTCACCACACCATTCCTCATACAAGCCAGGATGCTGTTTAATTTAAGAATTGGATTTTCCTTCACCTGGCTTTGGCTAGATCTGCTCAGAGATGTCCATTCAGGTTGAGCACTGATTTCAATGAATTTGGATGGATGCGACAATGGATGGGTCTTGGCACCTGGGATTATTCCAAAGGACCTACTGCAGTATCTGCTTTTATTATATTCTAATCTACCTACACTAACGTTTTGGGGGATTGCATTAATACTTCCTTCACTGAGAACATTTGGGTTTTTCTTTGCTTGTAACAACTTTGTAAAGAAGGCAAGTAGAGTCTCTTATGCCTATTTTTCTTAACAACCAAACAAAACTGTCTTATGTCTTCAGAATGGAGAGATGCCAAAATTCCTTCTTTCTTCATACAATGTTCAGCTGATTGCTGTGGGATTTGTTTTCAAATGTCCTAAAGATTTTTTTTTGTTATTATGTAATACCAAAAAAGGAATTATTGAATTATTTGTTTTTATTATGTGTGGTCGTAGCCTATAAATAGAGGCTGGGCTTTTCATGACACCTCAATTACTTCTATGTGCAGTGGATCCATTTATAAGAAATAACAGTTCTGTAAACTCATCCTGGCTCTGAAAGTCAAACTGGGTTCTTTCTATATCACTCATCACCGAGTATGGTGTTTCTGAGGACCAAATTAGGTCTTTTTTTTTAATGGCAGCCGTTCAAGGCATTCAATGCCCTCAGTAGGTTTGTACTGATACAAAACTGCTTGGAATTATTAAACTGTTCTGAGGAGGATACATACGACTAAAATTCAATTGACTCTTTCTTAGCTGTATTGAATTCTGCCATACCATCAGAAATGAGAGTAAACTTTTTTCCCAGCAAAGCCTACAGATTTAATTGTGAATGCAGACAATAAACAGATTATTGAACAGAGAGATACTATTGTTAAAGCTGTTCTTTAAGCAGAGCTATATATTAAAACTGTGAGAGCCTCACGAGCCATATATTATCCTTAAATATGTCAAATGAAGCACAAATGCATTATTTTGGTAGCCCCACTTAATTAAAATTTTCTTATATTTCTGCCTATTTCTGAAACATCATCTCTGAGGTTACAGCCTTACATATGTCATGATTTAACCCCAGCCAGCAACTAGGACCACACAGCCTTTTGCCCTGCCCCCCAAGAAATGCAGGGAGATGAGGGGAAAGGGGAAAAAAAATCCTGGGTTGAGATAAGCGTGGCCAGCAGGTCGAGGGAGGTGATTAGCCAGGCGAGGTTTAGTTTGGATATTAGGAAAAATTTTTTCACTGAAAGGGTTATTCAACATTGGAATAGGCTGCCCAGGGAGGTGGTGGATTCGCCATCCCTGGAGGTGTTTAAAAAAAGGGTAGACGTGGTACTTGGGGATATGGTTTAGAAGTGGTTTTGTCAGGTTAGGTCAGTGGTTGGACTAGATGATCTGAAAGGTCCCTTCCAACCTTAACAATTCTATGATTCTATGATTCTATGATTCTGCCACTCTACTCTGCTCTTGTAAGATCACACCTGGAATATCGCATCCAGTTCTGAAGCCCTCAACACAAGAAGGACATGGACGTGTTGGAGAAGGTCCAGAGGAGGTCCACAAAGATGATCAGAGGGTGGGAGCACCTATCCTATGAGGACAGGCTGGGACAGTTGGGGTTGTTCAGCCTGGAGAAGAGAAGGCTCCGGGGAGACCTTATAACGGCTCTACAGTATGTGAAGGACGCTTACAAGAAAGCTGGAGAGGGACTTTTTACAAGCACATGTAGTGATAGGACGAGGGGTAATGGCTTCAAACTGGAAGAAGGTAGATTCAAAATAGATATTAGGAAAAAAAAATTCACTATGAGGGTGTTGAGGCACTGGAGGAGGTTGCCCAGAGAAGTTATGGATGCCCCATCCCTGGAAGTGCTCAAGGCCAGGCTGATGGGGCTTTGAGCAACCTGGTCCAGTGGAAGGTGTCCCTGCCCATGGCAGGGGGGTTGGAACTAGATGATCTTTGAGGTCCCTTCCAACCTAAACGATTCTATTTTTCTATGATAAAAACAGCTTAATAGAACAATAACGGAACAGGAAAATAATAATAATGGTAAAAGAATATACAAGACACATGTCACTGTCACCGCCTGGTGATTTCGTTGCCCAACCCAACTCGAGCAGAGATCGTGGATTCCATCCCCCCCCAGCCAACGCCCACTTACATACCGAGCATGATGTCTACGGTACAGAATATTCCATTGGCCATTCCATTGTTCTGTCTATACTCCTTCTCAGCTTCCATGGGAAGCTGAAAAAAGTCCATGACTAGTATAAACGTCACTTAGCAACAACTCAAACGATATGCATTATTGACATTCCTTTCATACCAAATCTGCAAACACAGCAACCACTAGAAAGAAAATTAACTCTATCTCAGCTGAAAACATGACAACATAGATAAAGATAAAATTTGGGATATGCTAAAAAATATTCTGGAAATTTTGGAATCATGGGAGAATTTCAATAAATTGAAAGGCTATCAACAGTAACAATATCTAGTTGTATTTTTAACAAACCTGCAAAAAATTCAGTTGACAACTTAACTGAAACCGGTTAAACTCCTAATGGTTTAGTCCCCAGTAAATAGTGACGATTTTGCTTGACTGTGGAGGAAGTATTAGAATAGAAACATGAACAGATACTGGAGAAAAAAAAATCATCTAGGAACCTTCAGTAAGCATGTCTGCTAATACTATGTTTTCAAACTGTTTACCTCAGAAAACCCTAGGCTTTTAGTCTATGTTTATTTAACCACAACCAATTCATTCTGAGAATAGTGCTAATAAATTTTGCTAAGGCCTTGCGAAATACGTGTCTCATTTCTCCCCATTCTTTCAGCCCATGCAAAGGCATGCCACTGTCAGGGTACCATGGGGATATATCCCATGTGTCACAAGAGAGATAAACTGCAAAATCTTTCAAAATATGTGTTATTATTAAGCAAAGTTGAGGGTGCAGCCCCATCCTCCTGAGCCCTCCCACCTCAGTTTCAACCTGCAAGCTGTGCTTCATTGGACATTATTGTTCAGAATATTCACTTCCACTACAGAACAGACGGTTTCGTATTTTTCTACGCCAAACAGAGAGGCTGAAAAAATAAAATTTGCTGTGATGTCTTCTTGCAAATGTAGCCTATGGAAAAAATGTTTCTGGACAACCAGGAGCAGCAGCAAGGTAAAAACATCTATCTCCTTCGGCCCCTTCACTTAGTTGATGGCTGAACTTCAAAGCCTACTTTTGGACTATTTAAAATGCTAATATGATTAATAACAGGGAATTACTTTTTTACACCAAACTACACAAGGAAATTAAATTTAAAAAAACCCCTATGCTAATGCACTGTAAAGGTTGCAGTTACAAATCACAGATCTGTTCATGGATATTTCATGAGCAGAAAAAAGGCTAAATTTGTCAGATAAATTATTCATTGTGAATTATTTGCTCAGCTCTATACTTTGCATGTGTACTGTATTTATAAATTTAACAGGGATTCTGCTGGTACCTCGGAAAGAAGCACAGTGCAAATTCTGCATATTCCACTGCAATTTCCAATTTGTCTCACCGTATGTGTTCTGCGGGTGAAATTCAACCCTCCCACACAATAGCTGGTATCTGAGGCTTTCCACACTGCTATGAGACCCCCCGCTCTCCTCCCGAAAGCAGGCTGGACTGGCAGTCACGGTCGCCTTCCTCCCTAGGCCGGGTGTGAAGGACACCTGATCTGGGCAAAGGTAGGCAAATTTTTAACAAGGCATGAGGATAAACTAAACAAACGAGCCACGTTTGTGGCCACAGCAGGTGGGCGGCCACGCAAAGCGGCGGAGCAGGATGAAGGGGAGCAAGGGACACCTGGTCAGCCGCTCTCCTCACCCCACAGCCTCCCCGGAGGGCTCCCACTGCGTGCGACCACCTTGCCTGGTGGCATCGCACCCCCCAACTACTGCTTATTTAAGCTCATGCCAACCTCATTCTTCAGTATATTTTATGAAAAAAGACAATGTGTTAAGTCCTCTTGATTCTGATGAAGCGAAATGAGAGATCTGATGTTAAGATGACAGAGAAAACCTGAAAACCATCACCGCACAACACAGCGTCTCCTCCAGCAGTTGCCTCCGGAGAGAGGAGGAAAATCTCTCTGAACAAAAACGCCAACATGAGCATTAAATAACGAACCAACTAACCAACCAAACTGTTTCTGTCACACATCAGTCAAATCTCTTAAATATCTTAAGAGAAAACAAGTGGAACAGTATCAGTATCGCTTTACAGGTGAAAATTAAAACATGCTATAACATGTAATTGTACATGATTGGCAAGAGCAGAATTTCTAATGAAGGGCAGACAGCACTTTTAGGGCTAGCTAAACATTTTTTGCTTTAGCAGGGATGCAGAGCCAAAGTGGGGAGATGATTTGGCAGTATATTGACTGCACGCTCTTATCCTTGCTGCTGCTTAAGTTCTCGCAGAAGTAACTTGAACAGGACTACAGTTTAATACACTAAGGCTTACACAGAAGGTATTATTTTCTCTTTGACAGGGTCCAGTGCTATTTTTACACTGTTTGATAGAGAGCCGCTGTTAGGCCTCGGGGAAGGAATAGCGATTCTTTAAGTAGGGCTTGCCTAACAGCAGCTTCCTCCCTCCTGCCACTTCAGCCGCCTTCTCCGATACAGGGAACGCCTGGCTCTCCTTTTTCTATTAAAAACACACATCGTTAACTATCTCTTCGGTAACCTGCCTAACAAACCCCGACTTGTTTGTGCGGGACGCCTAACTCCGACACCAGCCGCTCTGTTTGTTAGTCCCTTCCTCCCCACTCCAGCGCCCAGCCTCCCTGCCTCCTCAATCACATGTGTTGTTTCTCATTTAAATGAACAGTTGGATTCTTTTATTTCTTACAAGTGCTGGATTCGCCTTATCGCCCTCATTCCTTTGGGGGTTGCCAATTGGTTTTATCCACGGATGTATCATTTCTCATGCTTCCCTTTTTTCTTACAAAGAGAAAGAACCACTTCGTCAACAAGCCTCTCTGGAGTGGAAGATTAAAAACCTAGACATCACCTACCTTGCAGCGCTACTCCCAACTGGGTTGTGTAAAACTCAATTAAACTTGTCCCCATTGAATACTGCATTACAGTACATTAAACAGAAAATTCTTCAAGCGTGATGACAAAGCTTGAAACCTTGCCTCAAAGCTGTTCCTTGTAGCTTTCTTTAACATTTCAGTCTTTATGGTGCAAGTCTCCCGTTGACACAACTTTAGTCCAGCTATGAAAAATCACAGAGCCCCACAGGGATTAAAAGAGAAAGAGGAGAAGGAAAAAAAAAGAAAAAAAAAAAAAAGAAAACCCTGTCAAAGCTGGTCTTGGCACTTTCCTTAGTGCATCTATTGAAACTATATCACCAGCAGAGTAGAACCTGAGAAGTATTAGAGAGACCTATGCACAATCTGACAATTTAGAATAACACTATGTTCAGTTTGTTCAGTTGCCTTTATGCATTTTCTTTTCTCCAAGAGAAACAGGTATTCACAATCTCTTCCAATTAAAAATTTTATATAATGCCTTAAGATTGGACCAAAATATCAATTAAGAAAGGGTACAATTCTGAGCAAAAAAGATGTCAAGCCAAGAATTACAACCTCCTCCCAAATCCAAATGTCAGTGCTTTCTGAGGAAGGATGAATTAAGATCCAAATACAGAGCTGTACCTCAGTGTGATGTAAATGGAATACCAAAAACTTGCTGCTAATATTTCAGGTATTAGTTTCTTCCCTTTATGAAACAGTGATGGTAAGTTTACCTCCAATTTGTTTCTACCTGAGCTCACGCTACCTCTCCAACTGGAGAGGTTGGAAAGATTTCAAATCTAAGCAACTCAGAGTGAGTTCTTCATGGGAGAAGAAAGTATGTTATATTAAAATCTCCCAAAGAAAGAGTTATGTATACTGAAAACTGAAAAAAAGAAGGCATGAAATACAGTCAGAAAAATTCCCACTTTTCTTACATAAACCTAATGAGATATAGCCATGTTAGAAGTCAGCACCTCCAAGTATATACAAGAGTTATCGAAAGCCTCTCTGAGTAGTTACTTTTCAACAATCCATCAATATACTTCCAAATAATCCTTTATTTTCTTGACTCTTTATAGTGATAGATGTAAAGAGACATGCTGAGCACCTAAATCTTTCCTAAATAATAAGACTTGAAATGTTTGCTTCTTACCTCCCGCCTTAAAAGGATGCGTAGTGCTACTGCACATGTTACAAAGCATTTTAAAAACACTTCCACTCAAGAAAAAATTTCCTGCATTTCAGCCACGAATGCCATAAATCATGCATTCACTATTTGGGCTGCTCACATATGAAGAGCACTGCATAATACTTTCTCTTTCTTGTGTACTATTACTTTAGTTTATACAAAATATTCTGAGTAGATAATATAAATATTCTGAGTAGATAATATAAAAAGATTCTGAAGATGCTTTTCTCTGCAAAGCTTATTTATTAGTCCAGCTATGTGGAGTTAAGTGTTAGATAAGCTCTGAAAAAGAGAGAATGATGCACCCCATTTTCAAAAGGAAACAAAGACAAATGTAATTAAGCAACCCAAATATTATCAAAACATTGGGACACAATTACTACTGGCAGTTTCTTTTCATCTCCTAAACACTACGTAAAGTCCTGTGTAGCTTCTCTCTGGTGTTTTAATTTGCCAAAGAGCCCTGCTGGTAATGTAATATTTAGGATCTACCATGAATGGATGACAGGGGACCTGTAAGTCCCTGCTGATGACTTACTCTGTCTGGTGACTATTTTTTCCATCTCTGGAGGGCTGAGTTCAGTATCTTTAGGTACTTGCAATTATGAAATGGTACACATGCTAGAAAGGACTACTCAGAGACTTGGTTCATCCTTTTTTGGACATCTCCTCTATGCACATGAATTTCTGCAGAGCAGGAAAATGAGGAAAGACAGGAGAACAAGGAATGAGGAAAATTATGGGATGTCTCTTTTCTCCATTACACCAATTTTGTACCAGTAGATGTCAATGAAGATAAGTGACTGTGATGCAAAAAAAAAAAATAAAGACAATGCACCAACCAAATACTATATACTGAAAATACTTTAAATACCTCAAAACATTAACAGCTGTTCCCTGTGTTAAGGTTATAGGTTAACTGGTTCAGTGCTATGGGAAAAGTCTGTTTTCCATAGAAACAATAGTTATGTCAGGATAAAGCAAAATAATATAGTAACCCCTCCAAAATATTGAGTTTAAAACTCTAAGTTGTCTCTAACAATATCAAAGAAAAGCAAGATTGTTTCCTAAGTAAAATTGAATTGTTTTTCCTCAGGAGTAGAGTTTTTTCTTCTTTGTGTGTCCTCAATTTACAGTAGTATTCTACAAAACTCTTCAGCTTAACAAACATTAACCCATTTTCATCAGAAATGCTATCTGAAAATAAATAATTGGAAAAGGAGGAGTGTACATTTTTTTATCATGCTCCGCTGGGCCTATGCGTCTACTGGCTAATTTTGGGGTGCTACAGCTAACAAACTCATTGCAGTATGAATCACAGGCAACCTTTTACCAGGATCTGACAAGTTGTACGTAGAAGTGACACAGTTTGACAAATCAGGTGTTTGATTCATGGCATACAGCTAAAATCTGATCGGAGCATTTCCAAAACACAGAATTAGATTCAGGTTTACTGTTAAAAACTGCAGGCTGTTTCTTTTTGCCCAGTAGCCAATGTTATTAGTAATAGTGGCTGGAGTCTGCCAATTGCAAACGCAAATTGATCCAACTTACCTCCTGAAAGAAAGAAGGTAAAGAAAATAAGTAAAAATAAAGAATGGTGCCGGATATTAATGGTAGACTGTCAGGCTAATGCGTTCAAAGGAATCATCAGCTAATCAGCTCCTATTGATTCTTCTAGATCACTAACGTCCCAGAGACAACACAAGGGATGTGATACAGCCATACAAGACGGAAACAGAAAAATAGCACTCCTGAACTTAAGGATTTCCTTCAATATTGTCAGCTTAAGGACCAACTCTTAGATCTCTTTTGGACCAGCTTAACAGCCTAAAACAGTCCAGTCCAAGAAAATGCTCTTGTTAAGGAAAGTACTTCTCAATGGGAGCTTTTGGAGACTCTCTGACTCAGGAACTGAATTCCCTCTGCACAATTAGACCTTTGAGTATTCGGCTGTTCACATGTTTAGACTTTGCAATAATTAGCAACACACAACAAAAATCAAGTGCTAACACGAGGCTCATGCTTCGCTTTGCTGAATATGTACATATGTTCTGAAAGAGAAGAAGGTCATATATCAGCTCATCACTTTTTTGGAATCTTCTAGCTGAATATATTAAAGGGTTTTTTTAGGTGTAATCGATCTGAAATTCAGTTTTGCTGCTTAACTTCACTTAGGAGCATTTTCATAAAGGAGAGGAATGGTATTTTGGAAAGAACAATTTTTATGATGCTGTGGATTGGTTTTTAAATATGTCAAAAAAATTCAAGTTGCTCAACATCCAAAGTTAACCCATTTGTTATGTTGCGTCCTAGGTTACAAAATCAAGACCAAACCAAAGAAACAAAATGCAGAATGTTGTTCCTTTTACATGCATTTCTGTAGGACAAAATGAAGACAAAATAAATAATGAATATAGGAAGCGTACCAGAAAGACAGAGCCATGCCACACTTACATAAAGCTGATGATCATATCGTGGCAAGCCAGAAAATTGTCATGTCTCACGCGTTATGGTGCAGTGGATGTAATTGAGAAATAGCTTGCGTGTACAAAACCAGCATTCTCTCCTTGACTCACTGCGAAGCTTATGACATTTAGGGATTTACATAGAAAGTACATGGAAAGAGAAAGAACTGTATTTAAAGAGTTGATCTCAGCAGATCTTCCGAGAGAGTGCAAAGGGCCAAAAGTGGCTTCCATGAAAGCAACAAAAACGGTTCATTCTTTAAACGGTTATTAAAATTTCAACTTTTCCCCTAATTTAGCTAGTTATACCCAAATAAAATACATAATACTTTGCATCACAAAACAGCTTTCTTAGCAAATCGCTCCTGGACCACTGGTCCACGAAAGACTGTCAGGATGGGGTTCTGAACATATAGCCAACACTTGTTTAGCCCTAATTAATTTCTACTTTAGGAGGGAATGGAAGATAAAAGTCTTGAAGTCATACTTCAGGCTACACTTTCCACCAAAGTAAGCCACTGAAAAATATCATTGTTTGTGATTTTATACTTCATTTGCTCCAATGATAAATATAATTTAATTGAACCTTAATCATAAAACTGGCTTAGCCTTAGCAATCTGTCAGTCTTATTTTAAATTTTCATTTAATTGTAACTTGAAAATGCATTTAAACCTCACATAATTTAAATCCATTAAAATGCACGTGCAGCAAGCATAAAAGCAAGCCTGTTCACATTTAAAAGAACAGTTTATTAATAGAAGATGCATAGTGATCACTTGATGCCATCTCTCTCATTTCCTACTGTAAAACAGTTCCTTTTCATCTCATACTTTAAGTTCAATCACCCGTCTCATAATATCAGCAAACATTTTGGCTGGCCAAAGACACAGTTGTCTCCCCTACCTCTCAGATGCTTCTGTTCCTGTGTATCTGAACATTTGTTTCAGCTAACAAACCAACCACAATACCTTGTCTTAGCTTCTGAGTTAAAGGTTAGGGCATATCAGTCAATACCCTTTAACCCACTGATCCTTGGTTTTCTCAAAAATGTCTTTTCTTTGTTCATATGTTGAATAATTTGTGCACTGTCCTTACCGTTCAATATACTCCTGCCACATTATTTTTATATATTCAATTGTAAAAGCAAATTGTCAGTCTGTGTGTGTTTATATATCACCACTGTTACAAACAAGAATCCTCCTTTTACCAAAATAATGTTATAGAGCCCAGTATGTATTATCCGACTGTGCACTTCTATTTTTTAAATAAGTTACAATGGTTACTAAATCCATCTGATAAAGTCTGAACACACCTCTCTTCTGTTATAATCTAACTTTCCAATATTCCTTGTACATTGGGTTGCACTCCCTAAAATATATTTTTTTCCCTGTGTCATCTTCTACTTTCATCTCTTTATAGCAAAATTAGCATTATTCTGGAAGTTATAAAGCTAATACTAGCACTTTTCTTGAACCTTAACAATGTTAGCAAGGACTTACTCTATCTTCTAAACTCTCTCCCAAATAATATCTCCTCTCAATGTTTATTAACCTGTGATAGTATAATTGATCAGAACAGTNAGCACTTTTCTTGAACCTTAACAATGTTAGCAAGGACTTACTCTGTCTTCTAAACTCTCTCCCAAATAATATTTCCTCTCAGTGTTTATTAACCTGTGATAGTATAATTGATCAGAACAGTGGGAGGTGTCTATGCAGACGTATATATTGCAGCTATAGGAAGCTATTTCAGAACCTTCTGTGGCTTGAGTGAAACACTAACTGAGGCCTGAGTTATTTTGTAAAAATATATGTATATGTATGTATGCATGCACGTATGCCTGTATGTGCCTGTATACTATGATATTATCACAGGAAATTATCTAACAGGCAATTTCTTCTCCAGCAACAAACCTTGGTTCTGTACGCCCCCAACCGATTCAGTCATGCGCATCGCCACTCAGCCACAGAACATCTTTACTAAATCCGCTCCAACAGTGAAACTTGTTTCAAATATCACAATGCGGGCACACTCTAGCATGGATTTCTGTTTGTCAGCATCACATTGCCCTGCATGCCTTGATGGAACAAAACTGAAACAAGAAAGAAAAAATCAAATCTGAAACTTTTCTGTTTTTTTTTTTCCTTTTCCTTTTGTAACACCAAAAGAAACGACATTTTAAGAAAGCTGCTAAGTTCTCTCCTTGTCTGCTGTAACAGGCCCTTGTTCCTTAAATATTAAACACACACTGAGGCAGGTTGCAACTTCTCCATACTTTCTTCAGTTCCCTTCAGAGAAGACTAAAATGGTGGGAAGGCTGAGGGATGCCCCAGCACTGGTGAGGAGAAGGGCAGCTGCAGGCAGTGGGAGCATCCTGCCTCATTTGCAAGGGGGGCTGCAAGGAGGACTCCTGTACATTGCACCATGCTGGAGTTCTTTCCCTAAACTCCACTATCCCTCCTCCTCATTTCACTGTACACGCTTCATAACCTGCCCCAAATAACAGGGGACAATTGCCATTGCATTAGGAAAAATGGATGTGGTCTGCACTGCTGGCCTCAGCGCCATGGTGCCCTCCTGTGAAGTTCTGCTCCTTGTGGCCTCTGTCTGCAGTAGGAAGCAGTGCTGGAATGCCATGGGAGAAGGAGAGAAATGCTGACATTGATCTTTGGATCAGACAGTACACAGATTGATCCCCAGGATCAATAGAGAGGTCAAGATTCAGTCACACATGATCTCTGGCTGCAGCTCTTAGCTAATTTCTGGAAGACAATGGAGAGAGGGAGATATATATGGATGTGACCGAGGGTTACATCTTGATCCCAATTTCTGTTTAAGGAAACCTACACACCCAAAGAGCTTTTTCAATTGCTTTCAGCTCTGAATCCATTTTCCTGAGCATGAAACAAATCTCAGTGTCCTTGGTACTGCAACAGGAGCTATCCATTTCTTTTAACTTATACATTGTTTTTATACTTCTCTAATGTCAAGAAATCTCTTCAAGCCCCTAAATTAACAATGAGAACAAAAATGAGTACAGATCACTTTTAAAAGTAACACAGATCCCAAGTATCATCAATAAATATATTAGTCGGGATCCAAAATGTGTCTAGGGCATTTGGGAAGAGAGAACTGCTGGCTGTGCCATTGCCTGTGTAATCACCTGCCAGAACCTCCAGAGTAACAAGAGTATGAGCTTGGGGACCTAATAATAAATCACTGGCTTGCAGGTCAATTAAGTGGCCAAAAGCCACTTGAATTCCACCTGTTGTGCCATACTAATGGCCTTGCTTGTGAGCAGCTAGAGACAAAACACAGCCAACACAACTTTAACATTGCGTTCCAGGCGGTCCGGCTCTGCAGCCCACATGGACATCTCGGCTGCACGTCACACAGGTTTTCCTTGAATGCCGTGAAAGAATCTTCCCCGAATCGTTACCATCAGGCTTAATCCATTTAGAGGTAACGGGCACAGAAACCTCACACCGCCCGTCAGCTATACACAGAACCACCCAGAATGGGAGAAGAATATATTTCTACATTTTTTTTAGCTTTTGCTTTTATATGGCACAGCATTAGTTTGTCTTGTATCACAAACACACAGTAGGAATGTTTGACAGGAACCACTATAAAACAGGCTGCAGACAAATCCAGCCCTGTTTCCTCCCATACAGACATTTTATACTCAGCACCAGTGGAGCTGCCTGAAAAGAATGACCAAGGTTTGATTTTAGGCTTCTAGGTCATGGTTTCACCTTGACAACAGCTCTTTCATTTCAAGCAGTAACATTTGCCAGGATCCCTAAGGTGTTTTCATTTTTGTCAAGAAGTGTAGGAAAAAAAAAACGCACACCAGTATGAAAAAATGATAAATCTTAATTCACAAGCTGCAGGACTATCTCTGTGTCTCCAGCACAAAACTTCAAATCCAATCCAGGACCTGGATGTGTATTAGAAGGCTGCAGATTTAAACCTTGTCCACCATGATCAAACTGGATTTATGGAGCATCATAACTCTCCAGACACCATCCAGCAGCTTATTAATTTAATAGACTCCTGTCCATTCCATGATGTTCCTGCCCTGACAGTCTCTCAAGATAAGGCGAAAGCCTTTTGACAGGACAGAGTGCATATATATTTTCTTCTGTTTTCTTGTGGATGGGGTTGTCGACAACTTGAAATGTGTGGCTCAGCAAATTTGGGGGCTTTTTTTCTTCCTTTTTGCTTTGCAGGGAAGATGACAGAGGTAACACTGCCATGAGCCACAAGGGTCACAAGGTTTACTGCAGTCCTCAATATTTATTTAGCATAATGGATTGAAAAAAAATTAATTAAAAAGAAAATAAAACACATTTAGCATCTATGTCATATCCTGAAAATAATGACAACATTTTTCTTAAATTGATTTCTAAATGACTGATTCTACTGCAATTGACTTAGAAAAATGAGGGACAAATACATACATTGAAAAAAAAAAATCTCTGCATGACGTTTGCATTTATTTTTGCCAGTGGTCTGAGCAGTTGAAGCAATATTTCTTTTCACATGGTCCCAGTGTGAAGTACAGTCTGGGCTTCTTTTCCATCCTGAACATGTTCTCATAGGTGAGTGTTAGACTCAGTTTACAGCTTTTTATAGCTTTAGTCCAAAATATATAATTCTGCACAAATCATGTCAGTATTCTGCCTATTTCCTTGCCTCCTCAAATGAAAAGGAATTCCAGCTATGAAATAAACTACACAATAAGTGACAAGAACACAAGAAAAAAGCCCAAACCAATGTACATATAAGAACAACCTAAAAATATCACTTGACTGCTATGTAAATGAAATGTACTAATAATGAACAAAAGCATTTTCATATTGAAAGTGGAAATATAGCTGTACCCCTGCTTTTCATGTCATCTTCTACATGCTTAGAATATAGAGGGCATGTAATAATCCACTGTATGCTATTATATACACATTATACTAATTCCATAAAGATGCATAAAAATAACCTTATTCTTGTAGATAATTAAGACTATATAGAAGGTCCTGACCTCTAAACTCCCCAAAGCAGATAACCGCCCATTGGATCTACTTGCATACGTAAAAAATAAAAATAAGGAAAAAAGTACAAGCCTGCTTTGGGAGTTCTTTGAAGCTGAATTGTGTCTGAATTAAGTGCACAACACTGCGTCTGCCATCAGCACGCCATAAATATCACTAAAAATGAGGACAAAATATTTTCCCCTTCCGTGGCCAGCAAGGAAAGTAGCAGGACTGATTTGCGACAGTTTTGTTTGCAACAGTGTCATTAGGCATCCTGCCTTCTCAACATCCCTGCAAAACCAAATGGGAATCGTGCCACCTACTTGCCTACCAATCACCTCTTTATGTCTGTATCCATGACACTTTCTTGCAATGACTGTGAAGGTATATTGCCCTTGTAGAGATACTATTTTATGTAAGCATTTATATGCATAATTATACTTCTCTCGAGTTTTGCAGTCTTTCAGTGTTGTGGAAAAAGAAATGTAAAACAAACTCTTCCATGGACCTTTGATATTAGGATTAATGTCGCATGCATTTTGTTAAAAACTCAGATTTTTTATCAGTGGATACAAGGGAAGAACAAAAACCTGTAGCACCACCAGAGGCTTCAGCACATCGTTTAGCTAATGGAGGCATCCAGCAGGACAGCAGATACTGCGGTTTTCTGACTGTCCACGTGGAACAGATTAAGTAAATTCACTCAATTTGCTTTTAATAGTATGTGGAAAGAAGCCCCTTGCAATTTAAAATATATGCCCCAAGTTAACCTTTGGCCTATTAAACAACTTGTTCTCTGACCCAAAACAAAATATACTCATATTCTAATGCAGCGGTATTTAAACTCCTTATGATGTTTGACCTGTGTCTCATTAGGGGCTCTGATGCCCTATGTCTGTGGCACAATGTGCCACTCCATTGCCTGAAGTTGCAGGGAAAAATAAAGTATTTGCTAGCTGAAAACTCATTTGCTGGGGAAAACACGGTATCAAGGATCTGACAGAACAATTAAGGAAAGTAATCCTCTGTCACTAAAGAAAAATTCAAGAACCCTTCTGTTGCGACAACTGACTTTTCCTATATGTTAAAAAATACTGTTCACTTTAAATTAGCAAAATTAATTAAAAATTGCCGTCAATTCTTACTAGTAATTTCATGTAACCCTTTTGCAGCGTTTGTATCTTTAACACATGGGCTAAATCAACGCATCAGATAAATAACTCATCCCGATACGAGTGAAGTAAGTAAACAGCTGTGTATTTACTGACATATTTTAAGTGGACCCCTGGGCCGCGCAGGCAGGGGAAGCCCCGGGAGAGCTGAGCGCAGCCCTCTGCTTCCAGCCCCGGCTCCCACCCTGCCCGCTCCTGCCTGCTGCCTCTCCTCCAGTTCCTATTTATAAATTAGCTACATGACACAGTTTCAGTGTGGGCAGCTGTCATTTTAACTAATCTCATCCTGCAAATCCACCCTAGCAGGCTTGTTCTCTATTGTGATTGGAGAATAGACTTTTTTGGGCAGCTTTCAAAAGCAGCATCTGTTTGAGCAAGCACCCATCCCTTAGCC
>RSEF01000002.1:418630-473359 GCA_003993805.1 Himantopus leucocephalus | reverse complement strand
GCCCCCCCCCCCCCCCCCCCCCCATTTTGTGTTCACCAAAAGAAAATGACAATTCTCGGATCTCAGCCTGAGGCAACATCCTCCCTAGCCAGGATTTTGTTATAGTCGCTCAGTGGGCACCGACTGTGATTTCACTTACGGAGGGATGGAGCCTTTTTATGGCATTCGATATCGTGTGTCCGCACCACCGGGACAATTAACAGGACCATCCTGTGGAATTACTTACGAAGATGTCACGCGGTGCCTGTAGAACCGCGCTGGGGCGAGGACGTTTTTTTTTTCACCTCCCGCATCCTCCCAGAAATAACGAAGGGCATAAACTACTCAGCGAGGCCAGGCAGAGGAGGAAATAACATCAGTAAATCACTAATGGAAATGCAAAACCAAACACCGCCTCACGCCAAATGAGATGACGGACGGCTCCAGAAGCGTGCGAGTCGCTGTCGGCAGCCGACTCCTTTTCGGCAACCACCCCCGACCCCGTCCCGCCACCCCGTCCCCCAGCACCCGGCCCTCTCCCGCAGCCCGAAAAGCAGCTGTTTTGGGGTTTGCAGCAGAAGACGGGGCACCTGGCCGGGCAGCGTGCTCGCTGGTACGCACCACCACCCAACCGGCCCAGACACACGTTAAACATGTTGGTTTTCCTGCACAGAGTTATCCTGTGGTGCTCTGCAATCAATTACTGTTATACCACCATCATTAATAATTTTCTTAATGAAAATGATTCTGTTGATCTCCGTTGTATTTTAATTATCAGAGTTAAGCATAATTACACTGCAGCTCTGAGCTGGCATGTAGACTCCTTTAGGGCGCAATTTTGTTTTAACACACTGATAATGTAATTTTACATTGTGTCAGTTGTTTAGTTATTATCCAGTCGTACAATTCCGCTGTATTCCTGATAACAGATAATAACCTTAGCACCTCCTATATCCTGAAGTCATTTAAAAAGCAATATTGGAATTTCACAACTAGCTAACTTAATCGCCTTATGATTTTATAATTCCCACAGCTAAATATTTGTACAGACACCCTGTTTTAACAATGCCACTAAACATACGGTATCCATACATTTCACATAAATGGCTTAAATAATATCTAGAAAAATGTCTGTTACATGAGCATGGTTTTCAGTCTGTGCAACTATATTTTTTACACAGTTTCTATTCTATTCAGCCGTAATTCTTTTTTTAAAATCCTTTACAGTCCCCGTGGAAGATTTGCAGTTAATACCCCAGCCCCTTCCTCGGTTGTGGGGGGACTTCCACCTCTGGTCTTAAGAGATTTACCAGGTCAGGTGCACAACTCTGTTAGGCACGAACGCTTCTCAAGTACACTACATTGCGATGAACATACAGTTCATGAGCATGCAGTTCATACTTCCTACCAATGTACCTTGCTTGAATTTCTGAAACCCTGTATCTGTTTTTTAGAAAGAACGTATTTATAATTCCAGATAAGCTAAAATTCCTAAAATCTGTCTCTTAAACTTAAGTTACTGTTTCTAGGACATCTCTTAAATTGTTGAATAGACGATATGTGACGCATAAAAGAAATTTGACATAAATATTAAAACAAAAAAAAACCCATGTCTTTTAAATGTAATTACAGTTGTATAAGTTTCCTTTCAAAAAAATAGAATGAGATAATGGCACATGCCATGAGTAGCCAGCTTGTATCAGAGCTTGTAAAAAAGGGTACTAATGAACTGTTTTTCCCTTTTCTAATTTGTCCTAGTATTAAGGAAATGTAGTTATAAAAAATACAGATAGAAATAAGTGATCCTAGACTAAATAGAATTAATTCCAAATACTGAATTGTTATTTCATAGCTATTCACTCTGAATGTATTCTCATGTATGATTTTAAATAACTGGTTTCTTAATCTAAAAATTTATATAGAAGATGAATTGTGATTCCACTGCAATAACTTAGCAATATAATCCTATATATGTACATCATATAAATACACATACGTACGCGCACACATTCTTTTTGTGTTTGCTTGCCTAGGGAAAATATTTTATGGAGAGTTTTGAAGGCAAATAGAGTTAGCTGTCCAGCTCAGATTCACTTTCAGTAGGAACTCTGTGCCAGACTCCCGTCCCTGTGATTATTCCGTGTGCAGTATGTGGGTGACTACGGTGCCCACAGCCGTAGTGAACTGGAAGTCAGGCTGACATTCCTGTGCTCTCCTCAAAGATCTGGAGAAAATTGTGCTCTCAAAGATACCACTGTAATAAGCTAAAAGAAATATGGCATGTGCTTCTGAGTCAGCAACTGATCGACCAGCACCATGTACTGCTGGCCAATTCTGAAACTTATTTTCCTGTTAGAAATGTGCCAATTTACTCCACTCATCTCTTCTTGGGTATCGTAAGGAAAACAGCTCCCACGTGACCAAATCTGCTACCTGTACAATTCCGCACAATTGTTCAGCTAATTGCTTTCAGAAATAACAATGCATTGCTAAGCAAACTACCGAAATTATACACGTGCAACTACAACATAACATCGAATTACAACTACATGCCAGCTGACACCGTTTCATTAGAAGTAATGGCACTATAGGAGACAGAAAGCTAACACAAATCAAGGCAATGTAATCTGGAATGATGAGATACAAATTGAAGGAAGAAACATGATTCTATTTATTTATTTTACCATCTTCTATTTGACATTGTTTTCTGATCCAAGCCAATTAATCTTTCTAGTACAAAAATCCCAGCAGAGCTCAAGGCAAGTGTAGGTGCTTAATGAACGACAGAGCAGCCAACTCAAAGCACAGAGACGAACAGAATGCAGTGAAGGTAAAGCATATCTACAACTTATTTCCCACATTAGTTTAGCGAAGTAGCAGGTTTTTAACATGTATTGATAAATTAGGGCTCAAATTTATCCTCAACTTCAGTTATAATACGCATCTGCGGTAGAGATAACAGACTTCACCTTGAGCCCCGTCTCACAATACCTTGTTCACCAAGTACTAAAATAACCAGCATCATCAGTGAAACTAAATCCAGCATGTTTGAATGAAAAGACTAATGTTTGGGCTACTCACATTGCACCAAAATGAAGAAAGTTTTTAGTATTTGAAAAAAATTTTCGTATTTCAATAGATTCAATCAGACAGATAGCACTGAAACTGTCTAATGAATTAGTTAGTGTTTGTAAAGTACTTTGAAGATGAATAGTCTTACTGGTATATATGTGCTAAGTATTATTATAATTACAGATAGAATGTAATACTTGATAAGACATCACCCTATGGGAATTTGCAGAAGCTATATTTTGTAGTGAAAGTAATTTCCCATTACATTAAAAAGTTGCTGCAGAGAAGTTTGCCTGTGAGTATTCAGTAGTGTGAATAGCAAACTGCAGCTCCGGATTCGGGAGAAAAGCTTCACTATTTTACTCAGAGCACTTTGCTGCTTCCACTCGGGCAGCAATCAGCAAGCTGCGAAGGAAGGGCAGCTCAACCCTTTTTAGATCTGAGCCCAGTTCTCTAATACTGCAGGTGTTTCAGGTTGCAGCCTGAATGCGTTGGCATTCTGTAATTATAATAGAAAGAATTTATAAGACCCTGGTGTGCAACTCATTTTTAACATGCAAATTCCCTGTTTTCAGCGTTTCAACTTTCAAAGGCTTGTGGCAGTTTAAAAGCAATCCTCTTATAAGTGTATAAATTGCAATGATTATAGGAACAAGTTGTAATTGTTTCTAGTAAGTTTTTAGGAGTCTTTGATGTTATGATTAGTGTTTTGTATGTTAATATATTGATATGGGTGCTTATTTGCCTGGATGCTTGTATGCTGAAATGGTCACTAGGTTGCCTCAGCAAACAAATCTTTGATCTCAGTAGGTCTGTTTGGTTAGAAATAAAACCTAAAAGAAATTAAACAGGAACAGTGCATGTTCTGAAGTATTCACAAAGTGCTGAGATTGGTGACTGAAATACAAGGAAGGAAAGTCACAGTTTTGCAACCTGATCTTCAGGGTGAATGCCAAAACCAGCTACACTAATAAGTTATTCTTATTCCATGTATTCAAGTGCTGCTTTTTTGGGTGGGTTTTTTTTTTTTTAAACATACTGTAATGATATCATAATCACATTTATTAAGCTTTCACAGTGACTGCCCAAACAGCGTGGTGCATAGTCCATGCCACTGCGGACTCAACCCAAGGCTCTTTGGGTTGGTTCAAGATGCAAGACAAAAGCCTTTGCACCTTGAACCAAAGTAGCTATTAGACGTGGTAGGTTAGATGAAGCATGCTTGGGGGACCTCGTAAGAACTCATACTGACTTGAGCAAATCTGACAATTCACATACGGCAGAAATGATACGCATTGCCACTAGCCAATACATTCCAGTGAAGCATCATCACGTCGTGCCACTACTCAGAGACTGGAATGTCAGAGGTGACAACCCTGAAACCCAGTTCCAGTTATCTTCTGTTACCATGCTGACATGAAGTCTTATCATAGTCCAATCAAGTTTGCATTCTTCTTATAAAACCAGATTTCAGTTAGTAGTCTACAATGCAATGTAACATGGAGAAATGCTATCCAGTATGCCCAATAAAATGTCAGAAAGAATTCACCTATTTGAAGTGTATAGATTTTACTGATGTTTCCCAAGAAGCGCTAACTCTCAGAGAGAAATAGATAGTATGCCTTATGTCAGCTGACATCCTTCTGTGTTTATAAGCATTTAGTTTATAAGCACTACAGACACCATGTGGGGTTTTTATATCATTAAAGGAAAAAAAAAAAAAGCAAAACCAGAACGTGGAAGGAGAACGGGAATGAAAACATCGACTTTAAGGGGAGACAAACTACTTCATTTTCCTATTATGCAACAGGTATATTTTTATCTCAGTACCTTACACAGGAAAATAGAGAAAAAAAATCAGCTTGTGTTTACCTTTGCTGTACACAATGCAGTTGTTTTTGTTGTCTTCTACTCCTTGCCAAGTCACATCCAGCAACCACTTGGGGCCAGCAGTCAGTACCATAGGGACTGAAGCCTTTGTCTTCTGTAGGAAGGATGATAACAAACAGATGCCATTTGCTTGCCTTGATTAAGAACTTGAATAATAATAGTAATAATCATTTTATTTGCAAACAACAAAATCTCCAAACCCCTAAGCTAAGGTCTTATTCCCCTGCTTCAGGATTTTTTTTTAGGAAGACACAAGCAGTAAGCTTTAGTTCTTTCATTGATTGAATGGTGAAACTATTATCAAGGATTTTTCCAAATGATATTTGATCAGATCTCCAAGATTAAGCAGATCTCTGGTGGCTGAGAATTATAAAGGGAATGCAGATGACTTTCACAGCAAAGAGCCAAGTGTTTAGAAGTGAACTTTAGACACATTGTACTTCATTATCAATGGGATCTCACTATTTCCTGAAACAGACAGGAAAGAATTTAAAGAATCAGTATCCATTTCAAAGATCTGTCCTGGGTAACATTTGTATTATCATAGGAGATTGTTCTGAATGGATAATGGAATTTTTCCCCTTTTGCTAAGTGTTGATGTGTGATTTTACTATGTCTGAAATAATAAGAATGCTAATGATTCACTGCACTTTGTCTCCAAAAAGACTATAAAAGAAGTTGTATTAATAAATTCAAAGGCACAGAAGTAAAGCATGACATCCATTGCACCTGAAAGGCATGCAGGCAAAGAGATGCACATTTAACAAAACCATCTCCTGTGTATATTTCAGATTCTATATTTAGAGAATTAGGTGTTTGAGGAGATAAGGTAGAGGCTTCAAATTTATTAACACTTAACTCCTTTTACTAATCAAATTGCAAAAACCCTGTGGCTAATCCCTGTGGTCAGTATGTGGCACTGAGATGCCACTTAGACTTCTATCATTCACAGTTATTTTTCTCTATATCAAGCATGAAACCACAACAGAGAGTATAACAGTCACCATGTAACTTTTAATTTTTTTCTTTCTGGGATATAACGATGTCCAAGGCATTCCAACCTTTTCTAAAAGAATTCGATTATTTATCTATTCCACCAATAATTCTCTAGTTGGCTCCAGCTATGTTCTATTGTGATATTCTGTATGATTAAGAGAATTAAAAAATTTCAGTAGTGAAATGTAGTGAAGTATATTAAGACTTACCATAGAACGTATTACATTCCCAAAATACACATGAAAATATTTACTGAAAATAACATATTAAAATATTTTGTTATATAATATTAAATTAATAATATTATATAAGACATATTTAATATAATTTATGATATATCAATATTTCAATAAAGTTGATAGACTAAGACATTGAATGTCACAGTTCACATTTTCAGTTGTTTTATTCATGTTTGTTCTCTATTACTGTTTTATCAAATATAGTATTTCTTGCTTAATTTGCATTTTATATTTTGGATTTTTCATACAAATGTTTATGCATAAGTTGCACTTCTTCTATATGCACTCCATGACATTATTCACCTTCCAGAAGTGTTGGAAAAAACAGATATAAATGAAGAACGAAATGCGTAAAAAGGAATGGAACAGCTAGCGACAACATACCTACCTAGTGTAAAAATACTGCTACCAGGGACATGCAATGTCTCAATTCTTAATACTGTTTTTTCTATGGGAAGTTGCAGAAAGTGTGTTTGCTGATATGAAGTATTGCTGGAGTCAACCCAACTGCATGCGTTTGAAATCTGAATTTGAATTCTGATTTCTAATTGGCCAGTAAGCATANATGGGAAGTTGCAGAAAGTGTGTTTGCTGATATGAAGTATTGCTAGCATCAACCCAACTGCATGCGTTTGAAATCTCAATTTAAATTCTGATTTCTAACTGGCCAGTAAGCATGACAATTCTTTTAAAAAAATTTGGTTAAGTTCACATATAAGTTATCAAGAAGCCTGATATTAACACTCATGAAATCAGTGCAAAGTATTTACACATGGACAATGATGTAAATGAGGCATAAACTGAAAAAGACCTGCAGCAGATGAGATGAAAGGTAATCAAAGCATCATTTCTATCTTCTATTAAAGAAAAGTGTGGACTTCAGTGTCATTTACACCAAAACAGCACTAAGGCTGCTATGGAAACAAGGAAGAGTGGCTGTTCTTCACACAGCTGAGCATCGTACCCATATTAAATACAAGCTTTAGCATGCTTGTTAGCAACTGTGACTGCATAGCAATAACGAAGAGGAGGACCAGGACATGTTCCTACCACATGCTGCATTTCTCCAACTGTCATTTCAGTCAAGCCTTTAACATTTTTTTTTGTGCTTATATGTGCTCTCAGTCTCTGGTAATCCCAAGTACAATCAAAAGACAGTGCAATATTATCAAAGCAGTGGACTTTTCCAAGTACACCATACATGATTCAGACATTCAAACAAGTCTTTTTTTCAAGTTGAAGGCGAAGTTAAAAAAAACCAAACCTAAACAAAATTCCATCTTTTAAGTGCAGAAGGGATCATCCATTTAATTTCTACAAGATCCAATTCCTATTTCTGTTGTTGTTCTTCCCAGACATCTGACATTAAATTGCGTCTCTCCCATCTGTAAGGGTATTATTTGCATTAAGGTGGTATCAAAAAGCCTCAAATAATATCAGGATCTTCTTGCGCTGGGCAAGAGTTTATTATCTACGTAGAGAGGACAAATAATATGTCCTGGGAAAGGATTATACTAAACTTCATACTGCTGAGGAAGAAATGAGATGCAGAGATACCGTTTGACTTTCTCATGGAGATTAATTTCTCCTTTAGTAAGTGGTAGGCTTAGTCCCATCCACCATCCCTGTTTCTTCTAGACAAGGAGAGGAGCCCAGGCTGGTGCCTCATCCCTTCTAAGGTGAAGCAGCAGCAGGTAGACTGAGCACCAGCAGTCAGGACGCGAGTCCTCTTCGCTGGCCCCAATTTCCAGGGCTTTTAGAACTTAAAGAACTTAGAACTTAAAGAACTACATGGAGATCACTAAATTAGCTTCCAGGTCGGCTTGGCAGTAAAATTTGTAATCAGTTCAGCAGCTGTGAGTGGTCTCTAGGCACTAGAGATAGGCTGGAGGAAGAACAGGGTGTTTCGTCTCACAGCTCTGCTAGCCCAGAAGAGCTGGTGGACACCTCAAAAGAATTTCCCATTCTCCCATAGCTCTGCTCCCAAGCTGCACAGATATGTAAATAAACTTCTTTTAATATGAAAGAAAAACTTCACAAGGCCCTGGCTGCTTGTAAAGCTTGGCAGCTCCACTAAGGGAGACGGGGAATGGCTTCTCTTTGAAGTACCTCACAGGCGTATTGTGTGAGCTGTAAGATGAGTGAGGCCCACCGAAGCAGTTCTTGGGGTCTGGCATCCTGTGAGGTTCACACGTTCATAGGAGGTGTTCACCACTGACAAAGCCTTGCTCTTGTTGTGCCTTATTACATAGTAAGAATTGAAGCAAGCCTGCTGATTCAGGAAAGGCCATTTCCCTAAAATGGTTAAAATGAAAAGACCCCAGTCCAAGATAACAAGAAGCTATGGTTAAATCAGTCATGCCTTTATCACCTCAAGATTAGACTACTGCAATGCGCTATACCTGAGGCTACATTTTAAATCCATTTGAAAGCCGAAGCTGGTGCAGAATGCGGCAACCCGCTTGTAAAGCAGGATATCGTGCTTTGAGCGCATTACACCAGTGCTTTTTAAGCTGCACTAAGTGTCTGTGGGATTTAAGGCACTGGTTACAACCTGTGAAGCTTGGTACCTGTCTGTTTGAGATACCTATTTGAGATCTGCCAGGTCCTTTGCCCCAACCATACAACCACAGCTGTTCCGCCGAGGAACATGAAAAAGGGCTTTCTTGGCTTGACACAGAAGAAACTCTTGGCAGGGCAACATGTTTTTCATGACAGCTCTTTACCTTTGGGACATCATCCTACTTGAAGTAAAGTATGTTCACGCTTTGACTCTCAAAGAGTACTATGAAAATCATCCTGTAACTCATAAGATGCATTTGTCATACTGTAACATTTAGTTGGTCATTCCCAAGATGGTGGTGGTGGTGGTGGTGGGAGGTGTCAGCTACTTTATGCTATGCTTTTTTTATAGTGCTATTAGGAATATCTCTAGCTTAAGAAAGGTACCTTTTTACAACAAAGCTTTCTTGACACATGAGCAACAATATTACATCTGCTTAAAAATAAGACTTCAAAACCCAAACAAAATTTTACTTCTCCCTCCAAAAGAACTGCTACAAATTACTCAAAAGTGTGGAAAACATTCTGCCTACTGCCTAAGCATAATCATAGGGATCTACTAACACAGGTGTCCATAAGATGGGGCCATACAATAGTAACCTCACATTTTGGAAATGAGGGCACATTATAGAAACACAGTATTGTTCACTGCTCTACATTAGGTAAATGTGTATTCTACACTTGAGTAATTTTTACCTGAAAATGCAATTTCTGCTAATGTCTTCATGCCATAACTAGATAAATTTGACAAGGACAAACAGGGTCAAAACTGTGATCTCTCAGGGAACAATTAGAATCAGCTAATGAGGATAAAAGAGGTCAGGCAGGCATCCACTTTTCACTAACCTTTGAAGCAACTGGACAAACAAGGGAGGTAACCCTCAATAAATGTTTATATTCAGTCAAGAGGTTAATGGAGATAAAAATAGCCATCACAGCAGGCCGAAAATAGTTTTGCACTCTCGCTAAAAGGAATCTGTGCTGACAAGTAACGTTAGATGGGCTCTTCCCTGTGAAGATTTCTAACATGTGTGTGGCCTGGCAGAAACTTGAGGAAACCCCCACGCTGAAGAGAAAGACAGTATGAGCAAGTTGTTTGAAATCTATGAAATTCTGATGTCAAATGCCTGATCATTACTAGCTGTTTCCTAAGGACTTGAGCCAGAGCAAGAAATAGGTAATAAGCTGATGTTCATTAAGTCGCTGTGACACGAACAACCTGTCCCAGGCATGGTGTTCCAAAAAGTGTTCAACATTGTTTAAGGAGATGTACTGTTCATTGAAAAATCACTACATTTCTATCTTTTTTTTCTTCAATCAGTACAAGGCTATATAATGTCAAAACTACTTCCTTAAAGTACTCTCACCAAAACAGAGGAAAGTTGCTGGAGACTTAAGATACTCAAGGGCTTTGCTTCTAATTGTATTTTGGTTCCTGCAAACAGATTTTCTTTCTAAATCTTCCAAAGAGCCTGAGTTCCCATGAAAGATACAGAAGATTACCTGAATGTCTTCGTGACATCGAAAGTTCTCATGCCTCACTGTGCAGTGTTACTTTATATAGCCAACTAAACCCAAGACTTTACTGGCAGGTGAGCTGTAGATATATCTCAGGTGCCTTCAGATGAGAGTCTGGTAAACAACAGTTAATACACGGATGGAGGTTTCTACTTTCAAATTGAATGTAAATTCAATTTGATCGTCACAGGGTTGACATACCTTCTGACATGCTGGAACTGCAGCATGTCCCCTCTTGAGAGGTTAAGTTCAGCTTTGGAGGTCACCATACTCAATACAGCAAAACTTTATAAGCCCATCAAATCAGTTCAGTTGGGAAGGTCTCCTAAGGGTCATTCCAGATTGAGCAATAGCAGAGATTTGCATAGGTCTCAAACGATCCCTAATTAATTAATTAATATTTGTTTTAAGATTTTTTTTGAATGATAAGAGTGGTAACTCCACTTTATCACCTCACGCTTAGATTGACTGTCTCAATGTATTTCTTTACCATATAACTGATCACAAATTCATCAAACCCTAAGACAAGCCCATCCAAACTGCCCAGTGGACAGACACAGCCCCTCATTTTGTTGTTGATTTGTGTCCAGTCAGCTGGACTGTCTTTCAATTTCTGTAGCTTCCCTGAAAACTCTTATCTTTTTCCAAGGAGGAGTCAGTCTTGGAAGAATATTTATCTCAAGGGCTTCTCTGGAACCCCTGCCACTCAAAGCCCATGGTAACACTTCACAGTGCCACAGCTTGCTTTGCTAGACATGTGAAGGCAGCGCCTCTCCCCTCGCATGAGATTGGAGATGTCAGGTGGTTTTCCATGCTGTAGTTCCATGCCGATGACAAACATCACCAAATAAAGCAAAGACACAGCAGTCGCCAGCCTATAACCCACTCTGGGATTGTACAACTGCACCAGGATTTCAGTTTTCACAGTCCCCGCTATATCTATCAGTGAGATCTTGAAACCTAAACTAAATTAGCAAGAGAACTAACTAGCAAGAGAAATGTTGCAATCCTTAGTCCTTGTGGTTGAAAAAAACTGTTTTGAAAACCTGATACAAACATAATAGATGTAGTTAATCTCAGCTAAACCTGCGGACAGCCTGGGTTAACTCTTCTAGTTATTACTTCACAACTTTATGGGATGCAGTGTTTCAGAGGAGTGTTCAAGTATCGTCCATCAGAAGCCTGCCTTATGGCTAGACGAAGGGAGTACAAGAACCTGTTTACCCACACAGATGTAACCGGTGTTCTGGCACGCTAACTGGCAGAAAGAAGATAGACAGACAAATTGTTGCTTGTGATGGGTCATGAAACTAGTGATGGGCCATGAAACTAGTGATGGAGAAAAGAAGGATGGGTCAGTGTTACTTCCCAGTATCTTGGACAAGGCAGGAGGGAAAAAGTCCTCACGTGTCTTCTGCCCAGGTCTCTGGATTCTCGCCATGTAGTGCTAGCGGTTAACATGGCAGTGCTGCACCTGCAGACTGGCTGGTTGTGAAACAACCTACATCGTTCCTAGTCTACAATGCAATACATTTGGCTATTTATTTTGGGATTCCACTTATCTGAAGAGGGAGTCTCTTCAGGGGCGGGGGCTTTTTTTTGGTGATAGTAGAAGAAAAAGAATTGGTAACATTTGAAGAGGCTGTGGTCAAACCAAAGCCTTTAAATGTTTCAAACACAAAAAGGGGAAAAAAAAAGAAAAAAAATAAGTACACACAGATGGAATCCCAAAAGACAGCTGGGATTCCCTGCAACTGAGAAACCCTGCTGTTTACCCCAAGAGATCATCACTTGTCAAGTGACAAAACTGAACATACATTTCACCATATATCCACAAACCTAAATCAGACCAAAGAAAATATTCAAACAAAAAAATACGCCCTAGGTCTGTTAATATTTTCCAACACTTGTCATGACTTCAACATGATTCCAAATGCTTTATTAATATCAAATATGCCAGCTGATGAATGTCCCTAATGCAAATTAAATGTATGCTAAATGCTGAGATCATTTCATATTACCTGGCTAGAATGGATTTTTTTTCACATCTATAAAATAAACATACATCAAATCTCACTGTAACTTAGGTACAAAATAATGGCTGCCAAAGCAACTTTAGCTTGTCCTATTTAATCCAGGATACCCTTGGAACCCATCTTCAAACTCTTCCCCAGAAATAGGAAGGTTTAAAATAATTAATCCAGATTCTGGAGCACCTGGTCCTAGCTGAGGGTCCTGGTGATTTCTTCTGGCTGCTTGCTGTGTGGTCCTGGAGGAGGTGACATCCAACTGGTAGGAACATGAGTGGAAAAACTGGAAAGCCGACCTCTGAACACTCAGTGAGCTTCCCCTGCCCACACCACCCCATGCTGATGGGCTTTCTGCTCCTGTCCTTCCCACCTATAAAGTCTTTTCACCTGGCTTCACTCCGCAGCTGTTCCTCCCCTGCCCTGTCCTCCTGCCTTTCTCTTTCTTCCATTTTGGATATACCTGACTAACTATGTCTAGGTAACTCCTCCCTTTCCCAAAGAGCGTAGGATGGACAGCAGTGTATTTTGCCACCACCCTCTTGACTTGACTTTCTCATTCTATTTCTCCTATTACTCTCTGTCCTGTTCATTTCATTCTTTGGGAAAGCAGTGCATATATACACATATATATACACACACACAGCATAGCGTGTTTACACAATGACCAACACCAGGAAACCGTATTCTTAGTCGGTGCTGTGATTAGCATAAATAAGATTAGGATATTCTGAAACTTGACAACTCCAAGTGAATCATCTGTGTTGTGGTGAGCTGATACCTGCAGGTAGCATGCCCGCCGTCACAGTGCCTTAGCGCTCAGGTATCTGCCGTGGGTGTTGAACCTATCCGCTTTACTGTAAAGTTGAATACTTTGGATAATACTATTTCAGAGATGACATGCACCTGTACCGATGAAATCACACTATATATAACTTATCTTTAGACAAGATATAATGCAGTGCGACTTGCACGCTTTCACGCTGAATTATCAGTGCGTTTTTCCTACTGGGTTAACCTCCCTGTTGTAAATTATTGTCTACTGTAAGAATCAGGTCTCTCTTTCTACTAATGGGACCACATTGATATTTGCCAGTAAATATTTTCCGACTACATTTTCTTGAATGTAACTCCTTTCACTTTTGCTAAACATTTTTAATGTTAAAGAGATGAATACTCTGCTCAGTATGGCTCAGCCACAATTCTGCAAACATCGAGTTTACGCTGGATGGGTTGAGGGACTAAACTCTGGGATAAACCATCAATCCCTGTTAATCGTCTGACATTTGCTCTCATACTTTGCACGAAGATTATTCAGGCCTAGGACAGTTAATGCGACAACAGATATTCTAGACGATCAAGGAGACAATTACGGAGGTTTTTCCAGAAGACATGAAGGCATTTATACTGCATATGGGTTGATCCTGCCTGGTCCCACTGTCCAGATGTTTACACTGAAACCGTCCACAATGATGTATCTAGTACCTAGTTACAGTGTGGTACTGAATAATCTCTGTTTTGCAGTAATTTTGGATTTTTTTCCTCTGTTGTACTTCTTCTTACCCTGGAATGGATAATTTAAACCATCATTTCGAGAAGCCCAAATTTCATGTATTATATGTATTTATTTTTATCTAAGTAATCCATTAAAATACAAAAATAAAAAAGGACATGCATAAAGCCTTCTATAAACAGTCCATTACACAGAACTACAGATTAGTTAGTAGTTACAGGTTCTGCTTATTATATATTATTATTATTTTGTTTGGAACTGCAAACACAGGTTGTGTATTTTACTTTAGAAAAGTGAATATTTTTTCGTGAAAGGTGAATAAGAAATAGTCATGCTTTAGCAGCAGTAAAAGATAGTATTCTTTAATTTCACCTTTTTTTTTTCCCCCAGAACCAAAAAGGCAGAAAATAAATAGTTCTCTGTATATGCTTGTCCAATATTTTAACTGTATAATCCAGTGCAGCTCTATTAGGATTATATTTCCAATTAATATTGTGAGGCCTTTATGAAATACATACTTAATACAAAGTTATTGTAGTCAATAGTGTAGGTATTATAGTGTGATTCTCTTGATGATGCATGACACAATACTTGAACTTCAGTGGTGCACACACTGAATGCACGCAAAATATTATATATAAACGCCTACCTAACTCATTTGAAATAGAATTGGGGAATAGAAAAAAATCTCCTGTGCTTTTCTTCCTGATTTTTGAAGATTTTTATGCATGTTTTTATGAGATATTTTTGTATATTGTTGTTACCAACAAGAAACTCAGTACTTTAAAGTAACAGTATAAATCCAATATACAATCAATTTTTATATTTGTTCAAATTTTATATTTGCTCAAATTTTATATTTGTTAAGACAGCATAATGATTTAAGGTAGAAGTTTAACGCGTGATTCAACAACCACAAGTCTACATGCATGACTTTGATTAATTATTTTTAGTTCAGTTAAAACATCCCAGTTTATCTCATTTTAAGATTATCCTTGACATATTTAGAAATCCTAATGCAGATTTTATGGCCCACACCTATCCCTGATGGTGCTAATGGACTAGACATAATGAATCATTCTAATTTGGATGAAAGGACCACACAACATTGCGGCAGTCCTTTAGAGAATTAAGGCTCAATTCTGATCTTCCAGACTTATGAATGCGTTTTTGGGATTAGGCCGCGTATCTGTACATCTGTTGAGTCTCAAGGGGTGTATACTCAGCTAAGTATTCTGACCTTCCAATGTACTGTATCAAATGTGTGGCCTTGGGATATGAAAGGATTTGATTACAACTGTATTTTAACACTGATTTAATATATAATTACGGGGTAAAACCTAATTCCTCCTTACATCTTCATGTAGAAAATTCCATCACTATTAAGCAGACACTAGGATATTTTTCACCCAGTGAGTATGATAGTAAATGGAAGAAACTGAAACACCCACCCAGGATAATGTAAAATCAAGGACAATCTTCTTAGGGCCGGCTTTAAAATCAGCTTCTTGTGTCCGTAAAAAAACAAGTTTAAATTATCTCCTGTGAGTGTGTTGCTAGTTGGTACACTGCTGCATTATGCATGATTCTTGACTGCTTATGCAAAAATAAACTGAAACAAGATTCCATTGGTGATTTTCAATGTTATTCTATGCTTTCTTGTCTACAAGCAACGAGGAGAGGAATTAACTTTACGCATATATATAATATCGATGGAAAAGTTTGTAAATAATTGGAACTTTTGGTTATTCTCTATTCACTTACGATTTCTAATTTCTAGGCTATCGAAGACAGAATGTTGTAAAATTTCCTTTAGCTGGTTAAACTTTCATAAGATACACATAGTGTTTTCATGTAAAAATTTTAAATTTTTTGATTCCACTGAAAACCACTTCCCAAAAATTATCAGTGAAAAAAACCACAAAATATTAAAATTGACTTCACAAGAAAAGTAGTTCAGTAGAAATTAATATATGTCATATAAAATATTTTAGGGTTTTTAATCTTTCTTCCATTCCATCAAATTTTGTTTAGGTTTTTAAACAAATAGAAATGGTATTGAGTAACTGATTAATATGGGGATTTCAGAGAAAACACATTTCAAAATCCTGTGCTTTTTCATCTATATGATCTTTCGCAGATCTGAATTATGGATTAATGGTGCTCACATTTTCTTTATCATTTCAGAAGGCTGGAGATGGACCAAGAAGATGAACTGAGCAGAGCAGCACCTTTACCTTGCAAGCAGTTACCTTCTTCCAGCTGAAGAATATGTTACACATAATCAGGTAATTTTTTCCCCCACTGCCATAAAAGCGTGAGGATTTTTTTTTTTTTTTTTTTTGCTGTTCTCACATAAAAATGAAAATTAAGTTCCCTAAAATGCCCAATGGCAGGTTAAAAGGATGCTCATTTTTTGTAGCTTGTATGACATAGTTGTGTAACACAGCGCTCATTTAAATTGCTTCAGTGTACTGATTATATGCCGCATGACGAAGAACTGCAACTATGCAAGTTTCCACGAAAAAAAAAAGGAAGTTTTCAAAGAATGGGTGAAGGTCCTTCACTGGGACTGGAGATAAAGATGGAGAGTCCGGCAGCGGGACTGGTGAGTACGGGGCTCTGGTTCCAGTAAGACTCAACAAACAGCTCAGATCAGAATCTAAAGTGCAGGAAAACAGCCTGTAGCTTCGAGATTAGCTTTCTCACACTATTCCTGAGTTAAGCCAGTACAAACATCATCATGAATGCATAATTATGATTACGCACTACGCTATGCATAATAGATCTTAAAATCTGGAAACAAAGAAGTAGTGTAGGAATGCTGTTTTCAGGCTTTTGGTTTTGAACACAATGAAGCTGGGTGTAAGGGTAAAAGACTTTCTGTAAGTAAAAACAGTTCCAAGAAAATACATTTTCTTTGGGAAATTCATTCAGATACTTATGAAACATTTACACATAAAAGAAGGTCTAAAAGGGAGATAGGGACCTGGTGCTATGTTTATAACTTGAAAATAACAGTGAATGAAGCCCAAACCCCTCCCATTTTAACATATTTCAGGGAACTAAAAAAAACCTATCACTTGGAATAAGTAACAATAGAGAAAGAAGCTGGCAGCTTGGCAAGTTTCTTTAAAGGATCTTTTTCTCAGAAAGAACTAAATTGATTTTTTGAAATTCTTTGCAGCAAGAATTTAACTATGAACCAATGTCCATTTCTGGGACTGATGGATATACACGGGCTGGTATCCTAAGTTTAAATGACGGTATTGATAAGAGAGTGATGCAACTTGCTTAAAGGGAGCTGATGGATTCACTCTCTCTCATGTGTGGAAAGAAAGCAGCGTGAAAATATTGAATGGAACAACTGGGTACGTCTACAACTACGGAATATTGGTCTCAAACTCTTGCCAGTCACCAGTCTACTGATTAAGCCACTTCAGGACAGCAGTTCTGCAGCTCTGTGTTCTCTAACAGGACCCCTCAGGAGCTGTAAAGCCTCTGTTTGGGATCACAAGTCCAAGAAGAGGTCCTCAAGTGGAAGCAGGCTGACTTTCAAAAGGAGGGAGCATTAAAAAGAACAACAAATTTGCACCTAGGTCATAGGAGTCAGGTTATTTTTTTTTTTTTATTTTTTATTTTCTGTGAAATGAAAACTTAAGAGTGGTAATAACAGTCACATCAGGTACTACCACACTGAGGACTGAATTTAAGTGATTAGAAAACTATTCTACTGTTGGCTCAGACCAGTTTCACAAACAATGATTTTTTTAATTCCAAAAGGTAATTTTTCCTTGAAGGCCTTTCCTGGTTCAAAGAAAATCAAATCAAATCCCTTCTGCTTCCAATAAAGTTTCCAAATCAATTTTCAGATACCTGAGCAAAAAATAAAAAGCCAGCTTCCAAATGTTCCCAGTACTTCAATATCCCAGTGAAGTCAATAAAAGGAAAAGAAAGCCCCTCTTCAGTGCATGTGTTATGGAGCCAAGAAAGCAACCTAACACCACATCAGTGGTATGAAAAATCAAGAGCTCTACAAGAGCAAAAGCTTTACAAATTGGCAGAATCAGAGCAGTCCAGGCTATCAAACTACAGAAGTTAGTAAAACTTTATACCAGAATTTCTCTTCTTCTTCTCACAGAAATTGGCATTAAAATGCTACAGTACTGCAGCCACCCTATCTGTTTCAAACAACTACCACATATCACTTGCCAGTAATTGGCAGCAGCTGTTGAAGGCAGGCTTGAACCTGGCATCCCGACTGAGCAGGGTTTTTCCCTGCTCCCAGGAGATATGGGCCTCCAGGTGAGGTGTGAGGCCACCACCAGTGCGGGGCATCGGTCTCGCCTGGCAGCCGCCTGGCGTGAGGGTCACTGCAACCTCCGCACACACGGCACCCCGCTACGGCCATCACAAGCCTTGTCAGCTTCTAAGGGAAGCGAAGGAGTAATTGCCCGATTTTCACAAGCTCAGATCCCATTTGCACATTGAAGGGAGGTGGCCACGTCTGCAGAGCCCGTGAGCCTCTGGCAGTTCCTGTTAATTCCAAGGGGAACAGTTGGGTGACGAATGCTCAAAAATCTGCCTCTTCACTCCTCCGCCACGGAGGTGACCTCTGATCAAACTTTCTTTTGCTAAGCTGTGGATGGCGAACAGATGAACATAAGCTGCGACATCAAACAAAAGAAGCAGCGCTCAAATCTGCCTGTGGCTGCAGCATGGCTTTATGGTCCACATCAGCTGCCAGAAGGAGGAAAGGGATGCTCAGGACCAAGCGCTCCCACCGCACACAGCGCAGGCGACACCGGCCTCCGCTCCTTGAAAGTTCAAGTGAAACTTGATTTACAGCCACACCTTGGGCAGCAGGCGAGCGCTGGGAGAGCGGAGAGAGATCTGGACAAAGAGTGATGGGAGGCGGGGGCGGGGGGCGGCGGGTTCCCTTAGTATTATAAAAATGCATCTTATTCTGTTTTTAATCAACGAACCTTATCCAGCAATCAAGGCAGATATATAATAAGCTGAGCTACTCTGTAAATCTAAACATTCCCCACAAATAGAAAAGATACAGCCTGAGCTCTCTGATTGTTACTACGGCAACTATCTAAAATGAAAATCTTGTTAACCCTTTGCATGCCGTAGCCACCCATGCATCAGTGTTAGCTGACTTCCGCGCACTTATCTCTCCTTTTTCCCCCTCAAGAAATTCATAATTGTATAGCTTCACAGTAGTTATGCTCTGGTTATCCTATTTGAGACTGAAAGAACTGTGATAGGTGGTAGTTTCGTATGTGCAGCTGAGTTTTGTTACTTGCTCATTATTGGGATTATAGTTCAAAAAACAACTAATAAAACATAAGAGAAAATCCCTAGATCACTCCACAAGGCCCGGGATTTTGATTAAAACCTTGACAACAGGAATGGGATGCTTCCTAGTAAACCCCACCACTGCTTTTTTTCTTTTAGTTATGAAATTATTTGACTGTAAATAGGATATTTGTCAGAAGAATTATTTTTCTATAGTCCACGATAAACAGGCTATTTTAAAATGCTTTTTTTAAAGCTTCTGTTTCTTAAGTACTGCACAAAGGTCTGCCAGCTATTTTAACAAATAATGTATTAACCACCGTGTTTTGAAAATTAATAGGCAGGTATTGGACTTGAAATCTCTCTGAAATGCAAGAAAATTCAGACAAATGAGAAAACTGACTTTTTAATTTCTACGAGAGTAGCAGATGATTTTACAATCAAATTGATACTTGTATCTACCTGAATATTCAAGACAGTTTCATTATAACATCTACGTGGCAGTGTCATGACAAAGTGAAATTCTTTGAAGTTGAAAAGTCTTCCACTGCTCATTGCTGAAAACAACTGAAGTCATGGAAATTCTTCTGTATTTAAAGTGAAGGAAGCAGGACGTGGCCCATGGACATCAATTCTATCGATTCTTTTACTTGTGCCTACCATGTAATTAAGAGAGACCTTTCACTACTAGACAGAATTCAACTCTTTATGGCATTCCCAAGTATATAATTTAAGACAAATATGCGCCATATCAATTGATTCCTACTGAAGGAGAAATACTCAACTTGGACATTTTTGCAGAACACAATAACATACACCTAACTTGAACAAATTAAATAACACACTTTTCTTTATAAAAGCAAAATTTACATGTAACTGAGCCCATATAACTTGAAGTGACTGAAGTAGCATGTAAATTATCTAAAGATCTTTTTTGAATGATGTCCATGTTAAATTGAAGGTTAACAAACTTCCAGTACATTAGATTAAATATGCCNTTGAAGTGACTGAAGTAGCATGTAAATTATCTAAAGATCTTTTTGGAATGATGTCCATGTTAAATTGAAGGTTAACAAACTTCCCGTACATTAAAGATGCTATTTACAATTGAAATAGAAGAATAACCAAACTGAGTATCTTCAGATTAGTGAAATATCAGTATTACAATACTCAATTTTATTAAAAGGAAACATTAAGATTTTTAAGTTTGCCTAGAACTGTTTCAAACTTTGAGAAAAGAATTGGTTTAAAAAAAGAAATGGGATTCTTTGTTATAAATGTGTATGTCAGTGCATGATGTTAGAAGTTAGAAATCTTAATATGTGCCATTATTTACAGAAAATTGAACTCACTAAAGTGAACAACCTAGCTTTCTTTTTTTCTTCTTAATAAATACCTAAGTTTCAAAAAAAGCTCACAGACCTCTCCTGCACTGTACACAAACTGAAGGACAGACTACTGGCCCTGGGCAAAAAACACACCTCTGGTCTCACCCAAAAATTTTTAAGGTCGATGTAATGACTCCAGCTAATTTGAGGTTTTAGGTCAGGATGACTGAGGTGCACAACACATGTAAAGGACGGTACTGGAATACACATAGGTAAGAAAATGTTCATGAGGGGAATGACATGAATTAGTTTCTCTAACTCAGGATACGTTCCAACTGTATTTTTTCAACTTCTGAAATGCTTCCCAGTTTTCTGTAACTAACTTGATATACAGCATTCGAAGTAACTTACCTTTTACTTTTTTTTCAAAATCTGTCTTTTTAATTAAGTCAAATGGACTACATTTTCTGGAGTTAAATTTCATATTTACAATAGGATGATCACTAGATTCATCCTAGAGGCTTTCCAAACATCAAGCCTATTTATCAGTGTTGGCTTATTTCCCAGGAACATGTCCAAAATAATCTAGAAATGTACTGGCTAGTCAACTTACTACACATATAAACGATTCTTCAGTAATTCTAGGAACGTAGAACAATCCTAGTTTTCCACTATATTATTCTAAGTAAGAATTATTTTTGTTTTTAAAAAACACCCAAGTGTTACCACATCACCATTTTTTTTTTGGTGGACTTTTTATCCCCCATCCTGTTTCCATATTACCTTTAAATTTCTGTGTTTGCCTAACTCGGCTATTAATCTACTGACTTGAAGACTCTATATCTCTTACCAGGTTGATACGGATCCCAACTCTTCTGGCTATGCTATAATTGCATATAATTATTTTGAAAGGCAAAAATTATTTGTATGCGATTTATTTGTCCAGGTCAATTACAAGGACTTGTCTTTTTGGGGGCAAACCAGGGTCAAATGTTGTCTTCCCTGAAGAACCTTTAAAGACTTGGGGGAACTCCGCCACGTATTCACCAGAGAAGCCAATCTTTCTTGTGGGCATTTGCCCTCCTTGACCAGGCACAAAAAGAGTCATGGGGCTTACAGCAGAAAACAGGGTTTCTAAAAAAATTCTAAAGGAAGAAGGTATCATGACCTGCGCACAGGATTCGTAATGGTGAGGCCATCCTTGGGGGGGAGAGCCTGTTCTGTTATATAAATTGCTCAGTAAACCTCAGGAATCCAGCACACAAGAATCTCATTGTCTGACTGCAAATCTACATTTCTTCAGCCTTAATCTAAAATGCTTCCTAAAGCCTAACAAACAAAAACTTATGGTAAAGCTATAACTAAGGGCCAAACTTGGAAATCACCACTTCGAAAATCAGCTAAGCAAGGTTTATTTCAAACAGTAGCAATGCTTCAGGTGACTGTCATATGTAATCACATTGCAGTCTCTCATAGGTGTATAACTAATTGCAGCACAGAAGAATCATAAAAAAAGGGTGCACTGCTGGAATCTATAGGCGGTCCAAAGAAAATTTCATGGAAATATATTATTCAGTAATGAAAAAAATAGTCTTTCCAATTTTGGTAAATTTTTAGGAATATATGATTTTGCAAAATATGACTTGATTTTGGGAAAAAGACCCAAACACTCCTTGTTCTTTAGATCAATAATGATAACAAAATAAATGCAGCAAAATGTTCCAAATCCTGGCTAATTGTGTTATGAATCCTTTAATTGTTTTCTTTAAACTCAGCACTGGCTAAAAGTGTGCAAAATAAAATATTCAGTGTAATTTCATGCAAATGCCAGGTTCAAGACTAACAATTAACAAAGGCAATCAAATCTGTCCAGGCATATCTGTTCAGTTATGCAGGCTCATCTGTAGTTCCATAACAGACAAGCAAATAGACAACGGGTCATATTTTACTCTCAGCAACACAGACACTATTCCCATTGACATCAAAAGGAATTGCACCTGTGGTTCAGATAACAGAATTTAACTCAATATTTGCAGGTCACCCTTTCTTTGGAGTTTCTCCACTGACAAAGATTTTATGATGTTAATAATTTCCTTTTTAATTTAAAGAAAAAACAAAAAAAACAATTGCTCTGCCTTCCCCCCTGCCCTTACACGTTAAGGCTGACCCTTCAAATGTTTATTCCAACATTACTTCAACTCAAAATACCAGAGAAGTCACTCGGAGTTTCTGTGGGGCAAACTTCAAAGGTTACAGGCTTTGGATTGCATAAACTTTTACCTATAGGAAGAAAAAAATGCCTTTTTCTATTTCATTGTACTTTATAAAAGTTAATATTATAGCAGGTAAAACCTCCCTTAATTTCTTTTACATATATCATCAGTATTCATAGTTCATACAAATGCCGCGACGAGACAGTAAAGAATTCAATCTCTTACATTTCGTTTTTCCTGAAAACAATTTCCAGCTAAAGGAATACCAATCATCAGCTTAATCATCATATGGAAAACCACAATGTGGACACAATCCTGCTCTCCTGGAAATCAGTGACACATCATTGCTCATATTTATAAATCCCCAACATTTCTGTGTGCTATATTAACAAACTGTGATTGGAGGAAAGTGGATAGAACCAAGCAAAAGGCATACCAACTACAATACTCAAGAGGAACGGTAAAAGTTGGGATACTAAAATAATGACAGCATTAGATAATAACATAATGGGGCATAATTAACTTGAGGAAGGATGAAAATATCATGTAAATAAATGGAGTGACACATAGTTCATTCTAGGAAGTAGAATTTTATATATGCATGGATCCTGCTAAGTGCATCCTTGTATGTTCCCCACCATCGTGCTGCAGGTTCTCCAACCAGGAGGAGATCCAGGTAGCCACATTCATACACTTTTTCATGTAAGTTTGCTGCAGCTAAGAATGACCATGTATTTAGAGATTATGCTCAGGGACACCTGCAGCATCATGTTCTCAACTGCATTTGAGGACACGAATGTTGCAATAAGCTTCTTTATTTCTCTCCCAGAGGAATAGCCATTTCCTTGCACCGATGTTTAAAAAAAAATATATTTTAACATCCCTACAGAGTTACAGATTTAAAACCTTATTGGAGAAGCTGAAAAAGTCGCTCAGGCAATGTACTTGCTACCGTTGTGCCTTCTGTACTCGGGGAACAACAGGTCCTGCCCAAAGGACTTGGGAAGGAGGGAACAAGCAGAGCCCATACTCCAAAATCTACCTATTTAAAACTAGCTATAATTTTGATTTTCCTTCTATTTTTAACAATACTTGCTTTAACAGTGAACAGTTATCTGAGAGCATCCCTATTTTAAGCTCTCGTGGTCAGTTAGGCTTTATCTTAGGAAAGTTGCAAAGTTTTGTTTTGCTTCCCAAGAGTTTGATTGTGTGAAGGAGGTATTAAAAATTCCTTTTCCAATATCAGGTCTGAAAGAGCTCAATCACACATATGTTACCTAAAATCAAACCAAAAATGGCAGAAATTTGGCAGAAGCAGATTTATTTGAATATGCAAATGACCTTTTGAAGAATTCATCCATTTTAAAATCAGTCGCATGGATATATTGCCAATAGAAATGCCATCGACAGTGCCATACTCTATACAAATAAAACCCACAGAGTGAGTAAGGGCATTACATGAGAAAAGCTCTAAAAACACTCTCTGAATCTCCGTTTTACTTAGTAAAAGCGTTTTTAAGAGCCAAGATGAAGGATCTAGATTCATTTAATAAACTGGGGGCATGGTATCTTTTATTAGTAGAAGTTTTTCTAGCTTTCATTAGTTCTGAAAGATTTAATGCTTAATAGATTGAATAACTATAATTTATACTAGCAGTTATTCAGGTTCCTAACTCATTTTATACATGGATATTTTACCTTTTAGCATCGTTTGTCTTATTTTTCATTATATTCTCTTATACTTTGTATTTCACTTAGCGTTTTAGTGACTGGTAAGGAAAAAGGAGAAGCAAGATATATGAGGGGAGTCCCGAAATCTCCCTCCTTCTCATTCTGAACATCGCTCTTAAATTCAGAAATCATTCCACAGACATTAGCTAATCACCATTACACTGAAGGATTACGTTATATAACAAGAGATGCACCAACTTGTGTTAAGAAACATTTGACTTCAAACTACATGCTAAAATCAACAGGAATATACTATCTTAAATACTTGAGCCAAACTGAGTAAAAGATACAGTAGGCAAACATTGTAGTCAGCTCAGCAGTGATTACCAACTCATGCTCCAAATTCACTATAAAATGAAAATCAATATTTCCACAAGTTCCTGCAACATAAAAGATAACCTTCATTGATTTTTCTAGACTTAGGCCTCACTGATAAAATCTAATATAAATTTTCAACCACGAGGATTTGGATCAGAGCAGGGGTGATAAGTCCTGCACATCTCTTAAGAGGTGGAGAATTTTTTTTTTTAAAGTGCACGTTCATACTATTTATAATTTGCCCTGTGCAAGTGAAAGCCTTTTCCACCAGTGCTATCAGGAATCTCTTCTAATTTTTATTACTGTGAGGCTAAAGCCTGTTCCAGATAATTTGGAAATTTCAGGGGAATTGTGATAGGGCTGATGGTGCAGCCCTGGCTGACTTGAGAAAAGAGCTAACCCGTAATAGCCTCCATGGCCGTGCTGATTAAATGTTGCCATAGATGAAAGGCCTGCCATCGCCGCAATAAATTAACCAATCACACAAATCCCAAGTCAGTGCTAATCCTTCCTTGATACTCTGATCCTCTGATCAGCTCAAGGAGGTAAAGAAACTGGCTTGTGACGCTTGGTGCTCTAACCCCTGGATTTCATGTACACAACGAGCTAATGATATCTTGCTGACCAGTTCAATGGGATGAACTTCTCTCACAACCCTTAGGGAACACTGTGGCCTTCTTTAAAAAAAATGACAAGCACATGGCAGGTTTTGTGTTTTATTACGACACTGCGGGAAAACTAACCAGCACTTGTTAACCACAATAAGCATCAAACTGACATTTGCTATAGAGCACGTTGCATTTTACAAGTGCAAGTGATGGATTAAACAGGAACCGAGACACGAAACCAGGAATAACTGTTCAAGTAATTGTGATTGAGCTATCCAGCTTTTGATAGGGAAGTTTGCTACCTTTCCTGTTAGCCCAATTTTTACCCTGTTCTTACCATTTGGGGAGGGGTAGCAGGCGGGAGGATGAATCCACATATCCGAGAGTGTAAGGGAGAGGAAGAGAGAGTCCCTTTACCTCTTACACACTCGCTCAATTGTACTGCCAGTGTGATTATAATCAGATTTAGACATAGACTCGTTTAATCAATTAACAGAAGGCCTGAACACATGCAGCATTTTCTCATTAATTATGTGAATGCTGCCTTTCCAATACACTTTGCAAAAATTGAGTCTGTGCAGTCTGCATTAGTGTACTTCATAATTGGGGAAACTCTTTTTTTTTTTTGCAGTAATTGGTTGCTAAAAGTAAGAAAGCTCTGGGGTTTGCCTCTAGGGCTTCCACACATAAAGAGTTTTGAAAGTACTTCATTATCTCTCCTGGTCAGTTCTGTGAAATTAAAACTGTTTTTCCCTTCTTCTTTGAAGAAGTGGTTTGAAAGTAGGGTTCCTAGAAAATGTATGTGCATACGTGCCGTGTGTGTACGGGCACGTGTGTCGGTGCTCATGCATACACACACACATACTTGTAAAAATTATGTAACTCAGGCTTGTCTCAGAGACTGCCATCACTGAAGTCAACACAAACATGAAGCACACAGGATTTGACCGCTAGCAATCAATCTTACTGAGAGATGAAAGGTCTCCAGATACAAGCGGGTTGCCCAACTTCTTCAAGAATGATTTCTTTTTCCAAACTTACACAATCAAAATCAATCACACTTGAGTGATTTGCTAAAATAAGTTCATAATGTTTGGGAAGGTGTCCAATTGGTCAGACTGGATATAATTTATAGAACCCAGTATGTAATTTGGAAGAGCCATGGCTATTAGAGAGCTAAGTCGCTATCCTTTATTGCCTACCTTTGATTGTTTCGTACATCTTTTTGTTCTCCTCTCTCTTGGGGGGGATATACATCCACATGCACACATGGGCTCTCCTGCTGCCACCGCATCGCTCCCTGTGACTTTCCCAGCTAACCTCTTCACACTGCTGGGCTGACAATAGTTAGCCCAGGAGCAAGTCTCGTGGGAATTAATTAGTAAGAATATTACAAGAAGACAGTTCCCTCCCTGCAAGCCGTTGTGGGCCAGCATTTCCCAGTAACATAGCTATCTCCGGCAAAAACTGTCTTCCAAGAACAGCAGATGTTAGTGCAGTCCAGAAAGGTACTTACAGTACATTTTATTCAATAGAACCACAGGGGTTGGAAGAAATTAAATGGGGCTCTTCTGTCAAATTTAATCCTTTTGATTTTACCTCTGATGCCTCATATCAGCTAATGTGTATCTATCTACTTTAATGCTGCACTTATCCAAGTTAACTATACTGCGCACTTAATATTTTAACTTTTACTGGCTATCAGATCAATATAGAAGATCATTCCTTATGATAAATCATTAAAATAATATGCATTAAAAATAATACCTTGTGGAAGTGGTTTTTGGATACACGGGGATTCTCAGACTTGATAGCCCATGGTAGAGCTTAAACTAAAATGACCGATAGTTTAATAATTTAATGAAGAAAAAACCAAGACTGATTATTTATATGTATCAGTATTTATACTTTATGAAGAAGGACAGAAGCTGTCGTGTTCTTCAGAAAGACCCATACATGCTTTCAGGTCATATCCCTTGCTTCATAATGTAAATGTTTTATATTCCCACAATAGCATTACGCTAAACAAAAGACCCATTCCGTCTTTGCTGAGGTAGGGCCTTCTCCAAGGCCAAATGTATCCCATGCCAACCAGCACAACGGCCACGGACATATTTGATCCTCACTTTCTTCATACCACTGGACTTCCTAATACAACTCTAAACATAACTTTTTATTTGGGCAAAGTTGTACCATAATTTTGCATAAAGATCTCCATTTCTGCCTGCACAAGTGAAAATGGAAAAAAATACACATCCATCAGTGATCGCCCATATGAAACTTCAGGCCCACAGATGGAGTCCATGCTCTGAAAACTTCAGTCACTGGCTAACAAAAACTCTATCGCCTGCTTTTCTGCAAATAGCATGGATAGACTAGATTACAATATCTTTAGAGAAGCTAAAATAGCATTCAGAAGGGAGATTTATAGTGCTATATTCATCTTTTCTCACAGAATCATAAAACTCATAGTACAGCAGGCACAGAATCCATTGCAATCAAATCACTAAAGAAGGCAGTAGGAAAGAGAGCTTGCTCAATTTTACTGGGAACAGAGAAGGTGGACTTCGTCCAAAGATTGATTCTTTTATATTTCTGCTGGAATTTTTCTGTTACTGTTAAAAAAGGAAAAAAAAAAAAGAAAAAAAATAACACCATCTTTGTATTTCAAATAATCTCCAATATATGTCATCCTACACTATTATTATGGAAACTGAAAAAATTAAAAAGACCCATAGATTGTCTTAATGTATATACGAGTATATAAAAATAGACTTTACTATGTCCTTCTCTTCAGGTGACAATTTCACTGACTGCATTGTCTGTTTTGTATGAATGACGGTGCCAAGCAAGTGGATGAATTTGTTGCAAGGAAAGCTGTCTTCATTTCTATTTCCTCCGTTTCCATTAGGTCCCTGTTTTGATAACTCTTCACTTACCGGGTGCACAGTGTTTTAAATTGTCGTTTCAAATGTGCTACTGTACCAACTAAATTCCCATCACTGGTGCCTGCGGAGAGGGACGGGAAGTTCAGCCCCAGTGTCGGTGCTGTTTTAGGTGCAGTATCATGGTGTTATTTTAACGTCAATACTATGCTCGGAGTGACTTTACAAAGAAAGCAGGTGAATGAGGTAAGGGTGTAATGTACCCAAACGTGACCAGCTCTGTGGTCAGAATTGCCATTAAATAACAAGGGTAGGAATGCAAAAATACAAGCGTGCAAGAAGACCTGATTTAAAAGAACTCACTCACACATTTCCGTGTGCAGGCTGTATGATCATCTTACCGAATTCTTTGTCAAAGAACAAAGTAATCAAATTTTAAAGTTTTTACTACAATAACCTTGGATCCCCTAGGGAGTATTCAGTGAAATATGAGAGAGGTTTTAATACCTGGAAGCACAGCTGCATTATGGTGAGGTCAATTTAGGAGCACTATTGAGACTCTAGGCCATAATGACTCCATATGGAGCCGGATAGTAGCTAAGGTAATAAACTTTCACAGTGTGATTTCTTTGCTCAGTGCAATACTAGCATAATTCGGCAGTTACTCATCTTTCATTCAATGGAGAGGGCTTTTTTCCCCTTTTTTTAAGAGCTGCCATGTGCTCATTCCTTCCTCCTCATCACAGAAGGTTTACAAATCCAAAGAAAACATTAACTGAATTCCAAATGAAAAACTCTGAATTTTATGAGCGTCTGAATGCTGTAGAAAAGGGAAATTCCTCAGTCCTCGACCCCTACACGAAGATGTTTCCGTTTGTCTTAGAAACTAGTGTTAAATGGATATTGGCCTTAGCTTCCAGAGTAATAAGAAGACACTAAATGCATTTGAGGACAGAGAAATAAGAAATTGGGGACAGCTGCGGACAGCAGATTTGGGACACTGGTATCATGTATGTAACAAATCTTTATTAATAAGTACATTAAATCCCATATTTTTCATTTATAACCACTGCATAATTTCCTGTTAACACTTCATGTAAATTCCAGATAAGGTAATAATTTTTTTTCAGAATTCTATTTCTGTTTCATTATATGTTCTACACTCTGCCCCACAGGTCAGTCGCATGATTGAAGTTTTATGCCTCATTAAAATTCCCCTAGTTAAAACATGGAGACAGAATTTTGGTAATTCCTTTCTCCACAACTACAATTAACCATTCCGCTGGATTCCTGTATTACTGCAATCCAAGTTTAAAAATTACTGTATGGTGAGATGGTCAAGGGGTCTAAATGTCCTAAACATAAGGCTCTTATCTTTCTTTGCTCCAATGGCTGAAAAACCCTGCACCACCACCTCCCAGTTCAGTATTTCTAGCTAGCAGCTGCTATCAGAAACCTAAATAACAAAAATATGCAAACTTGCACACTAATTCCCTTTGGAGATAGATCTTGGCTGCAGCCCTGTCATAAATCAGAGAATTTCGATATGAAATGAGGCAAGCAGCTCTAATCATTTCTGCATTTCAAATTGGATCACTGGCTCAATCACTGGGCTTTTTTAAACTGCTTGCCTAAGAGCAAATGTGAGGCGGGAGATAATTCTGAAGAAATCTCTTCTTTTGTGGCCGTAGAACTCTTTTAACTGTTTCAAGACTGAAGGCCACATTTCAGTGATAATAACATATATCTGCTGCGAGAGATATGGATCCTTAAAGACATCTTCCCTCTCTTTCAACTCATAGAATTCCATCAATATCTGCATATATTATATATATTAATATATGTGCATGTGCATATGGGTGTTTGTGTGCATAAAAAGAGAGGGAGAGAAAAGAAGAGAGAAACATCTGACATGTAGCCTCAGTATATTTCCCTTTAGAATTTCCTCTTATGCCTTGACTCGGTGTGGGTTTCAATTGCTGCAACGACCGCGTAGTTAACTTTTTGCACACATATACCCAGGCACTTTGGAAATGTATTTAATGATGAAAACAAAACTGAAAAGAAAATAAAGGGGGGAAATTTAAGTTATGGAGTATCAGTTTCAGGAGCGCAGTAACCCTCACCTACCCAGGGTTTGTCTCAGATATAAGTAAAAAAATAAAATCAAGGTAAACAAAGGTCTTCAGTAATTGTGTACGACATCCACAGGCCTCCTCCTTACCCACCAAAGTCCTGAAATTCTCCTTTGTTATACCATTGATTTTCTATTTTCATGCCTTATCTAAACTCTGAAAACAATACATCACAAAAATTACCCTTAAAGTCAATTACTGTGTAAACAGCATCCTCTTGACTCTTGATTTTTACGCTCAGAGTATCCCCTCTTTTTCACCCAAATGATACTACTGGCTTGTTGCAGTTTCAGTGTCCTCACCGCAGTGCTTTGAAATTGAATTTAACTCTATTATCAGCAGGCTTTTGTAATCTCATGTAAGCCTAATAGTGATCAGATGGAATTTTACAGCTAAGCTCCCTGCATTTTGAGGACTAATTTAAAATGTTTATCAAATTTTTGGTTTAGACAGTTACAAAAATATTCACCTTACCAGGGTTTTTGTCTCCTGTTTTCACCTTCTAACGCCTCATACACTCTTTTCCTTCTGGGAGCTGGATACATAATTTTTGGATACTAATTCTCTGTTCCATACCCCTACATTCCCTCCTTTTAATAAAATTTAGTTAACAACTGCTTCTTTCAACACTGATCCAGATTTTTGATGATTCTACTATCACTGCACAGTATTAGTGGTGGATACATAAAGCAAGTAACACTGTTTTGGATTCCCTCATCTAACTTTGAAAATATGCTGGTAGGTAAGAGCAACCCCAAATTCCATACTGCCTCCCACGCTTGGTTCTGTCAAGATTTAACAATACAAACATGTGTGTATACATATAAAAATATATCTATATATGTACTTTTTTCAGGCACCTTGACAGCTGCAAGGGCCATATTGTCAGTGTTCTCCCATTCTTCTGCCATGTACACACAGAAGGGAAATTTAAAGAACTTCTGCCAGGATGGCCAGAGATTATGCTGAGGGACCCAGTTCACCAATAGATGTGTCCTTGCATCTCATGGCACATAATCCTGAAATCTGGAACCAGCACATCCACGGAGTTCAAATGATGCTATCGGGTCTACAGTAGCTCTTTCTTCTTCTCAGTAACAGATTTGGCTTATTTGAATAAGTCTCCGAATTCATTCCCCCTTATCCTGAATGAAGTTGGGAAGAAGGGTAAACCCAAAAGCGATTCAAGATCTCCAGAAATCCAAGCCCTCAAGCGCAGAACTGTTGGCTGTGGGACTACCTGAGATCAGTGCTCAGCAGCTGGGCAGGACCTGCAAAATCAGGCCATGAAGCAGTATACCTAAAACCCAAGCTCAGTAACACTAACAACCAGACTGACGTTACGCTATTACTCTTCTATTCAAAACAATACATTCAATGTTAATACATCAAGCCTCATGGGGTCTTGCCCGTTAAGTTTGAGGATTTGAATCTCATGAATGCGGAATCTGCATTGTTCTCAGCTGAGGTCACTTTGCTGTGCATGTAGGAACACGCGGGCTGCTTCAGCAGCTTACAAGTGGAACAGAATTGTCAGACTCATTTTGAGCTCACCTCTGTTTCCTCTGTGTCTCAGGGCATGCAATCCCCAAATCCTTGTGGTTCAGTGGGGAGTTAAAGCCATACGTTGAAGCTATATTAGGAGTAGAGTAGTTGGGGTTACTTCTCTAACTTGTCTTAACCACCACTGATAAGTACTTATAATAACCTTGTGTTATTCCACCCATCCCTCCAATATTTTTCTGCTTGAAAAGGGCCCAAACTTCAAACAGCAGCCCACATTATAAGAGAGCAGCCCTATACCAGGTCTGAAATTACCCTCCAAAGTACAACATGCATCATGATTTAAGTGATTAAGGAGGTGCCAGCAAAAGTTCGATTGAGCAATCATTAGTCTTTTAGTGTATGTTATCATACTTGCCCCTCTCTCTGCATTGGTTTAAAAAGGCCTGGTGATTAATGTCAGCTTTCTTCTAAAAATGTTGCACAAACAAACAGTTCACCATAAAGTTTTAATTTTAGGTTAATTTTCTGATAGTATCTATGTCTTCTTTGCTTACATGGAAAACCAATGTCCACTGAAAAAATTAAAATTCAATATAGATCCCACTGAAATGTTTAAATGTGACCTCGGGCTGCTTCTGTAGAACACTAAATGAAGGTAAATTGTAACAGTTTATGAAAAACATCTGTTTTCATACAGATGTTTCTCATAACCACTGGCTGTAGCGTAGCTGTAGACAGGTGCACAGAGCTGCAGTATGCCACCAAGTCACACATTTTTTTCTCTCTCTAGGGATAAATAATATTTTTTACTGGTTACCACACTGCTGCTGTTCTCCTAGTTGGCACAGCAGAGTTGAATAGCTTCTTTGAGCCTAGATGCACAGCAGCTTCTCAATTATTAAAATCCAATGCAATGTCACTAAAATCCTAATAGTTAAATATAATGAAGCATTTCAGGCTTCACAATCCTAGAAAGTGTCAATCCAATATTATAATAATAGAGGAGTTCAAATAAAAAACCAGATCTCCATGATACAGCACCGAAACGACCTCTACACACAGCCCTTCCGTCACTTGTAGGAACGGGATTTTCTTCAGGTGTGGGACCCCAACCCATTTTGGTGAGCATTTCCCATTTGGTGGGTAATTCAGGCTTTTTGTAGGTCCCTTCTTTTCTTCTTCCTGACTTCACCTTTTTAATTGACATATTCAGAATAAAGTAAAAAGTCACAAAAAATACAAGGATCAGATATGAACAGAGACATTTGTTTTCACTGAGGCACTGCTACGCTGGGACGTGGCGACACTGAGAGAAGATTTAAATTTTACTTTGCCTTTTGTCTCCAACGTTCACCTCTCCCCTTCACAGAAGAAATAGAACACTCCCACCATGCACACAGCCGCTACAGCACTTACACTTGCTGAAGTGTGTGTCAATGGGTAACTGACTTTTAAACACCTAAGAAAGTGTTTCTGAAGAAATTACCCTATTGCAATGTGGAGGATTTAATGGAAAAAAAAAAAAAGCTATACATGGTGGTGGTAAATCTCCTATTCTGGTTCCATGGTATTCAGCGTATTTATAACTTCATATGAAAATCTGTGGCATTCCAGACAATTTCATGTGTCTTTTGCTGCTACAATGTAAAATTTCTGGTAAAATACAAATATTTCAGGGAGATATATATATATATGAACTTACAGAAGAATGCTGTCATTTCTAAAACAACAGGTGAGTGATTACAAAAACATAAAGAGGGCAAGGATTGACTTTTGTCTCTGAGAAAGAAATAGTGTTCAGTGGGAAAAATTAAGTGCTGCCTCTGGTATTGCATATTATATGGAGCAGCAGCTATAAAATTCCTAAATTTATTTTTTTCTTCTGTTTATGGTTGGAATATTGAATACAGGGGAACTGTACAGCAAAATAAATAAAGTATGGACAATTTTTTTTTAAAAAATAGCAACATACTAAAAAGTCAGGATCTACAGAATGTAAGGATTTCACATGTTGGCTCAGTACTGTCTCACTTTACACAATATATATATACACTTCTTGACAGTACACGTTTTATTATGTCACTATTTAAATCCCAAAATATAATAACATGTTTCACTAATTGCTGTGTTCAGTCTTAACTTTCCCAAGTCCTGAATGTTTTAAATTTTAATTATGCACAATTAATGTTGAATAAAGTTGGATTCCTTCATCAATGCCTTTATGAGGGCTGCAAAGAACCCACTCATTGCTCTGTGCTCCACCTTTCAGGTCTTCATGTCCCTTTTCCATCCCCTTACACTTGCTGCTGAAGGTACAACTAAACAGATCAGCAATTCCTCTGCTGATCAGAAACACAGTAGCCACTTCGTACTTCGGAGAACTTATTGAGTAATTGTTCTCAGATGATCTACATCATCTCCTTTGAGTTGTTTTTTTTTTTTAAATCTGGAAAGCTGCAAAACCCCTTCAAGATCAACCCCCATTTCACAATGAAATGTGTCTCAAATTCTAAAACCTCTCAGAATTAAAACACTTCATTTCATTTCTGAAGATCAGTATAAAATGAAGGCAAGAAAGGTCGGTCATACCCTCAGTCTCAAGGAAACCTGAGTCATCTCAGCATCGCCTACAAATTCCTAGATAGCCATGGATGATGAGATGACCATCTCTACCCGAGGTGTTTCCTCAAAAAGTATCTTAAACATCTTGTTCCCCAATGCACAGCTAGGTTAAGGCGCGACAACAGGATATTTGCTCGTCAACAAAGACCAATGCCTAATGAGTGATCCAAGTGCAAAGGAATAAAGTGCACTACTCAAAGTAAATGTATTAAATACATATATATATATATATAAAAGGTTGAATGTATGATTCCAGCATCTTCATTTCCATTGAGGCTGAACAACAATAACTTTACGTCTTCCTGCAGGCTCATTCACTCAGCCAAAAATGTAGCTAAAAGCTCCTGTAGTAAGGGGATTCAATTAAAACAAGCACCTTTTTTCCAGTTCAGATCAGAGGTAATGCATTTCTTTTAATGTGCTCTTTTGAATGGTGAGAAAGGGAAGACTACTGTATGATAAAAAAGATTTTTTTCCTCATTCTGCTTTCCATCTCTGCTTCATTTTACACAGGAATCTTTTCTCTTTACAATTCAGTGCAATTTAAGTATGCTTGTGTAAACATGGATTATACCACATCAGAAACCAAGTTAGCTATCTCAAGAGAATTTGTATCTCTGCTGTGTGTAAGTAAGCAGATTAATTCCTAGATCAGGCATTACCTAATGCATTTTCAATTCAATTTCTTCTTTTCTTTCTGCACACAAGATCAGGGAAGTGGGATTATTTTATTAATTTAACTAATATTTTGCATGTTTTCCCTGTTATCTTTCTTTCCTCCAAAAATTTTTGTTAGCTCCTAGTGTGAGCGACTTAGTATGAGCAAGGATGTGTAAAGACAAGAGACCTAAGCCCTCAACACCTTCCAGAGAAATAAATGGCATGGGGAGTGACAAACTTTTCCTCCCACCGCACCACTAGGAATAAGGAATTCTCACATATTTCAAACCCTGATCTACAGCGGCACATCCTGCCTGGGGTAAGCTCAGTTATTGTATGAAATTTAGGAGAAGATTATTTATTCATTAACATTTATGCTGCTTTTATGGAAAATCTCAGAAGTAGCGCATGAGCCAGTTTGGGTTTATTACAGCAGTGCCTGCTAGCACTGTTTAAGGTAAGGGTCTGTCAACATATCACAAAAGCATGGGATTTACTGGGTAAGATCAGTCCACTGGCCCATCGAGCCTGCTAGCTTGCCTCTGGTGGTACCCATGTCTGATGCTTAAGTAGAAGATGGCACAGTAAGCCCTTGATACAGCTGACTAATTGTGTGTAATGTCAAACTTGGGCAGGGGCAGAGGCAAGAGATTCCTTCTTGCTCTCTGCAGCGCGCACCTAACGCCCAAAGGCAGGAGCTGATTATGTCCCTAGAACTAGCAAAGTAACGGATGTCGATAAAAATATAGAGATCCTTTTCAAGTCAGCCCCGTGACTAGCCACAGCAACGGGTGTACTACCTTGAACACGGAAACTAATCACATATTTCTATTTTACACAAAATTACCATTCAGTCTTTTTTGCTTAAAATCAGCTCCAAAGGCTACTTCCAGACAGTGTACTCTAAATTGTCTGTATGGGGTGGAGCTTGAAATTAAGGAAGGGCAAGTCCTTGGGCATTGAAGAAGGTGTCTTGAAGGCCAGCAAGAAAAGGGACAGAGAAATTAGAGAAAGGAGAAGGAAGCACGGCTGGAACAGAAGAGTGAACAAGGACAGATTGCAAAGATGATGAGAAAGGCTAAGGGGTAACTGCCAGAAACAGAAATAAGAGACAAATATCAGGAGACGGGGGAAGGGAAAGTGAAGAGTTAAGGGAATCCATGTAGATGGAAATGAAACTGCATGGAAAGAGCAGTTGGGTGTGGACAGAGTAGCAAAAGGGAGGCAATCAAAGCCAGCGACAGAACTTCACCTTTCCGCAATGCTCCAGGCTCTTTCTTGTTTAAGACCCTCCAGTCCTGCATTACCAGGTGATCTCACAGAAATACTCAGAAGATCAGAATATGAACACGATGTCAAATATGGATGTCTCCATGAAGACATGGAAGAGTAGAAACTGTGAAATACATTACTAAACAATCAGCCAAACATGCCAATAAAGAAAAAAAAAAATTACATGGGGGTAATATCAATGGCTGGAATTGATGCAGATCTCAAGGCATTTGGAGAGAGTCTTTGACCTGAGTAAGGACAGCAAAGACATTTATACCTCTTGAACTACATGTTGTAGTTGGCGGTTCTCCTACATAATAGTTTCCTTCATCCAATCCAGAACTCATCTTCGCCAGTATCTGCACAAATGCAGCTATAATCTACAGTGCATGCCATGACATGTAAGGTGATCCTGTATGTAGCCTCAAACTCCCCCTGCTGCAAAAAAAAAAACACCTAAAACCAACCAATGAACCAAAAAAGAACCCAGGGATTTTTTTTCTAAAACGAGCAATTTTTTTCCCCCAGACATTTGTGAAATTAGTTATTTTAGTTGTCACCCCTTTCAGAGAATGATGTTCATATCTAAAGTTAAAATTAATACAAATGACTGAAGAGGCACGGCCTCATTACAAAGGATTTATACACAAACCCTCTTATCAATACCAACCTCCTAGTTCTTAGACTCCTAAAGACAGAAATATGGAGCTACAAATAACATTCATTTCCCAATTACTATGCCAACCAGCTCTTTTTATTATAGACTGTATTTGCATTTGACTGACTGGCCTATTGGAAACATAGTGCTGCTAGACCATCATCAAGCCTTTTCTGTTTTTCAAAGACATAATCCAGACTATGCACACCAGTCCGCTATCAATTGGTTTAATCATTCCTTGCCATGATAAGGGATCCCACTCTTTGCAAATCTGGATTTTTGTTAAATACCTTCATGTTCCAATTTTAACCCATCAGTTATGAAATGATGGGAATTTTTTGCAGAGGAGTTGTTCACTGGACTTCTGTAGGAGTTGACTTATTTTCTTCTGTTTTTCATAGGTGGAATGTTTGAGAATGCGTTCAAAGGAGCAGTGCTTTGTATTTGCATTTTCTTTACGGTTAGTATCTGCATATAGTACTCATAAAAAGTTCAGTGTTTTTTTCTATCATGAATTGTTTGTGAACAGACGGATTCTTACATGCCTACTTTTTATTCACAATTTCTACATGAAGAGTTTATAAAAACTAGTTCAATTCGCAGGCTGCTAATGTGCAACTCTTTGGGTGTCTGCTCATCATTCCAAGGAATAATCTTGTACCACAGGTGTTTGTTTAACATGTAGGAAACCTGGGACCTCTGGAGTGCTGTCAAGCAGGTCCATTAATCTCTTTGTACCTTGATCTCCCATTTTAGAAATGGTGATCAAATTGTACTCTTCTGTTCTTTGTCTGTAAATTCTTTTAGGAGGGGACTTCCTCTTTTTTGCCATCTTGATTCAGACATTATGATAACAACAGCATGTTTACCTGTTTTCTGACATTTAATAGGCCAGTCTGGATACCAAGAACTTCCTGGGGCAGAAAGCGCAAGTCGAAAAAATAAAGTTACATCAAATAAACTCCTAGAATTCAAATAAATAATCACAAATACTATTCTGCACTATTTATTCAGGTATAATTGTCTCTAATCTTCTCTTATTGCTTTTCAATCTAATTGTTTCAGAGTCACGTTTAAAGTGAAGCTCTGACTGCAGTGGCACACAAGTTTTAACAGGTGGTCTTAAACATGCTGTATGTGGCCAATGCTGGGCACTAAGGAATGGAGTAAGTGGACATGCATGGAAAAAAGCCCACCTTACTTCTTCAGATATATCCAATTGTCTTAATGACGTTCTTGGTTTACACATATCTGGGAGTAAGGCGGAAAACTGCAGTGCTCGGTTTTGCATTGTGTCTAAAATTAGACTCATAGTGGTTTCAGAACAGGAAAGAAAAAGCCTCCTCTCTTACCCCACCGAAGCACCTGGGATTCTACACCTAGCACCCTGTGGCCAAAAATATGGCACAAAGACTTCTGACATAAAAAAGGACAAGTGAAAATTCTTGATATCCCATGAATTTGAAATTATGTTTCAGAATTAAGACAACAAAGAAAGAAATAATGAGGACAATTAGAGTCGTTCAAAAAGTCAACATTTTAAAGAAATCAATGTTTAAATATTAACGCTTCAAAATTCTACCAGTACATTGTTTTTCAGTGACATTCATGACAAATAGTGTCACTAATCTACTGAAGGCCATGTTGTGGAAATGCACGTGTGGGAAAACACCTATTTTTGTATACAAATGCTGTAATGAAGTATGAGAATACTCAAGAAACACTTTTGGAATGCACCCAGCCTAAAATAGAGTTGGGGAAATAGGGAAAAATAAGTTTTAAAAAAAATTCCGTCTTGCACTGTAACACAGATGTCTAAAATCTTGACATATCTCATGTTTCATTCAAAGATAAATTCTTCCCATTTTTTCAGGGATGATTTAGAAATGGCTCTGTTCCTCCCTCTATTTGTTACAACTAAAATAAAAAGTAAAACGAAATCTACATCTTCATTATTCATATTGTACCCAAAAGTATGCATTGTTTGATGCAAACATGAAAATGCCTCACTTTTTATGGGCAAAATACTGCTCAAGTATCCTTATGCGCATCTTTTGGGGGTAGAATTTCATCTATATAAATCCACTTTGACGAGATTTTTATTTTATTTCAATTTACAGTGCTTTCATATATGATATTAAAAGAGTAAGCAATGGCATTTAATTGAATCGAAAGGCAATACGATGATAGTGAATCCAGCCATGCTTTTACTGTTAACACTGGTGCAATGATTTACTCGTTTGTCATTCCACTTACTTTTGTGTTTGAACAAATATAAATTACAGTTACACCTCTTCATAGCTACCAGTTGGCACATATGTGATACTGGTAATGACAGATCATATACAATTAGAAGAGCTCATGACAATATATATGTTTTATTCCAAAACAGAAACTTTCTGACTTTGTCTAGTGAAAACTATCACTCCTGTCATGTGTACGTTCATCTCTCTCAGAAAACAGTGTCATAAATTTAGTGACTGGTGTGTCAAATGTGAGGAACTGTAATCAAGTGGAGAACTGTAAAGGAAATCCAAGTCAAACCACAAGAAGTTAGAGGTTAAGATCAGACACACTCGGTGGTGAGCGGCATTACTGAAATGGAGATGATTGGTAAGCACAGCCCTCGTCGTAGGACACCACCAATATTAGAAGTTCATCTAAATTAAGTGCTGGGCATTCAAACAGAATCCCATTTCAGGGAAAAAATATGGAAATTTCCAAATTTGTTCTTATTCTACACTGGAATGATTTAACAGATCTATTAAAATATCACTTGGAGACATCGTCTCTAGAGCAGTTTAGTCGTCATGGCACTTGCCTCGCGCTGGAAGCTATGTATGAGGCCCTGCGATGCCAACTTCAGGCACAGAACTAGTGACATTCACATTTTGCAGTCCAGTGATCAAAACAATGGGTCATTCACTATTCACTTTTTATTTTTAATTTATTCTGTTCGACTTTTTTATTTATGATAGAGTTAAAGTTCTTGAGGAGAAAGGGGCATTCCAGCTCTCACACAACCTGTGCAATACCCTCAGGGCTTTGCTTTGGTTTCTTTGGCCAAATCCGGTAAAGTCTTACAATAAGAGTAGCCGTATTTTTCAGCAAAACAGCATTATGGTGCTTTGTGTTTTCTGACTGTTCATCTCCACCAGTAACTGTAAACTGCTGGCACTGGTGCCAAGTTGGGTACAGAGAGATTAATGTTGGCAGCACATGAGCTTCTGAGCTTTTTTAAATAAATTTGGCACCAGGCACTAAAAAGGTTCACGATCACTGATCTAGATTACATCCTTCTTTATCAGCAGATGAGTTTCAAAATTCGCATCTAGATAAATATCCCCAATTTATTTGTATTTTGTTCCACCAGATTAATGCATATAAGAGGAATTCCCCAAAATCATCTGCAGACTCACTGCATTTTTCACTCACTATCTCTACAAAACTCACGTCTGCTGCTTTAATGTGATGTAACTGTTGTTTATTATCCTAATCTTAATTATCTCCATCTTAGCTTTTGCTTCCCACACTTGCTTGTTGCCATTGTATTCATGTCTGGTCTAAAACCAGGACCTAAGCTAACTGAGGCCAGCAGCTGTCTTTTTAATATCAGGTTCAGACAGAGTCTAGCACAAAGGAGCACCAGTTCCCAACTAGAACCTCAACATGCTGCAGCACTACAGATGTTAAATATCATAATAATGATTGTATCTTCCTTACACAGTGATTATTAGCAAAGCTGTACAGCTTTCAAAGAGCCCTTGTTTTTACTTTTCACCAGCAGCTGAAGCAAAGAACACATTTCCATTACAAGATGAAGCTGTACAATCTCATCCAACAAATGATCTCACTCTGACCCTCACACTAACTTTGCTATTAAGCAAAAACAGGCACATTTTCAAATATTGATTCCAACTAATGTCTGATCCTAACAGGCATGATCTTATCGGGGCCCCACTATAATAGAAGGAGTGTCAGAGTTAAACAGAATAGGTTTAGATAAGATCACAATCTTCCTCACCACGATGTGATGCTATCACTGAGTGAGTATAGTATTTGAAGTAATTATCATTAATAGATATTGGCAACAGGAAGAGTGGTCACTGCTAAGATCAAAACAAATTTGTGCATGATAAAATAAAACAAGTTTTATCTGAATGGTGGATATGGATATGTTATGTGCCCAAAGAGACTTCGCTGCCTTTAATATTTCTTTGACATGATGGATAGTCAATTAAGACAGAAATATTGAGTAGCAACATTGCTACTTTAGTTTGTTCTGTACCTTCTGGTTTGTGGCAAACTGCCACTTTAGCCTTCCTGCTGCTTTCCTGATGTCTGTCTTGACCAGACGTCCCATGCCGTGTTGTGTGGACAGACCCCGGTCCCAGGGTTTGCCCGAAGAGCCATGGCCACAGCTGATTTCATGGTGCCCCTCCTTGTTAGCAGACAGTGGAGTCGCAAGGGGCTGTCTTGCAGGAGGTGTGGGAAGCAAAGGGTCATCTTTCTAGACTTTGAGCCCTATGGCTGTTTTGTTATTTGAATTCTTCTTTGCAGTAATATGGGGCACGGGATAGCCCCCCCCGGTGGGCTAGCCTAGAGGACTGGTCTTTAAGGTGAGTGTGGGCTGGGGCAAAAGCCACAAGAGAGGTACAAGGTTGACAGACATTAGGCTCAGTTTGAATTTTGCCTCACCATTTCATTTTGATGGTGGTAGACTTTCTGCATTTTCAGAAAGAAGAAGGTACTGTAAAAGGAAACACCTGCTTTGATGTGGCAAATTCTCTGTGAAACTCTTAAGTCTTTCTCCCCTGCAGCTGTTAGCATGTAAGGCCAAAACAGCACAGAATGAAAATAATAATTTATAGCCCTGGAAAAAATGTTATCAACCTAGGAAAACTGAAAACACTGGTATAAAAAAAAAAAAAAGAAAAAAAAAGTCAGTTGATAGTTATGTGTGCGCTTTTTGTAATGAAATAGCACATGCATAGCTAAACTCTCATATACTGAAGCTATGCAAAAAAAACATGATAAAAGGGTGCAAATCTAAATCCCCTTTAACTATTCATCATTAATAAAAATAAGCAAGTGTGCAACATGTAGAATTAAAAGGGCACAATCAGATTTCCAATGAGCAATGTTCTCTACATCTATTGAGATAACAATATTGAACTCTAATATGCTATTTTTCATCCTTACAGCACTTACAGACATTAGCTAATTAAGTCAATTTAAAAAATATTTCTAAATTAATAAGGTACTTGCCAAGATTACCCAAATATTGGTCTTATACACAAAAACCCACACACAGCTTTTCTACTTATCTTCATGTATTTGTCTTCTCAAATGTGTGATTAACTCCAGAGCACTGAAATCTTTTTGATAATCGCTGAAGATGAATGTATCAGGACAATCAGCAGCATATGGAACACAGAATGCTGCCAGATGTTAACACACTAAAATAAAGCAGAACCATCCATGTACTCTGTATCTTGTCTAAAAATAATATACTCATTGACCTTAACCCTATCAAACCAGTCCAATCTTCAAGGTCAAATAAAATAACAAATATTTATCTTCTGTGGAGAGGTTTATAGGCTGTACATGCAGTGTTCAGTGTCACGAAATGCTAAGCATACCTCAGCCCTACTGCTTTGAATGAAATCTTGGGGTGCTCAGCACCTCCCACTGGTGCTCAGCACTAGGCAAAACCAAGTCCTAAGCGCATATTAATCGCCGTTTAAAATCTGTGATTGTTGCGCATTCCCTTTCATGGCTTTACATTTTTTCCAAGACTATACATGGAAACAGAAAAACCACCTAGTTAGAGTAAGAAATACAGGCATATAAACCATGATCTCTAACACATACTTCATTTGGAAGAGATGTGCGTATGTTATATGTTGTTTTGAAAAAATAACTTCAACAATCTTTGTTATCCCAATAAATTTTTAAAGTGATAATATCAACGCAGCATACTGCTGCAGCTCTCGCCAGGTCGAATACCGTGCTGCAGTTTCCCAAAGCAGACCTTGCAAGTCCTCCTGTCCAACACCACAGCCAGAGAAACACAGAAAACAATGAGAACATTATGACTGTATTTCTGAAGAGTTCAGGAGACCTCACAGTTACGGTAGTTATAGTGAACAAAGAATTGGATTGTCAAGTATCTTTGGCATGACTGACAAGGAAATGCTTATTAGAGGTCAGAAAAGCCATCTAGTCCCATGTATGCCACTAGCCAGAGCAAGCGAGTAGGTGCCACTACAAAGCCACTTTAATGCTGCAACAAGTGCTAACAATTGGCTTGGAAGAGGGAATGCGAGGAATGTTAAGGAGGCACAACCACACCAAGCGGTCTCACATTTGTGAGAGGTCAAGCTTCAAAACGTGGGTATTATTCTCATTTCCCACTGCTGAACGTGGCAGTGGAGGGGGAAGCGTTTTCAAAAGTCACGAGTGCATGTGCAGTCATCTACGACAGGCAGGTACATCTTATTGTTACTGTATGCATTAAAGAGATTTACTAGCACAGAAACAGTACCACAAAATGGGCAGCGAGGATGCCGGTGATGCCAAGAGCCTCCTCGCAAATGCTTCCACATCTAACCCATGGTGTGTTCTCTGTTTTTCAGCCTGCCTAATCGGGGCTCTGGTACCTGATAGTGGATGACTGACTAAAGAAATCAAGATTCAGCTTACTCCCTGAGGCATGCTGTACCACCAGATCAAAGTGCACACATTTGGCATCCTGAAAATGCAATACCATTGCTCTCACTTTGCAAATCTCTGACACAGAAACCTGGGACAATGATCCTTATAAATCAGGCAGCATTTCTTAAAAAGGAGGTACAGAATGCTCTAGAAATAAAGTCCTAAGTACAGCTGAAAAAAATGCATTGAAAAAGCTACACTGATTTAATATTTGATCACACACAGAGTGTTAATTCTAACTTTAGTTAGCAAGAAACTGGAGTGGGAAGGGAGAATATTCAGAAGAAAAAAAAAAACCCAAACCTGCAGGCAATTGGGAAGGGACATGCCAAAGAAATATAGCTGCTTACTTCCCCATCTCCCAGCAAGCCCTTGTTATATTTCAATTAGATTTTGAAAACAGTATCCTATACTGGTGTGACCAACTGTCTAGCTTGCTGTAATGTCCCATCTGCCATTTTCTAGAAAAAACAGTGTCTCATTCTGGCCTTTTAAAGCCAATCTTGAAAGATTTTAGCTACCTGCAGGCGTCTCTGGGCAGCCAAACAAGTGAAGTTGGCTGCAGACATTTCTCAGCATCAGGGTGCCAAAAGGCACAGGGTCATCTGCTTCGTTTCCTTCCCCCGCACCACGGCTCAGCTGTGCCTACACCGCTCCTGTCGTCTTGGTCCAGCCTGTTCTTAAACACACCAGCCACAGATTTACTACAGCCTTTCACTCTCAGTACCATTAGGAAACTCTTTCTCATATCTAACCTAAATCTCCCTTGCTGATACCTACACCTACGAGTCTGGCAGGTTCACCTAGTGCAACCCGTCGTATTCTTCCACGGACCATGATCCAAGTGGATCAGAAGTGAGGGAAATCCTCCAGCACAGAAGTGTACAGGATTAAGAGGGTATTTTGACTTGGAGAAGGGAAGGTGGTTTGGCTGGAGTGAGAAGAGAAACAGAAGTAAGGTAAAACAAGTGGATCCTGAAAGAGAAGAATGCGACCTGAAATTTAACAAATACAGATGCAACCACAGCCAAGAGGAAGAAACACCAGGAAAGCAGAGAGAGGTAAGACTAAGACATACTATGAGGTCAACAGTGGAACTAAAAATCAGCAATAGCAGAAGCAGGCCTGCTTCAACACAAGCAGAAAAGAAGAAACTAAGATATTTTGCACTTACTATTGTTTTCTGCTTTATTGCTCTCTTCCCTTTATGCTAATTTGTCCTAGTTTTCTTCCAAAAGTGAGTACAACAGCTTGCAGGAGGGGGAGAGAGGGAAGAATCCTTCCTCACCTCCCCAGCACCGAGGCACACCTCCCTCAGCTCCCCTAAACTTGTCTTTAATGTCCTCACACATGGCAGGAGTTTCAGTTTCGTCTTTTAAAAAAACGTGGTCGCTCATCCCCCAGATCGGAGACTGTCATGTGGAAAAGAAAGCTTCAAAGAAAAAAAAGTATTTTGGGAAACGTGAGACGTTTATAAGTACATAAATAATAATAATTACTAAGATATATGAAGCCCTTATTAAAAAAGATCTCTTCTATGCTTTTCAGATATCAAATCAAATGTCAAAGCCAAGATATAAAATACTAATCTGTGACAGGGAGAATTTTAAATTATAAGACATTTTCTCAGAGTGAGAATAATCTACATAAACTATGATGATATCTCAAATGCTATGTAGTTTATTCTAAATGCATCACTAGCATTCAAACTGCTATCCTTCCCTTAGAGTACAGCAAGGACAGTATTTTGTCTATGTAAAACTCAATTATTCCCTAAATATGTTAAAAGAGCTCAAATAAAAATATATATTATTGTTGCTATATTGAATGTTTCACAATTTGTGAAACATTTTGTAAATACATTGAAATATCTTCCCTTCCTCGCTAGTCTGTGGAATAAATGATAGAATGCACTAGTGAAAAGAAAGGGCATAAAAGTTTATTAATGAATACCAAGTTATTTAAGATGGGACATGACTATGAAACAATACCAAATGTGACGAGGCTATGCATATAATTTATCAGATATGGAATATCAGAACATGCACAAAACCCTGTAAATAAGACAAATCTTCAGACAGAGTAATAGCTGTGCATCCCTTGCTGCAGCCTACTGCAGTTGGTCTGGGGCTGGCAGGGAGGGCACAGACGGCAAGCGATGGTGCCTCCTGCGCTCTTCGCAGCAGAGCCCTAATGGCTGGAGCTGATCATCTTTTCAGCTCCCCTGGAGCCTGAGGAGCCACCACGGGATTAGACTGATGAACTTGTTCTCCGGGCTTGATAAATGAGGCCCGGGACATTTACAAACCCCACTCAGCACTTAAGATCTCGGGCTAAGCTCCGTATTGCCCATATTTTAGTAGTGCAAAGTAGATCTGCTGCAGCTGGAAAAGGACAAATTTTGCTACTAGCTATGTGATATTACTCCTTGATTAGAAAAGGAGCTATAGCTGAATGGAGAAGAAAGTTCGGCAAAGTGTTAGTATTTCAAATAAAACCGATTTTTAGGACCTAATAACAGTCAGTACTTTCTTCTGACTAGAATATGCTATTTTTATATACTCACAAACACTTACATTGTATACATATACATGTATAAATATATATACTTACTATATTTACATTTTTTATATATTTATGAGGACACATATATATTTATGCATTCACACATACTGTACCAAGTATACTTACTTAAATATTGAGGTTTTTTTTTCTATTTGAAATATTCAAAAACACACTTTCACAGAATGCAGGTAATTTGGCTGGTAATGAAACAACTAGAAATACCTTTTATTTCCATCATTCTTGAAAATCTACAGGCTACTTCTCTCAAGCATATTCAGACAGAAAGGGAACTGATCTTTGGAATTTCAATCATTCCATTCTGCACTGTACAGAAGTGAGCTGCAAGCAGCCACTGTCTTCACTGAAACCACAGGTCCTTTCCTTTACCTGAAGGAAATTTTTTTTTATTTAAATGAAGATAGACAACCATTTAAAATCTTGTTACTGCTACTATGATATGGTATCTTGGTCTGCACTTTAAATAGCACAAACAAATTCTGACACAACCAAAATGCAAATTTTCTTTTCACACCAAAATTTTCTCTACGGAACGCTTTATCACAGAATCATAGAATGGTTTAGGTTGGAAGGGCCCTTAAAGATCACCTCGTTCCAACCCCCCTGCCATGGGCAGGGACACCTCCCACTAGACCAGGTTGCTCAAAGCTCCATCCAACCTGGCCTTGAACACTTCCAGGGATGGGGCATCCACAACTTCTCTGGGCAACCTGTGCCAGTGCCTCAACACCCTCATAGTAATAAATTTCTTCCTAATATTCCAAACAACTGCCCACTATTGCCTCCACAAGCCTTATGGAAATCATCTGTTGATGTTTTCATAATCATGTCACTTGCATGTCCAGACAGTGCTACCACAGGCAACAGCATCACAGTGCTTTTCTCCACTAACNCCTAATATTCCAAACAACTGCCCACTATTGCCTCCACAAGCCTTTTGGAAATCATCTGTTGATGTTTTCATAATCATGTCACTTGTATGTCCAGACAGTGCTACCACGGTTCCACAGGCAACAGCATCACAGTGCTTTTCTCCACTAACAGTGTACACTATGGCTAACTACCCTTGGGCAGGCATAGCTTTATGTGTAATTGCCCCAAAGAAACCCAGGAGCATCCTGGACATCTTACTTTCTAGTGGTCAAAGAGAGAACACAAGCCTCCAGGCCTTTCAGTTCAGTGCCCACTGTAATTCTTGGCTTAACAATGCAAACANCATAGCTTTATGTGTAATTGCCCCAAAGAAACCCAGGAGCATCCAGGACATCAAAGAGAGAACACAAGCCTCCAGGTCTTTCAGGTCAGTGCCCACTGTAATTCTTGGCTTAACAATGCAAACATCTTTGTCGACACAAGCACCTTCATAGCTTTAAGTTCCACTAAAGTGATGGAGGTAGAATTTCCTATGCTTGTTCTATGGATCTGAAACTACTGAAAAAATGTGTCAACATTTTAGAAACTGAATTTTGTTTCAGAGTAAAAAAATGGTGTTCTTTAACATTGAGTAAGAAGAAAGTTATTTCAAAAAGTGCTGAATATTTAAATCTGACATTTTATATCTGCTTAGTCTATAATAATACATATGTTTCATAAATAAGAAGAAATATCATTATAAAAAGCATGAATTTTAAAAATTTCCTCAGATCACAACATTAATGTTAAATTCCTCATCTTAATCATGGGTGTTGAACGCGTGCCTGTTAGGTATTTCAGTGTACTGAGCTACAGGAACGACCTTAAATGGAGCTAAGTCAATTATTTCTCTCACCCAAAGTTTTTAAATAAGACTACATCTCATTCTAAGAGTTGCGTTATAAATTTGGCAAAATCTACAATAGCAAAATAACCATTTCAGTCCTAAAGCCTATGACACAGAGAAGATTAGACCAGATGGCCATAGTCTAGCAGGACAAGAATACGATGCCGCTGCACAGTTTATTGCAATGGTTCTCTCTAAACAGCTTAACATGCAGTATGTGCTCCAGTACACATTGTCTTCTCTCTGCTTTTCCCCACATCCTAAAATGGAAGAGCCTCGCACTTGCAGATCGTGTCTCCCACTGCTTCTGCTGCCTGGGAGGCCCTGAACCAAATTTGCTTGCCCTTTTTCTGTCCCAGACTCCTGACCTTGCCTCATCTCTTCCCCTGGGCCGTCCCCTCGCTCTGCTCTCAGACGCTCCCTGGCAATGCGCCCCAGGGTACATTCCCACTTTGAGAAGGACCCCGTACTGAAATGAAGCTTGCTGAAATAGGACAGATAGTTTATTGAGTTTTCTCCCAGGGAACCAAGTTAGTTTAATGAGAATGATTGGTAATGTCTACTACTTAATTACAACAGCATTAGGACAAAGTCTGCTTAACGGAGATGCTTAAGCACGCACCAAGTAACCAAATTATTTTAAAAAACGTTTCATCGTAGTTTTAAATAAATGTTAAAGTTCTGCTGTTTTGATAAACAGGTGTCAAATGAACCATGGGTACGTGTAATCTTAAAAAAGGCTGTAGCCAAGGAAAAGAGGTTAAAAAACAAAAGCAATTTTATGTGAAAAAACACTATTGGCAATACTACATTCTGGAAATCATCGGTGCAGAAATAAGGAAGTGAAAAGGAACAATGTAATTTCAATCCTGTCTTCCTGTGAACATTTGTGTTTTGTTTTGTTTTATTTTGTTTTGTTTTGTTTTGTTTTTTTAAACAAACCATATTTGTATGTCCCTTAAACATATAATATCTTAAAATTAAGGCTATGGTAACGGCATGCAGTACTAACATCAGCGTACTAACAGCATTTAGACAAAGGCGCACAATCAATGCGCACCTCCTTTTCAAAGACCATGTTGCTTCATCACTTATTTGTGTTTGTCATGGTCCTCAAACCAGGATAGCGCTCTGGAAACTACTTTCACAAGCTGGCAAAAAACATTTTCAGCTTTTTTCAAAACAAGATGTTTATTCAGATCATTACTGCATCTTTCTATCATATCAGTAACATGTTTTAAATTAATTCTGTTGTGTAAAAGTAAATAAGGGAGCAGAAATAACTCATTTATTTTTTAAAGAAAAGAAGTGTCTAAACTACAATTATGCATAAAATTTTCAAAAAAAGTTCTTCTGTCATTGCATTCCCCTCAAGTCCATGTCTATATAAATGGGAGAGCACTTTAGAAAATCTGAGGCAATAGGAGTTGACGTGTTCTCAAAGACCATTGTGGATGGCCATGTGGATGTCCACATGATCTCGGCATATCTCCATTTTTTTTAATGTTTCATTTTGTATGAAGTGGCCAACCACGACACGTGCCAAGCTCATCAGCACATTGCCGTAGGTGTGAAACAACATGATGTCCAGAAGCGCTGTTACATTAACGTCCACTTGTGTCTGGGACTGAAGGAAGTGGTTTGAAACTAGTTTTAAATATGAAGAACCTGACAATAACAGCGTAAAAATGAGAAAGAAATGCTTCTGCAGTCACTTGAGGTACTTAAAGGCATAAATCCAGTATAACAAAGATTAGACTCAAGGTTCATTACTCAACACACTACTGTTTGTAATTAAATATAAAAATGGCTCTGTGCTAATAAGAACCAAAATCCCCCTCTGCAAGTATCTGAAGATAAAAACTTCCTTATCCCCTTCTGTGTTTGAACAAGAGAACTGGAGACTACAGCCTGACTATAGCCATGCTACCATCCGTCTCGATGGCCGTACAGCACCTCCAACCAACGTGCCCAGCAAAGCCTCTCACTGCAACTCTGAAAATTAAAAGTTGCTGGCTACTAGAGATACGAGGTTTTTGACCCAAAGTGACCAGCCACAGATTAGCGAGTGAGTAACTTAACTGCATTTTGAACCTTGGCTCCTCAGCCCCTCACACGCTATCCAGTCAAACAGTTTCATGAGGATATCTTCCAGAAGAAGTGTCACTTTGGCGCCGCACCTCCCAGATCCCATTAAAGGGTCCCTGCTGTATCCCACTGCTTGCCTGGCCCAGCCCTGCACACTTTCATCCCACGGATTCCCTTCACAGCCACGTTGAATCCTCTTTTCCTTATCAGGCCGATACAGGCCTGCCCCACGCGCTCCTCCCTGTGACAAGACGACGAGAGCGGGGGGCAGGATCCAGCTGCTCATTGTTTTGCTTTGCAAAACCCTGCCATGGGCACAGATTAACACCAAAAACTCGATGGCAGCAGCCAAGGGAAAAGGCCTTTCAGAATGCCTCCACGTGACGACCGGAGCGATGGTGCTAGCCACTGCTCGATGTCCATTGTGGGCTACACAATTCTGTGCCACTTTTGTTTCCAAGGGCTTCATTCCCATCAAGTTGTCCCCTTAAACAGGGAAAATATTTAAAGATGGGAAAAAGCAAGCAAATGGCTTTTTCTTAAACAGGCTGATAGTGCCTTGAGTTTAGAGCTGCTTAGGCACAAGAGGCTCTCTTTCAGTGGTTTGTATGACCAGTCTAGAAGGGTCTTCTCCTCTTCTCACCTGCCTGTTCACATTAGACTTGACATTTGTGCAAACCCGTTTTCTTGTTAAAGACAGAAATTACAAGCTAGGAGTTTCACGCTTAGAAATATACTCCTGTCTACTTGTAGGTACCCACGAAGTACTGAATTTTCTGTGATGCAGCAAGGCGCAAAGTTGGAGCCTTCCTGGTAAAACTAGTGATTAAATTGTGTCGCCATCCTTGTAGAGCCAAGTTCTCACCAACTGAGGATAGAAAGCAGTATTGTACAAAACTCATCATGTATCTGTTTGTCAAACCAGCAAGATTATATTAAATCTCAAACAGAATCTGGAAACATGTAGGTGATCTCTCTTTACTGTAAAACAAGAGAACAAGCTTTTATTTTAGAAGTACCCTTTCTAGGCTTGAAAAGATATTCCTGTGCATTTCATTTTCTTGGGACTATCAAGTATTATGGAACAGCTGATGGAAAGTGGAAGAAGTGGAAGGAAATGGAAGGCTATAACCTCTATGTCCAATTGCGCAGACGGATACAAACTATGCATGCAGATGAGAGCAGAACAATTTTGCCAGTTTGGCAAAATTACAGGAACAGATCATTAAAAGTATCTAAATAGGAGATCTATCGCTCTAAATATAATAAAAGTATCTAAATAGAGATCTATAAGTATTTAATAATGATATAAGGAGTTCTTAAGTCCAGACTGAAATAGGAATTAAATGCCTAGACAAGTTTTAAGATCCGAGACTCACTCTTTGTCGTTAAAACCAACATTCTTAAGATTTCTGGTGACTGCAGGCAGATTGTTTCATCAACAGTAACAGCAGTGCAATGGGGTGCATTATTTCATAAGGGGTTTTGATGACTCTGCAATTCATGAGTATTGGCTAACTCCTAGATGAGAAAACTAAGAACTTTATTAGTCACTGAGCTTTTTCAAGTCTACCGTTAGAGTCTGAGTATTCTGCAGTCCTGATACGGACCTTGCTCTACCGTATCTCCTGGCAGTGCTGCGGCACTGCTGGTGAAGTCAACAGCTGCTATTCCCACTGCAATTGCAAACAGCACTTAAGGAATTTCTGTTCAAGGTACCCAACCTTCCACTACTCTGAGATGTATATTGTTAATATACTTCAAGACAGAAACTTGAAAGATCTAAAAAGTATTTGACATCTGGCACGGTGACTCAATTAATTATCGTGCTGAATTAATTAGCTTGCTCTGTCTCCTGAGCCAACAGCAGTGAGACTGTATTCAGCAACACAGCACTGCCTGAAATAAGAAACACTTCAACAGGATATTATATGTACAGGCTGTATACAGTGCAGAGTACAAGGTTAGTAAGTAAGCTGTAACTGTTATAGCTAGGTAATGAATCCTGTGAGGCAGTGTCACATTGCTAAGACTAAACAGTAAGTCAGATAAGATACTTGTAGTCAGCCGCAAACATATTTTCCAATAAAGAGATCAGCTGCAAAAATGGTGATATTTACTCATCTGCAGTTCCCTGAATTTTTTTTTCCTGTCCTCTCTATACCAAAAATTCACATTAAAGCTCTTTTCCAAAAATCATTTGACGTTTATAACAGTGTAATGTTTGAAGTTCTTATTCAGAAATGAACTAAACTTGCTGTCAGCTGATGTGAAAGTTTGATTGAATTCTAGGGAGGTGAGGCTTTACCCAAATGAGCTTTTCAAAACAGATATAAATAACTTAAGTAAACAAACACGACTCCCCTTATAAACAACAAAGAGCAGGTACACTAGTGAGAAAAGTAATAAAATGTGTCAAGCAAACAGAAAAATCATAAATAAACCAGAATCGTTTCAAGAAAAAAAAAAAAGATAAAAGAAAAATATGTAGAAGCTGGCACTGGGTTTGTGTTGCTTAAACAGTACATTAAAGTTCTATCAAAAGGTTTACATTTCTTCACACAGCATTTTAAGGGAACAAATGTAGGATTACAGGAAACATCTGATATTTGGGACAAAGAAAAATACTTAGAATCACAGAATAATTCAGGTTGGAAGGGACCTCTGGAGGTCATCCAGTCCAAACTGCTGCTCAAAGCCAGACAAACTTCAAAGTCAGATCCAACTTCGAAGTTAACTCAGATTGCTCAAGATCACATACAGTTCAGTTTTGACTACCTCAAAGGATGGAGTTGCTCAGGGCACAAAACAATAATGCCGAGGACTGCAATTCTGTTTACAGGAATTTTTTCAGATTTGCAAATGTATTTATATCAGCATGCAAAACAAAAGTAAACTCTTCCAAGTTTTAGCAAAAATAGACTTTATGTTGTCTAATTTGACAAGAAAAAAATTAGTATCATTCCAGTTTAGGGAGAAAAAAGTCCTGATGATTTTCATCCCATATCTCTCTGAGCTGGGTTGAGGAAGTTGTTCCATCCCATTATAATCACCAAACTCAGCTCACTGCTTAATTATGAGTTAATTGAAAACAAAATATCTTAGCTAAATGTTTTTGTTACAGCAAAAGTGGTATTTTCCCAAATTTGCAAAGTAATATCAGACGTTAATATATGCCTTGTGCTGCCAAAGGAGGAGAAAGCTCCTGCCCTACATCTTCTTCAGAAAACAAAAATGAACCAGTATGATTAAATGCTGACATGTTGCAAATTCATCCAAAGAATATCTGATAATGATAACATTCGTAGTGAAGGGTCAATCAACATCATCTCCCATACTCAAACATTATCTTCCAAGTCATATATACCTGAGGAAGTGGTACAAGTGGACAGGGCAATAGGGACATTGTATATACTTCAGATGAATTCTCTGACAATATCTGTAAAGGTGACCCTGTATTGAAAAAAGGCCCCACATATCTCTAGAAGAAGGGTTTAGACCATCTTGGAACATGCATCTTGGAAAATGCATTTCAGCATTTACATTGTGGTACGAGTTATTATCAGTAGATGGTTCCTTTCAAGGACTGAAGCACTGTAGATGCCAACTACAGGTGTCAGAGCTTCAAAAATGTAGGTATCTGCCATAGCGTGTTACTCTGAGTATCTGTGTTAAATATTTTAGCCCTGGCCCCCCCACCCCCTCCAGTCTGCAGGGAGATCTGTGTTCCTTCAGAGGGTGATTCATTAGGGTGAGAGGAAACAGCCTCAAGTTGCGCCAGGGGAGGTTTAGATTGGATATTAGGAAAAGTTTCTTCACTTGAAAGGGTTGTCAAGCACTGGAACAGGCTGCCCAGGGAAGTGGTTGTGTCACCATCCCTGGAGGTATTTAAAAGACATGTAGACATGGCACTTAGGGACATGGTTTAGTGGTGGACTTGGCAGTGCTAGGTTTCTGGTTGGACTCGATGATCTTAAAGGTCTTTTCCAACCTAAACAATTCTATGAAATAATAGTGAAGCTCAGATTTAAAACCAATACAAACAAGAATGAAATGGAAACCTAGGAATGACATGATCTTCATTGCACCGAACTGAGACCAGCAAAGCATTACTTTTAAGTAATATGGTCCACATACTTTCTGCAATCAGAATAAAAAACAAGGCTAATTGAGAATATATTATAAGACAGATGCCTTTTAATATCTTTCAAAATAATTTTAATCTGATGGAAGATCTTGCTATGTTCAGTAACATTAACATTAAGGCAAATTTAATGAATTTTATCCTAAAATAATATAGCTATTTATTTTCTGTACTATCCATTAGTATAAATTAAGTATTCAGCAATTAATGCTATGAAAAATTTAAAAAGCCACTAAAAAATCAGCTGTTACTACTGAAACGCAACAGCTTGGTTCAGCAAACAAGGAAGTGACATTTTCCTTCTTCTGTAAAATAACAAGTATAATACTATTAACCTGTGCTCCAAATAACTTTACATGGATGGTTGCCATAGGTGAACTCATTGGAGAAGAGCCAAACCCC
>RSEF01000002.1:405455-418530 GCA_003993805.1 Himantopus leucocephalus | reverse complement strand
TGATTTCTCCTGCCCTGTTTTCCCTGCCTGCTAAAGCCCTTTCCGTACCAACCAGATGCAACAGTAATTCCTGCCTTTTGCATCAGCACATCCCTTCTACGCCAAATCAGGACGGTGCTTTTCCACAAACAGGGCAAAGTCCAACTGTGCAAGAAGGCAGCTCGCCCCAGATTTAGAACTGGCAGTTGTTGTGAAATGAACCTTGGGCTGGAGGAAGTGAGTAACTCCTCCTGGCTTACAGGCGGTCTCCATAGACTTCCCCGAGCTAACCATTTCCATGGATGCCTGGATTTATGTTATAGCCAGGCTGCAAAGTTTTTCCTTGTCCACAGGGGTTAATCTCGACCATTTTCCAAAGAGAAGACTTGGCTCCAGCTTCCATTTTCAAGCACAGAAATCTAAATTTCACCTCTGAGTGTTGCAGATTACAAAACTACTCTACGTAAAATTGTGCATCAGATCCTTCCTGCAAACTGGAACAAATCTAGGAAATAGAGCTGTATCAGTTTACAAAAGCTTCTACGTATGCAGGTGAGTCCTCATCATGACAGTGCTATGACATTTTAAAAGGCAGTATGTGAGCAGGAAGGCTTATGGATTAATTCTATCTAATTTACACGTGACATATATGCATCCAAACAGAAAAAAAAAATAAAAAAATTGCATTTTTCCCTCTCACAGTCACATTGTTACATATTGTATTAATTTTAAAAAATCTTTTTATATGTTAATTATGGAAGAGAGAAATCTTTCTAGTATTGCAAGGTAAAAAGTTGATCACTTAGGCGTATTGCAGCATTTTCTCTCTATGTAGAAATGAAAACTGTAGCGTTTGCTTGCTTTTACACACTAAAAAACAGCCATGTCTATGGACATGTCACATTTAACTGATACCAGAGGAATCATGAGAATCTTTGAAAACCCTTTTAAAAAATAATTCAGCCTCCCTTTCTGCCACTGACATTTTTCATTTGAAAAGGGTTCAGACACAGTCAAACAGTGACTCCTTATCTGTACCTGTGGATTTACAAGCAGGCCTGTCTTTTAATGGATTAAGAACGACAAACTTAGGGCAGATCATCCAGTGATATCAAAAAACCTACCTAACTTTTAAGGTACACATCATTACACCTTATATTTTAAATAAAATTAATAACATGAATCTTATACCTGGTAAGTAGTTCAGGTTTGAGGCAAACATAAAAACAAGCAATTCTTTTCCAAAGCTGTATTTTTTTCCTCCAGTCAATAATTCAATAAGTTAATATGGATTCTTTCTCTTTTTTATTCTCTTTTGTTACAGTCCCAAGTTGTAGGTTGAACAATACATTACAATACGTATGAATACACTGAAATGTACTGCAGATGGGGTAACACCATGCCGAATTGTACTGAAGCTGACGTATTTTCCCCTCCACTCAGAACACCATGACAGAGTAGCAGACTGCAGACAGGGTTACAAAACATTTTGCTGCATAACCTTCCTGTTCCCCTGATCATAGTTCTCCAAAACAGACACAGTTCTCTCTGGTCACCATGACCAGCAGCCATTTTAACGCTATGGGTGAATGTTAGAGTTGGGAAGGATAATTTGCTCATACGTTTTGGCAAACACAGACATTTTGGCTATGCTTGTGCAAGGTGCAGCACATTACAATTTGATCCTTGGCAAAGATATTTTTTTTTTTCTTCACTGAAAATCTTTGTTTGTTTAGGGGAAAAAGATAACACTAAGAGAGCTATAAGTTAAAAAAACACTGCACATCAGAGCCTACAAGCATCTGCTAAGATTTTTTTGTTTCCCTACCAGAGCCTGCATCTTTCGTAAAATCCCTCTTTATGTTCCTTTGTCTGCCCTAAGCAGGAAGGCCAGGAGCTGGTACCAGGGTTTGTAGAAGAAAGATTACAAATGTCACTATTAAAAATCCTCTCCTGAATTCCCCTGGCCCCGTGAGTAAAGAGCCTGCAACCATCCTGCCTTCATTTACAACATTTTGCTCCTCTGAAATTTCCTATTTGGTGAATGGTATTAAAACTGCAGCAACAGGCGGGCCCGGTCACCTGCTGACGAGAACGGGGCTGTCCCCTGCTCACTGCCAGCTTCCCACGAGGACGTTGGTTTAAGTGGTGCCATACTTGTGACCCCAAACAACGTGTGACCTCAAGGGAGTTTGCTGGAAAAGAACAACCTCACCCTGTGACTCTTAATTGAGTCAGCAAGATGAGGTTTTCCCTTCAGCCTCAGAAGAAGTTCAGATGTAAGTCAGAAGTGCTTTCTGCAGCTACTGTCCCCTCCGCAACTGCTCAGCATCTTCACAGATTACATCAGGAAAAAGAAGAGGAGTGGAGATTTTATTGCCATATCCCCACTTGCAGTAAGAAGTGTAAAGACTCAGCTGGTACTGACCGTGCCTGTCCATGGAGATCCCGATGAGCGGGGAGAAAAGGAAAGAAAGGATGAAAAACTGCTGCAGCTTCCTTTAATCTGTGCGCCAGCCCAAAGGAAGCGGAAAATTCCATGCTAAACAGTGTTAGGAGTTTCTAGTGACCAGTAATTGCAACAGACCACCTCAGTACTGAACATTGAACATAACGTTCCTTCATGTAACAGCAAATTAGAATATACAGAATTCATACACACCCCTGGGATTCGTCATTCCTATGGCAAAATCAAGAAGCAGTTGTATTTTGCTGTTTTCACCCTAGACTTGTCAACTGTCCGACTGAAAAGGACAGCAAGAAGCATAACAGAAGCAGCACTAAGAAAGATAAGTAAAGAGGAAGTGACTCCTTGCTTTTAGTTTTTGAGAGTTCGGTAAAAAAAAATTACTGAAGGGACATTTTATTTTGTGATATTTACTTCCCTTTTCCTTGCTACAGAGCAAGTATTTTTTTCAGCCAGTTCTTCAGGAACACACTTATTTCCAGCTTGCTGAGTAAGTTTATACAAAATATTTGAGACACATAGTATGGGCTAATCAATTTTGGTAAAAGATAATGCTGTTAGTGCTGTGGGCTGTTTCTCTTATCTTGTTGATGTAGCATACTTTTAAAGTCTGTGATTACTCAAAGACTTATGATAGCTGCACTGTAAAAGAAGCCCCAAGTCATGACTCGCTAGTACAGCTACAAAACATCCCATGGCTTTTAAGATATTAGGCCACCTTGGTGGATACAAAACCTGAATGAAAGGACTCAAGTTAGGATTCTTTTCTTACATATACATATTGTTTCAGGGATGCCACATGGGGTTTGCATGAAACAGAAGGCAGCGAGGTCAGTTTAGCTTTGTTTTCTTTTACAGCAAAATCAGAATAATTTAAAAAAATCCACAAAATATGTAGTATGCACAGGAACCCAACAACAGCTTTTGGCCCTTAAGAGGATTTGACCACAGTTCAAATACCAGAAGAATTCAACTATACATAGTATTTCTGAATAAAATAATACTGGCTTTCATCCATCTACCCACATTCCGGAATTGGAATCAAAGGAGTGTACCTCTGAAGGTGAATGATGAACAGTGTTTTGGGGAAGGAAAAGTGAACTACTTCGTTCAGAAATAAGTGTATCCAGATTTATAAATGTTTAACGTTTCTAAGCAAGTCACTGATAGCTTTGGCAGTAGGGTTTTTTATCAGGAATAGCTTCCTAAGTGGAGTCAGTTAAAAAGAATGAGTAAGCTCTTCCTCTGCTATAATTAGAGATTGGTTATTTGACATCATGGCGCTCTACCAATTTCCACGAGCAAATGGCTCCTTCTTTGCATATTTCCAGTGCACAGCCACCTGGCTCTCTAATGAATATTTTTGCATGGCAGAGAAATTGTATATTTTGTAGTTTCAAACAAGGACTGCTCTGAAGTCAGAGCAAGCAAGTTAAAAACACTCTCAGAAGTTCTTAAGCGCTGCCCAGCCCAGAGCCCAAGATGTGCCTGCCATCCTGTATGCACAGGAAGAACCGGCAATTAATATTTGACTGGGGATTACCTCCATTTTAACAAACTAATATGTGTATGTTTGCACACAGCAGTTCACTGACGGTGAACTATCCCATTTTGATTTCTGTGATTCTTAACAAGGTAGCTCCGATATTAAATGCTCATACACTTGCTTGGCAGACATAAACTGCATTATTGAGATACCTCCTCTAAATTCTCCTCCCTCAATTTTCAAGTCTCTGAGACATAACACACACTAAACTACAGTCTTGAACATAAACTTGAAATACGACGTTCTCTATTCAAGTACTCCAGTCAAACCCTGATAAATCAGGCTGGCCATGCAGTGATCTTATCCTTTCTGACTCTTTAATAAATCGAACCTTATAAGTTCACGCTGTTGGAAGTTGTCACTAAATGAAATTGTGACCTTATCCGATGCGTGAACTTATCCTGCTGACAACTACATTTATTGTGCGGATAAGAATGGGGGGAAAAAAAAAGACTTTTGATAATTGTGATCTTAGCCATATGCAACTCTAACAGATGGGACCTTTTTGATGTTCCATTAATGATTTGCCTATGATGAGCCCCTACTCAGGGAAAAAATAAATGTTCTTCATAGGTAAGTGGTAGGGGGACGGGTAAGCAGTATGAAAAGTGCACAAAGAGGTACTGGCTGACAGCAGTGAATCCGAAGCTATTAGCCTAACACAAAGAGCTTTGAATTAGCTTGTAATTGCACTGGAAAAGATAACATAATGGAGGTGGCAAAAAAGAAACATTCCCTTTCCACAGGACTCATTCAATAGCCCAAAACTCTAAAACATGTAACCAAGTGTCTGAAGCACTAACCCAAAATATGCTAAGCCGTGGCACTTCATGATGTATGAATGAATACCGCACTGACTGGCCGGCGGCCGCTGCTGTTGTGGAAGAACATTGGGGAACAGGCAATTCGCACAGCTATGTTATGAAAATGGCCAACCATCTCACTTGACCATGTTTGTCTGTCAGGGATTTCATACACTGTGTTACCTAATTCTCACATCTCTCCACAACGGGTAGCACTGTACCCGGTCTGCGGTGGGCTGACTCTGCAGTGAGAAGATCTGGAGGGTGTCAGGGTACAACCTGTTTTGCAGCGCTGCAAGTCTGCTGTCGGATACAAGAACTAGAACTGTCTTACTAGAAGGACACACATACACATGAGACAAGTTCACACTGTATTCCAAACAATCATGGACTAAATTACAATTGATCTTCAAAAGAAATTTTACAATTTGCTTTGCAATGAAATTTGCATTCACAGGGGTCTTGGTAAAAACAGAGGTTATTTAGGTTGTCTGGAAGCCAAGGCAAAATTTAATTTTGCTGCCCCACGGATGAGAAAATACGGCCAGGCCACTGTTAGGATGAGAAGGGTGGAAGGAGGAACAGACTTGGGACTGAAAACTGAGAAAACAGCTTTGTGCAGTCACCCTGGAGGGAGGGTTGCTATTCTGCTGCCACTGAGGGGTGGAGGGTTTGGGAATGGAAAAGCCTTCTTCCTTTCTCTGAAGTCACCGTTCCCACCCATCAACTCCTCCCCCTAACTCTGATCCTCCCTAGACCCATTCCTCTCACCGGGTAGGGTCAACCAGACCTCTTAGCACAATGGCCGTCAGGGAAGTAGACACAAGGATAACCCAGAGGCACTTACCGCTCTAAGCTACCACTCTCCTTACACTTAGAAACAAGTCTAGATAGCAAAGACAACGCAGGAGAAGCTGCCACATGCCACTTCATTCCTAACCGAGCTGCCTAACGTTGCCTCACCTTGCCAATGCCGCTTACAGGGCAGCTGTGCACTCTAGGTAAGGATGACAAATGAAAAGGCTTCTCCATTTTCTGTAACAAAAATCGTGCTGCTCCCTACCTTTCTTTCGAGCCCCGAAAGTCAGAAACAGAGTTTCTTTATCTCTCCTACCTGCTGCTAGTACTGCAAATGGCAGAGAGTGCAGGTGCTATCCTTATCTGCAGCAGCGCTGTCCTACAACGGACAATAAAGGGAAGGAAAGAATATTCTGAAAGTGAGGATAGGAAAAGACTAGGCAAAGATTTTCTGAAAAAAATACCACTGAATGAGGGGGGGAAATACCTTTAAGAAACAAGGCAAGAGAGAGGGAGTCTAGGGAAGGAACCATTTGAAGACTCAAGTTGGGTCTAATCGGGCTACAAAGACACAGCCTGGAAAAATGGTAACAGAATATATTCATGAAAAAGAGGGATGCAGAAACTTTGCCAGAGTGAGAGAAGACATACACATTTCCAAGTCTGAAACATAAGGACAGATGTGCATGAATTCACATTTAGAAACAGAATGTAAACACTATTACTCTTTTTTAGCCAAGGCATGTGTGCCATTACAGTGCTTAATTCACAAGCTAAACCACCAAATTCTAATACCTCATTGCTCAGCTGAATTCTGGCTGAACTGAACACTTAAAGCACATCTACACTGCACCCAATGATGTGATTTCACGTGACATCTGGTCAAACCCGTTCTCTACTTCCAAGCAGCCAGATCATCATGTAGGCTATAAAACTTCTCTGAGAAAAAATTTCATTAATGGTTACTTAGTTTACACTAGGCTCCAGCTATGACCACCACACTGACGTAGTATTCCAACCTGTTTGATGTGACCTTAGGTATAGGTACAAAAGCTGCTCCATATTCCCAACTGCAATGCAGAGCTAGCTTCAGTCACATGAAGGTGCACTATGTCTTGCAATGCAGGCAGAGTTTTCAGAGACCATAGTTTCAAAAGAACTGTACGCACTGACACTTCAAAAACTTAAGGTTGTGCTCTATTTGTAAAGTCTCCATTTGCTTATATAAAATGAATAAATGGGAAACAATTTTACATTCCTGTAGTGCCTCACACTCTTGTAATCTCAAGAACTTTGTAGGAACACAGGATCCCATCCCAAGTTAGAAAAGCATAGACCTACACTGGGGAACACGTCTGCATCAATTTGAAATGACAATGCAACTTCTACATTTTGGGAGGGCTCGCAGGGAGGGCAATTAATTAAACAAATGTTAAATAGCACATAAATTGAGTAATTACTAAAGGTACAGCTCATGGAAAACTACATAATAATTTTCCATCAAGTATACCATCAAAATAATTTTTAAGGTTTAAGCTGAACTATTACAAAAAGTACTGTTTTTTCTTGGAAGCCAGAAAGGAAGGAGTACATAATGAACACTGCTGCTAGTGTCTGATTAGCTTTTTAGTAGAACAGCTATACAGCTGTATAGACTTCTCCTTTATCTGGACTGCTTCGTTGAACTGCTCAAAGAAAAAAATGTAAGAGACAGAAGTAGAAAGAAAAGGATATTCACTCAAGATACACTAAGAAATGCCAAAGAATTGTTCACTTGCTTCAAAGTCAGGCTCCATAGAATATGAAAAGTACTCTGTTCATGTCAGCATCTACTCTACAGTCAGAGGTAAAATAAACCCAGCAATCATGGCAAAATCCCGATCCCGTGATGAAATTAGAAGAAACTTATCTTTACTTTTCAGTCTACTCACTACAAGAGCAATTTACCCCTCTGTTTTCAAAGTCTAAATCTCATACAAGAAGAAAAAATATAATTGTTGTTTTTCTCAATAATTTTCCGTGTTCACATTTGGATTCAAGAGGTTCAAGAGGTTTGTTACTCCGTGTATGTGTTGAGATAAAACTGGAGCAAAAATATTTGCAAAAATACAGAAAAAAAAAAACCCCAAAAGGCAACCAGTGCAGCTGAAGAGCCCATCCTGCAGTTTTCTGTGAGAGGAATACTGTAAACTCTATTCTCGCATGGGCACTCCATACTGGCAAAGATGATTCCCAATTATATTCTAACACTGTGCAGACCCAGTGGGTTGAGCAGGTACTTTATCCCAGCTACATGCAGCTTGCACAGCTTTGCTCCCTCTCTCTCCATCACAAATACACACGATACAGAAATGCCAGACTTGGCAAGAGCAGGCTGATGATATTACTGAAGAGGGTTTTCTTGATAAGATCTTCATCTGTTTCTGGACTCTTGGGTATGCTCCTTTCCTCAGCAGAGCAACACTCGCCCCTGATAAATGTCCCTTTGTGTGCAGATTCTCCCCCAATATATGCGAAGACATTTCAGTCCTGAGTCTGTCTGTCTTTTCGTTGCTTCATATAGCTCAAATACAGTTAGAGGTATATGAAGCATTGTACGCAAAGCAATAGAAAATGGACACAATTGAAAATACAGCTTATGTAACTCAGTCTGAAGCCTTTTCCAAGACAGATGCTATTCTGCGGGGAGAGAATTAAACATTTCACCGTCACCTACACCAATCTTTCCCTAAGATTTTTTGGAATCCTTTTAGCTGAAAGATGCTAGCATTTTCTTTTTTACAATATTATTTGCATAGAGATACATGATATTTAAATAAAATAATTAATAGAAATTTGTATGCTTACCCAACAATTTCTTTTTTACTTGGAAAAAGTTAAAAATATCAAGGTAGCCTGTGTTGTTAGCGAATGCAGAAAGCTNAAAATAATTAATAGAAATTTGTATGCTTACCCAACAATTTCATTTTTACTTGGAAAAAGTGAAAAATATCAAGGTAGCCTGTGTTGTTAGCGAATGCAGAAAGCTACTAAAGTTAACTTAATATGAAGACTGCTGTATTAATATTGACATCATGAAAAGTATTAAATGAACAAAAATGTTTTGGAAAGTATTCTTTTTAACTCTAAAAGCAAGAGCAGTGAGATCATCTGTGACTGTATCTGTGGTGTCTTCTCAGTTTACAGTACTTATGCTTAGAGATAGAAGGATCTATTTTCATCTCTCATTTGTGTAACAGCAGATGAAGTTATTTGCTTTCTATCAATCAGATATGCACACTCAGAGCTATGAAACCACTGCTTAGATGCCGATTTCTAGCTCAGAGTATGTGAGCCAAACTGCCCAAATGTCTTGCAAAAGAAGCAGATGCTTTAACATGATTTCCCTATTTCCTTTCAATGTTTGCACAAATTTTTGAAACAAGGAGAGTACCAGGAAGAAGACAAAAATCTCAACAAAGACTCAAATTTATCAGTATTTAGTGTGACCACCCAAAAGATCTAGTTACTGTTGAGATTAGGAAGGCAAGAGGGTGACTGGGACAAAGGGAGATTGAGTGCCATGCTCCACTGCATGCGTGCAATATATAGTTCCATCTATTATAATTATAATTTATATGAAAAGTAGCATTATTATAAATAGAGATAAATGTAGTATAACTATAATGTACAATATCAAGATTCAAATTAATCATTTCTTTGCACTTGCTGGGGATGGCCGTGCATAACAGACACATGGCTCCGCACTGCTCCAGCACTCATGAGTTATGTGCTTATCTACATCTTCTGTGATCAAGTACCAGCAATGACCAACACAGCTTTTTAACACTGTTGCCAAACAGGAATTGACTGCTGGTTTAGGACATGGAGCAGAGTACTCGCACTCGCTCCTTCAGTGCCTCAGTCTGGACTATCACACTGCTTTCACATGCTGCTGTATCTTAGCATAGCCGAGACTTTGAAGCCGATATAGAGTGATGCCCACTTATAAGGCAGACTTGTAACTCTGAGTGAAATAAACCCTTGAGCAGAGATCCAGCACAAGTCCTGTGCACTACCTAAATCCTACTCTGAGGCTTACATAAGACTTAAGAAGAATATTGGCCTTGTGGCAGCATTCTGTACAGGAATGATCTTGACCTTCGTATGATTAAGTCCCGGGGCATCATGTGTGTAAAGCATAGCCCAAATTGTTTTCCTTTACCGCCTTCCCCTTTATGAGCACAGGCTTTGAACACCCCATTGCTGCTTGGACAGACGCAGCGACTGGGGAGCCCAAGGAACAGCCATGGTTGGCACATGGGGCCTGTTCTGCAGCAGGAGGACGCAGATGGTGTTGCTCCTGGAGAATGACCTCCTGAGAGTGACTCTTCACAGCCTAGACTTTACCTCTGTAAACAATGACTGAGAACAAGTCCACACCCTCTATGGCCTTAATGGAAATTTCAGCCTAAATAAGAAGCTCAGGATCTCAGAGTGATTCAGGGCCGGCATGAGGAGCCCTAACTTTCTCTAACAGTTGCAATCATTGCTTCTGAAAACTTCACACAACACATACAAGAAACTTATCATTTTGAAGATGTAGGAAAGTATTTCTGGCAAAGCACAGCCATTAAACAGGCAGTGTCAACAGAGATCAAAAGAATTATAACTCAGAATATATCTGGGTTACAGAATTACTTTGTCTTTGAAGCATTAAGACTGCCCTTACGCTATGATATACTATGAAAAATACTAATGTATTTATATAATTTATAACAGCTTCTTATTATCCTGCAATGGTGATGTAATAGAAGAATATAAGAAGTATAGCCTGTTATTGAGTAGTAAGTATATAGAATTAAAACAGTTAAGTAGAGGAAACGATCATATTGAAAAGGCTGCAGGTTGACATCTTCATTCTCCTGCTAATAAAATCGTCAGTTTACAAAATTAAATACAATAGAGTAAAAAATCCCTTAAAAATATCTGCTTCTCTTCCTCCCCAATAAAAAAACCCCACAGGCATCAATGCAAAGAGAAAATTTCTGGTTTAGCCATGTCTATTATTTTGTACATATATATGTATATATATACACTTTTCAACATAAAAATTCCTTTCTGATAGGCACAATTTGCTGTACAATGAGTCCTGCAGAAGAGAATTTTTATTCTACAAGGCTTTTTCCCCATATGTTTTCATGTCAGTTAACAAGGTACATTAACAAGATACATAATGCATTAACTTAAAAGGACAAAAAAATCTAGACAAATCCTACTTTTACATACCCAATGGTGTAGTTAGCAGTTTCAAAATCAAGCCTTCTGACATGAGAAAAAACTTGAACCTCCATGCAGTCCCCTTTGAACCTTGGACCACTCTTTTGCAGATTCCAGGACCTCAGCATAAAAGCCGTCTTTCTATCCCATCTCCTGTCCCCCGGGCACTGCTTTCCTGCCCAGTTCATCTGTCACCCCCCTCTCCCTATTGCTTTCTGGGCCTCAATGTTCCTCCTCAATGGCAAGTATTGAGTCACATCCATGTTCCCAGTGACTGCCTCCAACAATGTCCTGAAGTAATATGTCAGAAAAACAAGAGGAAGGCACACATGCTTTCCTTCAAATAACTGGTTTCTAGCTTTCTGTCTTCCCCTACAGACCACAGACCATCTGCCAGCCAAACCTAATCTGCCCCTTTAAATTCCCAAAAGTTGTTTCCTACCCTCATCAAATGCAATTCAGAATCTGACAGTCTTTTCACTGACATCTATATCTTGTCTCAGTCATCAGATACCGTCATGAGTCTAAACTTTTCTATTCTCTTGACTGTACTCATCACAGAAGCACAACACTCCAAAGAAGATTAATTTATTCTACCAAAAACCTGTTTATGACTCAGCATGGACATCCCCAACATACTGTGCAGAGTTAGCATCTTTTTAGCATCATGTGTTACTAGCATCTTTGTTACTGTATCTGTTTATCATTATTATTTCTTCTCCTTGCACCTCTGTAAACTCTACAGTTTACACAGTCAATAGATAATACAAAGGATCTTATATTCCAGTGCACAAACAGAATCTCCTCAATGACCGGCTGCTAACCTCCCACCACCAGGAGTCAGGAGAGCTACTAACAACGATTTCTACAACACCACCAGTATCCAGGTGTGAAAATAGATGTCCATGAGGAGAATGTTACAGCATGCCAAAGGTAAGTGATGAAGAAATAACAGCCAGGGAGCAGTTCTCATCTGGAAATAAAAATTCCAAACTTTTTATCATGAGTAGAAGTTTAATAAAATGTAGGACAATGTTTATTTTTGCTTTTTGCCCTTGTTCAAATAAATGGACATCTCTCTCTTCTCAAAAATTTTTTTTCACAGACATCAGCTTTGAAGTCTCTACTCAAACACCATGAAGAGATTCCTAAATTACCTCCAAGTAATGCTAGCAAGCCTTGTGGAACTGCCCCTGAGTTAGGCTGCAGCCTCCAAGAAGGCAGAGACCATATTTCACCTATTCCTAAAAGTACCAAGAACACTGTGTGGACTAGACAAATAATAATAAAATTGAAATAAACTAAGAATACATCCTAACAGAAAGATTAAATGAAGACTGAATTGTGAAGAATTCAGGTTCCCAAGAAAGACTGAGTGTTCTCTGGATGATATCCGAGGAGATTTGTGGGATCTGATAGTGCGGATTTGTGTATTGGTGGTTCTGATATTGTACTTCACTCTTATAAAGCTGAAACTAGAAAACATGTAGACTAAAAGCAATATGGCCTTTCAAATTATGGTAGAAGCAATAAGGTCATAATGAAATAAAAGGTAATTCCATATTTGTAAACTTCATACTGACTTAAAGTGAATAAAGAAGAAAGTATTAATAATGCTTGGAGAAAAATGTCATGCTATACTCCATACAAGTTTTATATTTTTTCCACATTTTTTGTGAGCAAGTATAAATATGCTAGTACTCTAAATCAATATTATAATTTAATAGAAAAAATAAGTCTCATCTATGGCTGGGTTGCACCATTAGCACCTTAACTTACACATAGGTGAGAATATATGTATAAAGACACATACGCAGCTTACAAATCTTCCACTGTGCCAAATATGGCTATAGTAAGTTTAAATACTTTCTATATGCTTATGCTGTCTTCTCCTTTTGGCAGATAAAGAAATAAAATAAAATAAAAAATCTCTAAAAAATAAAATAAAAAAATACTGGAAATTGCTTTCTAAAATGAGACACAGACAGATATTCAAAAGGCAGTACCAAAGAAACTCCTATAAACAGGCAACTCAAACCTTTGCTAGCTCCCGTGTAGTAGTTTCTCATGCATATCACAATGAACGGTTCCAGGAAACTATCAAATAAAGGAGATAGATACATACGCATCTCCCCAGCAGGGAACTGGGGCTGTTTAGCCTGGAGAAGAGGAGGCTGACGAGAGACCTTATCACTCTCTACAACTACCTGAAAGGAGGTTGTA
>RSEF01000002.1:370038-405355 GCA_003993805.1 Himantopus leucocephalus | reverse complement strand
GGTCCCTTCCAACCTTAACGATTCTATGATTCTATGATTTTAGAGAAGACCAGTCTTGCAGGAAACGTTTCTGTCATAATCTTGAAAGATCTGGGCTTGGTGAACTGGATCTAAGCCTACCTCCTATGGGACCTCCAAAATCATTCAGAACCTCTCTGTAACTCTGAAAGTAGTAATACTTCCTTTCCCTCACCTTTTATTGACCTGCCTTTTTAGACAGCAAGCAATCCACAGTGGGGACTGTAATTGTGTTTGCATGTATAGATTTACATATAAAAAATGTAAAACAGATACACAGATATACATTACAGATAGATAGATAAGTATGTATACACACGCATTTTTATTTATCTATAAAGTATAGTATCTAGGACAAAAGGAACTCGGTGTCAATAGAAACGAAAAGCTTCTAGGTGATACTGTAATACACACAGCAAAAAATAATAGATCTTGGCATTCTGAAAGGGATGCCCTTTTCAAGTATGCTGCATCTCTTTTGTCTCTGGCAAGTAGGCCTGCAAGGGGGCTTTGATTATGTTTCTGATACATACTCCGTATCATTTTTTAGAATAGTTAAACAAAGCTCAGTCACTCTATCCTCTGAATAAAGTGAAAAGACAGCCAGAGAGAAAGAGACAGAGGACTACTTTCACAGACAGTATTTGCTTTCATGTAATTTTGGAATACATCTAAATTCAACCATTGCATGTTTTTACTCTTGAAATAACTATGATCAACAAATTTATGTACGTAGAAAAATATTTGTTTATATACTGCTTTTTATCGCTTAGATACACTCACAAAATAGCAAATGACACCCTTTGAAATACTGAGTTCAATTGTTCCAAAAGTTTACATATAACAGAAGAAAGCAAACCATTCACTCCACAACACCCTTCTTATTTGCCACTGAAGCATATAGAGATCTCCTTTTCTAACTTATTGTCATCTTGCTAGAAATATTTAGACCAATTAAATTTATTTCAATTTGAGTGGCAGCCCACCCTTCGGTGTCATTCCAGGACAAATGTGTCACCTATATTTAGATTCTTCTTTGATCCTATGAGTTGTACAATCATGCATCATTCTTTGACTTTTTTCACAATCATCCATTTAGATACCTCCTGACAACTAAACATTGGCAGTGCATGCAATAAAATTACTGCTGTTCCTCCCTGTCATGAACAAATGTAATAAAACCTCTAACAGCAAATCAATGTCTACACTTCATAACGAGTATAATTATGGTAGGAAGAGGCACGCAAATCAATATGAAGATTGTGAGTAGAAGTTTTAGGTTTGTCAGTCATTTACAGTAGCTGTTTACATGTTGCACATTCATAGAGCACTTAGAAGAACAAAATAATTCTGTTTGAAACCTACAATACAGTTCTCACAATTATCATATCAACAATACACTTCTGTATCCACAAAGCTTTAAGTATTCTCATAGAGAAACAGAAGTATCACATCTTACCTGTCCTATGCCAAGAGAGCTTGGTATAAATAGTGTAGAATTTAAAAGCACTACACAATAAAGATACCAGCGTCTGACAAAACCATTATTTCACCGAGAGGTATGATACTTCCCTCCGAAAGGCAATAAAAAGTAAATTCCACGCTGCACTGTACATAAAGAACAGTTAAAATGAAAAATTTGCTGTGTGACATCCCATGTTGTTAACAATATAGGCAGATCAAGATAAGTGGGTGGATTTGGATCATCATCAGAAGACACAAGGCCATATTTGCCATTCTATTATGTCATGTTTCTTGAATTCATGAACCCAAGAGTGCAATAACTTTTTGTGACATGATGGAGAAGTTACATTTTATACATGCTCTAAATACACAGGCAAGATAAATGAATTAAAACCAGCAACCATATTGTTTTTTTAAAAATGTTATTGAGCAATATAGCATATGGATAATTTTGAAGTCTAAAGCACACAAACTGCTCAGAAAATAGCAATGGAAAGAAAGCTGTGACTGACAGATGATTTATGTCAAATTATTCCCCACCTTTGTAAACCAAACCAGTAGGAGAATACAAGTAAGAAAATAATGTTAAAGAGATTCTTCGTTAAGTTAAAAGGGAGCACAGCACCAAAATGACATACACTATGTCTGGAGGTGATGATTGACTCAAAATTCTGTCCTCTTCCAAAAATGGCCAATCCCATTTGAAAAGGCTATAACAGTCTAGGAGCAATGGTTATTTGCATTTCCCATCAATTATTCCTATTTAAAACACAAGTAGATTATAAAAAAAAAAAAGAGCAAAGAATAATTTTAAGAGAAAATGGTGGTAAAGTTGTTAGAAAATGCCACAGTTCTATCCAAAATTTTTAACTTTTATTATATGACCAATTATTAGTTGCTTTGATGTAATTGCATTTATCTTTAGTCACTAAAAACATATACAATTTTGCACTTTCAAACCTATGCTTTAACAATATGCTAATTATACAGTTCAGATGATCTGGAAAGAAATCCATTTTGCACTGATGATATAAGGGAGTGACAGTACAATTTACATTAAGAAATGTTTTCTCATTTTTCTCAAAAATTGGTTTGCACTCAGCCGGAGAAATCTAAATTCGACCAACAGGCATCCCTCCCTGCTTCTCCATGGTTACAAAATAACATGACAATCTGAATGACGAACAAGATACACATAAGAACGGGTTACAAAACCTCCTCTGGACACAGGTAGACAGGCAGTCAATGCTTTCTTTTGTAATCTGATTAACAGACGATTATTGTATAGAACAATATTGGAACGCTAGTAGCAGACAATTCTCAGTGACATTATTTCAAACATTTTGAATTAGCTGTCCCAAATTGTCTACATTAGTCCCTGGGGCAGTTGGCCAGTCCACATTCCTGACTTTAAGGGAAGACTTCTAACTGGAGAGGCTAATACAATGGTTCCCCTTTTGTTTATGGCTTCCTTCACCTACCTTTCTTTACTCCATGTTTAACAATGCTGCACCACCGTGTGCTTTTGGCACACATTTTCCTGCCACATTAACACAACACATTAATATAACCTGAATAGACAGAGCTTGAAAGAGAGTGATTGGTTCGCTGTGATTTTCCTTTCAGTGTTTGAGGGATACAGACTGCATCAACTGAAAGATGGCCCAGTGAGAATCCTGCTTCCTGGCACTCTGCTCTTCATCAGCTACAGACATCTAAGCACATGAAATTTGAGGGCTAAAAACACTCTTGATTTATTCATTTGATTCAGAACTATCTTGCCAGATATATTATGAAAAAAACATACCCATAACTTATCCTCAGACTGATATGTTTCATTACTTTGTGGATTCGTGGGGAAACATAGAAAATGAGTTTCCCAAGTTTTTGGGACCATGAAGCTTTGCAGATACAGCAGCACCACTGTAGTCACAGTCATGTGATGTAATATTAAACCTGTACCTATGCATAGCAAAGATAAACTTAACGCACTGTAATGATGTGCCACAGATAAGACAAATTAGTATTTTCCTAGACACATTGCCTAAAATAGTCTGGCATCCAGGAGTGCAGAACTAGAGTTTTTCAAGATTATCAACAACAGTGGACAGAACAATGGAAAAAAAGATATACGAGGATGGGTAATTCGAGTAAATGATTGCAGACTAGCACACCAACCACTTTTCCGATTTTATTTAATAAAGGATGTTTATTCAAATAATTTAGAGTCAAACTATTAAACATTTCCATCAGACAAAACTTGGCATTTTGGAAAAAACATTTTGCATATGAAAACACCACCTTCAGGTAACCGTTTCCCAGCTTCTCACAGGGAGGAATAGACCTTGAACACTAAATTAAAACCAGCATTATTAGGAGACTTAACAAGAAGTGCAAAGACAGAAGCATGTAAGCCTGAGGATAAAAAAAATTCCATCATAATATAATTCCACAAAATAAAGATTAGGTTAATCTGAAACCTGTGAAAATTAGTATCAAGATTTTAATTGACCTCAGCAGGTTTCAGTTAGGCCCTGAATATTCAACATGATTGTTCAGTGTAATTTTGCAGTGTTCCTACAGAATGCTCACCCCACCACCACTTCACCTTCCCTCAGCAATTTTTCAATTTCCACTGAAACTGAGGTGTCTGAAGTTACTCTCTGCAGTTACTTCCTTCTTTGCACAAACATGTTTCCAAAGGCATTTTTGAATATTCAAAAGTAAATTTTTACAGTTACTGTTCTTCCTTTAAAAAAAGAAAGCCACGATGAAGGCGAAACTTGGCAGTGATTTTCTCTGGAATATTTTAGGGTGATAAATTGTGGACTCTGAAAAAAAAATACAGAGAGGAAATCAATGGTAATTTCCAGCACACAAATAACATTCACTACATGAGAACATTTCAACCCTTACAATGAGAACCACTTACACAGCACAACAGTGGGATGGAAGATGTGGCGGGCATCAGTGGGCCTGTTTAAAGTTCAATTTCAACTGAGAGATTTGTTTTGGAAGGGAGGGCATATTAAAAAAACAAATAAAACATTCTAAACTACATTTTGATTTTCAGATCACTGGAATGACTTCAGAACTACAAAATATTTGTCCAAATTAGGATTCCATTGAAGCCTTTTTAATCAAAATTTTCTGGAGGAAAGTGGTTGTGTTTTCTGTGCAGAAAAAGTGTGTTGTTTTTTTTTTTTCTTCGGGAGTTCAGGATGCCAACAGCTTAACAGCTACTGACAGTTTAACAGCTCTTTCATTCTCACTCCATTCCACTAAACCTGAAAGCCACCCTCTAGAAACAGTGAATTTGATCAGTATTTCAACCTAAACACTTCACTGTTTCAGGCTTCATAGGCAGAAAAACAGTATGATAAATTAGACTCAGTATATCATGTCTCTGTTCACTTTCCTGGCACTATCTGCTTGAAGCTAAGAGAAGTCATAATCTGCCAGTTGCTGTATCATAGTCCTTTTAATGATACAAAAGCATGTACAATGAATGTACTGAGGATAACTCTTCACAGTTGTCCTTGTCCCCTTGTTCCACTTTTTCTTTTGTTTTTGTTTTTTCAGGAGAGAATCATCAAATGTTTGCAGAAGTTGAAGTTATAACATTAAAAAAATTAAAAATCTTTATTTATAATGGAAAGCAATGCTAAAGGCGATGGGAATTCTAGAGTACAAACATTTGAAGTGCTCCTGTTACAGCGATGGTCTTGTGACCATGCTCTTCAAGCATTCGACATCACATACCTGAAAAACTTGACTGTCCTCTTGCACCAGGCCTGTGAAACAGAACAGGGGAAAAAGATCAGTTCCCAGCCGTAAGAAGGCCGCTTCACCCGCATTCAACACCACAATGCTGACACTGTACATAGACATACATACAAATGATTACCTGATTCCTGTTGTCCAGTTCCAGAAATGCAGGCTGCTGTGAGTTTTCTACCTAATGCCTCTCATTTTGGCATTTCTGCTGCGCTACTGGCAGCCCCCGACAGAAGAGTGTCTGATGTGCAGGGCTCCATCAAATGAAATTCCCATTTGGCCTTTTTATCTCATGAGTGTTGGACTCTGCACAAGTAATAATACAAAATATCTCTCACCTGTAAACGATTTACAATAACATAATCAATAATGTATTTCCTGTGATCCACTTTACCGTGCAAGAAAGCAGCGTTCAAGGTGTGGAAGTATTTTAAAAGAAGAAATGACAAGAAATTCCAGTCATTATAGTTTTATATTATTGCTTTCTGTCTTTTCCCATATGTTTACACTCACAGCAGTTACACCAAGAAAAGACCATTCGGGAGTTCATTTATACAACTCACCTACCAAAAGACATTGCTAATAACAAAACACTTTCTAGGGTTCTGCCCGAGGGCTCTGGGGTTTAAACTGCTGTGTTGGCCTTTGCTTACCAACGGAGAAAAGTTGCTACCAATTACTTTATCTCACCCACCCTGCACGCCTCTTGTACATAATGACATTTTTGAGGCTTTAAATCTCTTTGCTAAAGGCACTAAATGCAGATGTGTGCTGGGTTTGAGGCTTCTAACTTGCAGAAAGGAAAACAGAGGCTGGCTAAATGAATGCCGGTCAAAGGACTGAGTCAAATCACCCTGAATTTATGATCTAAAGCACACTAATGGACAGTTACCAGCAGTTAGACAATGTATGGAACTTGCTAACCCATAGCAGCATGTTCACATATCTGAACCCTTAATTCCAAAACATAATTTTTCCATACTAAGTGATTTTCTTTCTCCTGTGCTGCACATTATTAATTGGAGAACATAATTATGTTGTAAATCAGATTATCTACTTGAAAAATATCCGGGAGAAGGTGAGCCAGAAAGGGGGTGAGGAGAAGGGTTATATGGGCTATTTACCCCTGCCCCAGCTCCATATTCGTGTATTACATATAAATCAAAGTGTAGGAGAAAAAAAAAGGAGCAACTTACTCAGGGCCCCAGTAACGATTCCCCTCCTGTTCCCTGGGAGTGTGTGTGTGTGCGCAAGAGCGTGCGCGCACGTTCAGCACAGGAGTAAGAGCTGTGTGCGTGTCTCTGTTTACTTCGGCGACCCCTTCTCTTTTTACCTTGTCTATTTGTTCTACCAACCTAACACAGCTCTTGCTAGCAAACCTCCTTATTGTTACAAGTACAAAAATTTTGTTTACACAATAAACCAAAAAGATTATTCCCACTACACAGAGCATCATTCCTTTTTTACAAGGGTTCTTGTAAAAACCTTTTGGGTTTCTTCTTTCTTCTCATTCACCTTTAGTCTCAGCTCCTCAGACCTTTCTCTTGGTTTCCGCAAAAACAGTGTCAGAGAATCCTAAAATTCAGTTACTGTAATTACCGATACAGTGCCACAGACCTTGTACTGTACACTGCATGGAAATCCTTTAGAAATTCTTTTTTTCATCTTATTTTTTGCTACTTTCATCCCACGTATTATCATTTGATACTGAAATATGTAGGTAAAACGGAATTCAGCAAGCATGTCCACTTGACAGCAAATAGGTCTAAAAATTCTAATAAAACTGTATGCAGCTCAAGTAGCAACAAGCATCTTGACTTACCACAAAATCCAAAACAAATACATGTTTAATTTCTTCTTAACATAAATGTTTTCAAAGTTCTCAAGATGGATTATTTTATGTTTTTCCCAAGTCAAAATTCATTTTCCCTTTTACAGTTAGCCTATGTATCTTTGCATGACTTCTGTCCCAATGATGTTTGCAATTACTTCCAACTTTTCACTTCATCCCAGTCTTCAAGATGTCAGTCAATTCTGGCAATACCCAACTTGCTTGTCCATACCAATTTTAATAAATTGTAGTTTAGAGACTGTCATATAAATACAGCACCATGCCATGTTTTGACTGTCTGACAGCATTCATGTCCAAGCAGTTAAACTGGATACATCTGGAGAATAAAATTTTGTATAGCAGTTGATCAATATGTGACTAATATCTTAAGATTCTAGATCTAAATCTAAATAATCTGTACTTCTCAATATTCACTCATGATTTTCATAGCACACTCAGAAAAAAAAAATTATTATATTTGTGTGGCAAGATTTGTCATCTTCCTTCACCTCTTCATCATAAGTATGTCCGTAGTATAGTCTGTAGCCATATTATGCTTTTTACAGACTATTGAAAAAAAAAAGTTGGTCCCATCTGGGGTCCCCCACGTCCTCAGTAGCCGATTTGGCCTAAACCATGACAAAACCAAACAATTTTTGTAAGACACCAAAGAAGCTATTCAACACCTTGCTTTGAAAAGCAAGAAATTTGTTGTATAAAGAGCTCGTGTTTTTCATATTCTTGGGACCATCAGCAATTTCAGCTGATGCAATAACAAATACAGATAGAAAGCCAGACCCGAATAGTAAAGCAAATTCTACCTTTAAGTTGCCACTTTGTGTTGACCCCCCAAACAAATGAGGAGGGTCTGTAGCCTTCAAAAGATTGGCACAATTCGTTTCCTACAACTCACATTGCAAAGCAAATCGATATCATTCCCAGCTACTCTGGTAAGAATGTGAAGTGGGTTGACCAGACCCAGGTCAGACTGTCCTGTAGATTATTCGTTTTTTGGATCTCAACCACGTGAAATACATAACATCACCAAATGCAACCGAGCAATACACTGATCAATCTGCATCTACCCTGTTTATGCAAAGTACCTCTTGCCTCTTGGTGACATCCGCTTTTCTTTTCTCATTCAGCTCTGCGCTTTCCTGACTATTGTATTACAAATTTGTGTCTGTTTGCCAAAGCCTTGACCCATGTTTAAGGCCACTGAGCTGTCACAAGTGTTATATTTTACTTAGATTTAGTCCGTGTTACAATTTTGGCAACTGGAATCAAAGATCCCTCAAGTAACTGTTGTACAATAAGGAAACATCACACAGTGAGAATATGAGGTTGCTACACCTACCACAGTCTCTTAATTTTGATGCTGAGATTTTCCCATTTTGCTACTTATGACATGCCTTCAAAAAGCATGATGAATGTTTTTGTATTCCAGGCTCACATTTTTAGTATTCCAGAATGTGATTACTTTGGATTCTCCCTTCGTCCCCCAGCACCCCACACTATCTAGCCTGGAGATGGCAATCAAATATTGAAACTCTAGTGGTTAAGTTTGCCGAATTTGCAGGAAGTATAAATTCATTTAAAGAATTTTTGGTGATTTTCAAGTGAAAAATGACATGTACATTTTTGTGCCATATCTTAGGACCATAGGTAAACAAGCAGGCCTCTTTTCCTCATTGGTAATTTTGCTTTAACATAGCACGATGCCATGTGTACAAAGTTCCAAGCTGATCTGAGCATACATTTACAGATTAGTATTTAAAGCATACATTTATTAACATGCACTGCACCACTGACCCTGGTCCTGTGAAAGAAAGACTATTCGTGCAAAGGCATGGGAGATTTTTTGGGTATGCTGACTGTTTTCACTGACCATTCCAATGCAAATAAAAATTCAAATGCTATGTAATCTCACAGTTTCAACTAATAAAAATGTAAAATTTTAAACCAAGAGCTTTTCTTGAGTTGTACCGTTAATAAAGGTGCAGTTTGCACAAAAATATCCTTTGTAGTTTCTCAAATGCAACAGATGGTCGAGCCTTCTCTTGAAAAATATGAAAACAATGTCATGCACTTCACAAACAGTCCATCCATAAGCTTGTGTTTCAAAAGACTATGATTAAAGACAATATATCTTCCAATAGATTACCATGTGACTATGAAAAAGAAGTATGTAACATCAAATGATGTTTCATTTCAGTGATACTTTCAGTTATCCCCAATTTCACCCCCAGTCATCATATATATAATAAAACATTGGTATGCCTGTATTACTCCAGTTTTAATTTCTCCCAAAGGACGATCCAGTCAGTAGTAAACTCTTCTCTAAAATATAAAAAAGTCACAGCTGGTTGAAACAGAACATTTGCATGCCAGGCACAGAACACAGTTACACTTACATAGGGATTTGATCCACATGGTCATTTGATATTGGGGCAGTTTCACATAATTAAAGTGGGGTTTTTTTCTACTTATTATTAGAAGTCTACTGTTGAAGTACACAGCTCCAAGTCCTGCAGGGAATGTCACATATCCTCTAGATGTCTCTGGAGATTAATTCTGAGAACATTATAACTCTGAGCCGTATCCATTGTGAGAAGCCAATCGTTATATTAGCATTATAACAGTTCTTCAATATTTGCTCTGTTGGAAGAAACAAAATATTTTTGTGCCTGCAGCCTGGACTCTAGGCTTCCCCCGGCACACACACTAAGCTATTATTTTCTCTTAGGTGTGTTTCCATCCTAAGATTTACCTCTGCATTTTAGCAATACTATTTATTTCTGTTAACATATTCGTTACTTATAGCAATATGCTGTAGTTCTATAATATTCTTTGATATATCCACATTAGAAACTGATATGGGCAAAATATTGGGCAAAAGCCGCATGGCTGAACCTTCACTGTGGGTATCTGGTTTACGAAGTTGCAAATATCGTTACTGATTTTTCAGTACCCTCAGTATTATTATACTAGTAACTCTCAAAATGTAAATGGACATACACTTTGGGTTTAAACACTTTATTTTACAATGTTTGCCATTACATTCATGGAAACAGAAAAGTCCCTTGTGATAATAGTTTTCCATAGTTTTATACGTGATTGTACCTTTGTTTCACACCAACTTTTGCAGATGAAATACAGGCTGCTACATGTACTAGTATACTGCTCCTCTGTATTGGACAGAGGCTAACTTACCCAAAACCCTTTGGTGTCCCTTCCCATTTACTTCAGCTGGCTTTGAAAAGGCATCTAAGAGACAGATCCTGAACAGCATGACTGCGTTTGCACGGCCATTCCCGTCTGAGGGAATGGCAACCCTAGAAACCACGGGGATGTGCAGTCNACCCTAGAAACCATGGGGATGTGCAGTTTGAGAGCCATGCTTTGAGCAGATGGCAAACCAAAACTTAAATGGACATGTTTCGCTGAGAAGAACATACAGATCTGCACTTTTGTAAGCTGGAAATGCTTCAGAAAGATATTTGTTTGCAGGAACAAAAAATGCCATCCCTTGTACCAAAGAGCAATCTGTACTTACTGAAAATAAGTCATCACTCAAGAGAAGCTCAACTGTTTTTCAGTGCTTTTGGTCTTCAACAATTAGTAGTCACCTTCATTTGTGATTTACTTCATTAAACATACAGCATCCACAATGAATGCGATCAGTGTAAAAAGACACGACAACAGAAAACGGCGTACTGCCCTTGGCCAAGATAGAGAGAGCCTGCACGGCATAGCATAGTGGTTACCAGCGAATGTACAAACTCCTTAAAAGCAAATTTGCTTCACTGTAAAAACAGTGATTTTAGCAACCTTGGTGCTTCTCCTGAAGTATAAGCAGGGAGAAAAGAAAGAATAAAAAAGACACCTTTTGATGAGAGATTATGTAGTCTCTACAATCGAGTAAATTTAGTTGCTGTTGCAGCGGAGGAATGTGATAGGAAATTTTACAGTTGAAGGAGAAATGTCACAGTATTTTGATAAGAGAGCGATGAACTTTTTTTCCCTCGTGCCATTATCAAGGCGAAGTGAACAAAATACATCATTTATAACCCACTGCTCTACCATTATCTCCTGGTGAGACACTTGTTTTAAAACACACAAGGACCTTTTTTCTCTAAGACTAAAGCTCTCTGTGAGGCTCAGTCTTCCTTTATAACCATGAAAGAAAGTTGACACTTGTGTGGGCCAAAGTTTCCAGGCAACCACACAAGGGCACTTATATACCCTCCAGGTCACCCCTCGTTCTGAAGTACAGAGGAAGCGTATGAACAGTATATGTCCCTTTGATCACAGATACCATCTAAAACTGATGTGGAGAGAAAATCCTGCACTTCGGAAGAAAGGCACTACAGTCTCCTCAAAGCTTTTTCTTACCTAATATACTCGGAAAGTAAAGGTTAGCATGTTAGCGCAAAACTGCTAAAATATTTTCTCTCTTGCTAGCTACAAAACACCACTGACTCTCTCCTGACACTTGGTACTTCTTGCCTAGGTATTCTTGCTCCCTGTTTTTTTTTTTTTTAAATATTAATCTCCAACACAACAGCACAGTCGATTTACTGTACAATGCCCATTCAGCAAACCTATACTCAAGCACGCCGTCATGCACAAGCACCAGAGCTGTGGACTGGAGAGCATTTAGTAGCGGGGACTTCAAGCAGAGGCACATTTACAGACATACACAAAATTTCACCAGACCTCCATTATCAATATACCAAACCCACACTGCAAACAGAAAATGAGAAACGTACCCTTTTAATTTATGTTGCATAAGGGAGAAAATATTTGTAGTCAAAGTCTGGTGCTAATTAATATAACCAAGGTCTGTTTCAGTAGAATTAAATGTCTGTTTTACTGAAATTAAATGTACGTGAGACTAAGTTACCATATCAGAAGATAACAGGGTGCAATATTCTGGAGACCCCCTAATTAGTACTCACATATTTTATTTGTTCTGTAGCACGAAAGTCAGACTCAGACATAAGCAGCCAATTTAACTTATTTCAGGAAAACAAATAAAAAGCTTGTTTCCAGAAATGGCAGACGAATTTACCGGACCCCTCAGGTTATTCTGCTACTCCTACATACAATGTGTTTAACAGCTCAAATGGTTTGTCTTGACTGTTAATGCTAATGCATTTGCTGAGTCAATGAGGAAAAAGACACATTATGTGAACAACAAGGAGAACTCTAATAGGAAAATAAAATGGAAAGTTATTCGTTTACATTGAAATGTACGACATTTCTTTCTAACAAAAAATAAAGAAAGTCCCAAGAGACAAGCCTAATTATAATAAAACTGACTGCTTCAAGATCATTCTTAGATGCATAAATGCAGGATATATGTTTATGTAAATGCTTATCAAAATACTGCAGCAGATAACAGAACCTGAATGAAATGTCACCTTAAGTTGCAGTTGCACAAGTAAAAAGTGAGAAGGAAAGCTATAGATTTTGAACTATTTACCAAAGTTTTCATCTGGAGACAGGTGTTCACAAAAACCTGCATCAAAAAACCAAAGTAAATTTTTTTTTCTTATTTCTATTTTCTTACTTCTGATTCCTTTATACTTAAATTAAAAGGGACGGCCCTGGTTCTTCCAGTTTTTGCTGATATTTCTACTATTTTGGGAACTTTCCAAAAACCCTGAACACTTGCACTGAGATGAAATTCCAACCAAATCATTGCCTGAATAATGAATGCAAAAGCTCGCATCATAACTAAATCATGGAACTTAAGAAATAAATTAATAAGGTGAATATAGTATGCTATTACTACATAAACATTTTTGTTCCCCATTGCACAATGAAAAAAAAATTCAGAAAAAATATTTATGTTCAATGTAAGACATTTCAAATGTTTTGCTGAATTACATAATATTTCTCCTCATGTTGTAGAAACACTGCCAGATTCATTCAGATGGATAGATGCTTGCAGCCAGAAAGAATATTTAAAAGTTAAGCCATTCAGGACTCTGAACAAAATGAATTTAGCAATATATTCTTTCAAAGCTTTAATATAAGACCTATGATTTAATTGCCACACTCCAATGCTGGTGGGCAGGTCAGTCTATTACCGAGCTCTTATACTTAACTTTGGTGGAGAGTGGTTGGTCTAAGACCAACAGAGTCTCTCAAACCAGGATGATAAGTTAATTTCACAGTTATCACAAAATAACATATGATATTAGGTGGTAGTGACATGATAACTCCACTGGAAACAATGGTAATTACATAGTAAATCGTGTCAATGATACTGCATTATCTCCTAACTGTTCAATTAACTCATGTCACCACTGCATACTATGTTTAGAAAGTTGCTGATGCAATATTTCCGTATCATAATTGCAAAGATAGTTGAAGAAGATAGCACCCTATAATTTTAGAAAGTTTCTAATATTACTTCGTGAAACTATTTCTACTATGAAAAACAAACAAACATTGAAGTGAAAATTGAGACCTGAAAAACTGGAAGATACCACCTGAAACGGGAACAGCTTGGCAAGACTGTCTTCAACCAAACTACTTTTGCTTCTTTCATGCACGGAATGAGACATTGTTTCATAAATCAAATTCTAATTGATATTTATTCACCTAACCAAATGGTAAGGGCCCTCAGCCATCATTAAAACAACTAAAAATTTAATCCCTGGAAAAAAGTAACTTTCCCTGTGCTGTGCAAACAGTCTGATAAATATAGATTGCTTTATAGTAGGGGAATATGCTTAAGTTATAAAATAGCAGACAGACGGGGAAGAAAAAAAAAAGAGCTTTCTTGTAACTCACTCAAAATGCTGCACTTTCACCAGTGCCACAACTGGCCTTCTCATTTTCACTCATACAAATCAAAAGTCCGGTGAGGTGAAAGGAATTACTCAGACATAAAATGGAATAAAATGCTGCCAGGAAACACACAGGGCTATTTATCTTGTTATTGCCTTTTAATATTCAAGACTGCAGGATATGATTGTTCTCTTCGAATGGTGTCATGTTCTCTTCATCCATACACCACTGCTTTGTAGTTCAACAAGTTTATTCTTAACCACTATTTCTGCGAGTACAGAATTAAATCATCAGCTGGTAGAAATGAGAGTTATAGCTAGCTCAAAGCCAAGACAGATGAAAGGTGTTATGCTGATTTACATCATCTAAAAATCTTGCTCAGCAATAGTCCTTTCTACGAAAGAAATGTCCGGTATCTGTGAGTCAATCCCTAAATACCGACCAACAGAAAGGTTTAAAAATCTCTCTGTGATAAGGATGCTTTGCAACACTGGCACCCAAGAGACAAGGAAAATTCTGAAAATGTCCCAGAGTATCTTCAACAGGAGACTTGTGGCAATTAAAGCATGCTTTAGTCTATTCTACAACATTTACCTGCAACAGAAACACTTCTGAAGCATGAGGTTGGTTTTGTTGTCTTTTTCAATTTTCCTTTGCGACAACGCTATTTCATGCAGCTTGTTTAGGTTTAGATCACCTCTTTCAAGGCCAACTCCACCTACTTTTTCATCTCTGCTCATACCAGTTTTGTGGTTATAAGAATACAAAGGAATCTGCATGATTTTAGTGCATGACTCATTTCCAGCAAATCAACACACATACTTTCAATTTGTTATGCATGAGAGACGTGTAAAACTATCGAGGCTCGGGCCTTTGGAGGACAAAATAAGCAAAATATGGTAAGTATTGTATCTAAATCATAGCTGAAGTTAAACTTTAATTTTAACTCACAGACTGTACCGTGAATTCACAAATACCAGGAAGGACTTTAAAGGTATCAGACCACAGCCCAGACTTGTCCTTGGCTGTCCTAAGAATGTACCCCGTAACTGTCATCTACAGGGGCCAACCTGTGCTGCCGAGGCATGACACACGCGATCCTTCCACTCCCTCTTCCCAGCAGCCTTCCTTCTCCCAGTTCCCAAAAGACGCTCCTGATCTCCTGTGCGTGGCCCTGCCTGACTGCTGCTTCTGAGGTTATGGATGTCACACTGGAAACTAAATTATTGGCAAATAAGGAAATAAAACAAAACCCACAAAGTTCAAACTCAGTCCAAACCTCTTCTGAAACAGGGATCCCAATAAGGTAAGGTAAAGATTCCTCAAAACTCAATCTCTTTTGTGCTAATTAAGCATTTCAATTTATGCCGTTTCTGGTCTTATATCCATTAAGTCAGAGAATAAGAGTAGAAGCACAAAAGCAAGAGAAGAGATGTCAGCAAGAGTAAATACATCAAAGAAAAACAAAGCCAAAAAACTCCCCCCTAAATTATAAACGATTTAGTAAGTTACCCTAAAAAAAATTCTGCACAAAAAAAACCCCAACAAACCAAACACCAGAAACCAAGGAAAAAAGAAACCAGGTGTATTTTCCATTTTCCATTTTCCATTGCTAACCAAAACAGTGCAGTGGGAGGACCCCATGCTGCTCCAGACTGGCAGACCTATATGGCTTTTTTCCTGTTTATAATGCATTTATATTTCTCAATTTGGCAAAAGTACGTCGATACATTCACTTAAGTTCAACTTTCTGAAAGCAGTCTGAACTATAAAACCACAAATCAGACCATCATCATGTAGTTCACCCTTTTGCCAACTCCTGCAAGTAGCATAACAGGTAACAGCAAAGCTGAAATAAAAAAAAAAAAAAAGGTTGTTTTGGTTGTTTGGGGGAGGGTGGGTTTTGGCCTTACCATCTTCCAGCATCCTCCACAGAACTTTTGAGAAACAAGACATTTCTTTTGAATCAGATATCCATTATCAATTTGGACAGAGAGCGTCTGAACCAGTATTATCTGCAAATGATTTATGAGGGCAGGTATTTCTCTACCTGAACGTTTTAGTGAAACCATAAATATCAGTAGAGACAGAGGCTGGGATTCAAAGAAAAAGCCTTGCAAAATATTTTATATGGGAAGCTACTTCCATCTGATGAAAATTTTAATTCACCATTTACGTGTTTTTAAAGAATTTTCATGTTAGCCAGATCTCTCCTCCTTTCTTACTGTTATTTTAAACATATTTGCTATAAATAATTACCTATTAATAAAACCTGCTGAACTAAGCCAACTGATCAGATGTCTTCCCATTGACTTCAACTAGGAATGCATCTGAGTCTGAAACATTATTCAGAAGAGAAGAGTACATTCAATATAGCATTGTGAAACCGACATTTTAAATTGTTCATGAAGAATATCCTCAAAAATCCTAAGAGAAGCAGTATCTCCCTTTCTGTTATGTAACCGGCAACATATTGAGCATCAATAAGGCATTTGCCTTTGGGAATCATCCATCTCCCCCTCTCTAAAATGGTGTCAGTAATTCTTTCTCCTAAATGGAGAAGGATGGTTTTATGCAACAGCTCTATGCGGATTACCTACCTCAGGGAGGACTACTTATATCCCACTCCTTTGGCCTTCTCTTCCAGACTCAGTTTGTTCAGACCTTGACATTATATTGGAAGCACCACACAGCGTTATTAATACAAGAAAGCAAAACCAGTTTAATGACCATCTTGATTTACATTAGGTTATTATGAATTTCTAACATAGTCTATTTTATGAAAAAGATAAAAAGAAAAAAACCCCACCTTTTCTCTGTGGAATTGTTTTTTTAATAGTTAATTTCATCTTCTAGATATTCAAGTCTTTCTGAGCTTCTTTTTTACCCTTCTCTTATTTCTGTTTGTTATTTCTATTTACTTATTTCTCAATTATTATTAGTTGGATCAAAAATATGTTTCTATAAATTGAAATTGAAAGAATCCTCTTTTATAGTACTGTAAATGCGTTCAGCCAAAGCAAATATTATGGAAAAGCATGTACCTACTAAAATTCAATTGTTAATATAGAAATTTACATACGTGCATTTCAATACACTACCTTCATTAGGAAATTTAGATACTTATCTAACAGTCAACTAGGATGTACACATGCTGGATTCTACTCTGTATTTACAGTTCTAATAATATATCTATTAAATGTGTTTTCTACCAGAAGATTTCAAAGTACTGGAAACATAAAAGTGAAGAAAGCATCACATCTTCCTATTTATGATATCAAGGTAACATTAGTCTTTTTTCATGGTTAATAAAAACAATATATCAAACCTAATTGAAAGTCTCTCAGTTTTGTGCAGCTGAGGTTGGGCTTGACTTTAGAACTTGATTTCCAATGTGCTTCTAACTCAGCAGTGAAGCACTTTTACCTGTGAAAACTAGGTCCTAGACACCCAGAACAGTGCATCAGAAAATCAAGGTCAAATTTTAGGCATCAGGGAGCTGGCCACAGAGGAAATAACTCAGTATTCTCATCTTATATTTTATGCTTTTACGACTCCAAACCCATCTGTTTTTTACACCATCCATTTTGAAAATTGAAGAGAATAGAGACTTTTGTTAGCATTGTACAATACAAAATGTATAGCTGTAATGCTTTTATGATTTCTTTGCTTGTATGATAAGTGTTATACTTAGCTATGATAACACAATAAATATAATATTGCCCAAGCAATCCAGGGAAACAACTTTCACCATCGCGAAGAGCCCATTAGGAAGAACTGCAAGACCTAACTGAGATTTTCTTTCTCATATTTATTGTGTAAGGGAACATACATGGCATCCACTCTACTGGCTGTAGAAGAGCTCATGAAAGGGAAAAGTGGAGCCCACAAGCCTTTCACGCCCTTTTTTAGCTCATCATCGGATGGTGTGTTCATCTCAGAGACTCTAAATCCTTCCTGTCAAAATATAAAGGGTTCAGTCAGGGCTGGTAATCCAGCGCAAGGAGGAGAAGGAGGGAGAAATTAAACGACCGAGAACTGCTGCAATAAGGGCGTAAAGGAAAGAGGAGGCTGCCACTGCAGCAGAGCTGCACAGAAATACTTTGAACATCCTGCAGGTAGCAATTTGGAAACACTGTGATGAAAAAAATGCTAGATTTTATTAATATATGGTTATGCCATAACATAAATACATAAAATAAACACATGAATTGCCAGGGAAAAAAAATATTATCTGTGTACAGCTACAAATAACCATATTTACAATTGATGGGTTTTGCATAACCCTATAAAACAGATATTATGATACACTGGATTTTAGTAATATAGTTACTAGAGTGAACAAGAAAACCATTTTCCATCAAATTACAGCCTCCTTCCCCCTAAAAAGTATCTGACTAAAGCAGAGATAATGTAAAGTTCAGCTATCAAAAATGGCTTCATTAAGAACTTTAATGAAGCACATGGGAGCCATTTATTGACTCCTCAACTATTAAGACATAGCATTATTACTGCTTTAATAGTATTTCCATTTTCATTTAGGAAATAACTAATCAAGGGATCAATGTACCAAAGACTTTATTTTCTCTCCCATGGGTCACTGAAAGTACATTTTTTAAAATGCAAAAAACGTAAAGGCAATTCCCCCCAGTGCCATATCACATAAGCAATTTAAAGAAATAACAAGGAATGCTAAAGGTCAATGGCTCCCCATCTAAGCCATGTTATAAAACAAATGAAAATTGTTCATGGTAATTCTACCTTTCTGGTGGAAGTAAGAGATCGCTTTCACATCAAAGAGGCTTACCTCCAAAGTATGCAAAGCACCTCCACCCTGACCTGCTGTCAACCTGTGAGACATTTCTATTTCTCAGCCTCACTTAGAATGCAAACTACTGTTTTCCTGGTAGTTCTCACAGCTCCACTTCCTCTGAGGTACAGATGTGTAGCCAAAGAACCCAATCAGATAACACCCATTTACATATTTATAAAGTCTCCTGTAAAATCTCGTATCAATTGTTGCCACTATATATAGCCCTTTCAAAGTATCTTGTGGGCACAAGCGCTCCACTGCACTGCTCCCTTCAGGAGTCCAGATATATCGTATAATGTGATTTCAATGTAAATGTGGCCCATCACACAATCATACCACTTCACAAACTCTTTTCTGCTGGGGTAGCTTAAATCTAAACACACTCAAGCAGCTTGCTGCACTGGAGCAAGATTTCCTCCACATAAAAAAAGTCAAAACCCCCAACACAACAATGCCAAGGAAAAAAAAATCTGAACATTTTCTGCAGAAAGATGGGCCGTCTCCAAATCCTTGTGCCCTATCAGACAAATTAAAGTAAATCAAGCATGAAATGAAGCAGAAGAGCCCCGAGATAAGGCTCCTTTAAGTCGTTTACAGATTAGGATAGAGAGAGGTGCATCTGGTCTCTGGCAGTGAAGGAGGCCAGTTTCTCATCTCACAATAGCAGCCTGTGTATAGGATTACCTTACCTTGTCACTGACAAGGGAAAAAGCGCCTGCAAAATGTCTCTAACTAACTTCCTAATGTTCCCAGCTAAGTTCTCTTATTAAAGTATTAACTGTTACAATGATAGAAATAAATTTTGATAAAACAAAATAAAAACAGACACTAGGCTGATTTATGAGCTGGTCAGACGCTGATAAACTGGAGGATCTGCTACCAGCAGATGAGCCTCTTCGCTTATCAGTCAGGATTTCACTGCTAGAGACAGCAGATAACTTCCCAACTGGAATTAGTGATTCACTAAACTGTGTGTTACTGGTCAGACTGGTGCTTTAGCAGCACCTAAAAGGGCCTCTTGTGTTATCAGATGGGATTTTGCGCTGCATGCAGCGAGACGTTTCCCTGCTAGAAGTGATGGCCAAGCTCAGAGGCCTGCACAGCTAATGGTTAAACTGGTGCTCCCGCAGTACCAAACCAGCCTCTCTCCTCTTATCAGCCGCCATTCAGCTTCTACAAATTGAAGGCCATCCTTCCTTCCACCTTTCCTTCTTTTCTTCCTTTCTTCCTTCTCTCCTTCCCTCCCTCCCTCCCACCCTTTTGCAGGAAGACGTGTCACCCACTTCTCCTTCTCCCTGGTGGCCCCTTTACCCCAACCCAGCAGCCCAGGGATGACCCGGCTCCCACCGCCCCGCAGGAGGCTGCAGCCTGTGGCCACGTTGCCCCGTTGGCCGGAGCTGCCCAGCCATGCCCAGGACACCACCTGGCCAGCCCAGAGGGGCTTTGGCAGCTGGCACTCCTCCCTCGGAGCTCATCAGGCACCAGGAGGGCTGGGGAAGGCACCCCGGGTTTGCAGGAGTAAGGTAGTCATGACAGTCTCTCCGTTTCCACACACCTCAACCCCACCGTGCTCCACACCTTGTAGTTTGGATAGGAATATCCCGCTTCATTATACTGCCCTGAATGTGCCCCTAGTTTTGCTCTTGTGCGCTATCCTACAAATGCAGTGATTGCTCTGGGTGCAAAGCCGTGTCCTTGACCTTAAACAAATGAAAGTAAGGGTTCCTAGGAACCCCAGCAGTAATCAAACACAGTTATTCAATCAGAAAGCAGGCAGATGCAAGATATTGCATACTTAGAGCTGGATATGTACAGAACCGTCTTCAAAAGAAGTGAAGTAACAAATCAACTTCTAATCACTGCATGCTTTATAATTTCCACCTTTTAGCTCTTTTGTGAATAAGGGAAAACTACACAAAATGTATTTTTGTGTACAAAAATATAGAGTCTGGATACCAAAACTATAAAAAAGAAACAAAATATGCTTCGCTCCTTAAAGACATCTTACATCACTTATTCTTATATAAAGAATAAAGACCTATAGGCTCTCTAATTCCAGTGACAATCTATGTACTATGTGTTCTGAGGGTGAAAACGTAGTATAATGCTTTTTAATTTACTGAAACTCTGGAATGAATAAAAAACTCCCACCATTACAGTAGCATAAACTAGTACTAGATCAAGATAGCACTAATTTACCCTCAAAGCTCTAAAGAAAGGGTGTACGTGCACCCTTACTTGCCAAATGAGCATATTTTAATATACACTTGAGTATTTGTTCCTGATACACAAATGAGGCAGAAATGACCCAGAAAGCAGAGTATAATTTTATTGAACTAATCCAGAAAGAATGTAGGACAGGATAGCAGGAAGTATGAAATTGTCCTTCAGGCCTTAACCACCAGACCCCAAATCGATGATGCTTCAGGAAATCTTTCTAAATGTGTGAAAAAAGGAAGGCAGAAGGCACTGGGCCTCAGCCCACAGCACTTTCTCCACCAGCCTTTCACATCACACTGAACCCCTTGCACTCTTCCGGCATGTGTTGGGTATTTGTAAGAATGTCCCCAGCTCCACACAACGTTCAACCCCACCAAACTGAGCCGAGTCCTCTCCCTCCTAGTCCTACAATCGGACTCCTCCGAAGCAGTGATATCCCCTCACTTGCCTCATATACTGCACACTCAATAACATTTTTGAGGACCGGGGTTTTATTTTCTTTTTGAAGACTATTTCTCTGACTTTTAATTAGCCAGGCATCGCTCACTGCTATGAAAATGAAAAATGCGCCATATTATCACCCAAAGATCTCACAAACTAACTGTAAGTGTTACAAACAGGACAGGTGGATGAAATTATGCATGGAAACACTCCCACAGGAGGCACCTTTTATCCTTTGAAGAGACTGTCTGGGCAAGGGAAAGGCAAACGAAATTTCTTTCCTCACTAACTGTCAAGACTAATTTCATCTGCACTTTCAACCACAGCCCCTCCTTCCCAATGAGATAGATTAATTTCTGCTTTTATGTTAAAAATAATGCGAGGTCTCATTTCACTCCTTCTTACTTACCTTTTAAAATACACACTGCAAAACTACATCAGTGCAGTATCTTATGCTGACACATATGATGAAAACGTGATGAAAAATTACAAGCGAGTGCCTTATTCTGTCTGCATTTTATATGAACGGATGATCCAAAAGGTAGAAGTGTCCGAGCTCTCTGTGTGAGATTAACACATCTGATTTGCAGCTGCTGCTCTTTTTGGAGGCATACGCCACGGAAATGCAAAGGCACTGTAAAACTCGAATGTGATCTACTAATGTTTTAGACCCTTTTATTTACATTTTTGCTGTTTGCACAAATTTACAAAGGGTACAGGGCAAAGGAAGAACAAAGTATTTATATTTGTACCCCAAAATTATTCTCAGTGAACTGAGGTAATGTGCAGAGAACTGATATATTTCCACATCTCTGACCAAGTATCTAAGAAGCACTCACTGCTTGCTGCTTTCAAATAATAAACTAACTTAAATTATGCCAAAAAGAAAAGGGGGCATGCTTTATTTTCCTATTTATTAATACTATGAGAAGGTGACATGTTTACATGATATTTATACTGTATACTATTTACACTCATAAAACTCTTAGGACAAATTTTTGTTACCTTGTTGTATCAGAAAGATTCAAAACTGTTTCACACTACACTAAAACTGCAACTATTTGATCCATAAAATAAAATTTAATTTTTATTCAATAATGTACTGTATTATGTAACACAATTTTGCATAAATTCCTTTAAAAGCTGTAACTGCTGCCATTTCCAAAAACATTTCCAAACTTGACAGTTTTTCTGCGCTACACATGCAAACCAGATTCTTTGAGCTGTGTATGACCTAGTACAGGATACTGTTATAATAAGTGATATGGACATTAATGACGTTAAGCGATAATAAGTGACAACTGTACAAAATCACTTATTATTAATTACAGTGCTGATTAACTGCTATTCAGATTCTTATTAAAAAACTAAAGGAGCTGCAGCAGCTCTAGATTAATCAGTAGTTTTGATTACTAGTCACTATTAACATTGTGGTAAACAATAAAATGTAATAGGCTCTGCTTAGGTATAAATGCAATATAATAAAGGGTATTTTAACCTGTTGGCCTCTATAAACAAACCAACAACAGCATTATACAGTTTTCCAATTTTTACCATGAAATAGACCTTTGACCATGACCGTAATTTTAAATTCTTTTTCTATTCCGTTCTCACAACATTCACAAGCAATGAGGAAGGTTTCAGAATGCTCGCAGATCTCATATGCTAAAGGAACCCCACAGATTAATGGCTTCATAAAATACAAAATGCTGCCGCACTCTTCATTTTATAAGTGTATTACCTAGTGCAAAACTTCTGATGTGAGATCCTCAAAGCCATGGGGATCTGCAACGCAAACACAAATTTTCTCTCATGATCTAGCATACTAAAGAAAGATCAGCTGTCAAGCCATCAGCCATCAAGATGACACTGACATTGAAATTTCTATAATCAGCACAACGCAAGTGAGCAACGTGATGCAGACAGTATTATATCCAACTATGCTGACTCCCAGTTTCAACAGGCAGTGCATGCTTACAGCCTGGTCAGTCGTAGGCCATTGTCAAGATGAGTGAAGAGCAAGGCTTGAGTTCCCACTTCAGGGTCCACAAGATGCCATATACACTTATACTTCACTGTAGTACTTAAGGTAGAATTCATTTTCAAGTATGTACCTCTAACCTATTATGAAACAATTTAATGATTTAGCCAGTCTAACTAGAGTCCATTTTAACCCTATGAAACTTTTGCTATTCCTTAACATTATCTTATTAGAGCTACAGACAATATTCAGATGCTTTATAATAAGACTTGAACTATTAAAAGTCATGAGCTTAATTTCATTTATTTATACAGTAAAGCAGATTTAAACTGACTCATGTGCTTCCAAACAAAAACAAAACAGTGGAAGACAATCAAATGATTATACACTGCGTATCTCTACAACATAGTCATTTCATCTGAAATATGGTATTATTTTTCTAACAGGCTTAGGTTATGATTTTAAACAGGATTTGATATATTTAAAGTAGAACTGTAAAATAGTCACAGTGTATTGAACTCTTCCTATACTCCAGATCTGATTTCACTGAAGCAAAGCTGGTCCAAAAAAGAGATCTTCGAAGACCGCAAACTGTTATCAGCAGTTTTAATAGACTAAGTATGTGCAGGATGATCAAGTTTGACAGACTATGTAAGCTCCTATATTTAATTCGGCAACACATGCAGCAACTTCAGAGAAGGCAGAATTTTTACCCTACGTTGTCTTTCTTAAGTTCTTGTGCCAAAGTGACAACTGGGTTTTACCATTCTGAATGTACGTCTACTTTATCTATTCTTTGCGCAGTACAGAGGTAGTTGAGGTAACATGAACATGAAGTGTCCTAAGTTGCAGAAATAGTCTAACTGGGGCATCACAGAGCATGCAGGTTAAATTAGCCTTACAGGGCTAAATAATGTTGCACACAGACAGGCTCTCCTAACAAGTTAGCTCAGTAAAATCTAGCTCCGGTTTCTCTTCACTGCAGTGCACACTGGAAATACCTCAAAAAGGAAATCCATTTCTAAAAAAAAAAAAAAAAATAATAATAATGATGATTTCCTGGAGAACTGGTTTGGTTTGTTGAACTGTGACTCTATTAACAGAGGAAAATTCATCCTCACTGGAGATGGCATAGAATTAAAAGTATATCCTGCTCAGGAACATAGTGAGCAAGAATGTAAATTCCGGTTGAACTGAATTTCCTAATTTTTCCAACAAGGTGCAAGCTGCTTTTTTTTTTTTTCTTTTTCATAAATTAGGCAGACTTAGTTACATTAAAATCATCTTTATTTAGCTAAATAGTTCTTCTTCCCAAATCAAACTTCTCTACATGTATTCTGATTAAGTTTCAAGTACAGACAGTCTAATGCAAAGCAGCTTAGAGAACTGATTATCAGAAAGACATAGGAAGACTCAGGTAGGTAAAATGACAGATTACTATGAACATCCAGGAAGACACACTTTTAACTGCTGTTGTCCAAGACCCTCTTAAGCAGATTTGTGACATGACCATATACCCCACTAGTGCTTCCATATATTTTTCATAGCAGGCATACTAAATAAACTTTTCTGTTAAAAGAGAACTCATTCGACATATTTGTAAACCTGTGTTTGAAGGAATCTAGACTAAAGTACCTATGATAAACAGTGCTGAAGACAGCTCGTCAACCTAGAGTTCAGGAGAGAAACAGACAGAAACAAGGAATAAACAAGCCACTCTGTGCCACTGTCAGTGGTCTCTGTTGGATGAAACGTACTTCATATAGTAGAAGCATTAAACTGTATTTCTGTTCAAATAAAACAATACACAAACTAAATAAAATGAAGAATAGAACCCTTAAACCTTCAGCTGCTCTCTCAGCAGTCTCTATAATAACTCTTTAAAAGCACAACAACCAGTATTATTATGCTAAGCAGTACCTATTCATATAGCAGCATACAGTGCCTCCCTCCACAAGCTCATGGTCCTATAAACACTTGAAAAACCTACAAATACTTGTTTTAAGAGACCTACAAATATATTCAAGTGTTCTTGTCTATACATGCTTACAGCACTGAAGCCGTTTCCAAGGGGGGGTGTCTGAAAAATTTATCATGCAACTATTGTCTGTCAAAAATTTGTTGGCTATTTTCATTTCAAAGATACAAGTGCATTTCCCTCCCACCTCTTTCTTGCATGTATCAGTAAAACAGATTGTCTCATTTTCTCTCTTTGCATAGACTGCATATTTAATGCCAATCAGTTTACTAATTACTCCAAAGCTAAAATGAAACCTATATTTATACAGGTAGATGAGGGTTCATTTATTCCTTGCTCTCAGGGCTCTGAAACTTGAAGTAGGGTAAAAGGGGGAGCAGTGGAAGGGGGAAGAAATCTTCAAAAATGGTTTGGTTCCAACTACTCTAATTCCCATCAGAAGCATACAACTACTTTATCTTTCTTCTTTTGCCATTAATTACAAATAAATTCATCTTTCTCTTATGAAGCCTGAAGTTTGTTGTTGTTGTTAGATGAGTTGCATTCAAACTCCAACAAAAAAGATGAAGCCAACATTGAAATTCATCTCACAGTCCAGAATTTACTTAACGGCCAGCCTGTGCGCTGTGATAAACGGAATGATGATCCGGCAACATGTCTTTATCCATGGTTTGCTTTAATTAACGCTGGCTTGTTTGTTGAAAAGATGATTAATATGCCAATGAAAATTGCATAATTGAATACCACAACACTGGCACAATCAGAAAGACACATGCAGTTTTTTGATTAACATTTATTATTATTATTATTATTATTGTGTGTTTTAATGTACTCTTCTCACTATGAAATGATGCAGTTTTTGACCGAGAGGTGAGAAAAAGCCAGGTTAAGTGCAGGATCTTCCATGGGCAAGAAAAAAGATACGATGCAGTTTAATCATGCAGAAATAGTTCCTTGGTCAAGCAGCCATTTTTCCAAACTCAACAGAAGAAAAACCACCTCAGAAAACAAAAATACAGGAAAAATAACAAGCTATAACAAAAAGCATAAACACAAACAACAAAAATACAAATGACAATGACCATACAATGAAAAGAAAAGAAGCATGAAAAATCCAAACACCACATCAGAGGAAACAATTTTTAAGCAACAGAAACCATAAGGAATTTTTACTCCAAAAGCACCAATGCNTTTACTCCAAAAGCACCGATGTATTACAATAACAAAGCACTAAAACCAGGAAGACTAAAGTACCATACCTTTTCCAGAACTTCACCTGAACAACTGTCCTAACTGCAATTTGTTAACATACTCATCTGGTTAAGTCCACTTTATGACCACCACAACACTGCCAATTAAGGTATGGACCAGGCTCTATGTTATCTCTACCATTTATTTGGTTGGTCTTCCTCTATTTACTTACCCTTACAGTCCAACTTGAGACAAATGTTCACGTTATTTAACACCTATTCTCATGAAAAGACTAACTTTTAAGGGGCAGGAAGATCCCTTTTCTTTACAAAACTGAATTCAGACTTGCATACCAATTCAATAGGATATATAATAGTTCTGTAAATACCTTGGCTGTTTTGGAAATAAGCTAATAGTAAAATTGACAATTTTTGAGTTATGGTAAGCCGGAAATCTTTCCAGAGTTCTCCCCCAAAATTAGCATCTACATACTGACTTCATACTTTCTTCAGCACTTTAAGCAGGCACAAGAATTTTCTGATAACTGAAGTTCCATTATTTAGATTAATAAACACTTGCACTGGATAACACAAAGCAAATACTGCTGCACCTTTACTATAATCAAATAAAACAGCAAGGAAAGATTCCCACTTATTTCTTTCTACAAAAAGCAGCAAAAGAACTAAGATTTCTGCAAGAATTGCTTTTCAAGGATCCTCTCACATTGTCCTTAGATGGATGAGGGGAAAAAGGAAGGAGGAAAAACTCCCGCAGGAAAGGATCGTGTGCTCCAGCTGCAACCTTTAATGACTTCTGTGGGTCCAAGGCGACCACTGGAGGTACTGCGTGCCTCTCAGCAATCCCCAGGTCACTCCTGATTCTGAGCACAAGTAGTGTGAGCTCAGCTGAGTAGTAAGTACAGCCTGGAAAAGCATGACTGTGCAGTGAGTGAAGGACAGCCATCCTCCTGCTTCATCCTCCAAGGCCATTCATTCTCCTCTAGGCTCCAAGCATAGATGCCTCAACACTTTGCTTTGAAATGAAGATATTTTTTGAGAAAGATCCTTTGTAAACACATTGGAGGCACACAAAACTCGCAGGATTTCTAAGCAAGAGGCCCAGCAAGGGCTTCTCCCAGCTTACCCGTGCCTTTGGAAGACATTGATTTTCCAGTCTGCAGTTGATCTTGGAGATGATTTAAGCACCTGAAGGCCCACATTTGCAACTCAGTATTCAGATGAAATATGAATCAAGATGAATTTTTTGGTTTTGAAGAGCCACAAAGGAGCCATAGGAGCCACTCTTGTATTTCCTCACCCTGCCCTTCTCAGTGTAACTAAAAAAGGCCCTTTACCTTATGGGGGGACATCAGAACTAAAAAAAAACCCCACAAATTATCATATTAATTAGGCGTGGAGAATTATAGCTACTGAAAACCTGTCCAGATGGAAAAAACAATTCACTTGGGAAATATTTGATTGCTGAAAAGGTACAAACATTGTAAATGAAACAAAAAAAAAAAAAAAAAATTGATCAAAATCCAAACAAGTTAGAAAACAGAAGATCTGAACTGAAGAAAAGTTCGTTCTTAACCATGAGCCCCTGGTAATAGCAGTTGTTGAGGAAATCCTGCAGCTTCCAAGGAAAGTAAAAGTTCTCAGCAGCATGATCTAGGAAACAGTGAAGCAGCTGGAAGTGCTGAGGCACCTGTGCAACATCTAAACCAGGATGAACACAGCTCTATCTAAAAAGCTGCTGGGAAAATACTACATTATCCACCATGGTGACTCACAACCAGATCAATCTTTTCAATTTATCTGATATTATAATCTTGAAACTTGACTCTTTTCTATACATGTCCAAGTTGTGGTATCAGCAGATTCAAACTTTAAGTTATAATAAATATCACTGTTCATGTTACTCTGTAGTTTGTAGAGGCACACACTGCAATTTGCTTAACTGCAGACCATGCCTGCTGTCCTGGACCTTTCTAGGCATAAATTTAACAGTTTTTTTTTCTAAAATGTCATTATAAAAACATATATAAAAAATGTAACAATGTTCATCTCTACAGCTATGAAGTTTAAGTTTCATTTCGTTGACTTTTAATTTACCTTACTTTTGAAGTAAATAAAATATTTTACCTTTTGAGTTCTCAGGCTTCTTCCTAAGTACTGTAAGCCTTCTGTAGGGTTGCAAAAGAAGTAAGTAGAGGTGATAAGACAGAGGTATCCAAAAGCATGAACAGCAAGTGTAGTAATAAACTTTCCTCTTTCTTACACTTAAGGAACCAGAGATCATCAAATGAAACAATCAAACTGAAGATTTAAAGTACACCAAAAGAAGGTTGTTTTTCTACCCAACACCAGGGCAAGAGTGTGAGGGCCAAAGTTATAGCAATAACAGAAATTCATTCAAGAAAAGTTCATCAAGATTATTGAATGTAAATGTAAAGATACAACTCCTGATCAAGGACGCTGCAGAGTGCAGAATAGCAGAAGACGGCTAGGTGTAATAGGGGAAATACCGCTGACTGCCATGTGCTTATCATCTTTCCCAGTTTACCCATTACTGGCCACAGCCACAGAGAGATACAGTTCTAAAGAGTTCAAGACTCCCCAGTGGAGCCTTAAGACATTTCTTACACAAATTCGATATACTAGACCTTTTAACATTGTCCACAAATTTGTCTTCTACAGCCTCCAATCACTATTATTCTTTTTCCCTGATATTTTTCATATTTATCAGTATTTTTCTGTTATTAAGACACGTGAAACCTAGACTGGTTCGGTCTCATTCTAATGTCAGTCCTAGATTTTAATTCCTGAGTAGGTTTTGGACAACCAAAAGAAACATACATTTTTTTCCTAGAAGTTTCTAAAACTTTTCTGCAACTTAATATTATTTTAATAACCTTTTTCAAATAATTAGTGAAGTTATTAAGTAAAGCCAAAGAAATAAATCCTTACCAAGAACAGATCTCTTTACATCACTGCCAGATGGTGCCCTAAAAATTCAATACTCTATTATTTTATGAAAACCTTTTGTTTATGATTCTTGAGCCAGGTTCACTCCATGTGATTGCGTTCACATATACACCAGTTTGAATTAATCAGTTTGGGAGTATGGTTTCATGAGGATCAGATGTTTTATTAAAATACAGATATCAGATTTCTTCTTTACTAATATGTAATTCAGTCTTTAAATATCCAATATATTACATAAGGTATCTTCATTACAGATGTGTGTTTATCATTTAAGATACTAACTGCATCTAGAGAACAGACTGTGAACCAGCCGGACATGGGAGTTTCACTGACTTGGAAAGGACTACTTTCTGAATAACTGCTCACCAAATCAGTGAGAAACTCGCTATGTAGCCTTACTGGTTTCTGGACTTCTCTTTCCAAATATTTTGTTTGCCACCTTTCCTGGAATACAAGCTGAACTGTAGGTCAGATTAATAAAATTAATTACCTTATTCATCTGTTCAAATATTTCTTTGACAATTATGGTGCACATTACCATGCTTGCGAATGCTACCAATTCCTATTATTTTCTTGCATGTTCTCCTTTATTCTATAATGTTTTCTTCTATTAAATCCATATGCTGTTTTCTAAAGATTTACTTTAAAAAGAAATTCTTTCCTTGCCACTATAGGACTCATTCTTACAGCTGTTCTGAAGAAGGCTAATGTTGTACTAATATTTTAAAAACAGAGAGGGAATGACCTGTATAATAGGCCTGTCAGTCTGATATTGATACATGGCAAAGCAATTTGAACAGACGATATAGAGCTTAATTAATAAAGAATTAAATAGAAGTAACAAAATTAGTTCCAATCAACATACGTTTAGGGAAAATATCTTAAAATACTACCTTTATATTTTTTATTAACAAGATCATGCTTAGCTGATAGAAATCATACATTACCACTATTATATTTACACTTCTACAAGGTATTTGACTTAATAAAATATTCCATCTCAATTAGGGGTAAGAGATCAATAGTCAAAAAATACAGCTTAGTAGAAACTGGACAAATGACATATATAAAAAATCATTTAACAATAAAGTCTGAGGAAAATAAAACAATTGGAGAGGACTAGATAATGAAGAAGGCTGGTGCAGGACAGCATAGTGAGCTGGCAAATATGGGCTCACTGAATGTAATACAGAAAATCAAAGTTCCCACAGGATCAAACAACGCAGGAGATAGATACCCACAGGGCAGGGGACTCTCTTCTGAGGAGCACTGTCCATGAAAAAATGTTTGAGGATTCAGGCCCATTATCAGCTGAACAGGATTTCCCAGTTGAACACTATAGCCAAAAGTGGAAATGCACAGTAGCAACTGCTACTGAACAGTAGCAAGGGAAAGATATATTGTGCAGCAGCAGCAAGGTTATATTAACTGGGTAAGATGGCACTGGGATGGGTCTACTGTAATTCTGTGGCCAGTTCTATTGCCCCAGTTCACAGAAGAGAGCTGAAAACTTTGAGGAGGTTTAGTGGAAATACATTAAAATAATTAAAAGGCCGGAAAAGATGTCTTATGGTAGAACAGTCAAGAAATTATGTCTCTTCAGCTTATCAAAAACAATGTTATGGTTTGACTTGGATGTGCACAAACCTAAAAAGTGAAAATAAATATGATGGTAGAGGTCTTGATCAAGCAACCAAAGGTATAGCAAAGATGTAAGGAAATGGCTGGAAACTGCAAGCAGGCAAATTTAGACTCAAATAGGCTGGACATTTTAAAAAGAATTCTCCAACATCGAATCAAACTATCAAAAATACAATAGATTATTTTAGAAAATTTAAATTCAAAATTTAAATTCCTCTACTCGGCACTGGTAAGGCTACACATGGAATATTGTGTCCATCTCTGGGCTCCCCAGTACAAGAGAGACATGAACATACCGAAGACAGTCTGGCAAAGCACCACAAAGATGATTAAAGGACTGGAGCACCTCTCAAATGAGGAAAGGCTGAGAGAGCTGGGACTGTTCAACCTAGAGAAGAGAAGGCTCAGGGGGAATCTCATCAGTGTATACAAGTACCTGAAGGGAGAGTGTAAAGAAGATGGAACCAGGCTCTTTTCACTGGTGCCCAGTGACAGGACCAGAGGAAATGGGCCCTAACTGAAACACAGGAGGATCTGTCTGAACATCAAAAAAACATTTTCACTGAGAGGGTGATTGAACACTGAACAGTTTGCCGAGAGTGGTAGTGGAGCCTCCATCCTTGGAGATACTCAAAAGCGACCTGGACACAATCCTGGGCAATCGGTTCTAGGTGGCTCTGCTTGAGCAGGGGGTTGCGCTAGATGACCTCCAGAGGTCCCTTCTAACCTTAACCATTCTGTGACTCTATGATTCTGTGGTAGTTGGGCTCAACTGGTAGTCATTGGGACATAGTAATCCCAGAGTCTGGTAAGAAGTGGAGCACTGTAGGATCTGTGCTCGGAACTGTGTTGTTTCATATCTTTATCAATTACCTGCATGAGAGGTTGGCATGCCCTGTCACCAAATTTCCAGATGAAGGAAGCCACTCAAGGCTTCAAGGAGGAGAGGGAGAGGGAGAGGGAGAGGGAGAGGGAGAGGGAGAGGGATGCTTTGAGAAGACGATTAGACCAGAGACATCCTGAGGTCCCTTCCAACCTGAATTATTATGGGACAGGATATTGTTTTAAGGGTATACTGTACTTCAAACCATAACTAAATTCTGCCTAAAATGTACTTTTTGCTTTACAGCTAGTCAAATTGGATGCTTTTTCCTGGCCTTTTAATTTATAAATTTGATGTTTTACTTAGCAGACTTAGTTTTAAATAGTCTAGGAACTTAAGTTAACTTTCAGTAAAAAAAGACAAGTTAGATTTATCATTAATATCATTGTATGAAGCAACCTTATTATTAAACTACTTGCTATATCAAAGATACTGATTTTAAACTTGACATACAAGATAAACTAGATAGGACAATATACACCATATTTTGTCACCCTGATGCACAAGCAGTTGCACATGCAACTGTTATTAATGCAGAATTTACATTTATCCATGCACAGATGTCAAGTTGAAACAACACCCCTAAGAGAAGGGAGATGATGGGAAGAATACCAAATACACAACACTTTCAAGTGTTCCTTCTTTTTCTCTGCAAAAGCATCAGAGAGATTGAAGAATACAGTAACCTCATTAAGACTCCCTCAAATGTGAGTTTTGAACAGAGCATGAAGCATTAGCTTGCTATTCACATCACCTAATGAAGTAAGTGCCTTTACATTTAAGGCAAACCACAGATAACAACAAAAAATCCTCTACTACATCTTTCAAGGATAACCCCTCTAGTAAATGATCACACAGCCTGTGGTTACCTGCAATGAATCTGAAGAACAAGCAGGACTGTAAGTGACTCATGGCTACTGTGTTCTCATGATTTATGCAACTTAATAAAAGAAGCTCCAGGAGAAAATGAGACTAACATAATCACATAGCATCCAATATATAGAAAAGTGGACTGCATTGTACAGTATATTAATGTCATAATGGAACAGCTCACTGGATGCCATTTCCTAGAGTCTCTGACTCAGGCACTTGTGGTGGCTTTTGAAAACACGTTCCACTTTACATATTTAAGCCCTATAGACACAATATCATCAAAAGTTCAGCATCAAACCAATTCATTGTTTTCTTCTCAAGATCTGTTCCCTGGTTTGTTAACTGAATAGGGTTCCAACAAGATATAAAAGCTGTAGAAATAACTATTTCTTATATTTCTGATGACTTTGTACCTCTAGTGAGGTTCAGGGGCCATGATAATTTTTATAATAAACAATAACTATGTTACAAACATTAATTACATAGCTTGAAAAGTCCCAGGGAGTGATGCATTTACGCAGAGTGGGATGTAAATCTGCCAAAAAAAAATAAGAAAAATATATCTACTGTTTTATCTTTATTTAGATGTCCTATGGGTATGAACATGATTTCCAGAGTTTTGATAACCTACCATCCTCAAAGACTGTAACTGTAATTGCAGTTGCTCAGTGCGTGGAGAGAAAAAAAAAAACACAAAACAAAACCAAGCTGTAGACATTTCAAGCTAAGTAGAAAGAACTTTTCTATTCAAATTTAAAGATGACTTTTCCCTATGTGACTTACTTGGTCATGAACCAGTTATGTGCAAAAGAAGAAAATAAGATTTAAGGCACCTTAACCCTACAGATATTCATAACATTTTCTTGCTGCACTAAAAGAAATCTTACGACATTCTTTTTTCTTTCTTCTTCGTAAATTAACTAAAAATAACATCCCTATAAACTGTTCAAAAACATTTTGGTAGCGTTTCTCTGTAGTCCCAGTACAAGGATAACTTTATGGAATGCGTTTCCTGATATTATTAAGAGTTGGCCATTCAGTGTGCATTCAAATACATTTTATATGAAACAAATATTAAACATACATTTAAATACATTAGTCAATTTTGAAGTCTGAGGAGCAGAATTTGTCCCCAGTTATTTTTTCTTGTATTTAACTGATCTTATTTCATGATCCAGAAAATAAAACAGAAATAACAGAGTAATAACAGAATAGTGGCCTTCTATGATGGAGTGACTACATCGGTGGACAAGGAAGAGCTACAGATGTCATCTATCTGGATTCTGTAAGGCCTTTGACATGGTCACCCACAACATCCTTCTCTCCAAATTGGAGAGGTATGGATTTGATGGGTGGACTGTTCAGTGGATGAGGAATTGGTTGGATGGTTGCATCCGGAGGGTAGTGGCCGACAGCTCAACGTCCAGATGGAGATCAGTGACAAGCGGTGTCCCTCAGGGCTCTGTATTGGGACCAGTACTGTTCAATATCTTCACCAATGACATAGACAGTGGGATCAAGTGCACCCTCAGCAAGATCGCAGATGACACCAAGCTGAGTGGTGTGGTTGATATGCCTGAGGGATGGGATGCCATCCAGACAGACTAGGACAGGCTTGAGAAGTGCACTCAAGTGAAATTCATGAGGTTCAACAAGGCCAAGTGCAGGGTCCTGCACCTGGGTCAGGGCAACCCCCAGTATCAACACAGGCTGGGGGACGAAGGGATTGAGAGCAGCCCTGCTGAGAAGGACTTGGCCATACTGGGGGAAGGAAAGCTGGACACAAGTTGACAATGTGCACTCGCAGCCCAGAAGGCCAACCATATCCTGGGCTGCCTCAAAAGAAGTGTGGCCAGCAGGTCGAGGGAGGTGATTCTGCTCCTCTACTCCGCTCTGGTGAGACCCCACCTGGAGTACTGTGCCCAGCTCTGGAGCCCTCAGCACAGGACCTGTTGCAGCGGGTCCAGAGGAGGGCCACAGAAATGATCAGACGGCTGGGGCACCTCTCCTATGAGAACAGGCTGAGACAGTTGGGGTCGTTCAGCCTGGAGAAGAGAAGGCTCTGAGGGGACCTTATTGCATCCTTTCAGTACTTAAAAGGGGCTTATAAGAAAGATGGGGACAAACTTTTTAGCAGGGCCTGTTGCGATAGGACAAGGGGTAATGGTTTTAAACTAAAAGAGAGAAGATTTAGACTAGTTATAAGGAAGAATTTTTTTACGATGAGGGTGGTGAAACACTGTGTCCTGGTTTGAGGTAAAACAGGACCAATTTTGTTCAGTAACTTTGCTTCTTAGCGGGGCCTCTTCTAACTGCTGAAATTAACAGCATATTGCGCAGACAATGTTCAGAGTGAGAAGATCAATGTTTACAGTTGCTGCCCAGGCATGGTATGCAGAGAGACTCTTGCTTATA
>RSEF01000002.1:312946-369938 GCA_003993805.1 Himantopus leucocephalus | reverse complement strand
CACATCAGGCTTGAGGATGTGGCTTTTGTTTGGTTTTTTTTTTTTCGGCTGAGCATCTGTCCTAGTTCCCTTACTGAGAATTCATAAATCTAACAGGTGACCTAAAAAGAATATTTTAACATTATATGACATAAAGAATGAGTGGTTGGTTGTGACTATATTTTATGATACATACACAAGATAGATATTTAGAGTGTCATTAACATATTACTGAAAACAGGTATGAAAAATCACATAAGGTTACATCTTTCAATTTATCCTCTTCTGGTACATAAGGAAAACAATAAAGATGGATGAATGCTCTGTCTTTTCAATGTGCAAATATCCACATAGAATCATAGAATGGTTAGGGTTGAACCATGTCACACGTGCACGTGACCAGTTTTAACAACTGGGCACCTGAAATGACTACAATTAGCACTCAGTAAACTATTCAGGGGAATCTGTGAAAGTAATTTCTAGCATTTGTGCACAGAAAGGTTTAGACTGGTGTCTGTCTCAGAAACGTAAACAAATATTAAGTTTAAAAAAAAAGTCTTCAAAGGAAGGCCAGTGGTCAAAACCTCACCTTCAAATAATAGATTTAAATCCTACTTTTGAGACTGGAAAGGACATTTTGGCTTGTATACCAATCAATTTTGTGCAATTTTGATTATAATTTATCAGATAACAGAAAAATCTTTAAATGTGGATAAGAGAAAGATTTGCTAGTTTATACCCATATATAAACTACCATATGGTGTGGGACACTGCACACTGCAAGAGATTCAAATAAAGATTTCAGATGTTATCAAAGTTACATAATATCAATTTAAAAGGAAACTAATTCTTCAGAAAACAGACAGATTTTTTCCCTGCAAAATTTCAGAAACATACTGAAACATCCAGAAAGCTGTAATTTATAAGCAACTGCTTTCCTTTTTGCTTTTTTTAATGTGTGTGATAAACCTCGCACTTAAAAAATATCAAATCCAAAAAATATTACATGTATTTATCTCTAAGTTCAATGGATGAGACACACCAGCCATAACTATCTCCAATACACTTATTTAACCAAGGCCTAAAATGTTTGTTTCCTCTCCACATACATGTCTTAATAAAAGAGGAATAAAGAGGAAAAAAAATGACAAAAGGGACAGCAACACCAACAGTTCCTTTTCCAGTGTCTTCACAGCCAGTGAGTGGCAACTGGAACCTTTACACTGTATTCATAACTGGAAGTACAAAGACTGGCTGGAGGGGGAGGACACTAAAGAGGGGGAAGGTTGCCCTCTTTATCATATATATTTTAACTTACAGCTAAAACCATTCACATTGTAAACATAACCTAAATAAAAATGTAGAAAGTTTTGTTAAAAAAGAAGAACAATTTAGGTTTAAAATAGTCAAGTCAATTGGAAATAACTAGGAAATCTGTAAGTCTAACTAGGCTTTTTTTCCCCTCTGGTAACATATAAACTGCCACATCTTCCAGTCATCCACATACAGCTGGATATAACTCTGAGCTCGTACCATCCTATTACAAACAGTATGCACAACACACAGCATACAACAAATCTACACGGACTCTGGAGATAAAAATCACCCAGTGAGACTCAGTTATCTGATTTCAAATTCACTGTCAAGGGGCAATAATTTGTCATTTCAGAACACAAAGGGGAAGAATGATGTTCCTTATTGCACAAAGACATCTCTTTACTTTAGATTATTTCCAAATGCAGCTACTGCTTAAAGGTTTGGAGTCTGATCCTTTTTTCCATAGCACAATGACAAAAAAAGCTCAGGAGCCAAGGACAGGGAAAGAGCTGATTTAGCATTTTCCCATTCTTAAATCCTCTGTGACGGGGTTTTAAGTGTGAAGAAGTANCATTCTAAAATCCTCTGTGACAGGGTTTTAAGTGTGAAGAAGTACTGAGAATAGGTAGGTAACATGCACAAGAACTAGTTACATTATTAACTCTTCCTCTGCAATTTCAGGAAGGGTTAGAAAGCAACAGCAAAGGGCTGGGACAGAGGGGTTCTGCCTTCAACCATTGTCCTTAAAAGCACAGTTTCGGAAGCTCTCCCTTTTCCCTCTCTTCTTACTAACCCTGCGCATAATCCACCTCAAATAAACTAGACTAAGTACACAGTCTTAATTAGTTTTGCTACCGACTCATAAAACTTGCTATGTTCCATCTGGAAAAAGCAACTATTCTTCCCTATTTCCAGTATAAAAAACTCATGCTGACAGTTCAACACTTGTTAGTACAGGCTGGCATGGTGATTTCTTCTCCAAAGCATTTTTCACACCAGTTTTCACTACATCCAAAATTATACCATAAAAATAACATATCTGTATGTCCAAACAGCACCAACTCCTTCCTTCAAACTGTCTCTTTATAAAATGGAATTGTGAAATCCCTGGCCAGGACTTCATTTCCCCACAATCCCAGGTAAGCTCACACATGCAATTACTGTCTTTTGAAACCCTTGTTTAATTGATGCCAGGTAGTTTTGAACCAGCACACCACTACCTTAAAGCTCGCTTAACGGTATGATCTGTTTCTATCCAGCAGCGTAAATACCTGTTTGATTAAAGATCACAGCCTGCTCCTGCAGACATGTTTAACTTTACAAACCACTATATATCAACTAGAGTTAGATATCTAAATAACTTTGCAGATCTTGGCCAAGATCTCTCAGCAATTAGTGCAAAATCATTTCTATCTTGTCTTAGATCACACCTTCAACAGAAAAGCTCAGGATAGCCACAATATTTTCTACACAATTAAACCCCACATAGTGAGACAATGTTCCAGATGATCATCAGGACACAGACTTCCACATCTTCCATAGGACTTGGCCAGGACAACAGAGCCACAGAACCTGTACCTGTAAGTTGGACATCTACAGACACCTCGAGACACCTGCAAAGACTGTCACAGTTTTAAAGAAAATAGCCACAAAGTCCCTTGGAGATGGTGCCATTAAAATGTCTTCATCCCTGACCCAAAGTACACAGATTTATTTAAGGCCCCCTTAACATAAAGGGCTACTCCGAATGTAAGGAAGAAGCAGGTTACCTAAGGGAACAGGCTAACAGAAGTCCCTAGACAGGTCACGTACAACAGTTCATAAACCAATACCAAAACTATCTTTGAGACTTAGAAAGAGTAGTAGTGTTTGATACAAAATTTTACCTATAAAATTCAGAAAATATTACTGCAGCTTCTAACAAACGGATCAGATAACAGGTTTGGGGTTTGGTCATGCATCATTATTCTCTGAAATATAAAGCAGTTCTTTCGAATACTCTCTGACTGGCATTTAGCATACTGGGTATACCCAGAAAACAAAGTACTCATATCGCTCAACCATACAGCCATATGCATGTATTCACAGAACTAGAGAGAGAGAGACTCTCTATATGTTGGCATTTCCAGGAACCTAAAATTTTGCAGTCCTTTTTCTTAAAAAGCATCATTTAACCTTTCCAAAGCTGCAGGTCTAAGGTCAGTTGCAGGTCACTCACCCACAAAATCTATGCGACGGTGCAGTCGTCCTGCCACATGGATGACAATGCCTCGTCAAAGCACCTTTTCTCCTACTTGGCTATGCCCAAGAGGAGATGACTGACAGCTGTTAAGCTTTATGCCCCTTCAGTGATGGTCGTTCTCACTCACCTGCAGTCCCAGCGCAAAACCATAAAGCAAAATAATAGTGGGCTATATCAAATCATTCCTTAAAACAGATCTAGTCCATAAGGTGTCATTTCCACCCTTGGTTTTGATTACTCATCTCTTGTACCCTCTAGCTTTCTGTTTGCAACTGAACATTCCAGACATGCCATCACTGGAAATAAACCTCAACATGGCCAAAGTTATAAATTTTCCTTTGAAACAAACTAGACGTGCTGCAGTTTACAGACAGCTGTACAAAAGGAAAAGCTTTGGCTATGCCACAAGTTACTATGCCACCAAACCGTACGGATTTAACATTGACTTCTCTTTTTTTATTAATAGAGGCATAAGCATAATCCTCCAGGCATGAATGCCAGGAAGGCAAGGCAATGAGAATAAATGTTTAATGCCGTTGAATGGGCATAGCAACTGTACTCCCTGCCTGCAGCTAAATATCGCTACTACAAAGGCGTTCTTCCAGTTATCGCTACTAATAGTTGTTGCTGGGCAGGTATGTATATAGGAACTGTAGTTTAAAAGGGAAAAAAAGAAGGGGGGGAAAAAAAAAAAGAGTCTAATCATTTTCTGTTACAGACCAGGGTTCTGCTAAAGAAATTTAATCCTTTTTCCAATATGGAAAGAAGCCAATTGTGTACAAGTTTACTGCAGTTTCAGTCAGTGTGTGAACTCCAGTAACATTAATTATAATAACCCCTTCCTCCTCCCTTAAAAAAAAAACCCAAACAAAACCAAACAGAGAACCCACCCAAATAGGCTACTCGGACTAATAAATTCTTCCCTCCATCTTTCCCTCCCCCACAAGTTGTGCCTTCAATGCAACCAGAACTTCCCCAGATCAGAGGACACTGTCAGCGCAGGCTGACCAATCTCAGAGGGGCTTTTTTTCCCTTTTTTTTTTTTTTCTTCAAGATACTCCGTGTTAACAGCTTGAGGGGGTTCAATCAGCACTGCTTTGATCTCGGCTGGAACTATAATTATTTAACATTGTTACAAGGATTTCTATAATCCATCCTACCATTAAATCCCTTTTACACCCTCATCTTCTGAAGGCTAATCTGCATCCGTACACTCAGTTTGTCTCTTCAGCTGGTTTCATCAGGCTCTGGCATTCTCCAACATCCAGAGTGATGGTTCTTTTTTTTCTAATGAAATCATTTTCTTTCAAATTGAAAAGCGCAAAAGGTCTTGTGCATTTGCTACCTTTTGATGAGATAGCTATATAACACCAATATAATCCAGTGTTTGCTGCAAACTTCCTCCCAATTTCATAAAATTCATTTTCTCTGTGGTGTTTTCATTGAATTGATGATACACATGGGTGTGTTATATACATAGCTGAGGAAAAAAAAAATCAAATGAACACCAGCAGATGCTCTTTGAAAATACAGCAAAGCCAAGAACAGTAATACTGTGCTCATTTCTCTCTATACTCTCCTTGATAAATACCGTAGGAAACACTGTATCCAAACTTAGAAAGCTAGGTAAATAAATTCGGAGTGCTTGAGGAGAAAATGGAAATATTTTATAATTATAATGTATGAAAGACACACACCACATGGAAAAAGGACTTTAACAGAATCAAAGGAAATAAATGACAGAAAGAGAATGAATACAGAGCAGAGTAAAAATGAAGAGCATGAACAAAATCAGACCAGGAATATAAAAGGAGATGATCAGAAATTATGAATGATCAAAAGGGAATAGAAAGAACAAAAAGCTTTCCTTTTTTTTTTTTTTTAAGGAAATGAAACTTGACAAGGAAAATGACATTTTTTCAGCACGCGTACGAATACATTGGGGAAACTGCCTCTTTGCTGCATGCGTTTTGTGTGAATCATTTTTAAGCAACCAAAATGTAAAGACATTTGCTCCACTAAGCACCGCTGGACTGTCACCTCGATAGCCACGGTGCTGGGACCGTCTGCATGTGTGAAGCAGAACACAGGTGCAGGCAGGAAGGTGGAGATGACGAATACAAAAGGTAAGTACCATTGGGCCACGATTACAAGAAAGAACCACATATAAGCTTAGGTAATGCAGTTTTCATATGAAGCAAATTTATTCGGATAAATAATCACATGCCCTCTACCTCACAATGCATACCTATAAGGTTAATTAAAAACAGCGTATATGGACTTATTTTATTATTAAAAATATTGCATAAGGAAGGCAAAAGGTGAACAGTAGGTAGCGTCTGTACAAAAGAAAAGTTGAAGAAATAAAGTTGATGAAAAATATAAACAGGATGGGCCACAATTGAGAAACTTGCACAGAGAAAATAACAGCTTTAAAAGGGTAAATTTTCTTTTATTCCCCTAACTGCTCAGATAAGGTTTAATTTTTCAGCTGACGCTTGAGAAAATCTTCAAGCCGCAGTCATAATTCTAAAATACTGCTTGGACTTAGCAAATAATTAAAACAACAGGCAGTAGCTTCAACTGATTTTCAGAAGAAGAAACTAAGAGACACTGATGCTTCAACACAGGGTATTTCAGAATAGCCCTTCAGTCAAATTTATGGCACATTTTTATTAAAAAAACCCTGTAAAAAATAATTAAAAAAAACCATTAACCATTTCCTTTAAGAAAAGATTTGTCCTTAGGAACATTTTGGACATTATGTATCACAATCCTTTTCTATACCTGGGCACTATTTTAACATCTTCTCCTCTCAATTCATAATATTGGTATATTCCTACATATAGTTACAGCAAAAAGATACACAAGTATAGTGAAAATCTTACTACTAGTAAATAAAATAAGATCAAGACTCGTTCATTGTGCCACCACAAGACCGTATTTCACAGCTGTAATCAGAGCCAAGAAATATGACAGGGTTTTTAATTTTTTTTTTTTAAAAAAGGATTGCAGAATCCAAATGAGTTATCATTTAAAAAATTAACGTTATGTAAGACCTTACTATCCCACCTCTGATACGGAAGTCACTGTGAAATGAAAATAAGCGTCAGCCTACTTCTTAAAAGAAAAAAACCTATTCATTTTAAAAAGTATATATGGCTCAAACATCTTTTATATTAAAGATTATAATTAAAAATGTAAAAAATGTTTCAAAATAGGAAGGAAGTTAGAAAATCAAGCAAATCCATGGAACAATATTCTGTAATTAACAGAAACTCAAGAAGTTACAATTTGAAGACCTTATTTATTCCGTTCAGAATTCTGGGTCTTACTGAAGTAATTTACTCAACCTTTAAGGCCCTTTTACATTGTCAGAGGAGTGAAAAGGGGCCTTTAGCATTGCTTCGATTTGCATCCCTATTAATTTATGCAAGCTATCAGTTTGCTGAGTATGTATAAAGTACAATGATAAAGGCAGCTCCTTCCTGGAAGAGCTTCTGACCTAAGGCCGCAGTCCTACAAACACTTACATACGTGATTAACTTAATCATGTGAGTAGTTCTTTGTTTAATGGCATGCTCATATGCATTAAATTAAAAGTTTGTAAGTGCTTTGCAAGATGGGAGCCTAGAAGACCAAAAGCATTCTTCTAAAAGTAGATTTTTTTGTCTCACTACCTGGAGAGAAAAAAAAAAAAAAAAAANAAAAAAGGCTTATTGATTCTATCTTCAAATGCCAGGTTAGTCTGGAAAAATAAATTAAAGCAGGTATTTCTTGCACTGTTCTATGAAGTCTTTTTCTTGGAGACTTAAGATATTTTCAAAAGCTCAAAAGTATACTTGTTCCTGTCTCCCATTAATAACAAAGTCCAGGCAGATGAACACTCCCCTGGTGAATGTGGCTAACAGTCTTTCTCCTAAAAAGTATGCATATTTGTGAGTCTTATGCAAACTATATATGCATTCATACATTAAGTCGCCATTAATAGACCAGGTATTAACTCCACTGGCATCATCATGTACTTTCCTATTTACTTCAACAGAATCAGAAAGTTTAATGATGTATTTTGAGCTCCTTAAATTTAAAGACCAATTCTGACCTACCTTGACATAAAATAATAAACTTATGCCCTCTGTTAAAATTTAAATTAGCATAAGTAGTTGCTGAATTTGGGCATATGGCTGTCTAACAGTATCCACAGTGCTTATTACCACATTTCTGGAGAGAAGACAATGTTAAACTTTGAGATATTTGACAGCATGTTACTCTACAAATAGTCCCCTGACATCCAGAGGGCATCACAGGGAGTGATGAGTACTCCAAGTGAAGGTGGCCATGTTAGGTTACAGCAGTCAGCTTCAGTATTTGGTATTCTTTATTTATGCATACAGACTGCTTAATATAGATAAAGCAAAGCCCTGACTGCTGGTGAGCAAAATAAAGTCATATTTCACAGTTATGATGTCATCAAAGGACTATATTTCATGGCTATAACATCTTTGCAAATATATACATAAAGCGGTATCCCCAAGGAGCCCTACTTGCTAAGTCTGCCTGAGGTCCAGCAAGGTGGACCTCCTTAAATTCCATTTAATGTACATTAAGATTTGAATATCAAGGAAGTCTAAATAGCCTGAGGGTAGAAAAGGCATTCTGAGTCTCATACACTGTAGCATACTTGCCATATTACATGAATTTTTCTATATATTATGTGCTGTGTTATCTTCAATCCACTCTTTTTAAATTTCAGCACACTATTTTCCTTTTATGCATTTATCTGTGCATATATGCTTTATATATTATATGTAATTACAAAATTACAACTCAAGTGAATCTCATATAATATATAAACTATCACTGATGCAGTCTCAGAATTCAGATCTTGAAAATAGAATTTGATTATTTCATTCACTCGAAACCAATATCACTGTAATATCAGCCTTAAGCAATACGGGCTGCTAAAATCATTTGGTTCCATTTTTCCAAAAAGGAAAACTGATAGGATTATTTTCGTGATAAATTAATTTTACCATGTAATTGCAATTACGACTTCTAATTAATGAATGGTTTCAGCCTCACTAACTAGGTCAGCATTTTTCTTTTAAAAATATATCATTTTTTTCTTTAGATAAGCGTCATGATATGTCCAAGCTTTGGGAAAACGCACATAACATTTTTATAGGGCAATGATCCCAGAAGCTGAGAAATGCTGAAAGTAATGCGACATGCTCAGCTACACATTCAAGTGACTTTTTTGCCTCCTTTACGAGAAAAATTAAAAAGCAAGCAGATGGCAAAAAAGGCTTTTTAATAGGGAGGATCACAGTTTCTAAGTACTGTTAGAGTATTATTTAATTTCTTGACTAAGTTTCCCAATATGTAGAACACTGAACAACCTGAGACCAATGAATCAGTAGAGCAACTAATCTATTACATCATGCTCGTCAATATGCATGTGACATTGTAGAATATATTGACAAGAGGCAGAATTCAAGGAGAATGGGGTTTCTGTAATCAGATGTATTCCTACAGAAAAGTATTAAAGGAACCTAAAGCTTCCTTCATGCATCGTGTAGCACAGAGTCCAATGCTTCTCATTGTCCATTGCTCTGTCAGACCACATGTTTGAAGGTACCACAGCGATACGCAAGAACTCCTCTCCAGTGTCCCCTGAAGATGTCCTCTGGCATACGCATATTTTAAATTCTACATTGTTCCCCTCCCATTCACATCCCTGTCAACAACCTTATCACACTGTTCTTCGATTCCAGGTGATTCACACATTGTGGCATGAAGATACAGAAAAGAAAATTAAGTAAATTGTAACTACTAAAACAAGGATTAGCAGGACAAGATGAGAGAAAAATAATTTCCTTGGAAGAAGCTCAAAATTTGATGGCTAAAATGTTATGGATATAGTAATTAAACTAAATGCTAGCTCTTATCGGACTGCAACACACCAAAATATCTGTTGTTTTGTTGTAGGGTTTTTTCTTTTTCTGCTGCTAGAAATAGTCATATATTTAGAGAGCACCTCTTACAGAAAATTTCCGTGAAAAGTTGAGATCCAATACATACTTTGAAAAGTAGTCAATATCAAATGCTAAGCAATTCTGTAATTGGGGGAAAAAGTTTCTTTCTGAGAATAAGTCAATGAAAACCATAAAGTACAAATCACAACAGTAAAAGTATTAAGCAAATAAAGTTTAAAATTTTACATACTTTATCAGACTGCAACAAACAATATGAAGCATTTACAATGTTGCATTACACAAACCTTGAAAACAGGACTCTTACACCTAAGAAAACTCTCAGTGAATGTTTACAATGAATGCTGTCCAGACAATCTCAATTTTTTTATGAGAACTAATATTTATTTATACATGCAAGCCAAAGATTTATGAACTGATTAGTGGTTTTGGCACCACAGTATAGGTATCAAACTTCAGATAATTTAATGAAAGGTTTTTTTCACACAATGATGTAATTTGAAATTCAGTCTCCTTTAAAAACCACCCAGTCCAAAATGCATACACACAACACTCTGGAACAGTATGTCCATAGTATACGTTGTACTGTCTTTCTAAATTATCTATAATAACCCATCATTGTGGTTTTATGCTGATGAAGTATCTTTAAAATCAACGCAACTATACTGCCATAAAATCAGAGAAGCACAGATCACTCAAGCCCACCTTGAGTATTTTCTCTAAGTAAAATATGATTTTTACAGCTTTATCCTCAATCTTTGAAATGTATCAGCCAATATTTTTGTATAACAAACAATATGCCACTGCATAATCCTGCAATACTCACCTAAGACAGATATATGTAAAATACTAGAAAGTTTTTCTATCTGTAATCCCCAAGAATATGTTGTGAAGTTAAGTATGGCTGTTCAAGTTTTCGGGCTTGAACACATTGCTTAACAGTGTTGAGGGAGACAAAGGGGAGCAAAGGGAAAGGTAAGCTATGATGGGACAATTTGATTCATTTTTTTCCTAAAATATCATAAAAGATGCAACGGATACACTGAACTGGTTGCCCACACTGACATACACATACAGGCATACACAAGCATCTACTTCACAAATATGATTTAATATGCGATAGATTAAAAATAGTTTTTGAAATCAGCCCAGATTATTAAAAAGTGCATTTGGAAACCTTGGAAATCTTTGGGGGGAAAAAACCAACAACCAAAAACAGGAGCTCAGATATTCGCTACACAGCTGTTTTGGAAGGTCTAAGCTAATCAGCTATCTGCAGCAAAAACTAGGAACAGTGGCCATTGTGCAGTTACAGCTTTCTAAACACAGGCTTTAATCCTTATTACTTCTGCCTACCCAAATATCAGCATAGCTGTATTACTAGTTTTAACTCTGGTCCATACTTCTGAATATTTGCTTCTGGGGTTTCTCTCTGACTCCATTAGAACATGTTTGAATACCTAAAAAATTTGTAACTAGGCAAAAATGAGGTCTGATGCTATTAAGACAACCATGCTTACTTTTGCCATGTTGGTGAATAAGTGCTGAGTGCTTCCATAAAAGAGTTTATTGTACCATTTCTGTATGATGACCATTACTGCACTTTACAAAGATTGTTTCCAGACACCCTTGTTTGAAGTGTACATCAGGGAGAGAAAATAAGATCGAGTATTCGATCCATATCCTCCTTTTAAGCATGTGATGGTAAAGCACCCTAAAAAATGAAATGTGGTAATTAAAAACTTAAACCCAAAAGTGTGCTAAGCTGGTCTCACTGAGCTGAACACAAATACTGAGAAAGTCAAGGTCAGAATGGAGGACGCTGTCACAGTCCCATGACCACAATGTCCTGTTTCCTTTTCCGACTGAACCATTCTGAACTGTGCAATTTTTTGGGTAAATACCAGTATCCAGTTTGTCACTCACACGTCACATTAATTTTTTTACTCTCAGCAAAAGCTGGTTGTTTTGAATGGAGGTAAAATGGTTCTTGGTGATAACGTTTTTGTTGGTTTAGTTATATTACTCCAACTTTTATGTTATGTTTTCTTAAGAGAGAGCAAATAAAGCAGTTTTCAAGGAGGCAGGAGGAAAATGTACTTTGAAAGTCAAAATATTTTCTTTAATGATATGCTGAGCACAGGGCACATCACTGAAGCCAACTGAAACCTTAAGAAGTAAAGTCACTAGCACCTCTCACTAGGTGTTTGCATCCAACTGCGGGACTACGGCTTTACGTGGTAAATAACGCTATGTTGTATAGATAGTTTAATACATTAACACATCCACCCTTCAATTGTTCAAGCCAGTGCTGCTATGCAATATTCTGCATGCAATACTCTTAGCTGAATTAATGAGAAAAACACAACAAAGAACAAAATAGTTGTGGACCGATTACATGTCCCTTTTGATTCTAACCCCATCTGTTTCCAAAACCAGACATTGTTTCCTAGTCCCTTGCAATTACCAGGGTGTTATATTGCCTTTATGACCAAACTACAGTGGAGACAGCTGAAAAGTGCAAAGCTTTCTGCCAGCCTCTGCAGGTCCCTTGGTGCATGAAACTACAAGAAACAATGTATTGTAATGCAGATGTTCATTGATTCCCTGCAGAATTTCACAGACTAGGAGTCCTTCACTGTGTGACCTACAGGGATTTGTAGTTAACATAATATCCACTATAGAGCATACCATGTCCAAAGGGAAGTACCTAGTGAATCTGATCATTCGTCCCTTGCACATGCCTTTCCCAGCTATCAACTTTTTTCAGAGAACAAGAAGTCTTTTGTGCTTGAAACATAAATGCCAATCAAAACAGAATACACTTCTAATGTGTATCACCTTTAATTCAGAGTTCAATGCCTTTTACGAGTCAGGCCAATGTTCTTGCCTCATGCTGGACATACACAAGTACAAAAGAATTCAGGAAGATAGCAGATCAATTTCAAGTCTACCTGGTCTAGAAACTTGCTCACTTGCAGATCAAGATGGTTTCCAAAGAACAATTTACATCTAACATACTGAAAATGAAAAGCCTTGCTATGTCAAGTAAATACGTCACAAATGGGTAAAGGCAGGCCCAGGAATAGTAAATGAATACCATCAAACTAAAAACAAATAGACTTGAAGCTTTGAGATAGTTTCACTTTTTCTGAAGCATTTTGACTAGCATAAAAATGAAGTTTTGCACTTGAAAATATTCTAAAAGGCTAACTGTTTAAATAAAGTTAAAGTTCTCCAAATGTGAAAGGTACATACAAAAAAATGTTACTTCTAAACTAGATTCATTTCTATAGCAATTGATTTCAAAATTAAATATAAATTCACACATATGTTAATTGTGTGAAACAGTGATAAGGAAATGGCATCCTAACTGACAAAACAGTTGGAATGCTTGAGGAGGGCTCCAGTGTTCAGTGATGAACTTGCTGCTTTTTGATGTTTTAAGTTGCAAGTCAAATGAAGTAACGCTTATCTCCAAGTTTACAGAATCCTACTATATTTGCACCTTGAATCATGAAAGGGGTGCTACAGAAGTCACCATAACAAGTGACATCAAGACGGGAAATATCTCTTAGTTTTCAAAATCTAATACTGCCTATTCACATGATTTTAGAGGAATTGTATTTTACCTAAATTTTCTCTTAAAGCCTTGGTGACCACCACTTCTGACTAGTGCACATAATTTCATCTTGTCCAGGTGTGGACGTTTTCATTTGTCAGGTGTGACCATAAAATGAAAATTCTCCCCATGAATTGATTTTATCTATTGCACATGCTCCATGGGTCGCACAACAGCCCATTTCCCACAAAAGTCACATTGGACATTGTGCACATGGGAAAGATGACAGCAAAGGTTCGGTTGATGCTTCCATGTGAGTTCACACAGCCACTCTCACCTTCTCTTCTTTCAGGCCTGTTTAGGGAGCAGTCCACCAACAAGATCAGTTGCCTTAAGAACAGCCAATTTCTGTACTAAGTATGTCTGTTAAAGGCAAAGGAAGGTTCATTACATGTGCCACAGAATGGCTCTGGGCACTGAGGCCAAAAATGGCCATATTTATGTGCTGAGAGACTTCTTTAGCCTTTAAACAGGTGACTGCACACAAAATACCTCTGGAGAATGCTCCCTGCAATGCCTTAACTCCTGCACCTTTGGATCTACTTGGGAAGAGCATCAGCTGACCTCAACCAAAATCACACCTGGGACCACTTTAACACTTCACAAGTATATACGACTCAGCTTCTGTCACTACTCTATTTACTAACACAGGTGTAGCCTATTTTTCCTTACAGCTCTTAGCCCTGCATCTTCTCATTAGGAGAAAGGAATGTGCTCATCACATAAGAGCAGAGAGGTGAGGACCCGAGAAAGGTCTGCAGGAGGAAGCAGCTGCTACAGCCAGTGGAATAATTCATCAATCCCAGCTGGTCATGGCAAGATGGATACTCTGGTGCTCCTATAAATGGTCCTAGGTTATACGCTAAGAAGGAATTGTAAAATATCATATTTCAATATCAGTTCTTACAACCATTTGATGACATAAGAATCTCAGCTTTTGTTACCAAAAAAAAAGGGGCAGGAGGGCCAACCTTAAGAGTTCATGCTTTTAGCAGACATTTAGCAGTGAGTCCTAATGACATATGGATGAAGTCTGTAAGTTATAGGCAACAACTACACCATAAAGGTCAAACAAGTTGAATGTAGTGCAAGAGTACTTGGGGAACAGTGGTTTTAGTCAATCAGACCTAAAATGGAATGATGTCTTGCAGAGTTCTGCAGATAGAGTTCATCAACACAAATCTGGGCTACGCATGGAAAAGGACGGGGAAAACTACTGCCCTTGAAGACTTGGATCAGATCTATATAGAAGACTGAATATTATTTGAAATCCTGCATTTAACACAGAGGTCTGGTGACCTCTTAGAACGACTCCAGTATCAGAACCCAAACCATAAAGACAGTAGTCCACTAGCATTTACTTCACCTACCTTCAGGTGTCAAAACAAGACCTGCTGTGAAAGCGTTAACTTGATGACCACTACCCCCTTACTTTTGCTATTCTGTGTCCGCATGGCCTCCTCCTAGTTCCAAACCAGTGATGGAGACTGGATGAAGATCCACAGAAATCTTCCACTGCTCGTCCAAGGTCCCCTCCCAACTCCCGGTATGGAAGCCTGGCTCTGCTTTTAATCCAATATCCACTTCACTACAGAAGATTTATTTAGACTGCCTCTTTTTTCATAAAGGGCTCCAAAAGTCTGTAGTGATTTTTGACACTTTGTTATAATGTTTCTATGACCCCCCCCACCCCCTCCTCACATACCACACCACCACCCAGCCTCATTTTCATATGGATACAAAGCATCGGGATAAAATGATGGTTCATTATAGTGGTACAGAGCTCTTATCTTCATCCGGCAAGAGTCATTTCCTTCCAAAGATTGAAATGCAAATGTGAAAATTAATGATAACTGCATTATCTGATAGCAGAGATAATACCGATTCACTGTCAGAGTAACACACAGTCGTTCTATGATTTCCTCTGCTTCTTCACAATATTCTTCTTACTGTCAGACTATATCTATGGGTAACTATGTTTCATGGATTTTTGTTAATTTACATCAAATAGCATTTCCAAGATCTTATATCTACCACATTTCCCCAATCAAAAAAGAAACGAAATCAGGACAGTAATCTCCAAGTCCTTCTTAGGACTGGTTTAAAAAGAAAGACAGAAAAAAAGAAAAAAAAAAAAAAAAGAAGTAAAAAGGGGGGAAAAAAAAGACCACCGTTAATGTCTGTTTCCATCTTGCAGTGGTCTACCAACTATTCCAATCTATATCATACAGTTCTGCTTTGTAACCCAAACTGTTTGTAGTATTACTATATAATGCACAGTAAACCCAACAATCAATACATGTTTACAGTGATTCTTATGAATGGTTACAGGAAATCTATTCAGGAAAGCTTTTCAAACTACCTTTTATAGCAGGTAAAAATGTGAACCTGGCATGTCAGATATTCCCTAGAACCCTTCTGATCCCCATCTCGCTAAAGCAATACACCAGAATTCACGTGAAAGCCTGGTTTTTTCTCTCTCTTTTATTAAACATTGATAGCAGCATAGTTCAATATATCATTATTTTAAAGCACTACTTAATTTTCTGTTTACTATTGCTCTTCAACATTCTGATACATTTCAAGAAAAATATCAACCTGCAACAGTAATTAAAAGGAACTATATTGTGCTATATTTAACTATCTTTCATACTTTTTTCAACAGTTCTGTGATAATGCATATGAGTTATGATGAGTCTTCTGAGACGTAACATGAGTTGTGACTTCATCTTGCTTTACTATTATCAACAGCAGAAGTTCTGTTGATTTACTGGAGGCAGAATTTTACACTTGGGAAACTTTCACTTTATGTGGAGATGAATGTAAACAATACATTAAAAATGACCATAAAATGAAAATGGGAGTTTTAGGCCTTATTTTCCACTGCGTATTTTTTTTTCATTTGGATACGTGCACAAATCACATTTTCTCACTTTCTAAGAAAAATTCAGGTACATTTCAAAAGAACTTCTGAGACTGACTTTCAAGACTATCCAACTCACAAAATCAGCATGTTCTGCAAGAAAGCTGTGCTCCTTACGACTATGAAAGTAAGAGCTCACATCGGGAATAAGGGTAACCTAGTTGACAGTATACTGCATGTGAATTAAGGACAGAGATCCAATTCCTCTTTAGGACCAAGATTTCTGAGTGGGATTAGTTTCACCTTTGTAAATGCCCTATACTCAGTTCCCCAACTGCTAACACAGAGAATATTTCACTGTCTTAAAAGGCAGATACAACTTCAGTGAAACACTCACTGGTTATTGGACCCCTGTGAGAAGAAAGTCAAAAGAACTGAGCACACAGGATGGTGGAGTGGGTTTTGAAAATCTTTTTGGTTTAGTTAGTCAGAATTAGAAAATTGTGTCCCGTCTCTCTACAGTGAGAGAACTTTCCCTTGCGTATTACTCACAGAATAGGTATGGGATGTCTTCTACTGTATTGTTTTATTCCATCACTACAGAAAAATAGCACAGAATTTAGAAGAGCACAGAGAAGTTATCATTCTTAACATAGCCTGAATACGCAATTATTGGAGAAATAAAGATTGGGAGTTGCTTATTTGGAGGACTATTAGTAATTACTAATTATAAATGCATCCAAACAGTACAATATTTATAAAAGTAATGTATAGTGTATTCATTTATTCATTCCATTGAAGTGACAAGGAATTATCATTATCAGCCAGCCTAACTTTTGCCCCAGTGGAATCTACCCCCTTTAAAAAGTCCAGTGTTTGCCGCAGAACTGGATCACATTCTCTAGGAAAGTATCTCATTCTGAATGTAAATATTTCTAATGACAGATAAATGACTTTTCATAAAATGTTCCAATAATTAACTTTTTAAGCACTAAAATCTGTTCTTTGTGTCTGAAATTGTGGAGCTTCAACGTCCATTTAATCTTCTGATATTTTTGCTAGAAAGAGGTGCCCATTGTTATCAGATTTTCACTCTGAATTTAAAGTAGTTTGTAATCAGGTTGTCCTTTAATATTTTCTTTGATAAAATAAATAGGAAAAGGACCTAGACTTTTTCATAATACCAGTCCTTTCAACATTCTAGTGGCTCTCCTGTAAACTCGTTTCAAATTTTAACATCATTCTTGAAGCTTGAATGGAGGGGACAGAACCCTGTTTCAGCATCAAACAAGACTGCTAACCAGACAAGCGAGATAGTTTGAGAACCCAAACATAACCTTTTGCCACAACTCCATCTTTTGGGCTCAACCATGGTTCACTAAATCCCAAGACCTTTTCAGACACACTGCTTTCTAAAGTAAAACTTCTGTTACCTTCTTGTAAGCCCAAGACTTCATATTTAATTATATTGAAAGTAAAATTATGCTGCAGCTAACATGTCAAGTTATTCAGATCCGGCAACAGCAATACCTATCCATTATTCAGTATTTTCTTTGGACTGTAAACATATTGCAAAGAACTAATATATTTTAGCTCACCATTACATACTAAGTTGCTTTTACAAGATACATTTTTTCCATAAACCCATAAAAATTGTCATTCTTACTAATCCCCCTTTATTAAAAGGGTCTTACATCGCTTATCCCATTATTTCCAATGGGACCACTGTCAGGTGGACAAGTCTGTCATTATTTAGACCAACCTTCCTGATTTACTGTTTTCAAACACATTTGTTTCCTCTAGTATTCTAGAATTTCCAAATCGTCTCAAGACTTTTTGAAAATTGAAGACTGATGATGATTAGGACAGTGGGTCACCTAGCTCCTTAAAGTTAAATTTAAACTATCAAACTGCTTAAATTAGCTAGGATTTAGCAGGCTTAACACATTGATCAGTTGTTGATGGAACAGAATTACAGTCATCACTTACAGAAAAATAGGTTTGCCGGCACAAATATGTTTTACGCAGACTAGAATTATTTAATTTCCCTTTTTCCCATTCCCTGTAACTATTAAGAGTCCTGACTTGTAATAGATCAATACCAATTTCCTAATGATTTTTTTCTTACCACATTTTAAAATGTCATCTTACTGTTATTAATGAAGCTAGTGATAGAATTTTAGTTACTTTTTTTCTTTTTTTTCTTTTAGCCAGGTATTACTGTTCCTAGCATCTGGCTACATCCACTGTTTTCCCATTCATTTTAAACTTGGATTTTTCTGTTGGTTTTTTTTTTTTTAATTCTCTTCTAGGTAAAGTTAACATCACCCTCACTTTTATTATAGTTTTTGGAAAATCTAAAAAATTGCTCTGAAACACGTCCAAGTTCTGATTTGTACTTTTTCATGTAAATCTTTTCTCTCTTTCAATACAGTTCCTATTTGCTGTCTCTTAAAATGACAAGTACAGTGGACTGAACTTGTATTCACCAATACAGGCGTGACCACTGGATGACAAACAAGCACTAATTTCTAATTCTGTAAACAATTTTTCTTTATGTCTCAAGATGGCATACAATAAATAATTTCCTATTCCTAAAGCCCTATATTGGGCTCAACAATATTTTAGTTGCAGGGCCTGGTATCTAAAATTTTCAGAGATTTTGGAAAGTTCTAGTGTGAAAGCATGGAACCTCTAGGCCATTTCATTCACAGTTCCCAAGTCTAGGAATGTTTTGTTCTTACATAGTACAGATATCCAGTAAAAAATGGAGTCGTCCTATTCTCTCGTGTGATGGATGGTCTGTAGAAGACTCACAGGAGATCCGCCTTTTGTTCATTATGTGTTAAAACACTGATCACTGGCCTCATATGCACTGATATCCTAGCAATAATACAAAGGGTATAGAACTATATACATCTACACGTATCAAGGCATTCATCTGATAGCAAACAGCATATTTAAGGCTGTAAAATGACCTCTGCTTCCACGTTTAAAAAATAAATCTTTTCATATAAAATTTGTTTAAGGCCAGTCTTGCTTTGCAGACTCTTTCTATTCCTTGGATTTTTGCTGCTGGCTATAATGGAAAAAGGATCAGGCCCTTTACCGTGTGTCCATATACAGTCTATTGACCTGAGTTTCCATTATTTCAGAGTAGTCTTCTCATTAAAAAGAATTCTAAAAAATGAGGACAAAACCAATGAAAATTGAGGATAGTTTAAAAAACATGCAGGTAACACTCAAAGTGACTACACAGTGTAGGCATTATCTCTGCAATTCCTTGATGGTCAGTGAAGGTCACAAGACTATGTGAGCTGAAAGATTGCTTCAGCAGAAACTCTTTGAAGCTACAGCACATTTAACTTCAGATTTTTCTTCGTAAAAATATTCTAATTACAAAGGCTTGGGAATGCATGTGAACCATTTAACAATGCAAATTTTCAAACAAAATAAAACTCTAATTAATGCCAGAAGCTTAATTTTGACTCATCCATGAGTAAGTTGTTGCTACTGAATAACTCACAGAACTTCAGTCTCTGGCAAGTACTGGCTCTGAAAATAACAATATGTTCCCTCAGTGCTAAAAAAAGAAAAAAAAATATTAAAATAACAGAACAGCTCTACTATTTATATAAATCCTTGAGTTGTCACAGTTCACATTATCAGTTGACAGCAACTTGTATCATGCAGAGCACAGTCATTGTTGGATTCTGAGATAGCTCCATCTCAGTAAGGAGACCACAGACAGACCAGATAACAAAGAATGTATGGTCATCTTTAAGGTAGCACCTCTACTACCAGTTGGGAAAGCTGTTGAAATAAAGTTTTTAATGGTTCTGTTTGTGCTGTGCTAAAATATGTTCCTAAATAAGCAAAATATTTCATGTTTTGGTGGTTTTTTTTTCAAAGATTGGAAAGAAGTTATCTTTGTACTGCATGTTCAAAAATGATCTGTTGTTTCTTTTTCCTAATCAATAAATAACGAAATTCATTTCAGAAAGCATGCATGATGGAAAGTATGGCATGTATGTAAGGTATGTATCCATTCCTTTCTTCATTCATATTATACCCTTGCAACAAACCAGTATTTAAATAAAATAGAGCTGCTTATTTCATGTTGGTGGTCATCAGTTTTCTGAAGTCAAAAGGAATTTTCCAGCATTCAGCTTTGATTTCCACCTTACCCATGTCAAAGATACCAATAAATACTACAATACACACATCTTACCATTTAACTGAATATTTTTCCCAACAAAATAAAAAATACACCTTTTACTCCATACTGTCATAAAAGATACCTCTGAAACTTTTGTATACGAAAGCTCATATAAAATGCAGTAACAGCCCACAAAACTCATATTCAACTATGTTGAAATACACTAAAAACAAAAAAAGAAACAAAAAAATTACCGATTTCAGATAGAGTTTATTTACAATGAAATAAAAAGCAAGTCATATGTTAATCACTGACAACCTTTAAGTCTACTATAAAGCTGGAAAATGCCATTCTGCTACATCCAAATATCTTTTGTATTATTTTAAATGTACTGTACTGTATTATAACACCAAATCTTGTTTTCATATAACACCATAGTGCTTTAAATGGAATATCATCTTATTTTTGTGTTATCCTTAAAAATATTTTAAATAACATCACAATAATTACGCAATTTATGTCTTTGTTTTTGTTTGCATTATATTTTCCAGCTACTGGTTTCAGAAAATTACCACCAGTTTTGTTCTTCTCTTCATGAAGAGCATACAGTAATTTGCAAAATCAAGCAAGGATGAAAATGTGATTGAAATACAGGAATTTTTCTAATGAAATATTACTATTGCATTATAAATTATTGATAGAACACTTCTGGAACTATTTTCTGATGTGCTCATCCTTTTTAAGGAAAATTTCCATAAGAGATGCAGCTATTCTGAGAGTATGTTTGGCTTCATAAGCACATTTTCTAACAGCACTATTAAAATATAGTCAATATAATGGATTTTTAAGGCCTATTCCAGAGTCCATACGCATGAAAACATCGCACTGAATTAAGCTGCAGAATTACCTAATTGAGAAATACAATTTACGGCTTTGTCTAAGGTACTTTTACATTGCAACTGAGGTTTTACATATTTATATTGAACAGACACTTGGAAAGTATTCCCATGTTACCATCACATCTTATATCTTAGCAATGTTATGCCTGTACCATCTCCACTGGATATAATAGAAAATGTTACCATAAATTACTGTTGTAATGTGAAGTTCTAACACTTCATTGACTGCAATCTAAGAGTTTCTCTTTCAACTGAAATCAATGCCGAGGTGTGCTAAATGATTTCTATCAGGCTAAAATAAGTAAACAAGTCCTTGAAAATGTCACTAGATACCATATCTATTTGTTAAACTCAACATGTTGCTAAATGTAGGCACAAAGCTTGAGAAGAGACACAGGTGTTTGGTTGGTCTTCTGGCCCCATAAAACAGAGCAGAAAAGCTTCTACTTTAATACAACCATGGAACTGAGAACTTACTGATAAATTTTAATCCTAAAATTCTAAGCAGGAACAACATTTTTGTTTACATCAAGCAGGTATGTGAGGTATTTGATCTTGAATAATTTACAAAATGGTATAGCCAAAACCATTTTTTGCTCCAGAACTTTATCTTAGTACTTATCCATCAATTTCCTGGACTCCAAAGAATCGTAAAAGAAATAGTCCATGAAAAATCAATGTAAAGCATAGCACATCTACTAAAATAATAATATTAATAAATATTGGAATCTAGTTTAAGAAATTTCTCTTGGTTTTCAGTTGTTTTTTCCTACCTGGCCCATCCCAATCTTCATTCTCCACAGCAAGCTGCCCTGGTTTCTCTGACCTTGCATCGCCATCAGATTCTGCTGCCTCCTGGATGCCTTCTTCATTGCCTGAAAAAACAACCAAAGAAATAGAGTATTGATGTATTTCAATAGTGACTTTTAGGCAGAGCTCCAACAATATCCAAAGAACTGCTTACATGTATAAGTGAAAAGATATGCACGTCTATAAACAGAGAGAAAATGAAAAAAATATTATTAGACATGTAAACATCTGAGTTTCCAGTGATTCAAATAAGCCCTGAGTATCCAGTCCCTCCAGTTCTGTGGAGACAAATCCTGAAAATCAGTGTTTACTCCATATGCTTAAAAAACAGAATCACAATTTGCACCTAACTCTATAAACCAACGCACAAAAAGTCATTAAGTTTGTATGCACAAATGACAGAAAGAAATCAATCATTTGTTACTCCCCAGGAACATATGCTTTCAGTTCTGTGTTTTCTTGAATTGACACCTAACCGTTTCCTATGCATTGCGGATTTATGACATGCAGTACAAAAATACAGTCCATTAAACATTCTGGCTTTTCAGGCAACTAGTGGAGAGCTACTCCGTTGTATTTCAGCATTTAAGGAATTTGCCCTTAAAAGTCATAATCGGCCAGCAAGTCCCCATGATAATTTTCTCCCTATCAAGCTTTATCTAAAGATAAGCTTTTCTACTGAATTTTAGAATTTTCACCATCCAGAAGTATGTGAGAACATCTGTCTGCCTTCAGCAACTATCCACTACGAAGTTGTATATAGGACACAAGGAAAATTATGATAAGGTTAAATTTTTAGAGATGACCATTTAATTTTTATTTGAAGAACTCCTTGTTGAAAGTGCAGGTATTTCAGTTAAACAAAGATTCTAGGCAAGCTCCATGCAAGAATACTTTGAAATAACCACTACAAAAAATTACATTGAAGATGAGGGGTTCAGGTATTAACACAAAATAGTCTGGCCACAGTAATATGTTAAATGACATCTCTGAGGGCTTATCCAGGCCAATACTTTACTGCATTTGTAGATTATTTTTTTTACTACTAATCAATCCAAGAAACTATTGCATAGGAAGACACTACGAGGAATGAAAAAAAAAAAAAAATATCAAATCTACACAATTAACTACATCAGTCAAATAGGACTGAGCTATGGTTTAAAATTTTTTAGCAAACTTTTTAAAAAACTGTGTCCCACAGAAAAGTGGCACCACTAAAAACCCAATGCTGTGTATTGTAGAATCTGAAAATCAGACCGTTTTTTGATTTGGCAATAGGAGAGCAAGAAGGAGCAAAAAGCACAGCAATTAAGCAGTAACTTGTAATTTTTTCCCCACTCGTGATAACAAGAGCTTTTATTAGCAACATAGGTAAAGAAATGTGATTACAACAAACCATGCCAGATCCCCGTATGTTATCACAGGAGCTATATTTACACCAGATAAGATTGTGACCCAGAGTTTTCAAGTACATGATTATATACAAACACTATAAAGTATTAACTTCATGTGCACATGTAACATCTTGTAATGACACATTCTTCCTTGCATTCATAAAACCAACAGTTTTTCAAACACTACGTAGGAGGCCTGTGTACTTCTCACACAAACACAATACCACATTCACTTCAGACTTCGATAACAAAAACATAGTTCAGTGTATTCGTAGTACTAAAAATATAGTCCAGTGTATTCATAGGCACTTAAAGCTAAAAGACATCATGAATATCTAGTATAATTTTTCTGTTAAACACACTGTATAATTTTACCCAGGCATTTGAAGTTCACCTGCTTCAGTTGAATCTGAAGTCACCTTTCAGAAGACAGTCCTAAATACTCACATGCCGAAAAAGCTATCAAGTTTCTTATAAATAGTTCTAGCAATTATTTGATTTCTAACCAACTACCCTATTTTGAATTAGCATTTCTATAGTTATTTTGTAGTAACCAAATAGAGCTCTGGGGTTTTTTGCGTGGACTGAAGAACCTATCAGATAGTTTTACCTTCGAATTTCTGCCTTCATAGCTACTTATAGCTGCAACAAATTGCTCTTTATTGGAGATAAGCAAAGGACAATTTTCTGAGGTTCAAACCTGGCCAGATCAACTCCAGTTTTCTCCAAAATGTTGGAAAGCACTTCACAGCAAGGGCAATTCTGATTGTGAGTTTCTAACTCAAGCTGTATAATCACCACAGAAAGCTTTTCAAATGTTCTTTGCATGTAATTTTTCTACTAAAGAAAATGTTTTTCTTCCACAGTAAACAATAGATCTCTGTGGACAAAATCAGAACACCAACAATAAAAAAAATGTATTAAGAATATGAATTCTTTTAGATAGAGCCCAAGCATGGAAAATTTTAGCTCCAAAATATAAAAGTTTTTCCAGGTTGTAATATATGCAAACCTGGCGCTAGCATGCAAATTTGAGCATTCTTTCAATCAATGCAACCAACCAGAACATCAAACAAACAAAACTACTGGAATTGAAAGAGGTGGAGAAACTTATGTGAAAAGATTGGGCTGAAGGGCAAAAGAAGGACAGAATTACAGCTAAGGTATACAACCTACAGCACACAGTAATTAAGTATTTGGGAGATGAGGAAAGATCAGAAAATGTATGTTAGCAGATGGCTTAACTTTTCATTAACTTGCTTTTTCAGTGTTTCATGAAGTATGGTGTTACGTGTTTTTCATAATCAAGTTTTCATGAATTAATGCATATCCTGCGCAAACAGAGTTAGTACAAAACGTGTAGAATTTACACTAAGGAAAGCTTTGTTTTGCATCTAGAAGTATTTTTAATTTTCATTGATATTTTCTATTATTCACCTACTACCAAGTCCATGCATTACACACCTCAAATATCACAACACAGATTTCTCTTTTTCCCCATACTACTCTCCCTCCATACTGAAGCAATCTGCTTGTGAAACCAACAAATGGTACATTACTGTGGGCTTCAGAATCCAGTGAAGCAAGTCTATCCCAGGCTCAGCTGAGCATCAAGGTCAGATGAAAACGGACAACCAAGTCAATCCATTTGGTGCTGGAGACACTGCAACTTTAAGAAGCCAAAAGGAGGCTTAGCACAAGAGCTGATAACACAACACATCTCTCAAGCTTTTTTCTTTTCTTTGCCCTTACTTAATACTACTTTAGCAGCTAACATCTGTTTAGCACAAAGGAGTTTATTTCCTTACAGAATTTATTTTCTTTCCATTGTTTACTTTTTTCTTCGTTCACTGACTATTTTTCAGTCTCAATAATACTTTTTTATATTGATTTTAAAAGCAATTACATTTTTCTTCAGTTTACAGGTGTAGACATTTAATTGGATCCAGGACATTATTTTTTTTCTTTCTTCCAAGTCAAATCAAGTGCTTTTTTGCCTTATGTATACCACTCACTTTGCTATTAACCTGTTGATTCCTCTTTAATCCCATTGTTTGGGTTTTTTCTCATGCTTATGTATTCACTTTGCTCTCAGTCACATTTTGTATTTAAGTTAAAGGACTAGTAACTTTTTACCATCAACACAAAAGAGTGGTATAGAAGTACTGGCAATGATAAATGCTCTAAAATGAAGCAAAACCTGCTTCTGTTTAAGTTTTTCCTTCTGTCAACTAAGATCAGTAACTGAATTCTGTCCTTTAAAAGAACATTATTGCATGAAAAAAAGACTCATATGAGCAAGAATCTGTAATATCATATAGCACGTTTAGTGATGAGTCAATTAAGTCTACTGGACTTTCAGCTATTTCTCTATATTTGGTATTAAAGCTACACTTTGAGCAGAATTCATCTCCTCTAACCTTAGGTGTCTGAAAGTTAAGCTAGTCCAGACTACTTATGTAGGCGCTGTTACAGACAGGGAAGAGAGAAACCTCCACAGTGACTCATCCTAGTCGAGGATGCCTGAGATACGAGACCCCTCTTGGTGTCTGAGATAGTTGAAATGAATCCTCCTCTGAAACACACCGCTTAGACTAGGAACCTATCTTTAGCCAGCTAAAGTTAGGTGAAAAAAATCTCTGCCTTATGACAAAGTGATGAATACACAAAATACTGCCTAACTAAGAGGCAAAAAAAAAGTCTTATTCAAACAAATTCAATACTGTAATATGAATAGAATTTTCATCTTGACCTTACTGTTTCTTACCAGCATTAACTGTTTCTGTTGCTCTTCAAAAACAGTTCAAAGTTTTTTAATGTGTTTTTTAATATCCTAGTGTTTATCTAATAGATGCAAGTGAACACGCTAAACCACTGTAATTCAAGGTGGTACAGTTGGTCAGGGAATCTGAAGACTGTAAAAGAGACATATTACCAGAAACATGAGAGGGAGAACTCTTAACATCTCTGACAACGCTGACAAGTAGGAAAAGAGAGACTTGAATATTAACAAGTAATTTCACTTTAATCTTTTTAACAAATTAAAGACTTCCTAATTTGTACTTAATCAGCTTGTACCACAAGTAGTTGCGGTATTTTAAAGAAGCACATGGGTTAGCAGTTCTTCTCAACCCTGCTGTTTTAATCCATGTTGTTCCTATCAATATTAGGCTCTTACAGAAAGTCTCGTACAATATAACTATTGAACTTTCTTGACTAGGAATGTTATAGCAACTGTTAGTCCCTCTATAATGTATTTTGCAATCAGGTAAATCAACAAAGTATTTTTAACAATGAACAGTTCAGAACTGACAGATCTACTTTCTTGTTCGCAACTGCTTATCACAGCAAAGATATCATATATGTTTGCCAGGTGCTTCCTATAGTTAGGATACCTTCACAGAAGCCGCTCACAAAAGATAAGGTCATAAAAGAGATGAAAAACGTGCAAGCTTCATACACTCATGGTTTTATCATCAGACAAAATAGCTCTGGGTGAAGGACTGTACCAGTCACAAACAGCATACAGCAGCTTCTATTAGAGTGAGAGAACATTAAAAGTTTGAAATTCAGTTTGTGCTCATTCTTCCTGGCAGCATAAATGTAAACTTAAATTGTTAACATCCTAATACAGCTGTTCAGAGTGAAACATCCCTTCTCAATTATAATAAATCAATTCAGAAATAAATTGTTACGAAGCCTGTAGCATTTTGTACTGCCAAGAGAAAACAGACGTGATGCAGAGACTTGGGTAGTCACTCACTGTAGACTTTAATTTGGCAAGGTACATAACCTTATGTACATTAACAGGCCAGTGCAACTGGTTGTGAAGGGGCAGGACTTCTCGGTGACATGGGGGAAAGGGCCCTTCCTTCTTTCTGCCACAACCCACAGCAACAGTAATTCTAGATCCAACCAAAGAAGGATTCTGAGACTGTACATATGAACTACATGCCAGAGCCTCAGAAACTATAAGCTAGCATTCAAAAATTGTCCTTTGTTATTTGCTTTATCACAATGCTTATGACCAGCAACACATCTTACGCACACTGATGATCTTGCTCTTGAATCCTGAGAAACACACTGTAAGCTGAGAATCATTGCCAAGAACCTCTCTTCAGAAGCAACACACATAACTCTGAAACAAACCATATACGACTTAAAATACAAATGCAATGTACTTAATTCATTCAGTGTAACTTACTTTTTGGCAGCACACGCTATTCTTAAGAATATCAATGACATCTAACGGGACTTAACTGTCCTTCCTGTGGGTTACCTCTTTTTTAAAAGATTCTATGTATATATTTAACAAGCAGAAGTCTCTAATTTTAATGGCAATGCAAGTTTTCAGCAGATATAAAACATTCTGGGTATAAAATACATGTAAGTAATGCAAAAGAAAAAAAAATCTTTAAATAAGCTTTTGGTATGGAAATAGAACCCTGAGAATGAAGATACTAAATAAATTGGGAGGAATGTTTTGATACGTTGCCATATTTGGCATCCGGTGTGAGGACAAGGTGAACAACTACAGTGTCTACAGTGCCATGCAAATGGGTTTATTCTACAAGCTTTGCAAGCACAGAGAGACAGAAAGAGAGAGATCTGGTGCCGTCGCTACCAGACTCTGTTATCACTTCATCTGATGTACATCAAAAATAATTTCAGCGAAGCCCACCAAAGTCAACTGAGACACCCTACTCTACATATACAGTAACTTTGAGCAAACTCTGGCCCTCAGATGACAAATTTGGTAATGTACCTGAAAGAAAGAAGCACTTGTACGTGTTAATCCACTGCATTTTATTTCAGATTGTATTAATCATCTCAATACTTTGCTTCTTTGCAAGCAATTATTGTTTTCTGTCATGCTGATTAACAATCATAATTTCTCCTGGGATAAATCTGATTTGAAACAACTGTATGTTTCCAGTTGCCCTAAGCACTCTTAAAATTATTTATCCAGCAAATGTCAGAAATAATGCGGTCTCTTATCCTACCTTTTAGGAAAGGTCTATGAATATCCATGTGTCAGCGAGTACCTACATGTGTGCAAGCTGTTAACTCTCCAAAATAATGGTACGGAAACTATTTTGGTTCATTTTAAAATCACCATTCTGTTTAACAAAATGTCATCTTGACACAATGACATTTCAGCACAGTGATCATGTTAAAAAACAGTGTCAATTATTTCTAACTATTTCAGCTATGGCACTTTTCTCCTGCTGTGCAGCAAGTTCATCTAGACTGAGTCTGGCCTTCCTCTTTCTCTAAATGTTTGATATGTTCTCATTATCGCACTGTTTGCTTTTGAAGTCCTTTCAAGACAAGGATCACTCATTCAAATGTATTTCCCGCAGAACAGTGAAAGTGTTCTCTAAATTGTATTCCAGACTTTCCTTCTATTAATGAGTTTTATATTTGTACTAATTTTTAGGGAGCAACTCTTGTGGCACCAGTACTACAAATGAGTATCATTCAGATATACTGGCTGCCCCAAAGCTTCTGTAGATTTAAGGGAAAAAAAGAAAAAAAGTCTTGCATCTTTTCAATCTTTCCCCATTAAAACTTCAAATACAAGAACTCTGTTACACAAGTACCAACCTGGGGTTCAAACTTAAATAGCTCTAGGCACTTGATTAGAAAAGCAACAGAAGCACATTTTAAAAGATATTTAGATGCCCCAAAGACTGTTGCTTAGTATAATTTTCAAAAATTATTTCAATGAAAATTGACAATCCGTGAGATTCTAAAAGGACCTGCAGCAGAAAATATATGACTTTAGATACACTCCAGCAAGTTTCAAACTCTAAGTTTGAAGACTCTTCTACAAGTTCATATTTCGACTTAATTAAATAACAGTTCTGTTCCTTCCCCACTGCAGAAACTGTCTCTTACTAGAACTCTTCATCCAACCAAGAAAATCTCATTTTAAAATGTGCAGCTGAAATCATTATCATGTGCACATCCTGTTTTCATGATTTCCACACACTGCTACATATCGAGTAGCAATATTTATCTGTTTTTACAAAGCAAAATTTTAATTTACTTTGTTGTAAATCATTTGATGCTTTCATTTGAAATAAGACTCCAGGTGCTTCAATATCAAAAGCAGCCAATTCCCTGTTGTTGGAGGTATGTTTCCACATACATACTGTATGATACATGGTTTCAAAAACAGGCTAGACTCTATGAGTCAAACCTAAGAAAAAGACTTAGCAGTCATAAATAAATGCTTCTTTTTCTCTTATCCAAAATAATCTACCCAGCCATAATAATTGCCTTATCAATATTTAACCTATGATGTTGTAACTGTGGCATTTGCTTCATTTATTTTTTCTGATCCTTTGAGAGTTAAATTGCTGCCAATACCCCCACAGCTGACTTACATAGTATACAGCCTGTGAGCAACTCTGCTTTTTTGACCTGGGTTGACAATAATTTCTCAGGGAATGTCTCAGAACTCTTGAAAGGTATTCACAATTTTTGTGTCCAGAACACCAAATTAGACAAAAAAAAGAAAAAAGGACCTTTATAATAAACAAAATTAGTAACAGATACACAGTACACATGAACTAAGAATATGTGGTGAAACTCGTCATTCATATTTTAAAGAAGATTACCTTTAATAATTTGCAATTCATATTCTGTCAAATTTGAGCTCAAATGTAAGTCAATCCAAGTTCAAGTTTTGTGAATTTCTAGAAAGGGGACATTAGGCTACTTGTTGTAACCAAATAATCCCTTTCCTCATAGCTGTGATAGAATTCACAATTTCATTGTTCTTAAGAAAACCAAAATGTGCTGACTGAAAAGGCTGGAGTTGCTTTGATAAACTGCTTAAAGTTGAGTAAGCTGTTTAAGTGTTTCTCTCACTTTATAATTCTGTACAGTTAAAATAATTTTTTATAGTTGCATCTATGTATTTACTCCTTGAAACACAGCTTGCACATTTCTTTTTGAGATACAGTTTTATGCTCGGTGACCAATTATTTAGTTTCTTGATTAAAGGAAGGGTTTGCTTGTCTATCTTAGGTCAAATTTTCATCCCACTAAAGTTGATGCTAATACCGACATGGATTTCAGTTGGACTGAAAAAATGGTCCGAGAAGTTTACATATGGGTTAGCAGTAAATAGAAAAGAGTATAGGATAGAGAATCTCATACTTGTTATTCTGGAAGCCTTTCCATGCTCTCAAGTGAGTGGTGAAAAAAATCACTCCAACTTTTTCAGATATCTCCTTTCTCTTCTAGCAAGAAAACAGGTGGTCCTCTGAGCTCCAGTAACACGAAAAAATGAGAAATCACGACAGGTAAAGCACAAGGCAAATGCTCATGTTCTGAAGAAAAAGGTCTCCTTTCATCCTGCCAGGATCCAATCTAATTCCGACTTAGCACCCTTCAAAGGCTATTATCAGAGAACCCCCTTCCTTTCTTTGTCCATATTCAGCATCTGACAAAAAGTATGGAAGACACATAGGATTCAGGTTTTTCAGCTGAATGGGATACAGATAAACGTATGGGAACCCTCATTCTGGGAACAACAAGAATCCAACGCAGGTTCACAAACATACACAAGTCAGTAAGAGATAACTTGTATTTTTGGAAGGAGTAGCACTGTGAGATCTTATGCAGATTCTTGTCATCCTAGTAGATGAAAATACATCATCACGTGTACATACCCTCTCCTGTCCCTGCTTACAAAATAGAATTAATTTTTCCCTCATTTACTTGGAAAGCCTACGTAAAGAAAATGTAATGAACTAAAATAAATAAAAAAGAATAAAGGAATACGAGCTCCCAGAGAACAGAAGTATTGCCAGGGAAAGATAATGTCAAGCGCAGGGAGGGGGGGTGTCTGGTGCCAAGCAAAGCCGAGGGCTGTGCAATCACCTCTATCAGTGCTCTATCAGTGTCTACACTCCAGCCAAATCCAGAGAAAACAAGGAGTCAAAGATTCAGGTCAATAAGCTTATAGGCGATTTGCACAAACAGCTCCTCCAGCAAGGTAAAAAACAAAGTCATATTGGTTTTTCTTTTTTATTCCTTCTCTTTGAACTCCCTGGTCCAAACACACCCTGGAAATGTCAGTGTTATATGCAAGAATTTAAAGAGCTGAGCTTCTTAATCCCGTTAAGTAATAAGAACAAAGTTGCCTGTAAAGATCTCCTTATTGAGCTCAAAGTGATTATGGTATAGCTGCCTTATGCTGATCCTACTTCCACTTGCTATAGCAAAAGAGGTAGAAATTTGTCATGAAATCCATTACTGAAAAGGAAAGAAACATTATTGATTAAAAGGTTTCTGGGTTAAAAAAAAAAAAAAAGGAAAGAACAAAAGCCATAAATCTACTTTTTGATCCAGAAACAGAAAATAGCAAGCATATTGTTAGTCATTACATGCCTAACATGAAAGTAGCAAAGAATATTTACACAGATGCACACAGGCATACACACACAAAATCATACTCCAGAGGAAAAAGGGACACACAGAAATAATTTTCAAGGTGTTAAGAGTCTGGCTGGTATTATAGATGGTAGCATGATAGCTTTGCACATGAAGTATGACGGAAAAGATTAATGCACAGAAGAACTTAGCTTTGTATATGCTTTTTCTTATACGGAGAATCACACTGCAGCTGTTTCCCTGAATCTCAAGCCTGGCTGCACAATCAGGTCACATGGTTTAACATAAAAAATTCCAGTCCTAAGCTGGTCTGGCAGGCTAGTGACAAAATACTGTACATGAGCAGAAAACTTGGATCAGGTTCTGAGCTCATCCCCTCCTGCCCAAGCAGAATACGAGAATAGAGCAGCAGGTGTACACTCAGTATGCAGAAGGCCATATATTCCCTGAGTTCTCTTCTTGCTGACTTAGAACTGTATATGAGTTTCAGACAGCACTGGATGCCCCTTATCCCCCTCTTCCCCCACAAACAAAGATAAGCAATGTATCAGGAACTGCAACCACCCATCAACACGCTGATTTGCTACAGGCATACATAGCAGTTTGCGCTATAGATCCTAAAAGCATTGCATCATGAAACAACCAATCTTCATCCCACTTTATGTATCCCCCATATCTTCCTATGTCACCAACTGAGGCACAGTTAACATTGGGAAACAAGCAATTTGCTTTCCAATCTGCCACCAGTAGTGGTAAGGCCACTGAATCTCCTTCTACTGAGGGCTGGTGCCAATGCTGCCTTGTGATGGAGTACTACGGGAAGCCTACAACATGAGGAAGAAGCAGAATAGCCCTGCTATATGTAAAGAACAGGAGAATTCAACAATATTGTCCTGGTAAGCATGGCAGCAAGAAATGGATATGTCTTCTTTCTCTAATTATCAGATATGTACATTCTTCCATTTGATTCTCTTCTGGAAACTGTCCTGCATTTTCTCTCTTGATTATAGTCCTTCCTCCATTTTTTTCCTCTTGCCTCTTTCCTTCTCTCAACACAGCTACTTAACTATCTACTAATCTCAAGTGATATCTCTCATTGCTCAAGATAACTTTTCCTTTGAAAGTTAATCCCTTATTGAACACTTCTGCTAAGAAGGTCACAAGGAACTGTAATTTGTTTAGCCAGTTCCCACCCTTACGAAGTAGGCAAGGCTCCTATTCTCCTTGCTGTTTACAGAGAGGAAGAGGTGTCACCTCCATATGAGTATGGCAAACCTTCTAAGTAACACATGAGAATTTTTTTTTTATTTTTCCTGAGGATATCTACGCAGGATGACAGTAATCAGACACTAAAAAGCCAATGATAAACTACTTCACAGCCCAAATGAATTTGATTTTGTATTTTGCTTTTCATCCCATCACCTCCAACTTCTTGGCTTTTCTGTTGTTTGTGCCCCCTTCTTTATGTGCCCTCCTGTTTTTATTAGCCCCATCATTCCTCCATCTCACTTCTTCTCTTGTCTCTGTTAGCATCACCTCATTTTCTTATTCCTACCTAAAAAAGGCAAAAGTTAATCTGTATGTACTGTCTCCTAGCTTCCATAGTAGGCTTTCAGCCATCTAGTCTATCACTCTTCTGCATGGGAGACAGGATACTTTCTCCTTATTCAGACTATCTAAATAATGGCACTCATCTAATAAACCTAGATCTGAATTTAATCTGAATTAATCTTAATCCAATACAGACTCTGATTTCAGATACTCACTATCTGGACACTAAAAATACCTTCAGCAACGGAGGTCCCAGGCTAATACAGGCTTTGTGTGGACAGCACCATCAGATACCTTCTTTATCTGCAGTGCAGAAATTTGTAGTAACTCGGCATAAACAGGAATTTTCAAAGGCCACAGACTGACAAAATGGAATGCATTACCACTAAGGCTGCCTCATAATAAATTTTTTGTTTCTACGCCAAAGATTGAGACCAGTGCAGCTTTGTAGAGAAAGAACACTGCCACTGGGTTGTTATTATTATCGATGTTTCCAAAATATTCCATTTCCCCCAACTTCACTGTCAAAATTGCAAACAAATCAAACTTCTAACTGCCATCTATTCTGAGACTCTTCTAAAATTTTCATTCTTGGATGGGAAACTTTATTCAAAAGGTTAAAAGTTTACAGTTCCAAGCTTAAACTGATCCCTGATAAACAGCAGGTTGCTAATTTTCATTTTTGCTTTTAATATTTACATGCTTAAACACTGTTCGCTTCTTCACATTTGAGTGTAAATGAAGACTACATAGAAATAATTACTCACATGTTAGCCAAGTTAAACGTGGTTTTGTGGTGTTGCAAAAGTGATTGGGGGAAGAATTTTCCAGATTCCTTGTTGTAAAAGCCATTAATGAGCAAAAAGGGAAGGGAAAAATAATAGCCAAAAGTTATAATTTTGAAAACAGAGAAGTTGTAAAATGACATGTAGCTCAATCAATGTGATTAATTTGCTCCACACTTTGCAGAGGCTTTCGCCTTCACTTTCTAATTCTGGCAACTATTCTGCTGAATCAATCTTACATACCCAAATTAATAAGGTGGGAATGACAAGTATGGCTTTATAAAGGTTAGCTGTTTGCAATTTAGACAATAAGAGACTGCTCTCTGCTTATCAGGCATGGTTTGACAGGAAAATCTCTTCAGTCAAAAAGCCAAAGTTACAAGTTGTGAACCTGCACGTCCTCTACTTCCATTCATCTGAATAAATTTTGTGTTCAGTAAATGTTTGCCTCCAGTGCACAGTTTGGATAGTTGAAAGCCTCTATTTTCAGGTGATGCTTGGATTTACATAGCTGGGGAAGTATGAAATACATACCATGGGTGAAGCCTCACAAACATCTCCTCCCCAACAGCTGTGCCACTTGTTGCCCACATCTCGAGTCCTGCAGGAAGCCTCACTGCTCATTAGTCCTCTTGTTCTGGGTCAGCTAGGAAGAAACCCAGGGCAGGGAAATGGGGATCCAGGAGAGATGAATATTCTATATCCTGTAAAATACCCTTACTTTCTAGAACCTTTAATGCTCCATGCTAGCAAGAGGAGAATGCAGAGATAGCATAAAAGATTCCCATGCCAATTCTGATATTCTCTCGAAAAAGGAAACATGTCACGTGAGAAAACACAGATCTACGCTTATTTTCCCCTCCTTTTAAGATCTCTGTTTTTTACAGGCTGCCAATACTGTCAAAGAGCAAAACAAGTATCAGAAAGTCAGGCCCTCAAAACAGAAATTAGAATGCATTTATTTGCTCTGTAACCTATATCTCATTTTCAAGCTTTTATTCATGATGTTAAAGAAAAAATATTTTTAGAAAAAAAGCTTATTTCTCATACCATGTTTTAATTTGAATACTGAAGCACTACAAAGAAAAAAAAAAAGGTTACCAATGATTAACAGATTCATGACAAAAATCATGAGAATTAGTCTCACTTTTAGTATTTACCACATAATACAGTCACAAACCCTTCCACTACGGAAAGGGCACAAAAGAATTTATTTGCTTTCCAGATTAGTTTTGTCTTCTTGGGTTTTATCCTCAGAAAATCATATCTGGCCTCATGCTAATGTCACTTAAGATGTGACACTGAGGAAGCAAGACATTCAAGAAGTTGAGACATTAATAAAAAACAATACATTCCTCATCTCCCATCCCATCCTTTTCCAGGGATATTCTCAACTTACTTCAAAGTGGGACTTTCTGTCACACTGCCTCAGCTGGAAGTAGATTAGGGGTTATATGAACCCCTTCATCCTCAGAAATTTCCTTTTCAACTTTTCTTCTTCAGCAGCTGCAGTGGATAGGTTTAAGATTCTTTTGTAACTACAACACACTTGGAAAAAGAACTGCTGGGGAGTCAAAAGGTATTCAGCTTGAAGAATCAGCAGACGTCCTTAATAAAACATATGATAATCAAGATTCAGCTTTAAATGTATTCCCATTTAATTCCTGATCTTGTTTAATCCAATGGTCTGGATTCAGTGTTTTCACTGAGAGATGTGTTCATTAAAGGGAAGTGCCAGGGTAACTTATGTTCAACATGAATTTGCAATATTGATTGCTATAAACAAACAAAAAAAAAATATTTTTCTGAATTTCACCCAAACCAGTAGTATTTCCATTGGTGGGCCCTGGAAATGCAGCAAGAAGTACAGAGAAATAACTAAATCAAACTGATAGGAACTGATAGTGGTGCATAGTCTTCCATTGCTGACAAAAGGAACTCAAAAGATGCCAGTACAGCAATTATGCAAATAGTGGTTTAAATAATTATTTAGTAATGCCAGTAAAAGGAACAGTACTTTTTTTCAGCTAATGAAAATGGTGTCTGAGAGGCATGTGAACAAGTGAATGCACAGTAATTGCTGTATTTGTTTACAACACAGTTATAATAGCACTTAACTCCCCCCGTTTGTAAAGCATTTCCATTTATAATCTGGTCTCTCTTACTTCACAGTAAGATTTGTAGCAGCTAAACTCTAAACTATGGACCAGACTGTTTTGATCTCTTAAGATGGCTTACTAAGTATCAAGAACCTACAGCACAAAAAATAAATTATTTTTTCAAAAGTTCATAAGCTACATAGAGGATATGTAGATAATACATTTTCTTGCCCCACTGATGACTGAAGACTCCGTAGGAAAGACTAATATTCTGCAGATATAACATTTAACCATTCAAATGGATTTATTCTGTTTTGTCCAAGACAGATGAAAATAATACAAAAACAGAAGCATATCAAGCTATCATGAGAAAACGTATGTCAATATCTGGGAAAGAACAGAAAGACAGAGAAATCATCGATATCCAAATGCCTGAGGGGGTTGTGGACTAACAAAAAATATCACCACAACAATTCCAGCTATTTGATAAGCATCCTTACCTGTAGAAGACAAACAATAAAGCAATCAAGTGGAAATCTGGCAGGAAGAAGGTTAAATCAATGTTCAACATAACAGTACAGTGTGCTTTTTCTGTCATCTGAATGGGAAACAGCACAACCTTGCAGACTGAACATTGCGTGAGAATGAATTGGTGCAGCTTATGCTAAAACACATCTATCTTCAATAATTTGCAAGTAACGAACGCATCAAAAAGGCATCTGCAACTTTAAAAGTTATCCTTTCACAAATCACTAGTTTTCTACCATGCATAATAAGTTCTATAATAAGCTCTATTTTAATCCTAGAATCCACAGACACAATCTGTTTTTCTAGCAATGTTTCCTAGGCAAAGAAGCAATGCACAGAGATGCTGCATTGCTAGCTTTGGATCTGATAATAATGGACTTCTGCGGCCTGTTCTCTACACTTAAATACGTAGCGAATAACATTCTTGGAGGAAAACATTAAAGACAAGATGATTCACCTCCCTGACAAGTACAACACATTATATATTTACCCCTTACCAGACTTAACCCCACAAGTGGCTTATTTTCCTGTTTTTAAGGTACTATATTAATAGGACTTTTTGTACATTTTAAACCAAAAAATCTCTTTGACCAATTGGACACAGATTGACCAGTATTCCCTCAAAGGTGGGCTACAATGATTACCTTTATTACAAAAGTATTCCACTTCTTCACAGCTCAGATTTTCAGGCTCAAACTCTGCAGAAAAGCTTTCCTCCAATGGAAAGTCTTCTTTTGAGACAGTATCATTTTCCTCAGACAGGCACTCTTCTTCTTCATCCTCAATGGCATCCTCAAGGGGCCCTTTAAAAAGAATCAGGAACACTGTGGCAAAACCATCTAACAGGAGAATGTGAAATAAAACCTTAGTGAGCTTATAACGGGAGGTCTTTAGCTAGTTTTTCCTTCCACGGTTGTGTTCAGCATTTATTAGAATTCGACAAATAACATTTTATGGAAATTGAAAACGACTGTTTTCTTGATGACTTCAAATCAGAGTATACAAAGTGTTATTAATTATTATTAATAACTATTAATATATTAATACTATTAATAACATGTATGAATAATACTCATGCATGGGTTTTTTTCATTATTCATCGGCTCTAATATTAAACACAGACAGTTTTAACAATGGAAATCAAAGNATATACAAAGTGTTATTAATAACATGTATGAATAATACTCATGCATGGGGGTTTTTTCATTATTCATCAGCTCTAATATTAAACACAGACAGTTTTAACAATGGAAATCAAAGCTATATTTGTAAAACCACATAAACAGTGAAGAGACTTTCCTTGTTTGTTAGTCATTGTTTTTTGATGTTGAATTACAGTACTTAACAGGTTGCCTTTACAGGCATTTCTGGAGTTAACAGTACTGACCACAGTGAATTACTACAAAGGTATTGACAGTATAAACTTCAGTTTATTCTGCTATTTTGTTGCAACCAGCACCTGATGGTGTTTAGAAACAGTTTCATATTACCCATGATCATTCATTTCCTAGACTCTTTAACAGATTCCCAGTCGATGGATGGGACTTGGACAGACCACCACTTCATTTCACAGAGGACAAACAACTATTGTGGTAAACTACTAGCCAAGGGCTACAGAAACATAAACCAGTTACAGAAGCAGGTCATGAGTCTGAATTGAAACCGCAGCCTGAGATCTTTGATTCTTCTTCTAGTTACCTAGACAAACTATTGCTACAGATCCTCTTGAAGAGCCAGCATCTGACAGATCTATAATACATAACACCCAGGTTACCAGTTGGAATGTACTCGAAATTTCTTCTTTCTTATATACACACACTTCACAATCATTGGCTAATTCTATTTGCTAAAGATATCTTCTGTGGAGGTGTAGAATTTTACCCTAGATTTAAATAGAGATTTGAAATAACTGAACATATTTTAATTTAACTAAGATTTTATTAAATGTCAGTATGTTTCAAAATACATCTTAAGACTGGATTTCAAAAGAGAGATTTCATTATACACGGTTGAGGCTTGAAAAAAATTACATATTTCACTCTCCAATGAAAGCACAGCCTCATTTATAATTGACTGAGTATTTCTTTCTTGAAATGAAAGCTAGCTAGCTAATGAAAAAAAAATGTAATTTGTATTTATATGATAGTTTTCCAGTATTAAATACACTATTCCTATATAATCTATCATGCTGAGATACAATACACAAACGATTCTGTTGCATTCGATGAAAAGGAAGGGATAAATTTTTAAAAGAAATCAAATATTGACTACACTCTAATTTTATGTAATTTATTATGAACCAATGACTACCTACATTTATTAAAACAGGAAAATTCACTTTAGGCTAGGTTGTGTAATTCTTGCTTCAGAGGAATATGATGGTAACTTTTTATTGAAATTGATTGAGATTCCCAGCTGGGATTCCATAAATTAACATAACTTACTATCTTTCATGGAAATATAACTATTTGTGCCAGCTAAGAATCTGACCAAATGAACCCATTTTTGTGGACACATACTCACCAACACTAGCTGTCATTCAACAATATATCTCCTAAAATAAGAGGCTATTATTATGGCTGAAGAAATAAAGATTTTCACTATCAAAGTATCCATTACTGCTAATTGCCCTTTCTAGCCATGTTGGGAAAAATCCAGCAACTGCATATGCACAGGGAATGAAGAGTGGATATCGCACTGTACAGAACAGAGAACAAAGCACTAGCACACACTGGAGCAGCGCACTGCAGCTAAATGTGGGTAGTTTGGGCATCTTACTTGCATCCGATTTCATGGCAGAAATGAAAGCCCAAGGGGTTCTGAACAAACTACCAAAAAATACTTTTCAGATTTCATTATATTATTAATATGTGCCATTGTCTGTAGAGCCATTTATTGGTGTGTAGTCCTGGTAACATCTGGATATATAAACCAGGAAGGGAAACCACAATGAAACAAAAAATATGCTATTTTAGGGAAAGATAAATTTCTGCCGTGTATAAAGATGGATAAGTACCATGTTTTGCATCATCTCAAAAGCACTCATATGCCTTTAATAAAATTTCCAAATATTTCAAATTTGCAGAAAAAAAAAATCAGCGAAAGTCTATTTCCTGACGAATAACTGGCTTTTTGTCATTTGACTTCTTCAAGTATCTTGCAAAATACAGCAAAAGCAATATACCTGCAAGTAATCCAATTGGCATGTGTAGGTGACATTTAGGTCTGTTTCTAGTTGTTAAACTGGTTTGTTTGATCAGGTCACCTGTACATAATCAGAAAGCTAATAATCACCATACATTAATTAAGAAAATAACAGAAGTGCAGTTGGCATGCTCTCATTTGCAGCAATCATGGAAACACACACCTTATAATTTCCATTGACACTGTTTCCAAGAAGGCAGAAGGAAAACGATGTACGCACCAGCTCCACAGCACAGGTTCAAACTCCTGTCATTTTGTGTGTTGGGACTGTTTTTTTTCAAACAGATCTCAGACTAAAAAAATTTCTTGACAAACGCTTTCATAGATACAACCTACATATGAACAGGTATGTAACATATCCTAAGTTACACGTCCAAGCATTTAAAAACATAAGTGCAAAAGTTGTCACATCCAAACGAGATCAGAGGTATGCGTGCACCTACACCGGGTTTTGCTTTGCATATGCCAACACACGTATAAAAACTAGTGCTGTTTATCCAGCCGCACATGGGCACAGATCAGAGCTTTAAGTAACGGTTCACCTCAGGGGCTGACATCAGACGCTGCACTCCAAAAACCAGCATGACTTTTGGTGAAATTGAGGGATCAGTGCATAAATATTTTTCTGGGTTTCAGGCTGCTGCTGCCTTGTCTAATTCACCCATCTGCAACCTGATCCTTGAGATAAATTCGGTCTTAGTCATGTTGAGTCGTCTTTTATTTTTTAAATGTTCAAATACATTCAACTCATGCCCAGAGCTATAAACTGATAACTTTAATTTAACTGATAACTTTAACCAAAGAGTAAGTCATTGTTCAACATGAGTAAGACCAGCCCACAAGAATAACACCAAAATTAAGTTTTTCTTGGTTTCTAGTTTCACGTGAACTGAAATATTGATGCCTGATTTTGCAGCTATTTTTAATTATTACTCAAACATAGAGTGGGTTAAAGAAAACGATAAAATCAAAAGCCACTTACTAGTAAGAATAAGCAGATTAAACTCTCTATTCTTGACTACTCCACCTAATTACTTGCACATAAATACACAAAGAATAAAAATAAATCTTCAGAATCTCACAATAAAGACTGTATGGAATTACATATTCTTGACTAACGCAAACACATAAACTCTGCAGGCTTATGTTTGCCTAATTTGGCCACATGCTTTCAACAACCTCTTCCTGACATCAGTAAATCAAGTCAGCTAGAGAACTACGAACTTATCTGGTTCAAATACGTACAGGTTGGTTTTCAAAGTTTACTAGCTCCTCTATCTAGGGAACAGCCTACAGAGCAGCTACTCAACTTCTTCCCTGATTGAAAATATTTAAAAATACAGTCATATAGACAAAAATAAATAAGCCTTTAAAAATAAGTTACTTTCAACTGTTTTCTCTGATAGTGCTTTTTTTCCCCAGTTGTTATTATGTTGATATATTACCTTCAACAGTCCAAATACAGCTTAATTAGTTACTTTAGTACTATACTTTACCTTCTGTATTTCTTTTAAATTGTTGATTTAATTTAACAGTATTACACCCATTACTTATACCAATCATGTTATTAAGCACCTATGGAACGACATGTACTGTGTCTGCTTTTATTTCAACTGGAACAGGATCAAGGTCTCATCCCTGTTCGGCTGAAAAATGCTTTTCAATAACTGCCGATTACGTGTGACATTACAACCAACAACTGCCATAATGACACAGCAATGCAAATCCAAGTAATTTCTACTACTGAAATTCATCTGAGTGTCACAGTGATCTGACAGTAAACACCTCTAAGATATGATTAGACTCTTAACTAAAACAGTAAAATTTCAAACAAACGGTTTAAGAATTTAGTTGAATAGTTAATTCCAGAGAGATATTCTAGATACTTGTCTTCTCATTTCAGCAGTTCTTTTCCTATTAGCACTTGTAAAAGAGTGTGATGTAATCAAAGGAGAGGCGATTCTGAAATGCTTCAGATTAGCTGGATACATGATAAACAGTGAAGAATTCCAAAATGCACTAGGTAAAATCTCAATTTCTAATCTTAAATAGGGTTGCTGAAGACAAATTAAGTCTCCATTACTTCATTCTAGATTTTGCATGAAGCCCTGAAAAAAACATTTCCTTTATAAAACAAGCAAATACTTGTCTTGTATACAACACAGGACATTTTGAGGGTTTGGTAGTTTACTTATTCACTTGGTACTTATTCTGTTTCATGAATATTTATTGAAAGGACCATAATCTCAAATATTTTTTCAAAGAACATAGATAAACATGAGGCAGGAGAAAACAGTACAATTAGTGACAGCAACGAAGGAGTCAATGTGGCAAAAATCTGTATGGCTTAGCGGACACAGTCGTCCACTTTGAAAAATCACCACATATAATTCGATACAAATAACAATATCTAGTGAGGAGAGGCTGACGAGTGAGCTGCATGTGCCTTCATGGAGAAAATTACTTCTGATTGAGGCCACTTGGCATCACAGTGTGGGGAAATCTGAACTCTGCTCCCTAATTTGTACCAGATTTACAGACACTCAAGCACATATTTTTTAGCACTATTAATGTATTAAATGCTAAAAAAAATGAATATATCTTTCTCAAATACTCATATACTTTAATATAAATGCAAAAGTATAGATACAAACACAAAGATAGCTAGCTAAGTGGCAATCTTTATACAATGAGTAACAGATGCTACCTCAACACTTGAAAGGATAGGCCACATTTAGCAAAACAAAACAAAACCAACACTGTAAGAATTTTAATAACATTGAAAAGTGTGAGAATGAACCACCAAAACAGGCTTTACATTCACTTAACAAAAGACGCTTTTGCTACAATAAACACTCCTCTCAACACAAATTTGAGCATCAGACCCCTTGAGCATGTTAGTCCTGATACAGCAATGTATGACTCCAGTTTTATGGTACTACAACGGTAATGAAATAATTGGAATTCAATAACATTAAACTAGGTTCAGTTCTGTAATCATTTCTCATAGTCAAATTCATCAGACTTCTCCCTAAATGAAACCACTTAAACGCAAGCTCAAATTAAGCACATGCTTATATGCTTTCCTGGCCAGTGCTTTGCACTTAAAATGCATGTATCCTACAGTGGGAAAGTATCATTGAAATAATTATCTCATGAAAATGTTAAGTGGTTAGCTTCCTTCCCTCCTACCAATATTCTCCTACATTGCCAGAGCAGCAACATAAATCAGTGCTCTTAACAAATTAAGAATGCTTCAGAAAGCCTACAATACTTGACAGTGAGTGGCTGGGGAGAGGTTAATGAGTATAATTAGTAGTAGTAGCATTAAATAATAACAACTCCGATAAATCAGAGAGGCCTGAAATTCAATGGATCAACATCATGCATTTTGCATGTTCTGTGTGATCCATCCAGTATTTCCTAGGAAAACATGCTGCCACACACAGATTATCCTTAGTTTATGCTAAAAACGAGGTATGTGTTTCTCCCTGATTACAAACAGAGGGGAAAGCTTCAGAAAAATCAATCCATTTGTCTCCTGTTTCAACAAGAACATTTTCTTCTAAATACAAACAGTTACATAAGAAAACGAGCAGGCAAACACTTTATATTGATTCACAGGTGGAAGACACATAGGGCTCAAATATTTCAGACTCTGTATGTTCAACCAGGGTGAAGACATGGACTGATAAAATATGAGAGATGAACATATGCTGTAGCAATCCGCATAAATTTTTGGGTTTTGTCGAGCGCGAGGACTGCCAGATACTGTTCAATCACCGAGACTTTCAGTATTTCCCCAAGAAGCACAACCTCCAACTAGAGGTATCTAGATGAATCACAGAAATGGAAGTACACAACAAGTCTGCAGCTAACATCACAGATGATAATAAAGGAAAATGGCAATAAAAGTTTTCCTACTGAATTAGTTGCTCCCCCCACCCCAACAACCTGACCCCATGACTGTCCACACTACTTCTCTNACAAGTCTGCAGCTAACATCACAGATGATAAAAAAGGAAAATGGTAATAAAAGTTTTCCTACTGAATTAGTTGCTCCCTCCACCCCAACAACCTGACCCCATGACTGTCCACACTACTTCTCTCTCTTGGCTTTTAGTTAATAGTGATCCCAGTTTTCAATTTGCATTGTAAAAAATGTTGCTTTTCCCTTCCTCCCTGTGAGAACTGAAAATATTTTAATCACATTATTCCATGAGAATAGAGAGAAACCGCCAAGAGAGGTGCCTAAATACTCTTCTGTTTGACAGTAGATGGCAATACCTAATCTTGACAAACTGACCGCTGCAGGAATAGCTTAAAAAATAATCATGCTGGTGGCAGTAGGTGACTGAAGTGCAAAGCCGGAAATCAGTTTAGAAAAAAACCTTAAATATACTTCTTAAGAAGGCCAATACCTGTCAAACAAACCACTCCCACTTTTACTGAAATGCTTCCCTCCTTAGTCCATTGAATTTAGCTCAATTTAGCTTAACTAAGTTATTTTGGTAATTCCTGTTACGTTTTTACAGCTATACTCAAGAGACTCAATGCTACCTGTGCACATTGAACCTCTCCAGTCTGCTATGTAAATTGGCTGAACTTGAAAAGTTTTGTCCAAATAGGAAGGTTGTGCCAATTTGTGAGCGACTCGTTACATCTCATTGTGAGACTCAAGCAGAATGTACCACTTCTCACTTTCAGACTGGGAGAAACTTTATGACCGTGATTTAACGACCGACTTAATAGAAAAAGGAATGGAAAAGAGCTTCTCTTCGGACACCATAAATCCACACCAACCTGATGTAATTGAGCTTAACAGCAAGAATAAAGTATAAAAGTATATTTTTGTAGCCAAAAAAAAAAAAAAGAGAGTTATTTTTAAATACGTAAGTTCTTCCTGCAGCCACTCACTTTTAACATAAGTTGCATCAGGGGATCTGGTAGGAAGGAAACATTTTTATTAATTTTCCCCTTATCTGTAAGAAGAATGCTGATTTTTTTTTTTTCATTTACGTTCCTTGCCTGCAGGTAGCAGACCAAGAAAATCATATAGCAGAAATTTTTCCTTTTGATTAATTTCTTTCCATGTGTTATGTTATTTCTTATATATAATTGATTTCAGGTTTTGCTCGTAGCTGTACATCTTTTTTATATCTGTACCTACTGCCTTCCTTCAATCAAGAAAGTTGAAGGAAATTACCTGAATTTTGTTAAGTTTATTAAAAAAAGAGCTCTGTGAATATTTAAATTGAGTTTTGAAATGCTAATACAAGAAAGATATTAGAGAATTTTAATAGTAGGTTCAATTTGACCCACAGACTATTGTAGAAAGGGTCAAATTTTATTCAAATTATTTCTTTACAGCAAAAAATATGAACCCTTTGATTTTATAAAAGTAGATTAATATTCTTCACTGCTAGGTCTTTTGGCACTTCGGTGCATGACAGCATTAACTGCGCTTGTATATAAACTTTTCAAAGACCTTTAAATGTTTCAGTAATTTGGAACTTCACTTTCATTTATCCCCTTGTCTTCTTTTCTCTTACTGTTATTCAAGAGGCCACAACAAAACTGAGAGTGTCTATAGTCAGTTTGGTTTTAGAGACAAGGCCAGAATATTTCCAATCAGTAAAAGTGAAATGATGAAAAAATAACCATCCAAAACATGCTTAGGGAGACAATAATTTCAAAAAATAGTAAGCAAGTGTACTGTTAATGCCAAAGTTTCATTTGCATGGGAAAAAAGAAAAACACACGTGCACGGAACAAGAGCTGCAAAGACCCTTGCCATTAAATTTCAGGCCTCAGTTTTCAAATAGGGCCTCACGCCGAAATAGAGGTTTAGTCCTCCAATATCCTTACCCATAAAAGCCTCACAGCAATTATTTTACTGTTGGGGCTCTGGTTTGCAAGGTGCACCTTGTTTGGCTCATAGAAGTCAGAAAGGACATATTTATCCTGCAGATGAACCTGAGGGTTTATTGATTTTACCTCAACATGAGCACAGAGAGAATATGAAAAAAAGGCAAGTGGTGTGTGGTACTGTTATTACACAATGCGTACAGGCAGAACTAATCATGAAAGATCATAGTTGTTTACCAAACGAAGAGTATGATGTTTTGCCAAAGAAATGAAATTGTTTTGAAATACGAGCGTTATGAAAGGCACTTACAGAATCTTCCTCTCCTCAAATCTTCCCACCTGATGGCAGTCAAATTATTGCCGTACTATAAAACCCTCAAGGTAGGGATCTTCCATGTGTCTTCTCATAGGGAACAACTTTTTTTTTTTTTTTTAAGATACAGCACACACAGTAACAAAAGATTTAATAGTTGCAGCTTCATTCTGGAACTCCTACTCCCAGGAATAAAGGTCACTGGAATTTTAATAGTGACTTCCTTGGTACTATGATGCCAATGTGACTGCAAAACTGGTAGCAGTGAAGGGTATGAATTCAGAAGCATCTTAACTGATCCCATGCCACTGTATGAAAATAAAACCTACAAAGTGTGTCTCAATACTCTAAAGAATGAAACAGAAGGTTATCTGGATCTTCTAGAATTAGCAACATTGTCCTGTCTTCTGACAAAAAGTGATAGTAAAAGTTTTATGTTGGGAAGGGCTCTTTTTAAAAATATTAATTATGATGTATTTCTATCGTTTGGAAAAATAACAGAAATAACAGCATCTGTTCTTGCTCTAGGGTAAAGTCAGTAATTGAAATATAGAAAGTGATTTAAGCTAGAAAAGAAGGAGGAAGAGGTTTTTTGCATTGGCACGTTAACTTTGAACAAGTATTGTACTATGGCATCAGACAGCAAGAAAACAGAAATATTCACAAAAAAAAAAACCATCAAACCCAAATCATGAACTACTTTCCCACACAAAACATTTCAAAAAGAAGTTGATCCCAGTTGAAACCAGATTGTGGAAACTATTAACAGGTGCTAACAATGACAAAGGTAATTTCATAAACTGTACCACTAACTGTTCTAGCCCTGTTCCTCCTACTACTGTCCCATCTTCATCATCCATTTACCAATTTAATCAGCCATACTTGCAGCCTCTGAGATTGACAATGGACTCTTCTCTGAAAGCACTCATTGTTAGAAGGTGGCATCCCAGTCAGTCAAGATTGTAACTTCTTGTACGCTATAGATTATAGCAAAAGAAATTGGGAGGATCAAATTTTCATAGAAATCTTGTTGAACACAAAGATACGGAGTGAGAAGAAGACTCACTGTCTGTTTTAGTTGTCCTAATTCTACCTACAGTCATAACAGCTTCACAGCAGATGCTCCACAGCAGATGCTGTTCCGTGTATTTCTGGTGGCACAAGAGGAGGAAGAACAGAGGTGACAGAATGAGTATCCTGACCCAATACCCTACTAAAATCACAGCAGCAACACAGAACTACCACAGTACCACTGTGCACCAATTTTTCCTGAACGGAATTTTTAACTAAAGCCTACAAAGCAAACAGGAGGTTGGGCATAAAGCTCTCAGAGATGGATCTGTGATGCTAGTAGATAATCTTCTATATTAGGAGTGATTTTGCAATGGTAGTTTATCAGTAGTTTTATTAAATGTAACAGTGAATAAGGAAAATTTCCTGTTTGCTTATACAGAAATATTATCCCTGAAGCATTTTTCCCTGCATTATGGCATATTTTATAGTTTTTAAACCCATAATTTTTTTCTGTATGATTCATATCTGCTAACTTTTACAAAACAATTTTTGAAACTACTGGCAATCTAATATGAAATACTGGCAATGTAATTTGCCCCATGATACATGGCTAACGTTGATGCAAATATTATCCAGTTCCAGTGGATTGTTTCAGCTAGATAAGTATGAAAATAATGTTTAAATTTACAGGCTTAAAAAAGAAGAAATGAAAGAAAGCACCATTTGTGTAAGAAGATGGCTTATTAATTCTGTGTCTTTCACTTAAATGATATGTTTCTATATAATAAAAATTCAAATATTTGATGCTTCATACATCTATGAGAAGTGTCATTGATTTTTATATCTATACAAGTGTATAAAAAAGAAAAAATGTATGAGATATTTGGAACTTTTTTTAAAACATATGTTCATATTTTTTTCTACAAGTAAGGTATTCTAAGTACTGATAATTCACCTCTCCAATAAAGGAAAGTCCCTCCTCTTGCATCTTACAACCAATAAAGCATATGAAAATTAAAGATGCAACTTTAGGAAAATACTCAGATTCCCTTTTCACTTTGTTTTACTCCTGTAGGTTTTTTTTTTAACTCAACCTAAGAGAACAAGGAATACACACATCCACACCAACCAGCCTACCTGTCAAATAACATCTATGGCACGCTGCTCCAAACAGTCCAATGAAATCCTCTGAGGATTCAGGATCCAGAATTTTCAGTGAATCCTTTCACCCAGACATAGCAAACTGTGATGCTGGTAAGCAATCGATGCTTCTCTGCATATTCTAATCTCACCATTCAGGATCTCAAACATGTATGTAACGCACTACCTGTTAATCAGGAAGCCTTTCTCTACAGCCTATCTCATTACCAAGTACTGCTATAGCAAAGCAGTTTCAAACACCATACCCCAAACAAGAAAAATTTCATTTTACACATGGTTTATGCTTAGAGCATAAACCTTTTCAGAGCAAAAGTTCACTCTCTACCTCCAACTCCAACAAAGCCCTTACTCTAAACACAGAACTTCTCTGGCAATCACATAAGTAGTGAGTGACGGATACTGGTATTTGCTAATCACTGTTCTCACTCACCTGCTGGAGGGAAAAATGTGATGCAAGTAGGAGCACTTTGAAGCCACTAATGATGCTGCTGCAGTGTATTTAATGGCCAGCATGTTAGCTACGATGAAAGAGGAACCTCACATCAAGTACATTAAGGGATCAGAGGAATACATACTCATTACTCACTGTAATTTTACATCCCCAGTTTCAAGACAAAATACGCACATTTTTCTCGTACAGCAAAGACACCCTATACTGCTATAGAAAATTAAGGGGTCTTTGTTCTTCTTTTTATTTAATATTTTCTATTTTTGTATGTAGCTGCAATTATTTCTGTTCATCTTTTGTTTCTAGTTGCGTTTCCTCAGATGGAAACTGGTCTCTCATCTCCGTACATCATCATGCAATTAAATCAAAAAAGCAGAAAAAAGGAATCTGGACTTTTTCGGTCCAGAAATCAGCAGTGAACTCATGACTTCTCTCACAGGTTGCTATTTCTCTTCAAATTATTATTTCTTTTTTCCCCCCTGTCTTTTCTAATATAAGTGAAACAGAGAATACCGCAGAAAAACGAGCCCCTGAAAGACAGCCCAAATTCAATCCCTAATAACATGATCAAAGCTACAGAGCTTGTATGTAGAATTCAGTGCCAATTTCGGTTAGACCTCAATAAAAAGTAAGCACACACCTGAACAGATCCATAACTCAATGACACAGTTAAAGGAAAAACTTAAACACCCAGCAGGTGATATAACAGACACATGGAAAAAAATACCATGCTTACAGTAACTGGTAGTTCTAAAGTAACAGCAAAGCAAAGTTGAGATGTTAGGAATTAGCTAAACTACAAACTTCATGGTCTTTGCTACCAGCTGCGTACTAGAATGAATGGTAATTTAGTTTAGTGAGATTCTCATAATTGGACAAATATAATAAAAATACTACTTAACAGTATGTAAGAGCTATAGAATTATGTAATTAGTTACTTATATTCTTAGAGCTTTGAATTTTAAATAACTACAGGGGATTCGTTATCTTTAATCCCATAATGGAGTTTATCAACATGCAGAACAAAACTGAAAGGTCTCAAATTAGAACTAACTCTTTAGATCAGATTGTAAGAGAAATGAATAGTATATTTTTTTTTTAATAGAAATCAAATAATCTGAAAAAAGTCAGGTGGAATAAAATGCAGTATTTAGCAACAACAAGCCACAAACTGGGCATGAGCAGCGTCCCTCCAGTGTAAAGCAATCCCAACTTGAGGGTCCACTGCATTAATGCATATTTTCTATTCTGTGGATATTCAGATCTCATTTTGCCCACCAGATTGCCAGTTATGATTAGTTACAATAATAACAGTTGCTGTAGTTTACAGTGATTCACCGTAAGGATGCAATGTGGTTTGTTTTGGGTTTTTTTTACAACTTTCAAAGAATAACAACATTACAGCATTTATTGTGTTAACCGAAAATAAAATGGACTACTAACCTATGCTTCATCAGCATGCGCATCTTACAATCACCATGAAAAAAAACCTGACTTTTATCATCACATGTCAGGAATACATAATATAAGTGTACCGTAGTCTAGGCCTCATACACAAAAGGATTTACTGAAAAATAACATTCATATGTCATTTACAGTTACATGCCTTTATACATAGAGGTATATAAACCTGTATATAAAACAAAATACAAATAAGCAAACTACACCTTTTACAATAAACTAGAAGTGCATGTTACAACGTACTTGATANTATATGTCATTTACAGTTACATGTCTTTATACATAGAGGTATATAAACCTGTATATAAAACAAAACACAAATAAGCAAACTACACCTTTTACAATAAACTAGAAGTGCATGTTACAACGTACTTGATATCTTTAACATCCCTGCTCACTTTTTTACTACTTTAATTTGACTCCTCGTTGCTTGGAATTGCAAGGTTGCATAAAATACACTGCATTTCCCCTAGAGCTGGCATAACCTCCTGGTTTTCTGAGTTAACCACTAATTAATAATTTGAAAACACAAAGTCATTATGTCATTTCCAGACAATGAGCTTTTAAATGGTGCATGTTATGTCCTAGCCTTTTCAGTAAGAAAAAAAAAGTTTTTTTCCTCTGGAAACCAGATGGCTGGTAAGTGTTATTATGAGGCCATGTAAATCTCAAAGCAATAAGCATCAAATCAAAACAAGAATTCATTCTCCTCTCCTCTTGTCATGATTGTTGTTCTGCTGAACCAACTTGCAGAATAATACAACTCCTACAAATTAGGCCACTGGATGCTTTGGCAATGATGAGTCGATAACCCATCTCCTCTTTCATAGCAAACAGGAGCTCTGAAAACAGTTTTCACCTATACTTTCAACCTGCCTAACATCTTATTCTACATGCTAAATTTAAATGAGGCAACTTTATTCCAGGCTGAGTCTTCTCAGTAAACTTACTTGAAAAGTTTACTGGCTCCACTATTACTACCATTTGATTATCAAAATACCCTTGACTGGCTTACGTTTTGGTTTTGGTTTGGCTAAGATTTTTCCCTATTAGGAAAGAAATGAAGAAGAATTATTTGTTATTTTCTCTCATTTAAGGAGTAAACACCTGCATCTTCATGGAAGTGCCAGTTTCACCCTGCAACTAAAGCTCCACACTTCAAAGCAGCCTTTCAAAGTTCAATTAATACAGCTCAATCACTATGCAGTGCTCTATTTTACAAAACTTGCAGATAACTAAATAATCTGATATTTCTAGGGCTGCCCAAAAAGAAAACTAAGAAACTAAATTCCAAACATTGATTTCCAAAGGAAATTAGCTTTTAAATATTTAGAAGTACCTTAACTGATAAAACATACACTTTTAAAAACTTTCTGTGGAGCCAAATATTTTTAAAAGGTCTGGTATGGGAAGAAACTGTAAAAAAAAAAANAAAAAAAAGGATTGGAACATCAGTCTATACGTCTTAGTCCTATTTTTCACTCTTGTTTTTATGTTTTTCCATGCCAAATTCACTACTATTAAATTTTAGTATTTAATTTTATCATTTTGTATTTTAAATCCTTACACATGGCATTTAATATTTATGGGAACATTTCAGTATTCTTACATCATAATGTTTCCTGTCTGTATTAACATGTTAAAAATAAAACATTTCCAGCTACTATTAGATTGTGTCATTCTATGATGCGAATAAGGGCAGTGACAATTATGTACTACTACTATTGGTTTATCATGAAATAAAGTCAAAATATAACTACAGAACTAATCCATAAAATAAATTGAAACTCTTTTCCCCAACAGACTTCTTGTCAAATGCAATTCCCCTAAATGAAAAAGAAATTATTTGCCAAAACATTTTCCAGTACATAATCGACCCTTTTTAAAATTTCCTACCATAGCTACTAACATACCTGTCTGATCTAAGTGACCCTGTCTGAGCAGGGGTTTGGACAAGATGACCTCCAGAGGTCCCTTCCAACCTCAGCCATTCTGTGATTCTATAATAGTATAAGGAGATACACATTTTCTTGTACTATCTCATCAAGAGCACTCTGTAGCATTCTAGCACTTTGAACCCCAGCATCAAAGACACTTAACGGTGAAAAAATAAGAATATTCTTGAATTCCTCCAAAACTATCAAATCAAGAATGAATATTCTAGTGAGATTTTAATTACACACAGGCCATTTGTTCTACCAAGGCAATAGTTCCAACAGATCCATGAATGCAATCAACACTGCCTGCGTTTGGGCCAGGTATAATGTACAGTCAAACCTTCCAAGTTCTTCACTCCGTCTTTCCTTCGGTTTTACACCATAAGTGCATTTCTTCTGTCTGCTGGTGTTCTACTTTAAGCCTGTGAAAATTTCACTGCCACGCTTCATGTGACATTCTTCATACACACATAAGCACATCCCTAAAAAGGCAAAGCTCAATTTACATATATGCTGCAAGCTAATTTTACTGCAAACTACATTTCTTGTAAACCTGGGTCCTGTACACTGTGTGACTGCTGAAATGCAAGGTTGAACTTATTTTTGTAACTATGAAAGTCGTGGTTTTTATAATATAATATACACACAGCACCTGTTTAACTTTGAAAGTATAACATTTAGAGGTTCAGTATGTTTACTAATCACACAAGATCCACTGCAGTGTTTTGTTTAATGTTGCACATGGTATCATGGTATTCATAAAATACTGCTTATTTAACTGAATTCAGTACCACTGAACTCAGCCTGTAGCATGGCCAATTATACCGTGCCAGTGCTGACCCAGAAACACAGATACTGTTACTGTATTTACACTTTAAAGATCAAGACATTGCTTTTACACAACTTCCTTAAAACAATTATTCCTTAATGGAAAAGAAGTCACTATAGCATTTTGCCTGATGTTCAACAAAAATTTCCTTTTCAGTTTCAATCCATTCCTCTTCATTATAACTCCTCTAAAGATACTACACTTTTTTAGATGTTTATACCTTCAAATACTAACAGCCTTTTGTCGTGACCCTTTAAATTATCACCTTAGTAAAAGGCAAGTGTTCTTAGAATTTAATCATTCTCACATACTACAGTCTAAGAGTTACTCAGATATCTCACTGCTTGATCCTTTGAGCACCCTCCTCTTTTTTTTCTTACATCTTCTGGTACTAAGGTGAGTAGAATTGAATATAGCAAAATTTCTGCATGTAGTTTCTCCTTCACACTGGTCAAAAAGGCAGAAGATAGCAAACATTATGTGGGACTGTGACACCATAGACAGCTCTGGAAAAAGAGAGGGAACCCATGACACTTGGAGTAGAAGTATCCAGGACTAAACAAGGAGTTGAATCAGATGGTATCCATCGCAGACACGAGGACAACCTACTCAAGTAAGTTTTACTATTAAACAATGTCAATTTCAAGACTGCTTTTAGAAAAAGAGAAGGGGTTTGAAATCAGAGTATAAAACATAGTAGCAATATTGCTAATAATGGTCAGCCACGGTTAATACAGAAGGAAGCACTAAAAACGGTTCGCCACACTGCTTGTCACAGGCTGTAATGTTGTCATGCCATATGATAACAGAAATTCTTCTGAAAATAATTAGATTTTCAGGATAGACATCTTTATAGAAGAGACATTGCTACTCAAAATAGGAGTATAAAACACTACGGTCTGCAATAATATGAAATGTCACCATGCATTACAATGTTTTGTTACTCCTGTGGGTGAAGGAGAGGAACTGTGGTTTATTGCCCCAGTTCATGCCAAAGAACTTGGAAAATATTTAAAGATGTGCAAGTTAAGAAAATCAGACCATGCAATGGCAGTCAGAGTCTGATGTTCATTTTTACTGATTAATAATTTTCTCTTTTTTTTTTTTTTGCTTTCCTCCTCTCCTCTGCCATCCTTGCCACTCAACTGCCATCAAATACAATAGTTCAATATACTTTAATTTTAAACATTTTACAGTGGATTCATGTTATCATGACTATCAATAATATTAGACTATTATGCCAATACTACTGGAGAAACTACTGTTATCATGTCACTACCAACATTTAATTGCTATTTATTTAGTAGAAGGCTGTTGGATTTTTTTTTTCTTTTTATGTACCCTTTTGGGAGTTTTCTTGATGTCCCAGCAAAAGAAACAGCCAGGACAGGATTTTTTTCTCATCATCAATATCCAGGCTTGAAATATCCTTAAAGGGTTATTCTGTTGCCAGTTAATGTCTTCAGATGTCCTTCCAGTTTTCTCTGGCAAGCAATATCAAATTTCAGGGAGTCGTACACAATACAAACCAACATATTTGTGCGTTCACCAAAACAGGTAATACCAGATGAAGGAATCTGTTTTGGTTTTCAACTTAGAAAAAAAAGCAATAGGGCAAAGGGGAAAGGTTGTGAACAGAAATTTGGATCAGTTTTTGTAAAAATAAGCATGCTTTCTTCCCTGTCACCAGACTCTTTCATGATGCTCTGTCTTCCTCCTGTGCTTGGCAGGCATCCATTGTGACATTCGCAAGCCCTTGTGCCTAGAACCAAATACTTTTCAAATCTCACACTTTGTGGGGCACAGCCTTCCAACATAAGATACAAACGTAAAGATGCTACATTTGAGCATCAGAGCCGAGAACAGGGTAAGGCAGAAGAGCCTACTGCTGCCAGCCACTGCCAGGAAGGCAGTACTTTGGTCTAGACCAGTACAGCTGACTTATGGCGACACATATGCAAGAGACCGTAGTACCAAGAAAATATCCTTTGTTAGAACTGAATACATAGGAAAACAAAACCATTTTGGAGCGCAGCTGGTACTGTATAGAACTAAGCTGTGCTGTGTTGGTAGATCCATTAATTAATTAATTTTATTAATTTAATGAAAAATAAATTGATCTAATTAATTGACATTCTTTAGCAAAACTGTCTTCCAACATTGTTGTTACTGTTGGTTACTTCTTTGCTCTGGTTATTACTGGTGTACTCTACTACTCTAGAAGACTCAAAACTTTGGTAGTTATCGTCTTCAAAATTACATCTATCTTATTCTTGATGGACAAAGACATTTTTAACAACAACAGGGTTTTATGAATAACTTCATCACACTAGTTACATGAAAGGTAAGAGGAAAAGAATAATACTAGTAGAACAAAAAAAGGTTAACTTAAGATAAATTTTGAGCAAAATGCATCAGGGAAAAGCACTGTAAAATTAAGCCCTATTATCTGACTGAAACAAAGCTATAGAGTGGGAATTGCAACACGAGAAATTCTTGGAAATACCTTCTTTGAACGAAGTGGCAAAAAGGAAATCAGATTGGGTTTAAATATCTTGCAAAATTGTGTAGCTAAGTACTACAATGTTCTTACATAAGACAACCTAAATAAAACTACTTCTATGCTTTTAAAAACTGAACGTTCTTTAAAATCTTTACAAAAGACTAAGTCCTGGAGGTGGTGGGGATGGGGGTGGGGATGAAGAGCAGGGAAACTCCACAAAGGTTTGATGGTTTTCAACACAATACATTTCTTTATCCAACCAGTGTTAAACGGAGCTATTGAAAATGCATGGAAACTCAAAATATACTCCGATATACTCAAACTGGGATCAACAGTCTATACTGGCTTCAGAATCACCCATGGAGGAGATGTGCTGTCAGACTAAATGTCTTTTTAAAAGTAAACTGCAGGCTCATCAATATGACTACTAATTAACCTGCTAACTCCAGACTCAAATAGTCATCTTGTAAAGAATACAAGACCTTCATCAACTTCATGTAATAAAAGCTTGGTTGGAGATACAAGTAATGAGAGTATAAACAGGAATAATATACATTCAGGTGGTTACTTTTTGAATATGTAAGTGCAGATAAGCTTCTTGAGTGTCAAGGTTTTAGTTTGAAGATGGACAATAAGAACCTCTCATTGCTGACTGAAGTTGACAGTCACCAGAATCATAGACAAGAAGTCCAAAGGTAAATCAGTGCATACCTGCACTGGTGTTTCTACTCAGTTTAACAAGGACAAATACGTCTATGATGAGGACAGTCCCTGTGCCACAGGAAAGGGAAACAGGTGCTATGTCAAGTCTCCGAGGTAAACAAATACTTGTTCAATACTCGTTGAGAACTATATGATAATGGCTTGTGGGATGCAGAAAGTGCTTCTCTCCTTTGGCAGAAGATTTTCAAATTTTCTTTCCCTTATATCCTTTGATTTTTTTCCATTTCATACTAATTCTCTAGTGGATCTTTCTTATTAAAAAAAAAAAAAGTGAATAAAATGTAAAGGATTCACTATGCCATAAACCAATATCGCTTTATGTCATACTGACTTTTGTGGGTTGTTCTAGTATTTCATGGTAATGGTTAGCACTACTCAACATAAAAACCTAAACTGATCTTAAGTATCACCCAGAAGGTTTACACATTTTCAGACTCATAAATTATCCTTACAAATTGGGAATCATTTAAAAAGCTCTGGAAATATGGAAATAAACCGTAAAGTATAAATGACGGTACTTAAACTTCTAACTCATCTCAAAGGTGAGAGGGGACATATTCTTCACTGCCAAGAGAGGAAGAGTGGGTTTTAGACGCAAAGTTTAATTGCCTACTGTTCTGAGTCAGATCTGGATTCCTTGGGACCACAGGGTTAAAAAAAAAAAAAAACAAACGAAAAAAACATACCTTCCAGGCATGATTCAAGTCCTTTAATCTTGAAAGGTGGATAAATGGAACCTTATGTGGTTTACCTTACCAGCAGCATTCAGGCACTGTACCACATAATATTTTTCCCAATGAAAATGAGCCAATATATCTTTAGCCAAATGTCTAGCCCTATCCTTTGCTGGGTCTTCTGCTCTGCACCACAGCAAGTGCTTA
>RSEF01000002.1:273407-312846 GCA_003993805.1 Himantopus leucocephalus | reverse complement strand
TAATTTACTGTAATTCGTAAACTATAATTTACTTTGTTAAGCCTTGTTCTGACTTCTGAATCACAAAACCTCCTAATGCAAACAAATGTCCTAGAATTTTACAGTGAAGATTCCTGTATCCGGTGTGATTTCATTGGTCATCAAGAACAAAGACCCAAGAAAAGGAAGTTATGGCAGCTAAGGACAAACAGTGACGCTGCCACCTTGCTTATCTCTGTTTTGAGGGGATGCCAGGCACTTCCTAAGGGAGGGCATACACAGTTCTGCCTAAGTGTTGCACCACTCCTGAAATACCCAATAAGTCACCTTTTGCTGAAGAAACCATTGCTTCGAATTATTTACCTTACTAAATATATCCTCTATTTTCCTAATGAGCTATTTAAAAATCTAAATGGGGAAGTCTCTAATATCAGCTAGTAGCTTCCAGCAGCCTCAATGTCATTCAGCCATACCAGAACCGTTGCTGAAGAGGACAGTCTCCTATGAACAAATGCAAAATATCTGTATTTATTCTGTTGAAATATATTCACTCGATCTCTTCAAATATTTCTACTTACAACGAACATGCCAGGGAATTACTATCCAGAATGTGCAGGAAGTTGAATTCAGGCAAGAAAGAACAAGACTGTAGATTAAAGATCTTGCTTCTATGGTGTGTCTCGTTTCCAAGGAAATCTGACTTTCAGTATACTCTTATTTATAGTCTTGAGGGTTTTTTTTCATTATTTTTTTAAGATCAGAAAAATAATACCTACTCCATCAAATATAACCATTAACTTGATCACAAAGACCTACACATTTCATTCCTATGGCTTTCTTACTGTAATTAATAGTATTGAGCACAATTTTAAAAATGAAAGATACAACTAGTATCAAATTTCTGTTCAAATTACTGTTCAACTATCTCTCTGTTCTAAATCCCAAATAATAAAAAGTGCAGTTCTCACAATCTCCTCTTACAATCACACTTCCCTGACTGGGCTTTCCACAGGAAACTCTAATCTTTAACTCATCATCTATTGGAGGAATGAAATAATTATCAAAAGATATTCATAGGCGTGAAAGTCAGAACTTCCTCAGGACCCAAGATTAAATACTGTAATTCACTTCTACAATACATTCATAGTTACTGCTTACCTACACAAATCTGTTTCATAATTATTATTATTTATGATCCCATATGTATATTTTTACAAATAGTGGCATACCATTACCACTGTTTGAACTGACTTGGCCTTATTTTATTTCCTACAACATAAATCTTCAACCATACAGTACAGTTTAAAGCACAGGAGGCTGTTCACTCTTGGAAAAATGCATACAAAAGTCTACCTATGGAACCGTGTTGGTCATTACATGACTATCTAACATACGTTTTGTTACCTCTTCAGGCAAACAGCTGCAGCTTGTAATTCAAGACTGAAGCGTGGATACACAGTGTAGACATTCATCTAAATTTGAACCTATGCTTTGACCCAAGCTTCTATCCTTCAAGGCTCTATTTCAAAGTATAGGTCTCACTTCTGGGAATCCAACATGTTATTGCAGACATAACCAGTGACATTAGGGCTTCACTTTTAAATAACATTTTTTCTTATTTGTGTTATTATGTGATGCTTTGCAGCTGAACTGATTCAGCCATTTATACCCATTTCACCACATGAAAACATTACATATATAATTTTCCATAAAAATTCTAGTTAATTCTAGTTGTTAAATATAGCCTATAAGTTGCTTATAAAGGAATACTGGAGGAGCCTATTTTCTGCCTTCAGTCACATAACATTTTTTCAGGACTAGAGAATTTTAAAGAAAATCAAAAGACGAAACAAGTTCTCACTGACATGAGCAGCAAATCCTGCAATATCTTTTACTTACTGTTTATTGCAGTGTGTTTTAAGGCAGGAGTTCAGGAGCCAGGACACCTAGCCTGGATTTCTAAGTCATGGAATTATTTTTTTGTTGAAATACTTTGGTTATAATTCACCTTTCTTTAAACAGTTAGGTGTTCCCAGACTGGGAGGGAGGAATACAGCTCGCTACAGTTTTGAAAAATCAGTTGTAACTTACTCATAGGTCCTACATGACCTTACAGAGGTAAAGCAGAATTCTTGGTGTAGTTAATGAGTATGATTGATCTGAAGCTCACAGGATTTAATAATAAGGTCTTGAGAGATGCAGGAAGCCAGTGTTCTCAGAGCTACTCTCGCACAGAATAAGAGCTGTGGCTGTGCTCTTTGGATTATAGCAATTCTATCTGTTTATCTTTAAGCACAAGATGGATGGACAATTTGATGACAAGACATTAGAAAGCATCATGAAGACATTACTACTGAGCGTGCTCCAGTGGGTACAACATATGCTACTGAGATACTAGAAATATGATGTAAGGATAAGAAATTGCCCAGGGAAATCATTTACTGAAGGCAGATAAACAAAGCGTGAAGTGTAAAACCCAAAATAACATAGTTGCCTCGGTAGAATAGCAGAAAGCCTACTAATGTAAAACAATGCCTCAGTTTCACTGGTCTGCATTTCAAGAAAGTACCAAATGGGCATTATTATTACTGAAAGTAAAATGATTCCGGCTTCTAGGGTGACCAAATTTTAGCCAAGATTGGAAGTGTAATGGGACCCAAAGACATCTAGCAAAAACTGTTCTCACCTCCTGCTTACAGCAGTCAGTTGATAGAGCGCAGATGCATTCAGCTAAGTCGCTAATCTCAGAATATAATTCAGCCTGGTCCTCCATGGAGTGAAGGACATAGTGTGTGGCACCTGTCTCAAGCCTCATGACACCTCCACGGAGCTCAGAAGTGGTTTTGTGGTACTCACAGGTACCCCAGCTTTTTCCAACCTCAGTGTGAGAGCAGTCATAGAATCAGAATCATTTAGGGTCGAAATGGCCTTTAAGATCATCAAGTCCAACCACTAACCAAACACTACCAAGTCCACCACTAAACCATGTCCTTAAGTGCCATGTCTACATGTCTTTTAAATACCTCCAGGGATGGTGACACAACCACTTCCCTGGGCAGCCTGCTCCAGTGCTTGACAACCCTTTCAGTGAAGAAACTTTTCCTAATATCCGATCTAAACCTCCCCTGGTGCAACTTGAGGCTGTTTCCTCTCACCCTAATGAATCATCCTCTGAAGGAACACAGGTCTCCCTGCAGACTGGAGGGAGGAGGGGGGGCTAAAATATTTAACACCGATACTCAAAGTAACCTGCGAAGGCAGATACCTACATTTGAAACTCTGACACCTGTACTTGGCATCTGCAGCGCTTCAGTCCTTGAAAGGAACCATCTACTGATAATAGTTGTACCACACTGTAAATGCTGAAAATTATTTAAAAAAAAAAAAAAAGATAAAAAGAAAAAGAATGAGGTGCCAATCTGTAAGAAACTTGGCAGGCACAGAACATTGAAAGGGAGAAAGCTTCATAGAAGGAACACATCTGGAATGATATCTGTGCTTGCAACCTCTCTGTAAACAACTCTCTTACTAAGTGATGGTTTCACTTCAGCAATGGAGTTCTAACCAATCCCACAGCCATGCAGCAAGCTTTGATCAATTAATGCTTTTAAGTACTTTGACACTGGATAATATATTATAGAAATGCAAAGACCTACTATTACTTTCCACTCTGAGCTAGAAAATATTACGTAGTAGGAACAGGGTACACTAAAAGCTATAAATTATAATGAAGTCAGAAAAATGGTCATTTTCCAACTATATGTTCATTCACCAATCTGAGAAACAGTAGGTAGAGTTTATTTATGGTTGAGTGCTATTTCCTGAAGTTTTAAAATGTGTGCTGAATTATCCTGTAAATACTCGTATTTACTACAACCAGACCTAATGTTGACTGAAGCAGATGCAATATTTTCAATTATTTTGGATGCTTTTAGCAAGTTTTGTGTTTGTATCATAGCAAGAATAAACCAAGTAGGCCATCAGGAAAGATACCAACCAATAATAATCCAAACCAATAATAAGACCCCATGATAATGCATCACACATTTCTGGCTGATTGTTCAGCAGTCCTGGAATCAGCAAGTTTCACCTGTTCAAAATTTTGTTCATCGGAGTCTACTCAATTTGCAGATACAATCATTTTATCATTTTTCTTCAGCAAAGTATAAAAGCAAGTTTGTCAGAGTCATTGTCTCACCATTAATATTAAAGTTCTTCATTATCTCTTCTGACAGAACAGAGCAGTCTTTGAACATCCTAGAGAAAATTCCAATTCATTCATGAAAGTAAGAAACTGAGCAAATACCATGAGAACTGCGCACAGCTTTCAAGACCAGTGTATAAATTGCATTTTGGCCTCTGTTGGTGAAAGGACAGGAGTCACTGCCTCGGACTACAAGCGTTTGTCCCCTGTCTCTACTCAGCTTCACGATTAGGCCCACAGCTGCTTGCTAAGCTCTGAAAATGAAGAGTCCTAATCTACAATAAAGCCTGTCTACAAATGCTGTCAGAGGAAGCAGTCAGGTACTAGCCCTCTAGGTCATTTGTGTTTGATAGGTGAGCCCTGCAACATCAACCTATGGAAATTTACTGCCTGTCATAAAGTACTTGCTAATCAACTAAGTTACAATTAAGCCAGGAACTGAAGCTGTAACTGTTCCTAATTCAAACCTTTGGGCCTTTTCATGAAGCTTTGCTTTAAGAAAAAAAGTGATCAAAGTTTTAATTTTAACTCTAGAAAGGAAAGTATAATAAAAACTTATTACAATACATGACAAATGCAAAGTGTCTGCTAATTGTAAGTACATGGCCATGTAAGACTTGAAGCAAACCACAGCCATCTCAGGAGTTATTTTGAATCTAGCATTTATTTCTTCAGATGCAGTTAATCAAGGATGCAATTAATTGAGAGTATAAGTAATGGCACTTTGATCAGATTCTGCCATCAGTTACACCCATCCAAGCCCACAGTAACTGACTCCAAGAGTTCACTAGATACAAACTGAGGTAAAAAATTTGTCCAGTTTACAATTATGGTTCCTTTTACTAATTTTCACTATGTATGAGTAATTTTAGTAATTCAAATTCAGTTTACCTGATATTTAACAATTATTCTGTCCTCTGAAGGACAGAATTTTATTTTATTACCAGGTACCAAAATATATTGTATGCCTCAAGGAAAATCAGTTTGTAGCTTTTTTTTTTTTAAGTAAATATTTAAACTATATGCCTCAGTTTTTAACAACAAGACACACAGTGAAAAAGACCTGATTGCTTGTCTTCAGATTTTAGTATGCAGCACAAAGTGAAATTGTCACCCACTGCAAGTCTTATGATAGAGCAGAAAAAATTCTCATTAATAACACATCACTATGCCAAAAACTAATATTTTCTAGACTTTACCAATAAAAATACCACATAGTAGAGCTAATTCTCCTTGCCCAAAAACAACTGTGCATGCCAATTTATTTGACTATGATTTCCATTTTCTAGGTAAAGTGTTTATTGCACTTTATTTTTGTCTGAAAAGTTACAAATTACACGTATGTTCTACACACAGGTCAAAATGTACATATGAAGCTAAAACCAGGCGAAAATGTTCATGTTTCAAGTTTAAAACATGAGGAGACTCTAAAGCACTATTTTCTCTACATCTCTACATATTAAAATAAAAATTTAGATTTCTGTAATATATGTTTTATTTTCAACTGCAAATACTATAGACTATATATGTCTTCAATACAAGGAATTAACTAATCTGTTTCCTTCAGATCACCTAGTTTAACCTGGCTTTAAAAGAGAACGTACTGATGTTGACAGCTGATGAAAATCCCAAACACTCAGGAGATTATAGTCACCAAAAGTATTCTTCCACAAGAGCTATCAGCAATCCTTTTTTCATCTAGTAAGTAACCTATATACAATTTCAAGCCCAAACTTTGTTTCTTATCCTCCACTTCAAAGATGAAGGTAACTCTCTTCCACAGATAGGTGATATGCATAGCATCCTAATAAAACTTTCTAAATTTATCCTTAACAAAATATACCAGAAAGTGTTACTGAGAATAATACATGGTTTCTGTAGAGCAGCAAATCTTCCCACCTGTACACTACAGACAGTGAAAAATTCTATAATAGAATGACACCTGGAAGAGAAGGTAGAAACTATTTTTTGAAGACTGACCAGACCACTGGACTTACCACTTTCCTACCCTAATGAAAGGCATACTCGCTCAGTTTACAACTGTATTTGATAATGATCCCAATTCTCCCTTCATAAAAAATGCGCCACTTCCCTTAGCAGAAAATATGCATTAATCTGTAGACTGACAGGCTTCCCATACTTAAATTCACATCTTTGGTTAAGTTCCAAATATTTTCAAGAAAGGCACAAGCTAAAGATCAGAAGCAGCAGAGATGATCTCACGTGAAAGCTTCTATAGTCAAGCTCGACTGTTGCCAGAAGAAAAGCAAGTATGTTCATAATCTGGTTAGTAGCTATGGGTTTACTGTTGAGAATCAGCTTAGATCTTCAGCTATCAGTGAAAATGGAACCTAAATCAAACCTATAACTATTCTAGTAAACATAAGGTAGGCAGGAAGTGACCCAAGAATCATAGAATTATTTTGGTTGGAAAAGACCTTTGAGATCACTAACACTGCTAAAACCAACACTAAACCATGTCCCTAAGTGCCACATCTACATTTCTTTTAAATACCTCCACGGATGGCGACTTCCCTGGGCTGCCTGTTCCAATGCTTAACAACCCTTTCAGTGAAGAACTTCTTCCTAATATCCAATCTAAACCTCCCCTGGCGCAACTTGAGGCCGTTTCCTCTCATCCTGTCACTTGTTACTTGGGAAAAGAGACCAACCCCCACCTTTCTACAACCTCCTTTCAATTAGTTGTAGATAGCGGTAAGGTCTCCCCTCAGCCTCCTTTTCTCCAGACTAAAAAAAAAACAATTCCCTCAGCCTCTCCTCATAAGATTTGTGCTCTAGACCCTTCACCAGCTTCGTTGCCCTTCTCTGGACACAATCCAGCACCTCAATTCTTTCTTGTAGCGAGGGGCCCAAAACTGAACACAGTATTCAAGGTGCAGCCTCACCAGTACTGAGTATAGGGGGATGGGACCATTTCCCTAGTCCTGCTCACCACACTATTCCCGATACAAGCCAGGATGCTATTGGCCTTGGCCACCTGGGCACACTGCCGGCTCATCTTCAGCCAGCTGTCAACCAACCACCCCCAGGTCCTTTTCCACCAGGCGGCTTTTCAGCCATTCTTCCCCACGTCGGTGGTGTTGCATGGGGTGGTTGTGACCCAAGTGCAGGACCCAGCACTTAATGTCATTACATTTCATACAATTGGCCTCAGTCCATCGATCCAGCCTGTCCAGATTCCTCTGTAGAGCCTGGAGGACTCTATGCTCACTAACGCTGTTGAACTGAAATCTCACTTCCTGATTCTGCTTTGATCACTCCATCTAGCTCTACTTAAGACAAAATTTGATATAGAGGGGCTTAGCCGTAAGTGGTATGGTCACAAGCCAGTCAATGCTATTGGACTTCAGGAGCAAAGCTAAGTCCCTGGCCTTTAAACCAAGTACACACAACTGATGAGATTTATGAATCCAAAGGAGTGTTTTTCTAAAGGCACCCGTCAATAGGTCTAGGCAAAAACCCTACAAGCAGCACAGGAGGCCCGGATCCAAAAGAGAAACTAGGACCAAATACAGCACTTGCACAGCGTTCAGGCTCTTAGACATTGAAAATTATGACCCTCAACAATTCAGCCTAGCTTTTTGGGCTCTTGAAAGCTATCGTAACAGAAAAGTTTATTCCCTAAATTTTTGCTTTTGCACAGGAAGTGACTGCCTCCAGATTGGCATGGCTGAACAGCTCAATTGTTTAATTGATGTCTAAGAAGAATTATGAGTCTCCAGCCAAACATTTCTCCAGCTAAAGAGGCTGATGCAAGTATACCCATGTGAATCAATCATAACAAATCTGAGAAAAATATGGTGGATATAGCCAAAAACACAAGACAACAAACATTTCCACTTTACCCAATTATAAAATGGTACAGTGGGAAGAGGGCTAAGCCCAGAGTCAGAGAAAAACAAGTTGTGTGATCTCCTAAGTTTATAACCAACATCTTTTATCTCCCAGACCATCCTAGCAAGTAGGACACAGGATTTAGTACAGAGGCATCTCTACCATCCATAGTTGCTTACTTTCCTGTGAGAAAAGGTCTGTGGAACTGTACCTTTCAGGAGAAGGAAGGGTTTTCCGTGTTTTAAGTATAATAGCTGTTGTATAATAAGTAGACACCTAAGAAAATATATTTCCCTGCTTGCCTATTCACCAATTACTTAATTAACCATCTGTGTGCCTACCTAAGCAAACTCAGTCTGCAAATTCTTATGTGATAATTGGCACATTCTGTACTACATACTCAGCAGCTATATCTACCGTTGTGTTGGTGGATGTGAAATTCCAGAAATTGCAGAATTCTTCCCTAGAAGGAAAAAAAAAGATTTACAAAGGAAAAAATCAGAGTAGTCATTTGGACCTAAGCCATGTAAATGCCTCTGTAAAAATGTCATCTATTTTCTTCAACATATGTTTTAAAAAACAGGTCTATATAGCTTCATGACAGCCTAATGTTGTCACACAACAGTAACCGTTATCAAATATTGGATATATTTATCTCTTAGCTAATAGGCTACAGTACCTTAGAGATTGTTTGAGTTTAGACTAGGCTATCTGTAACCAAAGAAAATCTATTATCCTTCTATCATGCGCAGAAAGATGTCAGATTCAAACTTCCTGGCAGAGGGGGAGGATGGGGGGGAAGAATTTTGGGGTTCGTTTTACATATTTGCTTAAGTTTCTTTCCAAATCTAACATACTTAGTGAATCAAGAGGGCATCTTGTAATACTGGTAATAAAAGAATTCTTACTACCTCTAAATTATAGTACCAGAAGTGTTCTAAATTTTGACCGTTTTCCATTTTTTATGACTTTTTTCCTCATCTTTAAGGACATACACCACAATAAGCCAAGGTCTATAATATAATTTTTCCTTTCGAATGTGTACATATACATATATGCATTATATTTACATGTGTCTTGTTAATGCAGTTCAAACATGGATACTTCTCACAGGTCTAGAAGAGCTTTTATAACTCTTCTGAATTCTATGGAGCAACAATGTGACTTACTCTACCAAAGTAAATAAATGAACATTGCACTACAATGTCAATAAAGTAAAAATATTTTAGAGTATTAAAAGAATTACCATTTTACAAAATATTCTTAAATACTCATTTAAGAGATTATACCAGAGTTTTGTGTAGTAATACTTTTTCTCATTTATGTCCAAATATCTCAGGTATAAATTAAAAAAAGGTATCTGTCACAAAGTAAAACTATTTTAAAAATTAAAAATTCAGCTTCTGTAATATTTTGTTAATTTTCAGAAAAATATTCAATGGATCTTTTTACAAAAACTGTAAAAACTGTTCATTAATATTTGTTTTAAAAACAGTTGTAGCTTAAATAGGTATTTTTGAAATAGGAACTTTGGTCTTGTCCTGATGAAATTTGAAATTAAGTGCTTAGAAAAATGCGTGACAAATTGAGGTGAGAAAAATACTTATAAACCAACCATCAAACATACGAATCTTTTCTTATGAAAGGAAATGTTTACCACGTAGTATCAGGGGTAAAATAGAGTTAACTGCAGCTTAGTTTTTTTTAAGCGGATTAGACTATCTATCATTGTTGAAGCAAATGAATTTCTATGATTGCAAGAATTTGCTCAGTGTTCTGATATGATTTGTTGCTTAACTTCTGGTAAAGGAGATGATTTGTTCCTTAACTTCTGCTCTCCTTCTGGTAAAGGAGAGTGAGCTTAACAAACTGACTTTTAGAAATTTTAGATAGTGTTACATACAACCAGCACTTACTTATCCTTCTTTCTATTCCTTCTAAAATTTAAAATACATGTTCAACTATCATGCAAAAGAAGGATTTATATTACCTAATTTTAAGCACCTAGAAATCAGATGTCTAATCTAATCCACTTTATTTTAGATCATCCCACCTTTTCTTGGACATTTACATTATCACAGCAGGATTCAGTTCCCAGACAGTGTCCATCACCGTGACTGCTAAGAAAAGCTTAGACAACTAGCTAGATGCTTACCTTTTAGATGGTTAATGCTAGGTAAGATGAATCACTTTCCCAAAATGCTTAAGTACTTTGGTTGTACAAGACAGCTCTTCAGTAGGTACTGGATTGACACTCATTCAGTAGGAGAGGTTAGATATGCCTAATCCATTATAAGAGATTGGAAGAAAGCAACCACAGCATATCCAGGCATATGCCGCACTCTGTGGGAGCATCTCTTCCCTCCCTTGGGTATAAATATTGCAGTAGCTACAATAATAAATAAATTATTCTGAATTATATTTTTAGCCGCAAATGAATAATGAAATTTGAGAAGCAATAGCAACAGCACGTAGACCAGGTGAAAATGAACTGCAACTTCCCCAAACAATTGTCCTGTCTTTCTGTTACACGATACTGCATTTCCTTAAGCTACACGCAGACAGCTTCACTTCCCCATAGAGCTTCTTTTCTCCACTTTTCTAATGTCATTTCCCCATTCTTCGTACATATACAAAATTTTTCTGACCGCTTTTGTGCATTTATAAAAAATTTTAAAGCAAAGCAAGTCTAAGGTGAAATGGCTGAATATTACATAAAAGTTATAACTATTAGTGTAAAATCTCTCCAGTGCCGCCTCGGCCTTCTGGATTCTCAGACACACTAAATGTCTACTACACATTAAATATGAACATTTCTCAATGCTTGAGGGTTTTTGGTTTTGTGAAATATGATTTTTAGGATACTGTAGCATCCTCAGATACACAGGCTTAGTATTTTAACTATTAAATAATATTAGTTATTATAATATCATTTAATATCATATTATACCTAATATAAAAACACCTTGGCTTTCTGCTCATAATTTAAGTATAAAAATCCCGTAATTATTTGTTATGCATTTTACTCCTTCTTGCTATAAATCATTTATTAAATTTTCCTATTTATTGGCCTAGCTAATTACAGCCTGTCTGAACTCCATTAGCACCCTTTATTCCCTCCTCCCTAAAGTAGACAAGTCATGCTTCTAGACAATTTGTACTGTAATTTTAAAATATTGCATAAAGTATATTTAATGAAAGGATGAAAAGTTATGAGTAATAATGTCATTATTTTCCCTCAGCATTGTTTTTCTGAAGGAGTTATTTTAATTACATAAGAATACATGTGGCCCTCATGATGAAACACAGGAGAGAAAAATGCATCATCGCAACCCTAAAACTTCTGATCTAAAATGGCTAGTGTGAGGAAAAGCAGTAGAAACATGAAAAATTGCATTTAATAGGAGTTGACATTTATGTGAAAGAAGAACTGAAATAATATTTTGTTTCTTGATTTGACAATATTTTTGCATTTACAAGACTAAGTGCAAATCAATGAAGCTAAGCAAAATATTTTTTAAATGCGAAAGTTGCTCTGCATAGAAATTCAGGCAACTATGCTACAGTCATAATGCTAAAACGTCATCTAGAAATGACATTTTAGTGGCACATTAATGAAATTTTAACAACATTTAGTTAGAAAATTGAGAATACAAAATAGGCTATCTTCAACTTTCTGGATTCAAACCAGGAAAATATTTTACTATTTTGATTGTAGTTTTGCAAATTATCACATTTTTCCTGTCCATCAAAGCAAATTGTATGAACCTCACTAATGAAGTGACTGGGAACACTTCAACCCAAATTATACTCGCAATATTAAAGGATCATAGTCTCCAGACTATGGCTGAATCCCCTGTACTGTTAAGCTTCACTATTATCCAGTTATCAAAGAGTAATCAAATGTAGCATGAATAAATTACTACATCACTAAACTAACATAACCAAGTTTTCTATACAGTCAAACACAGTAAAGCAACAGTATTGTATTTATTAGTTTTTACAGTCAAAGGCAACTAGTATCACAGACAAAATCTTAACAGTTCAGTTCTATTTAGTTCTATCTTTCTAAAGCAAATATTTAAAGAATAGAATTTCTTACACTAATCTGAGTTCAAGCCTGTATACTTCAGTCGTGAGGAAAAAATCTGAATATTTTTAAGAAAAGTAGCCACAGAAAGTTTACTTACATAAGAGTATACATAAGTAAAAAGGCTCTATGGCAGATAAGGAAAAAAATATTGCAGCTGTATCTCATACAAAACTCTCATTCAAGACTGATAGTATTCTGCCTCTCGCAATATTCGTAAATGAGCAACCAATGTATTGGCTACGTTAATTACATATGACTACCTACTACTTTAAACAAAGCAGAGCATATTTTTTGAGTATCACAGAGTGATTCCATCCTAAAACAGCTGTCTAGCAGTGTAGTGTTATTATCTCCTTATGCCAACACCATCAGGCTGCATTCCCAAAAGAGGCTGCCCTACCCTTCTGCTTGCTCTTACAGTCACGCTGCCTTCCTTGTTGGATTAGCACAAGTATTTGCCTGGCCATCAGGTGAACTAGATAAAGAAATTGATTTGAATTAAAATTGAACCACAGGGAATGGGGGGAGAAGCTGGTTTTCACTTGGAACAGTTCCTTCCCCCAGTTCACTCTACGGACACACAAACATTTGTGCCATATGTGAACAGCCGTAAGAACTGATGGCCAAAAGAAAGAGGTCATCACTGTCTTTCTCAGCAGCATGCCAGTTTAAAGCAACCCTTGAAGTAGGGTGCAAAACTGAATGAATGAACGACCCTCCAAAATTATTTATTTCCCTTCCTGTAAAGGAACCTAAATAATTACCTTATCTTGGATGCCAAACAATTAGAAAGCTGAAAACTCTTGCACAACTATCACTGCATATGAAGTGACTCTTCTGCGAACAAGCACATGTTCAAATGTATTTCCAGACAGTCCTCTAGCCTTTTTTAAGTGTTACACATAAGAGTATCCTCATTTCTCCATATGCCTTTCGATGAAAGCAAATATGCTTAGACGTTTATAAAAAAACCACAAACACCAAAATTACAACAAATTATTTTCCTCACATCCTTCTGCCTCTTAATGATGCTACAAAGAACTGTGCAGAGGGAAATTATAAGTTGTAATTGCAAAAACCTGTTAAAACTGAAGGAAAAGATAGCTAAAGTCATTTGGATAGCTTATATTAAATGTTTCCTAAAAATGCATCTATGTACAAACAGGGAGCTGTACAATAGTACAGCTTAAACATATAAGGAAGAGAGTTGCTCCAAGCAAGACTGTTCTGAACGTTAAATTCTCAAAAAGCTCAATTTGAGGATGATTTCTGGGAAGTTGGTTCTATGTTCTTTACAGATCATGTTAACTGCTCTTGCCTTCATCAAAAAAATGTTCTATCATATTTTTAATCATGCCAAGGTCTATTTAGAAAGGTGTTGTGTTCAAATCCATAAGCACTTAGAAAGCCCTTGTTGATCTATCTGCTAACTTAACAGCAAATATAGAACTTGAGATGTTTAGAAATTTTTAATTCAATAATTGCAACTCATAACAATTCACTGTATTTGGATATTGTAACTTTAGTATTCATTTATGGAAAAATATATATAGAATACCTTTATCTTCAAAAGCTAACAATGTTTTAAGACTATTTACCTCCTAAGATACGGGTTGCATTTGTGGTCTTAGAAAATAAGCGAAAACTGGCTAGCTAGGTCACCAGGCTTAAAGGGTTTCTGTCAAACCCAACTGGAGTCCAGAGGCATCCCTCAGGGGTCAGTATGGCTTAGTATCTTCATTAATGGTTTAAACAATAGGACACAATGCTCCTCAGCAAGTTTGAAATGGTATCAAATTGGTAGGAGCTGCTGAGACACACTGCTGCTACTCAGAGGAGACCTGGGTTGTCAGAAACACTAAGTTAAATAAAGGCAAATACTAAATTCTGCATTTGGGACAGATTAATCCCATGTACCAGTACAGGCTGGGAACCAATGTACTGAAAAACAGCTTTGCTACAAAGGACCTGGCAGTCCTGATGAACAAGGCGAGTATGAATCAGCAGTGTGCCCTTGTAGCAGCAAATGCCACACACAGCCTTGGACGTAAGCAAGAGTCTAAACAGCAGGCTGAGGTGATTATTCCCCTCTATTCAGTAATAGTGAGACCACATCTTAAGTACTATGTCTAGTCTGGGGCTCCCCAGTACAGACACGTATAGACTGTTTTGGAATGAGTCTGGCAGAAGACCACCAGACTGCCAAGGGGCTGCACCAGGGGAAGGTCAAGAGAGCTGCAATGTCCAGCTTTAGGAAGAGTTCTTCCTGCTATCTTCAAATACCTAATTAGAGGGTATAGAGGAGACAAAGCCACACTACCCTTGGAGGTGAGCAGAGATAGGATAAGAGGCAATGGATGCAGGACACAGCAAAGGAAATTTTGATTAAATATTAGGGAAAAAGAGTTGACAGTGATGGTAGTCAAACTGCAGAACTGGTCGCTAAAAGAGGTTGTGGAATCTTCATCCTTGGAGATACTTAAAAACTTAACTGAGAACCCGATCTAAATGGGTTCTGGTTTGAGCAGGAGGTGGAACGAAATGATCTCTGGAGGTCTCTTTCAATATAAAACATTCTATGATTCTATGGTTTTATTCTCAGTTCAAAAGCGATTATGGAAAAATAATCACCAACTTGGTCAGTTCTGAGACAAATATTCGTAAAGAGTATACTTCAGACAACACAAGTATTCAGGTATTTTTGTTAACCTCATGGCCCCGTTATATAAATTCTCACACGTTCATTGAAGTAACTGGGCCTATGCCAGTACAAACTAACAAATAATTAGATCTCACTCTTCAAAAAAGTATTAGAACTTCAGTTTTACGTGTAGACTTTTTACAGCACACATTCTGCCATCAATTTAAAATTAAACAAGTCCTCACTGCATAATTTTTTCCACTGTGTGAATTTGCTTTAAAAGGACAAATTTAAAATGTAGAACTAAATTTCTTTTCACTTCTTAAAATCTGCAAAGATGAGGAGGAAATATCTGGGAGAAACAGATACATCTTCCCTCCTGAAAAACTTACCACCAATTCATTCTAGTATAGGTATTTGAGTGTTTAGACATTCATACATACACTGCACTTTTTTATTATTATTATTCAATGTGAAATCAGCAAAGGAATTTATTTTATATCCTTTTCATCAATTCTAAAGGCACGCAGACAACTTTGCTAACATGCAAATTTAATAGCAAAGATACTTGGTTTCATCTTTACATTCAGACTTCAGGTTTTAATGGCATTAGGAAATTAACAAGAAAAGCAAGAGGAAAATACTATTAGCATCCACAGAGCTGTTCATCTGCTTCGCTTTCTTTCACCAAAACGGCAAGCAATGGAAGAAGCAAGATTAAAGCCCAGAGTATGGATATCATTTTAGAGCTATTCAAATACAGAGGAGCCAAATGATCATACCTCAGCTGTACACGCCTATTGCAACTCGTGTTTCACTTCCCAAATATACTGGGTTTAAAACAGAGCAGACTGCAGTTTTGATAACATCTGCTACAACAAATAACAAAAAAAAAAAGAGTATGAAGTCTGATGAATGTTTAAACAGAACATTTTTTATGGATCAGCTAAATCTTTTCTGCTTTTTAATTAAAAGTAAAGAAAATGGAACTTAATTATCCTGTAAAGATTAGCTTGTGGGCATCTTCCTGTAAATTACTTCTAATTGAAAGCAAATTGTCAAGTGACATTCAAAGTACTGTCCTTTAAAACACAGCTGTTCTATTGCTGATTTCAGAACATTACAGTGCTTTCTTGTTACAGTAAGACATATTTGAATATTTTAACAATTTGACTGGTTTTGTATGGATTTCCATTTAGTATATCTTAATCACATTTCCTCCTCCAAAAATCGGAAGAAATATTAGCTACCTTATTGTACCAATTATCCTAAAGTAATTTCTCTTTGCCTTTCATTTTGAAGCTTATCGGTTAACCACTGATTAGCACATGGCATGGGTAACCGACCAGTTCCGGCTGGTAGCCTGCCTGCTACCTAGATCATTCTTACTGCCAGGAGCCAATTTACTAACAAAAACATTTAAAATATTTGAAGCAATTTCAAGTAGTTTTATTGTATCAAGTACAAACTGACAGTTTACATTCTATTTCTTTTAGTTATTTATAAATTTATAGATTCTTGTGAAAATATTTGATACACTTTCATAGTAGATCATTAATACACAAAGAGCAGAATAAAACTATGGAACATTAATATAAGTTTATCAAATATATCTGATCATTTTGATAAATCACATAAGTGTGACTTATCATTCTACTTGGAACTGCAACATCAACCCAAAAACTTGTTACTGCCTTTTATTAAATCTTCCTTGAGACTGCAAGATTTCATTTGGATGGATTAGATTTCAGCCGTCTCCTTGCAGATGTGCTCATCTACCCCAGGAAAAATTCATTTTATCCTACAACCATAAACAAAGCCAAAAATAAAAAGAGGTGAATTTCACATTTCTACAAAAATTACTGTAACATTTGGCATTTCTAGTGTGATCCTCCCACTTTTACAAGCTTTACTGCCTCCAAGATTGCATTTACACACTTCTCTGTGGCAGTGAAAATAGATTCTTAAAACTTTCATATGAAAAGTGTAATGCTTTTACAGCGTTAGGCTTGGAAAGCATGTCTACAGTTGAACAGAAGTGGCTTAAGAAGAGTGTTTGGACACATTTGTTTTAGATGGCAAGAAGTACTACTGGCATATTAGAGCTGACATATGACCAGTTGCACAGTTTGCCGGCACAAGGCTGATGGTAGGCCTGAATCCCCAGACGTGGGAGAGTGTGAGCTGGAAGGGACTGCTCAGGGTATCATTTAGGTTTTCTTAGAACCAGCTGCATGTGCATCTTAGCCATTTTTTAAAGAAATTATGGTATCACTGCGGACTTACTGCTTGTGAACAACTCGCAATATTTCCCCTCCTCTTTTTATCTCCAGAATGTACGATACATGCCTTGCTGCTCTCAGCCAAATTCAGACTTGTGTGTGCTTCAAAGGATTAATGTTTGCCACACTAGAAAGGTATATATAAACATGCAATGTCATCACTGGATTTTGGAAAAAGTACTCATTTCTCTTACTACAGTGTGAAGTTGTAAAAATTAATCTAAAGTAATGATAAAAAAATGTAAAAGCACGATTTTAATAAGATCTTAATTCTATTTTAGTTTCTTTGGTTTCCTATCAGGCTCATCATGTATCCAAACAACTTAGTAAAAAATTTAAAAAAAAAGTAAAAAACATACAGGCTAATTTTTATTGTATCTTCATTTCCACTCCTCCAATTTAGTGTTTCAATTTTTTCTCCCACCATAAGCAGGAATCGTACAGGAAAGAAAATCATCTTGCATTACATCCTAAAGGCAATGAGATACATGGCTATTCATATTTATTGTGGAAGTAAAATTAGAAAGATTATACTATGTTCTGCATAAAATACACTTAAGTCCCTAAGACATAAAGAACATCCAGTATATTCATAAAAGCAGTTATTTTCAATCTCATCTGCGGATTGTACTAGAAGAACATTCTACATGATCAGCAGCTGGTGTCAGCCATAAGAACGCAGCTGATGTCCTCACAATCATTATGCATTGTAAGCACTGCAGTTGTCACCTAGGACAAGAAGATGAAGAACCATCAATTACTTGTTATTTGACGTTAAATTTTAAAATCTAAGATACAGCAAAATAGACTAGTAGTTGTTCTTATCACTTCTCTAAAGAATATTGGAAATCAAAACCAATAAAAATGTATGCAAGTAACACATTTAGTACCTTAGTGAAATTAGAACACCAAGAGAGTTCATTTTTGTCATGGTGTAACTATTGAGACTCTTTACGGCCTCTGATACCTTGAGAGAAACACACGTGCTACCAGGGTATGCCTCAGCAGCCTTATCAATACTGTCTATTGGCTATGCCAATAGACTTCTCTGTAGGTTACAGTATCTACTAGAAGAGACGCAGCATAGAGCACTGAAGCTGAGCCTACAAATCATTTAAGAACATTACTCTCCTAAGAAAATTCCTGAGAAGATCACCTCAACTTAATATGCCCTTCTGACATTCCCACTCCAACATCTCATTTTTCTTCCCCCTTTTCGATGTGATAATCCAAACCGGCATATCCAGTGCAGTTCACCAAAAGCACAGATAGGGGGAAGCAGAAGCCGAACTTTGTGACTACAACAAACAGCCTTTTTTTGTTTTAATTTATAAATGTCTGGTTGGTTTCTGCAGTAATGTTCTGCACAATCCTTTGGCAAGACAGCTAGTCACTACTTTTGTTCTGATATCTGTCATGAAAAGAAGACGGGAGACTGATAATGCACATTAAAGGAACAGAGGTACTCAGAAGTTTCACAGAGAGGCCCTCTAGGACCTAAAGGGAAATATCCTTTCTTAAGGGATGTTAAAACAAAAAGTGACAACCAAAAATAAAACAACCACAAGAAACACCCCACAGCAAACAAACAAAAAAAAACAACCACCAAAACCCAGGCAAACATAATCTACACCCACCTCAATGAAGACCAATGTGCCTGTCAGTAAATGGCATCTAATCTTGGCTAATAGAGAGATTAAGGAATTGAAAAAAAATAATCTAAGAAATCATCCAAACCTGGGGGAGGAGGGGAGGTATTATCAGAAGATTCCCAAAATATGTACCACCAATGGTCAAAAGTAGCACAGCAAACTTGTATATAAATGGTGCTTCAGTAGCAGAATGTGTCCTGGAAACCATGGAGGAGCTTTCATACAAAAAATACAATTAACATATGACAAAGAAATGAAATTTGATTCCTATGACAGATATGTTTTACTATCACTATTTAAATTTTTCCTAAGGGGTACTCCACCACTTTCCCTTCATGGAAAAATGGAAAAAAAAATATTTTAAACAAAATTCAAACTTTAGACTGTAGACTCGTATGACAATTTGTCTATAAGTAAATCATACACACTAAGGAAAATTAATTTATTCTTTTTTTGCTATTACATACAGGGCTAGGAGTAAATCACATAGCATAGCCAAATAAACGTACTGTTTTCAGGAACCATTATTCAATGCAGGAATAAGGAAGAGGTAAATCCCACAGATCTACCACACCTAGTATGGACCCTTCCTTCTCACTGAAGATTCTGAAGATTACAAATTTATGGTTATTTCTTCCTTTTTCACAGGGGATTCTTTAGTATGGATACAAATCCATCTATAAAAATATGAATAGTTCTATGATTATTATTACAGCCATAATCACTCTTATACATTAGTCAGATTACAATGCTATTTTAAGAACATTAGCAGACTTACAAAATCATAAAAATATTTTTTTCTACTTTCAGTAAACGGAAATCAGGATTTTTTAATGCTGCTACACTATTTCCTGAGTAGCACAGAGCTATGTCACTTACTGTGGAAACGAGGACTATCATCAGACATGGAATAGGTGACCACCAGCTTGAACATATCATAGATCTCATAAGCCAAGCTCCAAGCTCTGTCTTATGAGGTACAACAGACTTTGCCATACAGTTTTCCTATCTGCTGCTCCCATTTTATTGAAAGAAATGATTGAGGCCTTTGATCTCTGCAGGAAGCAGCAGATTTTAAAAAGGCAGATTTTAAACATTTTCCACAGTTTTTCCTATCTAGACATCAAAACCAAAGAAATCACAATCAGGAACAACATAGAGCTTCCAAAATGTGAAGTAGGTCATTTTCCAGTAAAATCTACAGGTGTAGTAGTTCTCATAAACAAAAGGTAGGGACTAAACCCAAGAACTTTCCTATTTGGATTTGGCCTTCCAGACAGTACTTTTGGTATATTAATCCTGCCTAAGACAGTATCATATCACTAAGGAATGTGCAAGCCTTAAATGCCTCTTTACATTAAAGCCAGATCACAGAAATCCCTGTATCATATACAAAAATGCTCTGACAAACAATTTCACATACAATTCTGCTTCTGAAAGAAAATGAAGCCTACAAATTAGTGCACGTCTATTGTGACTTAGTATCCCTCATACAATTAGGATATCAGTAGTAACAAACAAAATCATTCAAGATTCTGTAGTGTAACAAGAAAGAGGGGGAAAAAATCCCCCCAGAAATCAATCTCAAAATTCAGTAAGAAATACAAGATCCTAAAACTTTTCCTAGTTTCCTCAGAGTAGCCTGTCTGGAATCCTCCAAGTATTAATTGACTTCCATGCAGGCACACACACGCTGTTTCCAAGACATCTAATTTCTGGATTTGAAAAATGGGGGATAAAATTGCTGATACACAAGGATGAACACTTACTCACTCCTTATCCTAAGAGAGCTAATGAGAAGATGCTTCCCTTTGTGGCTTCATGCAAATGAGAACTGGAATATTTGAGCAACATTTCAATGTTAATTAGAATTATTAAATACATTCCAGTTTTACAAATGCAAAAATCTGTAAACTCTTTTTTAAGCTGAAATATCTGGCTCTCGTTCAATTTTTTTAAACATAAAATGGAGGTACATTTAAAACACATACATGTAATATTTTTCATCTTTTATTCATGAGGTGGGTACAAATAAAAGACAGATTTCTTATATACATTATGAGACTTAAGATTTCACTCTGATTTCAAAATTGAAAGGAAGTCATGTCACATGCTAGCACCTGTGGTATCTAGTTAACTGGCTGCATCCTGATATTTACATCATTATTAGATGCCCAACACAATGTAACAACATAGTACAAATTATTGAATTCTTTGGAAAGTTATCTTCTTTGCTACAGAAGAAAACAAAAGCCCTCAAGTAAGATCTTCAGAGAATAAAAAAGTAAAATATATATACATAAAATTTTTATTTCTACATATGTTTGTTGGGTTTTTTTTTTAACATGATCCACAATATCAGGATTGTCTGTAAAAAGTTAGCATAACGAATTCTAAGATAGCATTAAATGGAAATTTCAACTGGATGGGTAGAGATAATCTGAAATTCAGATTATCCTTCACAAAGTCTTCTGTTCTATGGAACTCTGCAATATGCCCTTACAGAGGATTTGTACCCAATAAGTTCTTACAGGCATTTTCACATCCACTCCTACACCGTAGAGATTTTTCTATACCAATCTTCCAAGGACAAAAAGTGTAACAGGTTGCAGTATGGCAAACTATATGCTAATTCTCAGACTTGAGGCTGAAACAGAATCAGGACTAGAATATCCTCCATATGGACTGTGGGGGATCCTACTCTAACTTTCAGAAATTGCCAAAGAGAAAATATTTGTTTTCAGTGTTCCTACATTGATCATCTCTCTTAGTTACAAAGTAAAAATAATAATTTAGCAACCTAAAATAAAAAATTGTGATGAGAATTCTTCCATGGCAGTTTCCAAATACATATATGTAACGCATGGGGAAACTACTGAGCATTTGAGCACATTAAAAAAAAAATAAAATTAAGAATTTGGTTTACACCTGCTTCCTGAGCTACTAATAAGTGCAAAAAGTTTGTGTTATCACAATACCTTTATTATAGACCAATGACTACTTCATTAAAGAAAATGTTGTTTATGCTATCAAGTTTAAACATGTTGTGTACGTTAAATTCTCTTCTAGATGTATTAATTGCTTGTATGAGGTTGCTTTTTACTACATAAACCACTATTTAGACAGATATTCCCCATACTTTTATCCACACAGCCAGGCTGCCTTAAGAATACTCTTTTGAAAAATCCAAATTTTCACGATTCACCTCTCAGACTGAAGTATGACCGCTGGGCTATGTGAAGAAACAGATGCATACAGCAGTCAAAGAACCACAAGGGAATCCCTCCCCTCTTGGAAGAAGGGTTTATATACACAGATGAAATTTGTACGGGCTCCTTCGAGCAATGCAAAAGTACTTCCTCTTTTGTCACAATCTCAAAGTACGAGAATAGCAAAGGATATAATTAACACAAAACCACCATGTGTGTGTATATATAAACACAATGTAACAATTATGAAATATTTTTTCCAAGATTATGCAAACATCATAAATTCTGAATTTTTAAGGACTGCATATGTCTGCTTCCTGTCCCATTTCCCCTTCTTCCAAAACTACATTCTTTTAGTAATTTTGATCTGTAATACCAAGAAATAACTTCCTTTCGGAAAGATCTTAGGCAAAGAGAACCATGATAAAAATTGCATTTAGTTTATATGATTTTTCCTCATATGAATAATCTGAAAAAAATCTTCAGGTTTTATAATTTTTTCTACTTTTTCTTCTAACAAAAGAACTCACTGTATTTATCTAGGTTCTTATATAGTATCTGTTATATAATAATTTTAAACCTATTCCCAATATTTAAGCAGATAGCAACTGCTGTCACAAACACTGCTTGCTATTGTCCTAAGGAATCACACAAAGTAGCACGTAACTGACTTCTCGAAAGTCTGAGTTCTATTAAGCTTTCTCTCTGTCCCTAAGCACAGTGATTGACAATTTAAGTAGGACATTTTGATACATAAGGACAGTCTTGAAAGACAAAAAAAATACCACTGAGTAATTACACAAACATTCAATAACTCAAATTAACATATAACAACAGTTATCCTTCCATATAAGCGGGAATATACATGACGGAAAAAAGTTCAGAATTGGTATCTGTACCTTGAAAGTATGAAGTAAGTGCTTGTAGTAGAAGGCTCACCTTTGGAAAGAATAAAAATAAAAGGATAGCTTGCATTCAACATCCCAGCATGTTGTTCTGGGTTCCAGATATTTTTAAAAAAACACAACGCTCAGACAAAACAACCAAAAAAAAAAAAACCCAACAAAAAAAACCCAACAAAAAACCATATGCACTTCAGAGTTCAACACTGATCTGACTACTAGTCTGATTTTTGGGCGCCTGTTTGCAGATGCTGTAGAGTTATCAATCCGAACAGACACACAATCCGGGTCCAATGTCACTTCTCCTCATTATGTTAATAGTTAATACATGCAAATGAAAACACTCTAGCAATTTGATTTCTTTGAAGATAGTTTGCATATTGTCTTAGCCATAATGACTGTACACTTCTCTCAGCCTCGATTTATGCAAGGGTAGTTTAGTTCATTTTTATCAGCTCAAGTTCATTTTGGCTGCTACTGGAATGTATGTGTGTATTTCTTTTTTACCTTTCACCTAATTACCATTCAGGTACCATAAGCAGATTTTTCATGCTATTGGTGTTTTTCTTAATTAAGAAACAAATGAATTCTCCCTAGCAAAAAAGATGGAACAACAGAATAAGATGCCAGAGGCTGATGTTCTGCTTCTTAATTGAAGCTGCTTCATTGTTAGGTGTCTGTTATGAGGGGGCAGAAGTGTCATGAGTTTATTGTGAATAGTATAAAAATAAAAGCATAAATAGTACTTTTAAAATTACAAATGAATACAGAAATATTAGCTTTACAGGCACAACTCAACTAAAATGTTTTCCCTTCCTTTAGGAGAATAAGTTGTTTAAGTATAAATTATTCTTCACATCTGGAAAGCCCCAGGTTCTAATCCCAGCCCAGAGTGAATGCTTTCTTTTTCCTTTGTCTATTATCTGCACCCTGCTTGTGTGCTCATGTTGTTCAATTAAGGAGGTACCTGAATTTACCAGTGAGAAGAATTTTGTTTCTTTTCCTTCATCCTTTCAGCAAAATAAGTCTCTCTTGCTCTCTCTCACTCCCTCTTCTTCCTGCCCCCCCCCTCCCCATTTCTAAGTTACGCTTTTCGGTTTCCTTTAAGTGCTCGGTTTTCCCATGCAATCAAAACATCACCACCACTAGCACTTGTAAGAAACTCATGACAGCATGCTAGTCAGGACAATGTTCCCCCACTGTAATTTAACAAGAAATTTAGAACTTCTAAGGATCAAGGCCTCCTAGGAATGTTGCGTTCTTCTTTTAACACATAGCCCATGTACTAAGGGTGCCAGCCCCCTAAACCACATGGCACATGACACAGGAGTACATTGGGGTTTGAACACATAGACTGAGAGATCATTTGGTTCTAGAGTTTGGAACTGTAACACAGAGTCAACACATCAGCCTTAACCACAGCAGCTTAAACGCAGAGACCACCACTGACATCTTATTTGTAATGAATATATGTTAATTGTGTAAAAACTGGAAAGCAAATATCTGACAAAAACTTCTGTGAAGCTGAGATCAAATCCTACCACTCTTTGTGGACTCATAATCTCTGGCTGTTTCCGTAAGAATTACAAGCATGTAAGAACCACAAAATCAGTATCTCCCCCCACCCACAAGAAATTAACTCACTTTTCCACTCAGACACATTTCCATTATGTAAAAGAGGAATACCAGGAAAAGGATCAAAACAAAAAATATTTTTTAGTACAATATTAACCATAGATCAATTTTGAGATAATCTATGTCATACCAAAGGGAAGAACTGCATATTGTCTTCAAGAAATACTAATCTGTCTGTTCCCAACAGAGATCGATCTTCTATAAAAAAATCTTTCTGTATTTTCTCCATCTGCTTTTATGCATGGCTTTGGACACACAATAAGCTGAATTTATTTTCTGTTTAATCAGTGCTATCATACAATGGGTTTCATCAATATTAAAACTAAATTGATGTACCTGTTGATGTAAAGTATGTGTCATAAGGCAGTGATAGATGTATTTTGAAATGGAAACTATGGAAATGTGTGAGGACTTTTTTCCTCCCACTTCCTTCCTTTGAACATTTGCTGGAGGTTGTTTTTTTTCTCTCAGCCAGAGAAAGCTAGATTCAACACATAAAGCAATTTAACAGTATGCTGCTTCTATTTATAAATCTTTCCTTTTTCAAAGAAAAATACTGTAATTTCAGATTTTTTTCTTCTTAAAATATACAAAGATGCCAAACATCATGAAGAAACCAAAGGTTCAATTTTGTTCACTTTTCTACTGATGTTATATGGGCAATTCCTTAAGCTTAACTGTTCTTGTTTTACACCACTTTCAGTAAGAAGAAAAATCAAGCCTTGTGTCACTAGTTTAATTTCACATAGAGCCGTAATAACCACTCANAAAAAAAAAAAAAAAGGCAGCTCTGCTGGTAGTCTGCATACAGTGAACAACAAACCCTAGCTCTTCACCGACTGGACTCCCTCTTTCTGCATCTCTGCTGCAGTTTCAACTTCATTTTTCCTCTCAATCAGTCTCTGACCTCCTCATATGGTGTCCCTGCCAAATTCTTGGCATTGGAAGTGAGGGGGAAGAGGCCATACCATAAGCGTGTTGATAATGAGGAGATAGAAATAGAAAACCAGCTGGATTGTCCTAATAAAGTATGTCTGGGATTCAGAGACACAACAACTCCCTGTTCAGGTCACTGTTCAGCGTTTTAACCCTCTGCATTCCAGCTTGACCTTTCACTGATCTCCATTAAATTATTAAATTAACATTTAATATGAAATTGTACTTGAAAAATTCACTTTGATTTCAATGAAACCTATGACCTGCTTCTGTCTAACTGTATTTTAATTATGTAATTTTCGCCTGATGCATGCAAGTCAGTCCTGGAAGATTTTTTGCTCATTGTTTTTCTCCTTTTCTGTTATCCTAAAAATGCCAGTACTGTCATATTTGATCTTTGTTCTTTTGCTGAAGTGTGTCTTGGGTGACTGATGCAATTTAAGAGCTTTCTAAATCTCTAATGTAATAAGTTATTGTCTTCTTTTTACATCAGTTATTAAGCACTGGAAATAAAACAGGTGCTAATACACACAAAAAAAACAGCCAGCCTTAATTTACCTACATTGGTGATCCCCTAGTGCAAAGAAATCCCTATTCAAGCTGATTTGATTCAAATCTTTTACAGGATCACACTGCAGGAGTTCCCCATGCAGCCATCTATTCATTTATAGCACTGGTAAGACCATCATCTCTCTTTACAAGTAAAATCAAGAAAGGAGGAAAATAAACTTTGGGTTTGGTTTTGCTTCTTAGTCACACTTCAAATCTTTTTCACCAGAGGACTATCAAGCAAAAAGAGCACAAACTTAATGCCCTTAAAGACAATACAAAACACCTTTTTCTTACTAAGCTTATTTCCTCTTGCTATTCATTCGCCTGTGACTGGTCATACAAAACAAAGGTAGAATGCCAGATATAACACAACTATGAAGGACAGTCCTCAATTTCCTGAAAATTTGCCATTGATTCCAATGTGGCATAACTTCAGCAACTTTGCTGAAAAATTTCAGCTACTCATTTAGAAAAGAAGTATTCTGAAACTATTTACAGAAATTGTGAATCAAAAGTTGTAATTTCCTAGCTGTTATGAGACAGCGGTACTATATCTGATGATACTTTTTAAAACAAAACAAACCACACTTGAAAAATGGCTAAGATACCACTAATGTTTTGTAGGGGGATTGTTTTTCACTCTAGAAATATGTCTTCAAAATAGGAAAATAATAACTAACTTGCAGACAATAAAACAAATTTAGGTCTTGCCACTTACATTAACGCAGAAAAGGTAATAAAACATTGGCGTTCAATTGTTGGAAAAGTATGTTTTCTAAGGTAATACATATAAATACATAACAATAATTCTATTTCCAGTCCCTCAGTCGCAGCCAGCAGAACACCAAGATCCACTTTTTCTATCCATTTCTATTTACTAGCAATTTTAAAAAGTGCTTCGAAGGCCAAGTGGGATGACCAAGAAACAGTGCCTTTTCCCAAATTTATACCATCTACCCAAATGATAATCATTAACTTCTTCCCATGTGCCTGGTGCAACAAGTGTGTATAAGGCTTAGCCTAGCTATTCCATATAGTGAATCTAAGAAGGGCCCATGGCACTACTTTTACATAATTTCTGTTAACTTGGCTAACTATTGGCCTTTGGAGTCCCTTCAGCTGTACAGGCAGACCAGCTATATATATTTGAGATCTATTTGTTACTTATATATATTTATGAGCATATTAATGTCGAAGACCTAGCAATCTCTTCTTGGGCCTGTTTTTTTTTTTTTAATTAGAATGATGTGATCAATAGGTTCCACCTTCCTTTTTTTATTAAGAGGTACTTCTACAACTAGCAAACTTTACTGTAGAGATGAATAAGGTTAAAAGTACTCCAGAAACTGTACTGCATCAGGTAGAACAGGTCTCAAAGGCCCTGGGTTCTATTCCAGGCTCTACCAGCACCTGCCTGATAAGTGATTTCCAGTCTCTGACTTAAAGTTTTGCCAAAACCTGGGTATTGATACTGATTGTTCTTCAAAGAAGAAAAATACAAAAGAGCAAACTATTATTACTCACCAAATGATAAGGGAATGTAAGAGAAATACACATAAGCCTCACACTAAAATGCAATGAAGTCTGTCTACAATTCCACCTACAGATTACTCTCTTACTAGCCAGGAACACACACACACACAAAAAAAAAAAAAAAAAAAAAAAAATCGGTAAAACACTCTCCATTAATAGAGGATACATGGCCTTACCATTGCTGCTTGGTAGTTTTCTTTTAACACTAGAAAGCACCCAAGAAAAATTGAAAGACCACACATGTATTATTAAGAAATTTTTAGTCTACAGACTATGGAACGTGTCTTCCTATTCCTCTGTCAAAATATATTTCCTATAGCAAGGTCACCAAAGTTGTATTTCAAAAGTGAGTCTGTTACTCAGTAACAATTCTTCTATTCTAACAAAGATTAAGTAATTATCATCAGATAAGTAACTGCCATCAGATATAAGGGATGAACCACTAGTCAATCAAAATGAAAAAAAAGGAATGGCATCATAATCTCAATATATATTTGCTGTTACATGCAGGTTATCACATGCATAGCATCTTGCCATTGCATGAACTTAAAATTACAATGAGCAGTGCATCATTAATGTGTAACACAAAATGAAATTCAATTCCTTCCACGTACTTCACTAATAAAGTATTATTTCATATGAAATGCAGAACATTTAACACAGACTGTCCTGAAATTCCTCTAACAAGATGCCTAATACGCAATTAAACACCAAAATACAGACATCAGAGGTATCTACAACTTTTCTTAAGACTTGACATACCAATGCAATCACATAATTCAAGTATCAAAATATATTTGAATGTAAAATCTATCAAAGCTATCAGTAAGTTTACAGATTTTCAATGTGGCTTTATATAGTACAAACAAGTTCTATGCTCTTCCCTCCCAAAAGAAGAAAGAGAGAGAAAAGAATAAAACGGTATTATGATGTTTTAAATTCCCTGGGTTCAGTTATTTCTTTCTCTTTGCTCTCGAACGAACGAACAGTGTTTCCTTCTTCCTAACACTTCCCTTCTAGGAAGAGATCGAACTCCCACCAATTTTTTGTGGGTTTTTTCATGTTTAACAGCATTCAAGTCATCTTTCAGAAAAACTGAAATGTGATGTAAATAAGCAAGAATACAACAGAAAATATTCGACATCTTACATGAGAACTACTTAGAATGTAAGAGCTAAAGCATAAAAATCAGGACTTTTTGTGAAAAACTTAAAAACAATGAAAGAAAAGGAGATGACCACATACGGGCACATATTATTCTCTGAATAATTCAATCACTACTAAGTGTTGTGTGATAGCTTGGTTCTCATAAATACATTTTATTTTCACTGAATCTTATATTCTGTTTTTCAAAAGGCTGAGAATAAACATCATCACTCACTTCCATGCAAAACTTTCTACCCCTGCCAATTTCATTTCATCTCTGTGTCCATTCCTTATGAAGGTAATTTACAGAAATTCAAAATCCTTCACTTACAGTCTTGTTTTCTATTACTTCTATTAGCAAAATGATTCATGATCTTTATAAATGCAGTCCAGTTTTCCATAATATGCCTGCTTTCTTTATAATATTATACTGTTCTACATTCTGGTATATTATAAATGAGAGACACATAAAGCAAGTAATTAGGTACATATTGAAGATACATCATCCTTAGGGTGCAAAAAACCCCACCAGACTTGGCACTGGCCTTTGTTGGGTTTTTTTTTTTTTTTAAGAAAAAATTGCTTGGGCATAATAGTCAGTATGAAAATGACTGGCATCTTAAAATCACTCAGAACGTAAACCATCTGATATGTATGAAAGAGGAACTGGTTTTGGCACAGCAGTTCAAAATTTCAAAACTTAGGTTAACAACCTAGGGGAGATAAACTGTGTATGATTGTGCCTATAATAGTGTAACATTAAAATGTAAGACACAGAACCTATTTCCAAGACAAAACTGCACACCATTAGTAGAAGCTTAATAAAAACAGGCACAGCATACTCTTCAAGTTCAGAGGTTTCATTGTAGCTCCCCCTATTTATGATCTTGCTATAAAGTAAGATTTTAATCTCAAATGAAGTATTTCTGCAGGTCTTTTGGAAGACAGAAAGGAAAATCTTCTAAGAGCTATACTTGGCTATTTTAACACGCATTTAAGTCCAAGGTATACAATGCATTTGTATTAAACACACATGGAAATTTCCAGTAAAAGGAGAATAACAGTATAGCTTAACAACAGAAATGGGCATGAAAGAATCTTGATGCTATTCCTGATAGCACTAGATTGGGCATGTTATTAACTGATTTCAGCAAAAGCTGTAGGTGTTGAGAATCTCTTAACGTCANAAAAAAAAACAAAAGCAAAAAAACCCATGGACTGAAAAGTATGGATCGCGGTAGAAAACATAAAACTCAGGCTTTCATTTTTCTGTTACTGAAGTGTAGGTAATATTCCCAGGGTTTGCGTGTTTCAATGGCTCTTTTTAAGATACAGCATACAAGTTTACTTGAAAAATTCAGAAATAATTACTTCATCATTTCAAGCTACTTGCTTATGAATAATATCTTTACCTGTAGCATGTTTTTTCTTCAAACAAAATAAGTGTACTTTATACTAAATTGCTGCTATACATCAAGTTACATGCCTCAATTCATACTAATTCTCACATACATTGAGATAACATCTATACACACACATTTATTTAAATAAGTATCTTATTAACAGATTCTTAAAAAAGATACTGTTAGAAATAGATCTCAAGTTCAAATTATTACGCAAAACACTTCCATACATGCAGACACACAAAACTTTCTATTTCATTTGTGACCATTTAATTTTAGAGATTTTTTCTGACATGACCTGTTATGAAAATGATTATTCAAATAATTTCTTGCAAATACGAACTACCATTGAACAATCATGTATCAGTTTAGATTTCAGTTCACCACAGATAATAACAGTGAAGCCTCTAAAAAGATGCCATATAAAACCATCTGCATCTTGGTACTTTTAGTAACAGAACATCTGTCCACTAAGAAATGGATAAAGACTAGCAAACTGATTGCGAAGCATTTTAAAATGTTTTTCTTATAACAAATCAATATTTTAATAATAAATGTGATTAGTCATCAACAATTATTTTTTATGTTTTTTAACATCCCTGCAAACAAAATCCACTTCACTGAACAAATCAGCAGTTCAGTAAATAGCATTCCGGAAGAATGTGGGGCTAGATTAACATAAAACCATACCAAGTTAAACATAAAATACAAGCCAAAACTGCAATTATTTTCCTGATGGCATCACATGAATACGTATTCTCAGAAGATTTTTCTGTGAATGCAAAAGTGCGTTTTCAGTGTCAAAGACAAGTACATCAGTGCAAACTAGGTGTGATTCTTCTCTTATGCTGGTATTGCATGGTGTAATGTGTACTATGCCACAAATGACTCCCATGACTTGAAACAACTTAAGCATAGCAAGACTAACACTCCAAATGTTTTTTTTCCTCATTTGTTTTATAATGCAAAGGCCATACCTTCAAAAACAATGCCCTGACTGACAGTCAATGTTGAAAAACAAATTTAGCAAGAACTTGGTGGCATAAGAATTCCATACCTTCTCACCTTCTTTCCTGACAGCAAAAACTTCTGAACCAACAGTCAAAGAATGTCAAAATGAATGTCAGACTAATCAGACCAGTCATAACATCCCCAAAGCACACTCCCAATAAAATGAGATTTTCTAAACTGCAGGACTAATCATAAAATTACACAGTCTAGCTGGTCTAAGTAGCCAATTGTTACTCTCCACTTACAAGAATTGCTGATCTTGATTATTTTGGCTACATGACTTTTTTTCCCCCTTTTTTGATCCATCAACCCTGATTTTCCTCTTTGTATGATTAAATGGCTCTCAGTTGTATACCCTAGAGGTGTAAAACTCCCAATATGATTAAATGGGTCTCAGTTGTATACCCTAGAGGTGTAAAACTCCCAAAGAGGCAACAAAGCAGGCTGCGTCTCTGGTCAGATGGAAGTATTATACTTTGAAGAAAAGTCTAATAAAGCTCTCTTTGGTTTTATTAAGTATAAAATCACCTGTAGAAAAACTTCAGTACAAGATGTTCAAAAAAGAACTACTTATTCTGTGATGCAACTTGTTTGTCAAAGAAACCCACCTGAAAATCTGAACCCTATCTGCAAATTATACATGGGCTTTTACACCTTACTTCAGACCACTTGAAGTAATGCTGAGAAAACTCAGCACAACAACATATGAAAACCCAAGCTTTGATGCTAAAGGGATGCACCACGATATTAATAAAAACGGAAGATGCTCTTAAACAATTCCACAGTCTTGCCTTAAATCTGCATTAATAAATACTTCTCTAAGCCTTGAGTTCTCCATTTTAAAACACGCCTTTAACATACACCTCAAAAGAGGTTTACAAAATAGCCAGGATAAACTGTGTATTTCTTGAAAAGACCTATTTTTATTATTATTTCTTAAATGAAACAGGTCCCCAGATATTAGACAGTAAGAAAACAACCTTTCTTGAAGTATAACTAATCACTGTTCAAATGACCACCAGTTCACCTACACTGATCACTTATTACTGGTAGCACTCCAGGTTATACTACAGGTTCTTTCATACTGCATTCCTGCTATACTATCAGCAATACAGCACCTTGCAGAATTCATCTTACTGATATTAAGCCAGCAGCATTAGCTGAGACCCAACTGTCCTTTGGAGATGTGACCCTTAAAACTCGGAGAAAAATGATATATTATAAAGGTTTTCTAGAGAGTATCAAACTGTCCAAAAATCTAAATTCAAATCCAAGCTGTCCAAATTCCAATTCTGTGGCAGTTGTACACATTTTCATGGCTGCATTGAAATTTTTTTTCATTTAAAAGCTATTATGTCTTGATTTTCATCTACACATTTTTCCCCTTCTGTGACTATTACACAGAGAGTGCTAATTGTAAATGTCCTGTGGAAAAAAAAAAAAACCACACAAAAAAGCACCACACAGAAAATGCCATAAGCACTCAGCTGTTCATGATATGGTCATAGACTGATAAATAATCTCCGGTTCACAAAAATACACTTCACATAAATTTATTTTAATGAAATTTAAGTATACCACGCTAATTGTTCTTAATCTAGTGAAAAACACATACTTCTGTATATGAGGTACAATGTGCTATCCTGCACATAATTGGTCACAGAATAACAATATTTCACAAGTTGAAATTAATTTATCCACAATGTTTCACTACAGTCCCTCAATACATATGTAACATAAAACGCTCATTGCAGCTGCAGTGACAAATATACTGTGGAAACCATTTTTTAAAATCAGAATGTTTATAAATAATCTAATGCTTTAAATTATGATGTTTTAAGTGAATACAGAAATTAAATAGCAAAAAATAGTTATTTCTGTAATTCACTTGTCCAACAGGTATACTCCNAATATACTGTGGAAACCATTTTTTAAAATCAGAATGTTTATAAACATTCTAATGCTTTAAATTATGATGTTTTACGTGAATACAGAAATTAAATAGCAAAAAATAATTATTTCTGTAATTCACTTGTCCAACAGGTATACTTCCTCTGTTTTCATTCCCTTCTCTCACAACTTACAGCCTTATTTTTGTATTAATACTGACCAGATTACTTGGCCTTTCAATGGACCATGAAAAGTTAAGTCTTGTAACTAAAGAAAAACATAATCCAATGCCCCACCTTGTGGGAACCCAGCACTGCCTGACGCTATACAGAAACTGACCTTTTTGTCCTTCAGACTTGCCTACCAGGCCCCATCTTCTATCGCAAAAGCCAAATCATCTGATCCCAAACTAACTGTCAACTGCTTGTGATGGTGGGGAAGCCAGACATCAATCAATCAGTTTTTATCAGAGCCACTCTTCGTTTTTCTGTTGTGCTCATCTTATCATCTGACCCAGTTGTAGCCCTGACTTCAGAAGCTTAAGTAACTTGATGACAAAATATGCGTCTGTTTGTCCAAGATGCACATTGTTAAGGAGTGCACTTGTATTTTTAGCAACTAGCTAATATTTTTTCCAGATAAACTGTCAAATATTTGAGATTTTTCTCAGTTCTTAAGTTTTTTAGTGTTCACTGAAATACCATGATACATTTTTTGAACGACTATCAAGCAAGTTTTGTTTTTTTAAAAAATAGAAATACATATGCATTTTCATTAGAAAACTAGGCAGTTTCCTTAAAAACTGAAGTTATTTGCAAGCCAAGGGCCTCTCAGAGGTATTCCATCCTATTCACATACTCAGTGCCATTCAATTGTACTCCACCATTATTGGTATGAATATGGATTATTGACACATTAAAACCACCCAAGACAACAGTACTTCTATGGACATATAGATTTTCTCTTCTGCATCCCACAAAACTAGAGCATTTTTCTGAAATGGATGAAGTACAATTAGCAGATACAATACTCAAATACCAATCTGATTGAAAGCTTTCAAAAATCATCTGCTACTGCTTCCAAGAGCCTTTTCATACATGTTTATTAACTGAAGACTGTAACAGTAGAAGGCGGGAGAGAGTGGGAGCAGTTTTAAAAAAAAACTGCTGCAACTTCAGCTTCGATAATTTTACCTCTGTCTTTACTGGTTTCACAAGTGTGTCCTTGTTTAATGCTTCAGTTACAGCTGTTTAATTTTCTTTGCATAAAGCGACATAAAATGCATCATGAAAGTCCTTGCTGTACTTCTTCAAAACTTTTCAGAGAAGAGATCTTTATTGCCATCTAATATGAAGCCTGAATTTGAAAGTGAAAAGTGAAGACAAAACCTAAGGATCTATAGAATATACACATAATTTCAAGTAGATCTGACAATGTCTTTGCAATTTTTTTTTTCACAGTATCTTATAAACATTAACCTTCACGCTTGATAATGGAAATATAATCAAGTATTAAATAGCGGGATTCTAATGACAATCCAAATTACAGGAGTAAGGCTTGTGCTGCAACTACAAAAGTATAAACAATATGACCCTCTACAGAATTTCTTCTCGGCCTAAATGAACACCTCCATGTATCATCTGAAAAAGTATTTTCAAGATTATTCCCTTTCAACAGAGAAAATCTTTACAATAGACACATGAAAAGACTTCTCTCACCATATTTGGGTCTGTGAGGAATTTCTTACTTTACAGTATAAGTCATTCTGTTCTCATTAAAAATCACTTTTGAATAATAATTGCAAGTGTGTTTAAAAATAAATTATATTTTTCTGTATAATTTTTGCCACAAAAATATGTAGGCTTTTACTTTTCATAGATAATATGAAAGGAACACATATGGCACAGGGGGCAAAACCCGAACCATGAAATTCCTCTGAACATAATGAAAACACTTCATTTAAACCTAGTCCCTCTTTTACGTTATAACTTTACATACACCAAACTGTTACATACCATTTGTGGTTGTGTGCATTTTTAAGCTCCTATCCTATAAACATTAAGTTTTAGTATTATCAGCAGCAGAACTGTTTCTATGAATGAAGTTAAAGAGCGTGCTCCTTAAGTTTCTCATACGGTATTTTTATACCTTCCAAAAAAAGGGTTAGACAGATAGGAAACCCAGTAACATGGAAAATGGTGTAGTATTTTACTGCAGTTGGTATTAATACCTTATTATTTGAAAAGGAAAAATGGAGAGTCTGGATTCAACAAGATTTTTACTGTCCTCTGCTATACTGAATCTAAGGTTAAAAATGCCGAGTACAGTAAAAACAGCGAGTGACATGCGGTTATATCAGGTAATCACAGACTAAAAGCTTCAAGTCCAGTTATTTGGAAGAATATAGCAACAGTACTCTAACTCATCTATGTGAACACAGAGAGTAACCTATGAGAAGAGTTTATAAAGAGATGTCCGAGTAACTCACTAACTACTAAAGCTTTGTTATTTTCAATAGTTTCTTACTAAATTGTATTCACTCTGTAAAACCTATTGTAATTGAACAAACCTTGATTATAAAAGTTCTATAAAACAATGCGGTAGTAGTCAAAAAATAAGAATGTTAAAGGTCACACCCTAGCTTTATTTACACACTTGCAGTTAAGAAATTGCATGAACATAAATAAAGAGTGAATAGAAAAATAAGCCTTACACCAAATTAGCTCTATAAATACAAACGGTTTTTGAGGATTACTAATAAAAACACCGTCTCACTTCCTAAACATGTTTTAAAATCCTAGCTTATTCTTCAAAATATTAAAAAATACTAGCATTTATGAAGGATGACAATGTTATGTAACACCCTTCCTCAACTGAGGAAATATGGAATGTATGAAAAATGAGAAGATAGATGGAAAATAACCAGGATAAGATTTATTCAACATCTGTAATAGGAAGACGGGAATATTTTTTGTTTATTACTGCATTTTTAACTTATACAAACTCTTTTCATGGTTATGATTACACAAACAGTATCAGAAGCTATTAAAATATAACTGAAGATTGTATACATTTATATCAAACTAAATCCCTTTTTCTTTTTTTAAAAAAGAAAAATCTACTGTGACAACCACCCATATCTGCTACCAACTCATGCTGGCATTACCCTTTCAAAGCATTAGATAAAACTGAATAATCAATGAGAAATGTCAATACTGAGAAGTGATTCCTTCTGCAGTGTAAGCTTTATGCAAGCGTTTGGGTTTTGTTTGGTTGGGGTTTTTTTTGTATTTTTTACAAGAGCTCTTCTTCGATATTGCAAATGTACTGAATGGCTCTTACTACATTTGGGATTTCCCAAAACAGTATTTACCTGCATCAGTAAGACACACAGACTTTTTGTTACTTCACACACTAGGAATGAAGGAAAAAAAAAAAAAATTACTATCTGGCCAATGACTAGGAGGCAAGCATATTGATAGTCTTAATCTATGTTTCAAATACAGCATGTCCTAAAGAACTATGAAACAAATAAATACACACATATATTTACAAACTACTGGGTAAAGAATGTGCACTTTTTTCTCAAAGCAAAACTTGTGCTTGTAATCATTAAGTCTTGAGAACAAGATTTAACCGCACTATGACTATATATACTAAGAAGTCTCAGGTGCACTGCCTAAGATGAGGACTTTTAAGAAGCACTTAAGAATATAGAAAAAGGGAGCTGCAACATGATAAAACAGCATTATCAATATTTTATTATCATAAACTCACGAGATAATTGTATTAACTTATAAAGCTCAAAAATAACTGCAACCAGACTGTAGTGTTCAGATTTTCCATGATGTCTATTTGCCATTAATTCAGGAGTGAATGGAACACTGATATTAGTTCTCTAGACTTCTCAGACATTTTTTTGAAAAATCTCGAGGGAAAATGCATAATAAAATATGTTCCTTTTATTGATTCATTTTCTCCGATTCTGCTTTAATTCTACACATATCTTTAACTAACTGGAAAAAATCCTAACCATACATTGCATGAGAGAAGTAATATTACTGCATAACTGCTATAGCGTTTCCATACTTTCACTTTAAAACCCGTTTGTCCAATGCACAATTTACTAAACTGTAAATAATCCTGACTACACAATTCTCCTCTACCATTGTGTCATCTCAAAAAGACAATCCGACAGTAACGGTAATGACACCCACTCAGACAAGCCTGTGGGCATTAATATTTAAATCTTACCTATCCCTTGTGATTGGAATTCAGCCTCTATTCACAAACAAAAACTAAATCAATGTTCTTAGAGTTCAAACTAGATCCCTAAACAGTTTGCCACTCTCCATGCACAGATAAGATAAACTTTCTTTGACCCAAGAGATGAAGTTGCCATGACGATCAGAGAGTCCACTTTCTATATTGATATTTTGCTGATGTAACAACAAATAGAACCAGATCCTAGGGCTGATAATGGTGATTAATTAATACTAATATTGATCCCTACAAGCAAGAGACAAGGCTATTAACTTGAAGCCTGAAAAGTCAATTGTTACCTGTGGCAGAGATACTAGCAGCTGATTTTGAAACATAATAAACAAATGTGCTATCTTTATGCTAATACCTTTAAAGGGGTACATCCCTTTCTCAAGCACAATAATTTCACAATTCAAACCTATTATTTTAATTAAATCTTTTCATCTGCATCCAAAGAAGAGAAACAAAGTTCAAGATTTCCAATAGAAACTATGCAAAATGCTACAAACTGAATACCTGTAACATGAACTACTAAAAGCGTTCCTAAAGAATGCAGTGCAAAGATACCTTAAGCAGACTTTTTTTAAGAATACGTATTATACAAGTCATAGGATTTTGAATAAAAATTGCGAACATACATTTATCTAGTAGGAAACCCATTTGGTCCCTCATTTGAATAGAGAAAAATAATAAAAACCCACAGGTGAAAGCCTTACTGTGAAGATAGCATCCTTGAAGGCACATCCATACAAATCGAAGAGCAAAACTGGCTTCACCTACCGTTCAATTTACAGGCTATATTTAAATTAACTGCAATTATATCTTTGTGTTAGAGTGATTGCCCACAAACTAAATTTGAGATATACGTACTGTTAAAATACCTCATCGAGAATCTCTGAGATTCTTTCTTTGCATTCTTTAGGAACATATTTAAAAAGTCACAAAAATCATATGTGTATAATATGAAAGAAAAAAAAGCTCTTTTTTAAAAAGAAAAATCTCGTGCATCTTATACTTGCTCATCATCTTACAAAGTAGAACAATTTTCTTTCGACTTAAGAAATAGAGTTTTGATCAAAGAATGCCTTTTACTAATACACTGTATGACTGTACAGCAAGTTTTCTTATTAGTAAGCCATCTTTGTAGTACTCATGGAGTATATTTTATGTTTAATGGAAATAATTGGCACTACTGATAGACAGCTTGGTTTCCTCCTCACTTCTTTAAACAGAGCCCTATATGAATCTGTAAATTACCTACTACACAGCTAACAAAAATAGGAATTAGCAGATAGCAGAAAAAATTTAAAATACCTAATTGCATTATTTTCCCTTCTCAGCTGAATGCCTTAAAAATACATTTCTATGAGTAAAAGACTGCAAATATATATGCCGTTTTAAGACACGGTGTGAATATCCTGCAACATAAAGATCAATTGTTTGCAACAAATTAATACTCAGTCTCACAAAACTAAAAATCATCATTCATGATTCATACTCAAGAGGTACAGGCAGCTGCTTACCTAGTGCTCTGCTTTGATTAAGCTGAAAGAATTGTAAGTGCCTTTAATGTGCTACAGTACAATTTAAAGGAGAGTACAAAGTGAAACTCTGTCAGAGAAGAAAAATGTCTATTTTTAAAAAAAGGTAAAGATAGAAAATACTTCATTTCTTATCCTGCTTTAGCAATGAGACATGTTAAAGCTATCCATGGGTTGTATTTTACGCTAATGTAGAATTTTATAGGGGAGGGGAAAATGCAGAAAGAGATAAATTCTCACCCCTCAATTCTGTTTCTAAACCAAACACCTACATATAAGCCTACTGGATCTCAATGACAATGCATCAATGTGCCTGTATTGCCTCTATTAAACTTACAAAACTCCACAGAATGATTTATGGGCCTCTAATTGGTAGATTTTCCTACACATTTCCAATAATTAAAAATATTTTTTTTTCCTGTCCTTTCACCTGTATTTCACTCCTGAAAAAAAGAAAAATGAGCAAAAGCACTATTATACACAATCATAGAAAAATACTATTGTATATCTTTTTTTAATTATTAATAGCAACTGAAAAACTTCTCGAAGCAGTGAATTTTATTTTGCAGTACTATATCACTGATGTAATTATGTATATGTTCAATTGCAGATTAGTCATTATGGACTCTAAAGCAAAAAAAATAAACAAAAAAATCAAGATGACATCCAGAAATAAACTTTTATAATATATCCCTTGTCAGACACGATCACA